>OZ034975.1:18027141-19227141 GCA_964030785.1 Siderastrea siderea
GTTCACTCACTAGAACGTATTGCCTTATTGCCTTGGTCTTCCAAACTTCGTTGTTCTCAACAATAGTGAAAGGAATGAAATCTTTACACTGTTGAAGACTCGCAAAAACTTCAACTTGAATCCAGACTCGGGGAAACTTGCGAGTAACAAATTTACATATTGCACTGGGCTTCCGCCTCACGCAGTGCTCAAAATTTCTCGTTCACCATTAAGTTGAATTATACGTGTAAATTGGCCTCTAATATAAGGGCAACAGTGCCTTGGCCCTTTAAAAAAGAATGGTGAGGGCTTTTTTATTTGTTAATAAACTGTGGACTTCGCAGTCGCTCGTTAAGAGGCAACACTCAATGCCAAAAGTACTGAACGGGGCACAAGCTTGACGTGATTTTTCCTAGTTCAAATTTTTCAACTGGAAATGAATGAAACAAACAAAAACAAACAACAAAACAAACGAACAAAAACCAAAACATCTTTTACCTCTTCCAGAGTCTCGTCGTTTTGCCATTTGCCACGTGCCTTCAGGCAATTCTCCACAAAGTGTTGAACTTCTTCATTCTCGGCAATGACGCTGTGCTTGACAGGTTTGGAATTCACGCTCTCGACCACAAGCAAAGGGAACTCTGTTGCCTTGATCTTGGAGGGCTGTTCCGTTTCTGAAATATTTATAGGGAATACGCCCACTTATATAAATTTGAGTTAAGTCAGTTATGAGGGAAGTCTTTCCACAACTGTTGCAGCAGACTGTCTCGCAACGGACAAATTCATTTAGAGACAGGGTGCAGAAATCGTTGCAGAAAGTACAATTGAGTTTTACTTTTTTGCTACCTAGCGGTCAAACGTACGACGCGTGCGCAGTTCCATTACTATGCAAAGAAAAATAAGACAAATGAGGAGGTTTCAGTTTCACAGCAAAACATAACGACGTTTCCGGAAACTTCTGCTTTTTACTTCATCCACAAGTTTTATCGGCTCAAAAAACCGGAAGTAGCGTTGCTGTCTGCGTTTGCCTGCTCCAAAGCTTGAATCGTAACGATTTTGACCGTTGCAAGGTATGTCACAATTTCTAGTGTTTCTGGAAACTTATAGTTTAAAGAAACATCGTAACACTAGCGTGAACCATGATAGTATTCCAATACTTGTGAATAGACAGAAGTCAAAAAAAGGTTTCAAGAAGAAATTTTTTCTCTGAACTGCTTGACGATAGCTGCTCCAGGGGTAAAATTTGGGTCGCGTTGCAAACTTTTCACTTTTTGCGTGAACTCGCGTCATCTCGCGCGCCCAGGTTACCAAAGCTCGCGTCATTAGCGCGCGCGTGGTCAAAAAAACTCTCTAGAGCCACCTCAAGGATATGATTGTGGGTCAACCTCCAGACGGTGGGAGGCGTCGGGCAGACGGATTCAATGTTATTCAACATTGTTGAATACAACTTTGCGAGGTGGCCAAACGAATTCAACAAGTTTTTGACACCTGTGAACAACTGAAAAGTTGAGTTAACATTATTCAGCATCTTTTAACGGGGTGGTCAAACGCGTTCAATATGTTGAATTCAACAATGTTAACCCTTTCACTCCTAATAGTGACCGAAGTAAAAATTCAAGAAAATGCTTAATTTCATTTTGTTTTTGTTTTTGTTTTTGTTTTTCAAATTCCGCAAAGCAAATAGTACCATGCGAACGTAATGCCAAGAGATTTCATTTGAATGGTCATACCATAGGATTTCGTCCAAAGACTCACAAGTTGGAACTACATTACATGTCTCCATAATTGCCTCCGGGACTAAAAGGGTTAAATGGTGTTGAGTGGAAATGTTGGACCTGTTTGTGCGAGGCGTAACACTTTGCAACGCGTTTTGTGTAACACGTTTTGCAACAAAATTGCCACACATGTTGCACAAAAAATTACCCAGTGTAATATACCCTGCAACGAACAATTTCCGCAGTTTATCTTCGCTGCAAACATTGCAACGATTGCGTCCAATGAAAAAAAAAGGAAATGTGTCAACTGATAAAATTTGTGATTTGTCCGCTGAGGGGTATGTTACATACAGTAACTTCTTTCATGCGGCTCCTAAATCAGTCTTACCCTCGCCTGGCTGCTTGGACTTTCCTCGGGTTCGGGATTCAAGAACTATTGGCTTGAAGTCCTATTTGAAAAGGAAGATGTAGACAGCGTTGTAGATGCAAGATTTAAACTATAACGTCAGCAAAGTTCGCCATACAACAGCAGTTAACGCAAAAGAAGAGTATGGCATACCCTGAACCCTTGATAAGAAGTCACAAGCATGTATGTCTTGACCCGGTGGGATTTGTCTGCTTTTGCTGAAAATAAAGAGAAAAGAAAACGATAAAAACCAAACAAGGCAGACAAACGCTTTTCTTGCACACTGAGCTTACGAAAGATACAATGGTGTTCTCATACATTGAATGTGAGTCGGTGCTATGCAGGTATAGTTTCACTGTGACAGACAAGTGGCATTCAGAATGTGAGAAGTAGATTTTAGACTAGAACTCAAAGCCTTTCTCAATCTGTTTTTCCAACCACAAATAGAGAAATCTAGAGCACACTGAACAACCGAAAAATATCTCAACATAACAATAAAACAGTAACGCTGTTTAGCAACTAGCTTACTGCTTCGCGTAAAAAAAAAGGAAAGATTAAAAAACACTTCGGGAGAGGGCATTTTGATTGATCAGGCAGTGGCTGATTCGCAGTTAGAATAAAACCTACAGAATTAATAACACTAGGGAACGCTGAATACGTTCGTTTCATATAACAACACCCAGCTCAATATTTTCCACCTTCCTCTTTATCACTACACGACACACTAGGGGCGATGCTGTTCCTAGCAGTATACAGGACGTGTGCCACATATATGATAATCCCGATCACTGCAAACTCGTAGCGCTGTAATAAACCAAGTAAATGTTTTCCGAGTCTCCCAGTAGCTCAGTGGTAAGAGCACTGGACGGGTGTACGGAAGGTCATGGGTTTGATTTCCGACAGAGATTTAGCCTGAGAAAGCCGGATACCACGCAGCTCTTAACAACCTCTAATTTCATTGGACCTTGGTATCACGCAGCTCTATTGTTTTTAGGGCTACGGTCCATTGATCTGTTGTTTGTTCTATTGTTTTCTCAGCAAATCAGAGAAGACCTTGTAAGAGCTGCACACCGCCCCGAGAAAACGGCCGACGTTTCGCGAGGTCGCCACTTGAGCCCTCGTAAAACGACTTCCGAGTAGCGAGCGCAGAAATTCCATACTGATGACGTGCCACTACCCAGATCTTGGTAGTGCTTTTGATTCTTTGTGCCACGAGGGAATTTTCTTTCAACCAATCAGAAGCACTGCCAAGATCTGGGTAGTGCACGTCATCAGTATGGAATTTCTGCGCTCGTTAACTCAGATGGCGTTTTGCGTGGGCTCAAGTGGCGACCTCGCGAAACGTCCGCTGTTTTCTCAGGCTAACGGAGGTTCCGGGTTTTTTTATTTGTAACATGCCCGTGACATGCTGAACAAATTCTTTGTTACAAGAAATCAATGTACCAACTGACCATTGGCATCACTCTGCGGAACAACTTCCTGTGGATGAAGGAAACGATAAGATGATAAGAAAACAACAAAAGCTAGGCGAAACATGAATATATATGTACTACAAAGAAAATAGTTATTAGCCTGTCAGAGTGATCACCCCAGTTGGGATTACCCTGCGTAGCTGGCGGAATTGTTTGCGCGAAGTTCGTTGTCGCGGCTCCGCCGCCAAAACGTTCCCTTCGCATACAATACCTCCAGCTACGCAGGCTAGAGTGAAATAGGTCCTATTAAGCAAGGACTGTTATTAGTGACACTGACTGACGTTTCGTAAACCTAAGCGAGAGTCTTCAGAGACATGTAGTTAGTGTATGATCATTTCACAGTATTTATTGTTTCTGGTTATCGACCTTATTGACAATTAAGCTATGATGCTGCTGGCCTTGAAGACTCTAAACAGTCGATCCTATTGTTAAGGGAAGGTACGTTTTTTCTTGGGGGGGGGGGGAGGGCTGGGGAATTTTGGTATTTTTTGCCAAAAAAGTGTTGGCCCTCCCTTGCGTTTTAATAAAAGAACTCCTGGCCCCCCACCTTTAGGTGACTGACAAAAGTGCGACCCTCCCCTCACCACTACATGGCATGTTCCATGCTGTAGAAACCTCAGAACGTTTCGCTTGTGAACGCAAAGTGTTTGAATATAAAATATCTCGATACTGAATGTGTGCGCGCTGAAACAAGGAAAATGCGAACAATCATTGTGGGATATTTACGTTTTATAGCTGAAGTTTGAATATGGAAGTATTTGAGTATTATAAAAGTTTTGAACATATATCTAAGGAAAAATACACGCGCTTCTTTCTCCGACTAGCCGGCATTGCTGTTGGTTATTTGAACAGAAAGGTTTATTTGTTTAGCATGCGAAATCTGCCTCTCAAAAACAAATATTCCCTACATTTCCGACAAGGTAGAGCGCATTGTTGGATCTACTAGTAACTATTCAGAACTAAACGTCTCAGGAGATCAGGCAGCGGATAGCCAACAGCAAGAAGCTGAAGAAACGATACCTGAGTCAAGTACTTCTCGATACGGACGGAAAAGGACACGAGTCCTCCGGCATAATATACATGTAGAAATGTATCCTAGTACCTATAATAAAACACCAAATTAAATCAAAGTAGGTGAGAGAAAAACTTAATCTGTAAGAAAAATGGAAAGCAACATCGCAAAAAATGCTCATTAAAAAATTTTGGAAAAGATGTGTGACCCTCCCTTGAATAGCTCACATGAGGTATGGCCCTCCCCTTTTGGTGCTCACTTTCACTGTTGACCCTCCCCTCTGAGGCCCCAGCCCTCCCCCCCCTCCAAGAAAAAACGTACCTTCCCTAACCTAATTCTTGTTGGTTTTGTGTTAGACAAATATTCAGTTCAGTCTATTGTACGTCTCTTTACTGATGTCACTGATATAAGTCGTTTGTCTGGCGGAGGTAGCTGTTGGCATCGGTTTAATGACGTTTTTCCTACTTTAGTAAACATGGGGCCGGATTTAAGAAACCCTCCGAAGTTGAGATGGGTTCATAGGTTCCATGGTTTCGAATCCCGTACAAGCCTAATTTTTTTTTCAGACTTTCTTTTCGCAACTGCAAAAGTTGCGTATATAACTGCGATGATCTTCTATACATTTAACTCGTTATTCGGCAGTACTAATATATGATATTCTCATATTTTCATTATTTCATGTTTTAAGCATTTATTTTTTGAAATACAATAGCCTATTATTAAGACGCAACCATTAAGAATAAGGATTCATAATTATGCTGTCCTTAATTGTTTCAGTATACAATTTTAATGTGGCTTTGAAAGTCTGTGTTCAGTTTCAACAACTTTACATATTACTACAAGGAAAGTCACGGGTTCCTGTTACTACACAGTTTTCAAATTTTGCTCAAGATTGTTTGTTTCCCTCGTCACCGCTTTCGGTTCTCCTTACCCAATGTCTACCTTCGAAGGATCGCTTAACCAAATTTCCAGAGCAAAAGACGAAGACAAAAGTCAAAAAGCAAAAACTACTTTAAAATGACTGAAAAGCAGCAAGGAGAAACATCGTCATGATCAATTGTAATACTGCGTCAACTGACCTGTGTTTTCACCTGTAGTGGTTCTATCTCAACTCTGGCGCGTTTGACTACCTTCTTCCCCATGTCAGCGTCCTCAACATTTAAGGATCTCTTACATGGAGTACTTTCTGGGATGCTTTCCTCTCTAGTTTTCTTAGGGCCAGGAGCTAAACGAGGAAACATGGCTTTTTTAATAACTTTTAAATTGCAACACAATTACGCTAGAAATCCAACAACAACAACAACAAAATCGTAACAAAACAAAGACCCTGTAAACAAAACTTACTTTCGCTGGACCTTCTTCTTAATTTAGCCGGTTTATTATCCTAAAAACAACGGAGAACTATCATTAACAATGTTACCGTAATGTCCATACAGCCCCTCACGCGCGCTCCTTGTTTCTAATGGACTTTCTAACTAAAACAGCAGCCTTATTGATTTTGCTTGTGATAAAAGAGTAAATCAATTTAAATGAGCTTTATGGAATGCCGGAGGGGATTAGTATTGACGCTGTATGAGTACGAAAAGGTCTATTATTAAGAGTCATCACTTGTCGCTCTTGCCAGATGGTATCTAGCCAGCTTTAAGTCGATTTTATTCGGTCGGCATCCGTTATCGTAGGACAATACCCGTTCTTGATACCCGAACAACGCTACATCTATTGCTAGTGAATTTAGCCCATCGACTGCCGTGCGCTCGATCAATTGCCGAATATCAACCGACTTAGGTCGAATTAAAATCGATTAATATTTCGCTGAAATCCGTCATCGTCAAGAAATACCTCATTTCCAACACTCGACAACATTACGTGCATTGACGAATGAAAATGACCACATTCTGCTAAAATTGATAAAGGCATATTTTCCACATGGTGGGAGAAATAAAAGAACTTCATGCAATCGTCGGTTTATTAACAGTGTAAATTATGAACGAAAAACAACATTATTGTCGATAGACCCAGAACAAAACACACACGCAAAAAACGCAAACGAAAAAAAAACAATAAATACGGGTTATGTTACCATATTCTTGTGAATTGGCGAAACAACTGGTGTTCGTGGAGCATCTTTTGGTTTGGCGACAGAAGCTCGCTTGTCTGTGACAGACATGAAAATCATAAAATATTAATAACATGAACGGGTGATAACTAGTTTAAGCTAATATTTGGAATTGTCACGCCATGTAACGCAACATTGACGACGCTAAACAAACAGCTGTTAGTCCCTAAAAATGAGTACGAGAAACAAATTAAAATTTTAAACTAAGGAAAATTAATGGAGAGACACCTCTAAGTAAGGGTGCCTGAAAAATAGGAATTCTTAACACACATAAATCTTCCGTCGCTGGTGGGGAATTGTAACTAGAGCAGGATTCCATCGACATGGGTACTGAATGCAAGTATTTTCCCCAAAAGATCCTAAATGCAGTGCTTGGTCGAGATCTGATTCAAACAGGTTTTCATCAAGGTGATCGCTTAAGGTAGATATCCGCCCACAGAAGATTCTAAAAACAGTGCTTGACTGAGAAGTAACTCAAACTGGGTTTTAAGAAAGGTTCAATGAAGTGTGAAATACAAGAATAGAATATAGCACAAAAAAACACTGAATACACGAAAAACAACAACAAATTACCAAGCACCTAACTACATTAGGTTGAAGTAATCAGTTAAACCAGCTTAGGCTTGGTTAACAATTTTTCCTGTCTAATCTTCGTGTAAATAATCGACCAAAAATCTCAACAAATAATTACCTGTTTCCAAGGACTTCCGTCTACTTTTGGGTGGCTCATCCTGTTAATGAAAAAAGTAAAAAGGTAAATTAGTGATAGACATCTAGAAGCTGAAGGCATATCAAAGCCCACTGTCCGTACGTTGGACAGACGTCTTTCTTGCACAAGAAGGTCGTTTCCGAACGAATTAATCACTATACCCAAAGGTCTGTTATGTAAACGTTTGTTATTTAGTAAATAGACCTCTTCCGGCGGCTGGTATATCGGAGGATAATGCCTGAGGCTGAAGGATTGTCCGAAAAATGAACAGTTGGCCGAGAAGCGAAGCTTCGAGGGCAACTGTGAATACTTTGCAAGCACCCGTAGGCAGACATGCAAATCTACCTCTTTTGGTACTTGCAATTTTAAAATTTAGCTGAGGGAGGCGCGGTTCCAACAGAAGTCTGTTTGAAGACGTGTATCTTTACTTCGCTTTGTGCTTGCAATTTTAAAATTTATTTGTTAAGAGGAGGGCGCGTTCCGATAAACGCCAGGATGCAGACTATCAACAATACTTCCCTTTATGGCTGTAATTGTAACAATCTTATGAATAATAGTGCAAGGACAAAAAAAAAACACAACGATGAAGCATTGACAGAATTAAGGTTAAGTGATAACAGCAAACACACACGAAAGCAAAGAAAAACCTTACAATGCCATTTGTGGAAATCGATCTTTTTCTCTTGACGGGCTGCGTTTGTTGATCCTCGCTGCGTTTCACTGAAAAATTATCTTCTTGAACTACGGAAACAATGGAAAATGGGTTAGAGTGAAAATAGAGACCGAAAGGTTTTGTCAAGGTAAAATACGAAGACAGTGACTTCTTTTTATGCCGGGATAACAAAAAGAAAGGAAACACCGAAAAAAAAAAAAAAAGAACGGAATTGATTTGTATAAACATTGTAGATATTATCCCACTAGATACCTGGCTGTTTGATTGTTATGCTTCGTCTTTGTGAAAACCACAGCCGCTGCAAAGTAATAGTTAAAGAAACGTCAAGATATAAGACGATTAACACCAGGTGCCACGTGACAATGTAACCAGAGCAGCTTTCCTTTGGAACCCGCAAGGGAATATGAAGCAAAGAAGACCTAAAAACATCTCAGGGTCAGCCAAACAAGAATTACGGAAGCTAGGTTTACGTTAATCTCCTACGCAACCGCTTTGCTGCGTAGGCTCGTCACGCAACGCTCCTAGCGCTGCGTGACGGGCCAAAAAAACGACTGCGTAGGAGACTAAAAAGAATGCTGTTCCGACGTGAGCAGCCGTTTGTAGGGAGAAGCTTTGCGTGACGAGCTAAAAAACGGCTACGTTGGAGACGAGGTTAACGTTGGACTAAGATAAAACTCAAAGCCCAGGCAGAGGCAATACGACTGGAAGAGGACTGTAGATGCCCTATCCTTCACATAGGAGCTTTAGGGATAGAGATTTGCTCAGAAATACTAATCAAGGAATGGCTTGTTTATATAAATATAAATATATATATATATATATATATATATATATATATATATATATATATATATATATATATATATATATATATATATATATATATAAACAGAACGGTTTCACCATAACAGCACAAACAGGCCAATTTGACAAATCATCTCAAATTCCTTTACTGTTCTTTTAAGTTACTGTAATAATAATAAAAAAAAACCTAAAGAAAAAAACACTGAGTAAAAGTACGCCTCAAGATTCATTCCACTGATACAGAATTCAAAGCCACACTACATAACTTAAGGATTCACTGTAAATCAGAGCGAAAACGGTTGGAACAATTTTTTTGGTTATTCAGTTCCAAGGAGTACTTGAAACACAAATATCGCAAAGGAACGTGCTCGTTTTCTTCAACTAGGACATAGCATTGTAAAAGCAGAAGCAAAACACATTCCATATGGTCATGCCTATGTGCTTATGCTTATGTCGATAGCTGTCCTCAGTAAGATAGCGCTTGTGTTCTTGCTTATACTTATCCTTATGTGACTGGTGAATACCAGCTTTAAGAAGTATTTAAATGAATGGGTCAGAGGTCGGGAGAACATGACCTGGCCGTTGTGAAAAGGCGGTCAATATGAGGGGTGGTCCTTAGAGGAGTTTCAACCGTGTTTTGAATTTTTGACCAAGTTATGGATAAACTGAAACGTGTTGCAGATGAAGTATCTTTATACTTACTTTGCGTTTAAATTTCTTCAACCAAACTTTGGTTGCTGCCAACAACAACAAAAATATGAATACAAAAGGCATGAGCGGGACAACATAACTAAACATTTCAAAGCGACAAAAGTTTTCTTTTTACCAGTGTATAAGATATTTACCATCTAACAGCGACACTAATATTACAACTGACTCGTTTAATTACTTCATGGAACTAAGGGAATCGGCAGAAACGCAACGGGACGCTCGCAGATAAAAACGCCCGTTTGCCAGCCCAATGTACAGCACGTCGCGATACATGGTTGACATCGCTGAAAAAGCCATCGGTTTCTTTTTGTTTAAAAAGCTTCCATTGTATGTTTCTGGAGGGAGGGGCAGGAGAAGAATGAATTGGCTTATACCCATGAAGGCTTATAGATTATTGGAGAGAGATGTTGCATATTGAAAAAATAGAACTTGCATCTGAGGAGATCTTTAAAGGAGCATTACACTGACTACAGAATGTTGGATCTGAACAAGGCGTAAACAGTTCAATAGACCAAACTAATGTTGAGCGCTTACAGGACCAATGTTTAGGAAAAGGTCTGATTAAAAATAAAACACCTCGAGGACCGTTGTAGCTCAGAGGTTAGAATATTTTAGGGGTGTGGTGGAGGTCACGGGTTCGACTCTCGTTCAGGGGCTTATTTTCCTTGTAGCCTTATGCTTGTGATAAACTAACCACAGTTATTTATAAATAGTGTACATAATACTAATGGTTTCACTGTGAAAATCTGCCATAATACATTTCTTAAAAGCATGTTTAACTTTTTACGCGTTACAGTTATCTATTGTTTTAATTAGTACTTGTATATTTTAGCATACTTTTTACCTTGACTTGATAATGAACGTCGAAACGTCGTCGTTTTTTGACCTTTCATCATGCTTTTAAGAAATGTTTTATCGCAGATTTTAATACTAATGGTAAAATAAATAATAGTTAAAATGGGGACAAATTCTGTGAAGATTTTTACCAGACTGCTTCTTGGTACCATTTACTATCGTGTTTGGTTTGTCCTAAAAATAAACAAAAAAATTGAATTACGAATTTGAAATGAAAAGGAACCCTTACTGTGCCTTTCAACAACACGTGAACTCTGACCTTCAAAAACACTGCTTTTTTACTGCTATCAATCATAATGATCGAAGACAACCAACAGACCGTGAACAGCAGAAACAAACTACGTTAGACACCCATGAGACACCTCACATGGCTACTTCACCTTATTTTATAAGGCCTGTTTCAAATGACCAACTTTCTATGTGTCAAATGTAATGCAAATAAGCATCAGTTATTGTTCTCGCTTATTTGCACTGGACCCGAAACATGAAAAGTTCGACATTTAAAACAGGCTGAACTTCTAATGAACCCTAAGATTGCATGCCGCAAACAATAAGTTAAGCCGCGCGCAAAAAAATAGACAACAAACGCGTCAACATTGTGGGCCTCACTCGGCAAGCTTGAAGTCACACAAAAAGAGCGACTCTGTAACGCTCGGTCTAATACGTTAATAGTCACACAGTGAGTTTGTAAGGGCACGTAGGGGTTGAAACATTACATTACCTTGCCACGCTTTCTAAGGCGTCTCTTAAAAGAGTCCTTCTTTTTAACCTCTTTCGCTTTCTCCTTCATTTCCATTTCACTAAACTGCATCATCGCTCTTTGCAGCGCTCTTTCCTCGCGCGTCAACTCGCTCGGGTCTCGGTACAAGTCCCCTGCGCTACGTTCACGCTTGGGCGAGGGAAGCCTAGGCTCCAGACGTCGTACCATCGCACTGTTTAGCTTTCTCTTGGAGACGTCTGTCTCCTCACCACTAACAATTGAATATATAGTTTCAGGCGTTTCAGACAACGAAAAATCTTCTGTACATTGCTCCAGAGAGGCGCCTGAGGTGTCACTGTTTTTAGATTCACCATTGCACAGCACTGAAGAATTAACATGGCTATCGGATGATTCCGCAGAATTTCTTTCACGGGAGTCGTTACTTGTTTTCGAGTTTGACGAGCTCAGAACGGTGATAGGAGATTCACAACGCAAATACCTTTCAATATCGGGGCTGTTTGCCGATTCACGCAAGGCACATTCATAGGATTGATCCGCGAGCTCTTCCTCTACAGATCCCCTTCCGTTAATATCGGTTTTTCGTGTGAAAACTGTTTGCCGAGTGCGTAACGGTGAACTATGAAATCCACTCGGCACCTGAAATTTAATACGTTCATGACTCGCACGCGGGGAAGTACTCGTGTAAAGTCCACTCTTTGCAGGTGATACGGGACGAAATACTCTCTCTTGCAAATCGGGCGAAGGTACCAGTCTCTCGCCGCAAATCAAATTGCGTTGCTTATCAGTCGATAATGTATGCCCCTCCGAAGATGTTGGCGGAGGTATAACTATTCGGTTGGCCACAGAAGATGGTGGAATTCCCACAGGGGTTAAGACTGGTACAACCACCTGAAAACCTGAGGAAGATGAATGTCCCTTAAGCGTTGAGCGCACGGCTTGAAGCTGTGAGTAGGCTGGTAATTGCAAGCCATTGGTTAACGGTTGCGTATGCATAGGTCTTACAGCGGCGATGTAGGAATTCGGAGGAGGAGGCCCGGTACCGATAAACGGACCAATTAAATGAGTTGCTGCTAAGTTCGTCTGCGCATGCTCCCCGTTTGGTCCCTCAGCCGCTATACGTTTTAGCTTTGCTACCGCATTTGGTTGAACAATCACGGAGTTGTTATCAATCACAGCATTATTGTTAACAACTGCAATTCCGTCCGTAGAGTTATATCCAGGCAAACCTTCCTGATTTGGACATGAATTGTTCACAGACAAAGAAGATGAAACTGCACTTGCGTAGTTTATTGGCGTCACTGAAGGAAAAATTACGTTCGAGTCCACCTGGGGCGTCTCTGGCAGCGTAATAACTTGTGCCCCAACAGACTGGAGTTGACCATTAACAATCCTCGCTTTGACTGCATTTGCCGGTGAATGGGGCGCGCTCATTGGCGCGAGCGGTTGAAACGATCGACCGGAAGTGACAGCATCGTAGCCTGTCCTTAAAGGGTGTACCGTGGTAGACATATTATTTCCGGTTTCCCTGTTTATTGTTGTTAGCTGACGAAGCTTTTCAGAGAAAGGAAATCCTCCGTTTGCCTCTTTTGTGGATCTTCGTTGAGCTAGGTTGTCGATATAAGAATTAATCCTCACACGTTCAAATACATTCTTATCCTTTACGGTGTTACCTGAAAGCAAATGAAAACACGTATAAGCAATGATCAAGGCGCTGTTACACTGGGTAATATTTTGGTGACTTGCCTCGCAATTGTGTTGCGATAAAAACTACACGTAAAATTGCCAAATTTGACAAACCCTGAAATGAATACGTCTCGCAAAAAATTTTTGCTGCCGCAATCCCTGCGAGAAGTAGAAGTCGGTTTTCTTTTTCCCTACAATCCCCGCAATGCTGCAACGAACTATTCAAGAGTTGAGTCGGATGTTACACTAAGCAACGTTCCGTGCAACCTAGGCAACACTTCGCACCCCCTTACGGACGATTACATGATAGCTTTCATTCAAATAGTCACTCACTGGGATTTTAACGACAGTTTAACTACGAGATGTGTTTCAAACGTTTGAACGACGAAACATAGCTCAAAGTTTGATTCAAGTTTGCCTAGATCCCGACATCTGCGCATGAAATCACATTAAGAAAATAGTCTAGTCTAGTTTCGAATTCGCCAAAGCTGCTGATTACAGGCCTAAATCTGAAGTAAAATATGCACAGATACCAACGGGAAAGTGTTGAATTCTAAAATAAAACTGACAATATACAGAGTTGTGAACAGTTCATCTTCTCATCGGTATTTGTGAGACTAGCCCGGTAACTTTAGGTGTATCTGGCAATTGTAAACAATCAAGAGATGACAGCACATGTAACAAAACAATGGGACATTTTTATTTTCTTCACCATAGAAATCAACACGAAGACGAAACAGCTACGGAAAAGGCACTGGGAACTACAAATCCAAGTGCAAACAAAACTTAATGTTCACTACTGCACTTTATAGTACAACGCTAACTTTTGGCGTGCTCCTGTTGGTCGAAATCGATCACGTGACGCGATAGTGTCTCTCCTCAGCGACCGCCTATCAGCGCAAAGTACCCGTTTTTGGCAATTTTCGCTCAACATTTATCGTTGTACAATAAAAACAATAGAGTCCTTTTGTCTCAGGCCCTATGCGTGATCGGTTCCCTCGGAAATTTGATGTTCAAACTTCATATAAGCCCTCAAACTATATTTGCTGTGAACATCAAATTTCCTTGGGCAACCTATTACACGATAGAGCCTTCGACAGAAGATGTCTATTGTTTAAATAGACGAGTTGTAAAGCACATTAGGTCGTGAAGTGTGATCGTCCAATTATTGTTGGCCTCCTAGTATTGCAGTTCTACTTCAGCAGTGTCCTATTTGTACATTCTAGAAGTTTCCAAAACAAGCTGCAGTTGCGTTGGCGACTGACATTTCAGCAAGCTTAGCACAAGTAATATCCGTAGTCTAGTAAAACTGTGCTTACTAGATAAAACAGTATTCTGACTACATGTATGCGAATCACGAAGCGGAGACCGCAATTACTAACAACATACCGTCCCACGATCTAATGTCAAAACGTCTCACACTCGTCCAACTCGTCCTGGATTCGAACCATTTATTAAACAGGATACTACATGAAAAACAACATGGCAGGAAACGTCGCTTTTCCAGAACGACTATGGACACGCATGGGACATTCGGTTGCTCTCGAATGAAAATTGAAATGATAATTTTCCCTGATGATACAGTTCATAAACACTGTAGCCAGGGAATGACCTACGTTTATCAACAGCTGAAACGCAAGTTATGGATTTATTACTACAGCGACCATCAGGGTTAGCAAGGAGTATTATTTATTTATTCTTTTTATTTTTTTTTTCAGGGGAGCAGGGATGGCGCAATGTTGAAAGCACTCGCCTCCCACCAATGTGGCCCGGGTTCGACTCCCGATCCCGGCGTCATATGTGGGTTGAGTTTGTTGTTGGTTCTCGTCCTTGCTCCGAGGGTTTCTTCTCCGGGTCCTCCGGTTTTTCCTCCCTCCTCAAAACCCAGCATTTCAAAATTCACGATCTGGAATTCGAGGGCCATGAGGTTATCCGTTTAACTACTGTCAAATCTCACCCTCGTTAAACAAAGTCGATTTTATGTAGCTCTGATATATTATGCTGCTCAAGATAATTATAATTTTCGAACAAGTGTGACCATTCAAATGAAAGCTCTTTAGCGGCACTTTCCTGCGACGTTATCTGTCTTACAGTCACAACAACTGAAGGAGAAATTTTCGAAAGTAAGTGCTATGGTGGTCTTACGGGTAGGAAAGAGTAAAACAAGAGAATGACTTCAAAAACTGATCACATACCTGACGATTCCACGCCTCGTATATTTCCTTCGACGGGTAAACAATCAACGTTGGAAGAGATTGTTGCCTCGCTCGCGGTCTTCTGAGTTCCATTTATACGTGTAACACTCTCCCGAACATGATTTTGAGAAAGAGCAACTACAGGCCGAAAATTACTGTTGATATGTTCGAAGATAGAGCGTTCCTGTCTTGAGGCTGAAGGCTCTATTCGCTCACTTTCGTTCGTGTTAACAGCTGTTGAGTGCAGAACAAAATCATAAAATTAATTATTGATAAGCTCAATAATTGAAATTCGTGCAGCATAAGTTACTGATGCCTGCGATGTGAGTTTTGTTCCCACGATAGCGTCATTGTATCACTGACAACAACCAGACAACAACCAGACAACAACCAGACTGAATTTCGGTTTCCCTTACTTATTACAATTTTGTAATTCTACTGGTTAAGTTAAATTACGCTATCGTGAAAATGTTTCATTACTTCTATTGTAAACAACAACTGTGATATTGTAATGCGGAAAACGGCAGAAGCTGTATTTACGAGCGAAACAATGATTTTTTTTAATACAGTCAAAACATTTTATTTGTTCCAAAACCTTTACTCGACAAACAGCGATTATTTCACACACAAATAACCCAACTTCAAGTATTACCAGTTACGTTTCTACGGCAATTACAGTGAAAATGTAGTTTTTCGTGATTATTATCATACGCTTAACAGTTGGAGAGAATTCTCTTTTCGACAGCAGAAATTGAGGAATGCCTGTTTATAACGATCTCTGGTGTAGAATGTGGAATAACAATAACAACAATGATAATAATAATAATAATAGTACTAATAATGATAATAATAATAATAATAATAATAATAATAATAATAATGCATTAATAATATTAATAATAATGCAGAGGAGCAGTTAAGAATTCCAAGCAATAGCTCTTCATAGCTTGGGTTGAAATTTGTTTTATCCACTTGAAACCTTCTTTGTTCATCTGAATTGCTCTGGTCTTCCAGCACATGAAACAGAAAAAAAAGCTGCCCTTGGAGGAGATAAGAAAAGGCAATTTGTCGTTTACAGTGTACGAGTGGACGGCAAAACCGGACACAAGACAAAAATAATATTATTAGCCTGCGTAGCAGGCGTAAACGGGGAAGGGGAAGGAGAGCGAGAGCGCGGGAGAAAAATGGGGCTCTGGGTGCTAGGGACGAGGGAACGCCTGCTACAAAGACCCCATTTTTTTCATCTCCGCCCACCAATTTTCAGGTAATCGAATTAGGTGAACTGTCAATGCAACCACCAATCAGAAACAGGCGCGCGCTTTTCTGCTTGACTGACCTCACGCAGGAATTCAATGAAGCGTCTAAAAATAAATTTTTTTAAAAGTTAGCATGAGAATTTTTTTCGAATCAAAGAGCAACTTTAATATATTGAACAACACTAAATTACCCTTATTTTCAAAATAAGAGACACGAAGCTTTTCCAAATAAAAAGATTTATTAAGATAAACCCCTCTTTACTTCTGAAAACCAAGAGCGTTCAATTTTTGCTTCTGGGAAAGGTAAGCTTATTTTTAAACACGCAAGCGAAGAACCGCGATACATTTTGAACGGCATTTATTGAACGAACTGCACGTTTTTCAAAAGGTACCTGAAAGCCAGCCATAATATGAAGAATCGGACATTTAAAATAAATATTTTAATACAAATTTACAATCAAAGATGTAATTTACTTTACTATGGATTCCCTACAAAGTCAACAGCTTGAGTGATGTCTTGCAAAGGCAGAGTTCCTCTTTAAAACAACCGTCTGTTCTCAAAGAATAATTTCTTCGCTTTTAGTTCTCTGAATTCCAGTGTTTAAGGTGTCGAGCGTTTCTTAGGTCTTCTTCTTCCGATTTATAGTTCTCAAAAGGCGAGTCCTCATTCCGATAACAGGGTATTTACACTGTCTTGAAATTCACGCGTGAAACGGTGCAATGCTTTTTTTAAAAATCTTCTCTGACAATGACAAAATCTCTCCTTTCTAGGACCGTATCCCGTTGGCAAAACCGCTAAAAGCGCTTGAACTACCGTTTCTCGCTCTGGTTTCAAGACAATTTCGCTACCTGGCCACCAAGTTCAAATATTCCAGCAGCACGCCCTCGTCAAATTACGTCATTCCCGTGGGACTTGCTGTCAAACATTAACCAATCAGAATTTTGCGGCCGCTGGCGGCCGCAGAAATGAAAAAATAGGGTCTTTGTAGCAGGCGTTCCCTCGTCCCTAGCCCCCAGTCCCCAATTTTTCTCCCGCGTTCTTGCTCCCCTTCCCCTTCCTCGTTTACGCCTGCTACGCAGGCTATAATATTATATGGTTTAGCCTTCCGTTAACAAGACAACGATTGACAATCGACAGTGTACGTTTTCGAAAACAATGACTATTTTAAGAGTACGGTGATGTTTAGATTTAGTGCCCTCCTTCCAGTAAGCGCCCTCTTTTAAAGAAGCGCTCCCCTTTGAATGAGTGTTTGTTAGCAGGAGCCCCGTCTTAATAAGCTCCCCTATTTTCAAAAGACCGTCAACTGCTTACTTGCCCCTTGAACCTATGGACGAAAATGACTAATCTCAACGTGAACTGTTACTATTCTGTTTCAGTTTTTGTTAGTGTGTAGAAGGCTGTGTCGGCGCAACCTTGATTAATGACGTTTGGTTGACGTTTACGATCTACACAACGTACGGTAACATTACATCACATCACATCACATCACATCACATCGCATCACATGAACAGCTCGCAAAGCCAATGAAAAGGCATCCGTGTGAATAACAAAATCTTCAAAAAACAATTACGATTACCACCTATTGTTGTCTCTTCCCCATTCGATGGGAAATGGCCATCTTTTTTAGCCAAATTCAAGAGTTTCTAAAGATGACGATCGCCTTACCTATAACCCCATTGTGCTCTTTCACCTCTGGTTGATTTCTGTCAAAAAAAAAAATGTGATGTTAGCATTCCGCAGTTTATTCATCGCCTCCTCCCTTGAACACCGTACTCCGCTCGCCATTTTTATGCCCCATTTCCCATTAACAAGCCTCTCAGTGCGCAGGCTAATACTTACCTTCTTGATATTTGAGAATTATGGGACAAGGCTCAAGGTAACACTGCGAGTGGAGCGACAGACTATAAAAAATCGGCCCGCGTGCATGCGGACATCATAGTGGGATCGGATGAGTGTAAACTTGCATGGCTTTAATTAAGGTCTGAAAAATGTTATTTCTGACGGTCAAGTGACCTGGGAACGAAATAGTCAGAAATTAATATTCTGATGGCACGATGAAGAGGTTCGGGCCATGTCATGGGACTTTTGGGACTACTGAAACATTTGGAGGGAGATATTTTGTCATTCTACATCAGTCAGACCTCTAAGTTTTATTTTTGGAAGGGTGTAGACCTCTCCCTCGAGGTCTAGTGCCACCGCATTAGATGGGGAATACGTTTCCGCATTTTTTTTTTTTGGCCACAAATAACGATTGGTTTTTTTAGTAGTTTTCCGTATCTGGCGTGGTACATTATTCAAAGTCTTCATGCCTTAGTTCCTACGAGAAGTAACCCTGTGTATTATATGTCGAAATCTTTGCAGTAGTAGAGTTTATTATCATCGGAGGATTAACTACAAGCACTTGGAATCATCAGATGACTGACTCTGGCTATTTCTAAATTAACTATTTCACTGTGAATGATCGTGTTAGGGCAGTCGGAATTATTATGGAAAAAACAGTGTGGTTGCTGAAAGCAGAAGGTTATTAAAAGTTACAAAATACGATTGTTTACGTGGTTTTCAAAGTCCACTACCGTCATAACGTTTACACACGTTACGAACGTGACGCGACGTGGTGGTAAACAAGTAATTGTGATGCACCAAACGTGCCCAAAAATACAGTAGATTCAGACTACTGAATTTTTGTGGCTTGGTTATTTTTAAGATTATTTCACATGGAGGTACATTTTGGAACTCAAACGTTATTGAAAATCTACTTGTAACTTGCTTTCATAACTAACTTTATGTTCGTCAATCTTGACAAGTCACGTCTTGCGTGACCAGTATATTCATTCACTTCTGCAAACCCGTATCTAAACTGAAAACGCAAGTGATAGTAATGAACTGAGCCTTACTCAAAAGCACGTTCATTCCAATAATGTCACTTTGTTGGACCCAAAAGGCTGGTTATTTAAATGAAATTTAGATCGGAGTTAAGATCGTCGTGGTCTAAACCGGGATTAAGCGCACGATAATGATTATTCGACTAACCTTAGACTAACAAACATTAGCATGTTAGACGAAAGTTCTGTTCAGTTAATCTATTATTTTAAGGTATAGTCGAATTGAATATTAGGTCGCAAAAAACAGATTTAGAGTGGCTAAAAGTTAGATACAAGAACACAGATATACGATAATGGCGGACTGTCATTTGCATTTTCATTGATTAAAAAAGCCGCTTTGGTGGCGTAGCTAAATAAATTACCATACAGCTAGCTTGAAAATGGGCCTGCCGCCATACAATTTGCGAGTTTCTTGAGCGCGCAGGTATTGAAATTACGATAGCATTATAACTCACCTTTGTTCCCTATCGCCACCATTTTCAGCAGGCACATCCGGGGACTTAGTGACACATTGCACGTCCGCAATACTTACCAAACTTGGTTCAGCGGTACCCTGAAAAAAGAAAAAAAACACAAGGCACGTAACGGTAAGGAAATGTTTCCTGAAACCTGGTTTTTACTAGTACAATAGTACAATGCACAAGCACAAGAAAAAACTAATTTTCCATTTCTAATACTCGTGTCTATTCCACGACTGTTTATGCTTTATTTATTTATTAATATTAATTCACCCAATCATCCATCCATTCGTTCGTTCGTTTCTTCGTTCATTTACTCAGTTAGATGAGTTTTACCCCGGGATGACCTTCATCTCATCCCGGGACGACTTTCATCTCGGTGTCTGGTCATTTACCTGTAAGCGTTTACATGATTTGGAGCAAAAATGGGTTCGCCCCGGGATGATTTCATCCCGGTGCTGAAGACCGGGATGAAATCATCCCGGGGCGAACACATTTTTGCTCCAAATCATGTAAACACTCAAAGGTGAATGACCAGACACCGAGATGAAAGTCATCCCGGAGTAAAACCCATCCCGGGATGAAATAACTCATGCAAACGCCGCCTTAGTCACCCAGTCAGTCATTGACAATCGATGTGTCTGATACAAAAAAAGCTGATCTAACTGTGAGACCCGTCAGTTTTCAATTAGCATTATAAAATGGAAACTTGCTCGAGCAGTTAATCTTCCTTCTCAAGTCGGTTGCCTAGACCCTCATAAATGTCAAAGACAGTTTTGGATCTAAATGAACAGTCCACGCTAATTATCTGTTAGAGGCAACTTCGCAAGATCAAAATTTCGGCGGTAATTTGTATCAAACTTCAGTTTTGTCAAACAATACAAAGTTTGTCGCCACTCTCATTATCTCAAAACCACTCTGTCTCGAACAATATCCCGTTTCCCTAAACCCTTTAAGCCACGGTTATGATCAGCATCAAATTTCTCCTCATCATATCATTGCATTATAACACACAAAGGTCATGAGAACTGCGGAAATGATCACTAAAGATGAATTGTCTTGCTGTCTTAACTAGTTCTCCCAACTAGTACTCAATGAAATGTATGGAGACCAGTAAGGAGAATTTGAATAATGATGCCGGGACGTAAAGGGCTAAGAGCTCGGGCTGGCGAAGGTCTACTGGAAGGGCAGTGTCGTGGACAACTTGGAGGGGGGGGGTGGAAGAGGGATACATTGTATCCCTCTTCCACCCCCCTCCCCTCCCCCCACGCTATCCTACCCTATCATACATTACTCATATCGTAAACGGTGCCTCATAATTTATTTTCGTACGGTACCTATGCCACGCGAGAACTTATTGATTAGTCACATTTCAGTACATTTTAATTCTGCAAGCCAGTCAGAACGCTTACTTCAGGTGCAAGTTATTGGCAACAATAATCATTTAGTCAATCAGTGAAAAATGACATCAAACAGATACGAACAGGTAGGTAATGACAATATGTTACGTAGAATGCAACTGTCACGGCACAAGGTTATCCTTGTTGTTCAACCGTAAGGCCTCCTCTTTGACTATACTACCACTCAAAATCTTAAAGTTATTCCAAACGCCAGTGTTAACCCCAGCAAACGTTGTCAGTTCGAAAGGACTGTTTTGTAAATCCGAAATCATTGCAGACGGATTTCTAACAAGATAACCTAATTTCCAAGCCCTCTTTCTAGAGTGTTTGTCAGTAAACCTTTAAATTTCAACACGTAGACAAACTGAAGACACCAGCAAAGATCGCCTAACAGATACATTACGAGTGTCACGCAGTTTTTCCTTTCCCCGCGCATTCCGTGACATATCTGCATAGGAAGATAATGTATTTAAATGCAAAGAGACTTCCTGTTTACAAACAAATCCTTAAACAAACAAACACACAGCGCTGAAGGGGGCACAACAACGACACCAACGGCTCAAGAAAGATGAAAACAAACCATTTATCTTCATCAACACGGTAACTCTACAAATTTAGCAGAATGAATACAACAAATGCTTCTGTATTATAAGCTCGGAAAACGATGATGGAAGATCTAAAAATATCTTTTACAGCTCATATTTTTCAGTGTTTCGCTGTCTTACAAATTTATCACAAAACATGACGCCTGATATCAGAATCAAGGCAACCAAGATAACCCGTAATTTAATAAATCTCGTGAAAGTTCTCGAAATTCTATACTATGATAAAAACGCTTTCTCAACCTTTCCATCTCTGGAAATCGAGAATACAACGTCAATACTGCAGGAAAAAAAATTAAAAAGAGATTAGGATACTGTGGTACTTGTTTGTTCAAGTCGACAAATTTTATAGGAACTCCATGTAATTGTATGATGGCGGAATATGATTGTACCTTCATATAAATGACTGAACAACCTTCTCTCTTAAGTTGAACTATATAATTACTTTCTACTTACGTAAGCCTGCGTACAAACTTATCCAGTGACGTTGGATTGACAAATGTTTCTCCGTTCAGTCACGCAAGAGGGAGACATTTGTTTCGGAAGATTCTACATTGTACACCTTCACAAAAAGTCTGAAAGATCACTGCACTTTCTGTTAAGCTATATGTATATCGTTACTACTGTACTGCAGGGCTGGAAAAATGTTTCTCAAAAACAACAAAATGTTTTCAAAACAAGTGAAAAATGATGTTGCTTTCCGGGTACAAATTTTCCGAAACATATGTTTCCCAATTTAACCATCTTCAACAGGCGACAAAAAGTGAATTGTCTCCTAGGCCTTTTAACAAGCGAGTTGCAGTTTAATTGTAAAGAGTACCAATGTCGTCTACGGGGTTTAAAGATAGGCGTGCAAATAAAAAAATCTCTCTGCAACCTTCATTCATGCTTCATGCTAAATCATTAACCGACCTGGAGACGACACAAAGTCTAAAATTAGAAACACCTTGTACAGCATGATAAACAGTGAAATAGTTGCTACTCAACAACTTTCATTTGAATGGTCACACTTGAACACTTCATTCATTGACTCAAAAGTAGAACCACCTTGCATACTGCTAAGTAGTTTTCATTTGAATGGTCACACTTAAAGATTTCTTCGACAGATTTAAAAGTTAGAACTACCTGGCACATCATAATAAACAGCACCAAAGGAAAGTATTGTTCAGTAGCTTTCATTTGAATGGTCACACTCTAGGATTTCATCCGCAACTCAAAATATAGAACCACCTTGTACAACATAATAAACAGCACCACAGGAGAGTACTGCTCAGTAGCGTTCATTTGAATAGTACTAGTTCAGGATTTCATCCACAGACTCAAAATATAGAACCACCTTGTACAACATAATAAACAGCACCACAGGAAAGTACTGCTCAGTAGCTTTCATTTGAATGGTCACGCTTTGGGATTTCATCCGCAGACTCGAAAGTTAGAGTGACGTTGTACAGC
Source organism: Siderastrea siderea (assembly GCA_964030785.1). Taxonomy (NCBI): domain Eukaryota; kingdom Metazoa; phylum Cnidaria; class Anthozoa; order Scleractinia; family Rhizangiidae; genus Siderastrea; species Siderastrea siderea. Next base: position 18,050,245 of record OZ034975.1, read on the forward strand.
ATAATAAACAGCACCATACGAAAGAACACTCAAGTACCTTTCATTTCATTATGGACTGGTCACACTACACTATTTCATCCACGTACTCAATAGTGTTAGAGCTATATTACACGAACTCACGTTTGACTCGTAAAAGTGAAAGGGATATTAGGAATACCCAGAACTTTACAAGTTTGAAACAGCATGTTTTCAAGGCTTGCTCTATATTGTACACCGCAGCAGTTACCAACAGAGAGAGAAATAGGCTGTGGCATTGATAGCTGAAACTTAATACAACAGACTGCCAAACAGTAAATTCCAAAAAGTTCAGTAACTTACCAAAACCTGACAGACCAAAAAATCAGCATCGAAGGAAGTACTACTCAATAGCTTCCATTTGAATGGTCACAACTTACAACGTCATCCACAGACTCAAAATTTAGAACCACAACCTTGTAAAGCGTAACAAACAGTACGACAGGAAAGTACTGCTCAGTAGCTTTCATCTGAATGGTCACAACTAACGATTTCATCCACAGACTCAAAAGTTAGCACCACCTTGTACAGCATAACGAACAGTACCACCGGAACGTACTGCTCAATAACTTCCATTTAAATGTCACAACTCACGATTTCATCCACAGACTGAAAAGTTAGAATCACCTTGTACAGCATAACAAACAGTACCACCGGAAAGTACTGCTCAAAAGAGTGAAAGAGTGTCAAAGCTGAAGTGATAATCAGCGGCTTTCAATCGATTACATCGCACACCAAGAAATTCTACGATTTCATCGCAGACTGAGAAGTTAGAACCACCTTATGCAGAACAAGAAACTTTGCTAGAGTTGTCACTCTTTTAGCTTAGAATGTCATGTACAGGATTAAAAATTCTAGTTAGAACCAAACGAACAACTGAACATGAATGAGTAACTTTTTCCAATCGCAGAGCTAAGAGCTGAACGTACAACCGTCTCTTGCAGCAATCAAATTATAAAACTTCAAACTCCCTTCAGCAACGATGTTTCACATTAACTTTGTTGATAAAGACAACTGCACGTTTGTCGTAACTGTAACAAGCTGTAGCTAAACAACATAGATTCTAGTTTGCAGGAGGAAAATAGAGTTAATTACAACAGCTAAGAATCGACCAAATCGAGTTAAACTGAATACTTCTCCAATGAAATCATTGACTAAACAATGGATGTTACAAGGTCAGCTTCATCCATTGTACATTCTAAAGTCTAACGAAGTGATCAACCTTTAGTTTCTGCGAAGGAAAAATCTACCTAAAGGGCGTCAGTCCGTGAAACTCAATATAAAGTACACTCAGGGACACCGTAGCAAACGATAAAATACGTTTTATGGCATTTCAAGAGACACATCAGTTAGAACTAGTTTGAATCGTTTTACTGACTGAACATTTAAGTTGCCAAACGTTTCTGGATCTCTGATACTACGAGCCTCCATCACCTTTCCGAAAATCTTACATGATCTTCTTTCCTAACCAAAATGACATATTCATCCCACGTCACCCACAACGAAATGTGTTAATTTTTCTGTGTTAGGAAGGTTTGATGCGGCACTTTACTGAAGAGGACGCACCTCTGAAAGTAGGAAGACCTTCCAAAAAGGTATTGCAACGAAACCGGACCGGTTAGGCCAGTGACGCTAGCTACACTCCTGCTATGATGCCAAACTGATCACAAAATGTTTGCAGTCACCTTCAACAAGTGCAACGTCGGTTCGATAGTTGCCCTAACCCACAAAAGTCAAAGAAGAGGCGTATGCTGTACTAGGTTTTCATCCGCTGTATTTCCAAAAATGCCTTGCCTTACAAAAACATCCTGTAGTGATTGCAGCCAGAAAGGAAAGATGTTAATTCACAAATTCCCTTCACCGACTGGTATAGGTACGAAGAAATCACCAGCAATCACTCGCCAGTATAAGACTGAGGATTATTATACATAGTCAAATCAAGGGTTTCGAGTCTTGTGGATCTGCATGTGGTCAAAAAACCAATCATGGACCCACAATGTTTGCAGTGTTAGACGGAAGATTCGCGCGGGAGAAGATGCTTACAGAAGGTGAGGAATGAGGCAAACAGTGATGAAGCGATGTCGGCCACCTAGTCGGCACTTCAGCGCATCTACAGATATTCGTAAAACTTCCTGATGTTATTAACTAACGCTGTAATAAGAGAGAGAAATAAATCACGAAGAATACCTGGTTAAGTTGAGCAGACATGGTCATTTGATCGTAGAAGGATACAACGCAATTACTTCTCATGCCGCGGAAAGCAAACAGCTTCGAACCGCGATCGAACGTTGTCGACCAAGATGGCGGACACACTGGAACGAGCCCCGTTCTTAGCAGCCTGGTGATTTGGTTTCAAAAGCGTCACAATCATAAACAAGATGGCGCTGTATTAGTCTGTCAGTGGCGACACAACTTCTTAGTGATGAATATTTATACGCCAAATTCGTGATTACAACTGTTTATTGAATTCTCTCAGTCGTGAGCTAATACAAGAGAACTTAACGCGAACCTTTTCCAGCCCATGTTCGACTTGAGTACGACTCCGGCAAGGTCTTATCTGTCACACTGTCTTCGACTGTAGATTAACAATTCGGGTCGATATTCTCTTTTCTTCGGAAAAGCGCTTGGAGTTACTCAAGCATCGTTTATGTAACAACTTGCAGTCGAGTCGTGCCATTTGGGTTGGCTTCGGGTCAAGAGGTTGAACCGAGTTTGCATTTCAATTACTTCTTTCTCAGAGGGGCGTAAGTGCAAAATGCAAGAGTCTTCAATTATCATATGCTAAAAGTAGACAAAAGCTCGGGTTCAGTGCATACCGTGTCGCTGGAAAGCACACACTGCTTACGAAATTTATAACGTGTTCTCAACCCCCCGCTAGAACACGCGCTGCTCAGAGGGTGCGAGTTTCACTTTCGGTTCTAAGTCCGTTTCCTAGTCCAGAGTAGTAAATGAACAACTGTTAAGTTACAAAGCAGTGTAAGTCAACGCTCTAACACTGTTAAATTCCATCCAAAAACACCCACTTGCAACCACCGCATAACGCGCGGAGGAATTCGCGAAAGCAAATGATTTCACATGGCGCGTCGCCTTTTACGATCGAGCAGGGTTCTCCTCGTTCAGCAACTACTATTAAATTACCTTTTCAGAAAGAGTTGTTCCTTGGAGATTATCAGATTGTGAATTGTCCAATTCACCTTCGTGAGCCCCGTTGGTGCACCTTAGAAGATAGAAATAACAGATATTCATCACCATTTGGCACGAGGTTCGGTTATGCAAACCCGCGATCGAAGACGTATAAACGACAATTCGTCTCCTTACAAAGATTGCTCAGATTCTTGAACGGATGGGAGATCGGTGTTTTGTGGCAAACCAAGAACATCCCAAAGATTGCGATCACTTCCATCGGCCATTGCTAAGGCGATCACAAGTCCATGGACGAAACCATAGATCGAGGAACCGTACTACGACAACATGCTATACGACTGGGGTCATGTCTCGCTTGATCGCTTGCTCCGTTCCTTTGCGTGACGTCATGTCAACTTGTGAGAATTTATATTTAGATGTCGACGTTTTGTTACCATCGTAAGCAAAATAACGCACTTTTGTTAAGTATCGAGAGCATTTTTTTGGCATTCGATGTAATTTTCATTTACAATACAATACAGAAAGGAGGATTACATCATTCTGAAACCACAGAATATCCAAAAATACATCAACAATCTTTGTCACTAAAAATTATATTCTATCTATATTGAAGAGTACTTTGAGCCCGCAGTACGGAAAATCTCGTGACCGATCGCAAGATGGCGGAGAAAGTGATCGTTCTGTGCTTGTTTCTGTCCTTCGTTTCATCAGGTAAAAACGTGGACTTAAGAAGCTAGATTAACACTTAGAATATCCACTAGTAGTTTTACTGTGAGGTGCACGTTTTCAGAGTTATTAGCTAGCCTTCTCTTAAGAGAAATACATCGAAAAATTGAAGCTTGTTGTTTATCTCATTTGACCTCATTTCATATCACAAGCGAAACGAACATTTTTTATGCAAGTATGTGATGGGTGACGTATTTTGCAATAATTTCCGAAAAAGAAACTAGACTTTACATTTAGGAATTGTTAGGTCTTGGTCGAATGAAGCCCTCCTTGGCAGCGTTAACTTTAAGAATTGGAGTCTTCCTACTGCTCCGATATTAACTTGTCATCCTCGTTTGATTCTTAGTAAGCTTATGTCATACTTTACACTGTGTAATATGGTTGTTTTTGTTCAATGTTTGTAGCCTCAAGTTTACTGAGTAGTGCAAAAGAAAGCTTAGTCATAAAGGAGGCTGTGAAGGTATGTTGATTCTTGCCGTTCCTGTCTTGGTTTCGCTTGATGTTAGATAGTGAATGACTGAGACAAAGTTCTAAAACTTGCGCCTTCTGTGTTTTGTTTTACAATCAAACATTGTTTTGTTTTTTGAACGGAATATTGCAAACTGGTCTCTGGAAAGCCTTTTAAGGGCTTAATCAATAAATCTTACTGTATGAATTTAACCTCCGGTTTTATTGACGATTGTTCAAGAAATTGTGACGTGGTAGTACGTACAGTATATCCAATTTTAAATTTTCGCGTCGTTGTCTTAAACATCCACCACCTTTAAAGCTGAGGGGCTATATTTAATTGACTTACTTATACAGCTTATAAAGCTGAATTGTTAGAATGCTGTTTCTGGCATGTTCTGAGCACAACTGAATCTATGATCAATGTATATATACTCCTAAACTGTTGTTACATGTATTTGTCGTCTGCCCTCTTTTATTGTGGAATACAGTCTGTTGTACATGAAAGTAGAATGTTACACTGTAGTGATGTATGTACATGTGCCATGTATTCAGGGGTTTCCCTAACAGGATGACAAGTCTATTTTATGTCTGACAACTTGTGTAAAGGTTATGCAAGAAGCAAAGTCAAGGAATGAGCGAGAATTTTTTGTGAGCAAAGCTCATACACTGCATTTCTTGTATCACGATCACCCAGCACTACAATTTATTTTGTTATCTCTGTGTGTCACTTCATAGACATGACGAAAAAGTATGACAACTGAACCATCATTAGCAGTAAGGATTTCAATAACTTTTGAAGTACATGTCCATGTCAGAACTGACCAATGTAGGAAGCAACCCGACTGAGCACTTTTCCATAAAAGCAGTATAAATTAGGTAGCTAACTTGAGTACAGATACACTGTGCATATAGCGTCTACCAATGGTAAGGCCGATTTAGACAGTGCGATTTTTGCCTATAACTGTTGTACGTGACTTGCTCACATCATGTCTGCAATGCAAATCATCCATCAGACGTACAACCTCTTCATGATAGTTGCACACAACACGAAAAAGTCATAGGGTTTTGAAATGTTTTAAACCTTATGACATTCATAGCCACAATCAAAACGTGTGAATGAAGAGTTGTTGCGATCTTTGCTTGATGCGAGCAGCGCATGCTACAAAAGTTGCATACGACAGTCTTAAAGGAGCTATGTCACGGATAACGCAACTTGAAAAAGCTGGCAAGTTTTTTCAAGTTTGTCATTCGTAATCCATCTCAATCTCCCTAAGTCGTAACCATCCTTGTTTAGTTTTGCTTAATTATTACTTCTTTGGTGTTTTTCTACCTTAGGAAACTATTATTTTGAGGTTTCCGTTAATGAGAAAATATAATTTTGTCAGATCAGAAAAATGAATGAAAACGCCGTGACATAGTTCCTTTAAGCAAAAATCGTACCAACTAAATTGGCCTCTACATGTCAATCTCTGTAATGAGACCGGTGGTCAGAGGCACCATAAACTACATGAAACTGCAAGCAATTTCCAGTGTTAAACACTCTGCAATCACACAAATGTTTCTTTGCCAACAAAGGAAGGAGATATGAGACATCTACAGTACATACAGACTGAAGAACAAAATCATTTTGTATTTACATCGAATGGTAAACTTTACACCCATAAATTTGAGCTTAAATTTGTTTTTACTGCTTGCACTAAACTATACCAATAAAGTGACATGTCTTTAACTATCTCCTGACGCTCTTGGATTTGAATCAGTGAACACAGCAATGTTGGCACACTGCAAAGACTGTTTTGAAAAAACATTCATTTAGCTAAAATGCCATTTCGTTATGAAAAACAAAATATGCAGACAGTTATCACACATGCTCAAGATAGATTTTTGTTTTTGTTCATCTTCAAAACAATAGTCACTAGCATTAAAAGTACTTGTTTGAACATTATATGTAGATCTTACCAGTTCCTGCAGTTCTTTAGTCCTTTACTTGACAGCTCTCCAAGTTGGACATGTAGTGTCAGTCCCTGGCATGTTTGAGGAGCTGACTTTATCTCACTCAAAGACATCCACCATTCTATGATGGACTGGTAAGGGTGGTTGTTGTGGCCAGTAAATTGTACAAATGTAGCAACACTCATAATCATTTCCTCAACAAAACTATTCTCACTTTAAAAAGAAAATGCAACTTTGGCATCCTTATTACTAGTTTCATTACTGGTAAGTTAACTTAAGGCAAAGTTTCACACTGGCTGCAAGCAACACACATGACTAGAGATCAACTCTGGTATTGAAGAAGTATAAAAGTATAGAAGTATTGCCATCCCCCTTCCCCCCTAAATGGGATGCTAGTCTATTACAGGGTCGCCCCAAGCATTTGAGCACCTAGTTAGAGAGAAATATGGAGTGAAGTTTCATTTTTAAGGAAACTACACAAGCTCGTGCATCATCAAACTAATGACATTCCAGTTTTCCAATCAAAAGTCTTATTGAGTGTCTGACATGCAAACCACTACACCATCCTGTCTCCAGGAGTGGAATTTGAGTATCAATTGAAAGAAATATTCTTTCACATTACTCTACTGCAGCTACAGTATAGTACCATAAGTTCCTCAGCGTTGTTTGTCACATCTTATTTCTGATGGGCACAGAACTTTCTTCAGCAAATCTAAAATTGTAGTGCAGAATTAAAATCGGTGTTCTCCACCTATCATCAGCTGTTAAGTTAAGAGCAGCGCATAAAGCAAGAACAAAGAAAGTAAAAATATTATCATGATTATTGCTAGTTCCTATTTGAAAGTACACAATTCAGCCCTTGCCAGGCTGTGCATATATTTCGACTAATAATTGTTGTATCCATTGAAATTTGCACAACAACTTGGCTATTCCGTTGTGACAAAGTGATGCTTATATTAAAATAAGAGTGTCTAATGTTAATTGGTTTCTCTTGAGGTTTGCAGTTACATATGCAAGTGAAATGTTCGTACTCATAAAATTGAAAGAAAACATGTGAGACAGATTTCCAAGCAAATGAAATACTGAAGACAGAAGCTAGGAAACTTTAACCGGTCGGTTGATTCCGTATTGTTTCACATTGCTGAGAAATGAAGTGGAATGCTGTTGCTTTAAGCAAGTGCTTTTGCTGAGTTAGGTCGGCCCAAATGCCAGATGATTTCTTATCACTGGTAAAAAAAACATTTTTTTTCTGTCCTTAGTGATTTGTTTTTCAGTTCAAGATTTATGTACAAGATCGTTGACTACCGTTATGTAAGCTCATAAACAAGAAAATCAGAGCTCTGAGAGAGAATTCAAATATTATATTAGGAAAACATTCTGTGTATATTACGATATTGCTTATTGTACATGTACATGTATGTTTTGCATTACAGGACCATGCTAAAATGTTAAGTAAAATGTTAAGTTTAAAAACGTTTATAAGCCGCTTGGGTCCTCAGATCAAGAAGCTTTATACAAGACTCTCGTGCGTCCTATTCTTGAATACACTGCTTCGGTTTGGTGTCCCTATCTGAGCAAGGACATTTTAGTGCTTGAAAAGATCCAAAGGAGGGCATCACGCCTGGCGCGGACCATGGACGTGATGAGATGGACTATAAACAAAGTGGCCTACTTTTTTGAAACGCAGAGAAAGCTGCGTCGTTGTTGAGTGCTACAAAACTGTGTTTGGATTAAATAATTTAAATTTCAGTTACTTCTTCGAATTAACAAAATACCGTTGTACTCGTTCTAACCATTCAATCAAATTTTTTTTTAACATGCTAAGTGTATTCCATACAAACATTCTTTTGACGTTAGGATTGCGCGCCAATGGAATAATCTGCCGTGACATGTCGTAGAGGCAGGAAATTTTAATCTGTTTAAAGACTGAAAAAACCTGTATATATGTAAATATGCAAGTGCATTTAATTTTAATTATAATCTAAGGACTTTCTTTTTGTTTTATTTTAGGGAAACGTAGTAGGTCCACCTTGTGTTTCCTTTTCAATAAATCTTAATGTAAGGCTCTAATAATAACTTTATTTTAAGTGTCTGTGTATTTTAGCACGGCAGTGCTAATTGGGAACGCTATAAACCTCTGAAAGTAACATGACAAACGAAACATAAACAGGTGGGAAGCTTACCAGTTGGCTATTTACAAGCGTGGCTGAGGATTTGAACACGGGACTATCGTGAACAAGTCCAGCGCTCTAACCACACGGCCACACCGCCTCCCAAAATTAAGCTTCTAGATGTTAAGCTTTTCTTTACTACTGATATGAACTTAAGGTCTGATTTTAAATGTCTAATCTTAAACCCAGCTAGGAACTGAGGAACACTAGCGACAAGTGAAGTTAACTAAACAGTTCAGGGATCCATACTGGCAGTCGTGCGATTGTCCGAGACGACGTAGAAGTCCTACAGACGAGTATAATAACGTGAAGTTCACGGTCTCACCCCTCGCTCCCACCCTCCCTCCCTCCCTCATGCAATGTTGCTTTCAAAATTCGTTTACACCTTGAGTTTTTCTAACCATTTTCAACATCATCTGAGAAGGGAGGAGTGGGTCCCTAGATGGGTATGGTGTTATAAAAACAGAAAACGTATTGTGCGTGTTATTGCGTACGCGTTTTTAGAAACTTGTATTTTTTGTGCACGGATTTTTAAGTTGCTCCAAGAACTTTTGGCAAAGATTGTGTGTAGCTTTCTTGTCTATGGATGGCACCATATGTGTGGCCATTCAAGTGAATGCTGTTGAACACTCCTTTACAGTGTTGCTGTCCACCCTTCCAACCTCCTTCCAAGTTGCAGTATTCGGATGTTAATTTTGTCAAGTAACGTGCCTTAGAAAGCAAAAATGATTGTTTCTCAGCAGAAATCTGATGCTTCCAAGTTGATCATTGCTCACAGCCCAAGCCATGTGACATTTCTACCTAATGCTGGTGCCATTTCCTCGGATGAGATCTCCAGTGTTATAGCACTTGCCCTGGGATTTTCCTCCACAAAGGTATGTGACTGCAGCACTATTAACATCAGAAAACGTTGAGTGTCGATTCCATTAACCCTTTAAGCTTCAATAATGACAAGCATCTAATTTCTCCTTACAACATCATTACTTGGTCAAACATACAGGTCATGAGAATTAAGGAACTGATCACTTAAGATAAGTTATCTTGACGTGTAACGACATTTTCCCAACTAGTTCCATAAGAAATATGTAAAGAACAGTGAGGAGAACATACATGTTGATATTGGGGCTTAAAGGGTTACTTGGCACATATTTACCCCTCGCTTCGCACGGGAAACCGGAAGTACTAATTTTTTTATTTTGTCCTTTTTGTGACTTGACGCTACAACGATACAAGCTACAAAGATGCCCTGTAACCTTCTCCGTAACAGACTTTCTTTGTTTGTCACGTATCTTTTTCCACAGGGGATGGAGAACTTCGGCAGGAGATCAGTCACGGTCGTGTTTGTGTCTAAGTCACGGCTCTAGTACACGTCAAAAGTTTCTGGTTCGCTTCTTTTCCGTGACTTTTAATCATTTGTGTTTCGTTTTTCCCTTGTTTTCCAGCGAACGTGCAACCTTTTCATTTTTCGAAGTTATGTCACCATATATTGATACGTTAAAAAGTCGATAAGGCTTTTCACCCACGTAATTTTGCTTGTAGGAGCTGAACTGGGCTGGCTTGTTAGCAGGAGATGTGTTCCGACGCCCTAAAGCTAACGTTTTGATTACAGTTGATGGGCTTACGAAAGGTACTCCTCATTATTCCTTAATGTTGATGTCTGCGAAGATTACCTGAACGCCTCCGAAGATACCCGAACACCTCCGAAAGATTTAATTGATCCAATAACTTTCAAAGTAGATACAATAATTTCCGAAATTCTCCGGAATACTTTCAAACAATTGCCAAGTTCATCCAGAGTCTTCCGAAGATCGTCCGAAGACTTCCGAAGTTCACCCACAGACTTCCGAAGAAGAACCAAGGATTCATGTGATTCGCGACAAATGTTGAATATACCAGAAATGTTGCGGTCTACAAGAAACAGTGATGACGTGGAAAAATTACTGTTATATTTGTGTTCTTTTACGAATTCAATGTTGACCTTCATTGAAAGAACTGAAGTTTGAATTCCTTGCTTGCGTTTCAGATGACAAATTTGACGTGCAAGGGAAGGCAGCCTCGTATCCTGTCACAGAGGTAAGCGTGTTTGCATTACCACATCAATAGCTTATTCACCGAGTGTTTTAAAATCTTGTATCGTCTCTTTGGTATTAAGCAATAATAAAAACATTAACTTACTCAATAAATTTATTAAAATAACAGCAATGAGACCGTTGAAAAAGATTTTCATCCTGAGAGTTTAGTAACATAAAAACATTTTCATCATAGAGGTAACAATAACTATGTCTAGATCTATATCTATACCTATATCTATATATAGAGCGGTCTTTCATTGAATGTCGCATATTAGAGCCGTTTTCAATTGAGTGTCGAAAGTATTTGCGTTTTGTACCGGTTTTGCTCTACTGTGTTCCACTTTCTCCACTAATCAGGTGTAAAACCAAAACCAATCGTAATCTGCTCGCAAGCGTTTTCCCGCGCTTGTCGCCTGTTACATGCATTTGCTTCGAATTCTGATTGGTTCATCAGGTTATTTGAGTTTTATTGTGATTGGTCAGAGTAATTGCTTTGGTGTTGTTATTTGGACACTCGACTGAAAACTGCTTCAAGAATTTTGGGGTTTGCATTAACATTGCCTCGCTACGTTCTTTGATTCGTCAGAGAAAACTCACGCCACTTTGTCAACCAATTACCAGTAAAACTCAACCCAACTGTAGCTTGCTCGCACGCGTCTCCCCGCGCTTGACACCAGTTGCATGTATTCACTTCGAGTTTTGATTGGTTCACTGTGTTTTTTATGTTGTTGTGATTGGTGAGAGTGATATCTTTCGTATCGGTTTCACCACACTCGTTTGAAGACCGCTATCACATATATGTAGGAGTGAACGCATAGATTTACGTATTGTAAAACTACGACAGCTACAGTCATTCAGTTAATGCGCATTGTCCAAAACGATTTGAATTTTTATACTAGGTAGAACAAGGGCATTGGCGTTGTAACTCGTACCCTCGGTTAAACGGTAAAAATTTGTTGCATGCGACGTGATTACAACACACGTTCGGCAGGAATTGTATCGTGGGACTCAAATTTAAGACTTGTCAATAGGACCCTTAGTATTGTCGTAGCATTAGGCGTATGTGGTACCGTCTAAATCGGCTTTTACAAGGGTTCTGCCTTATTCCACCTGGCCATATTTCTGCTCTGTTTAACGAGGTTGCTAAGCGTTATATAATTTTAGCGTCTTTGTGTGATGATTTCAGTCCGAAGATGCTTCAAGTTTAGCTGGAATTCTATCCACATCAAGTGTCACGCAAGAAAACCTACCGACGCGCGTGACAAATGTGTTTGGTGGCAAGTCGCTGACCGTCTCCGTTTCCGGAAGTGAGCTGGTAAGTTGCAAAAATCAAAATATTAATTCTCCTTACTATTTGCCATACATTGGTTTTATGATGGTTCTGAGAATTTGGTATTGCTTCAAGGGAACAGCCCAAGTTTCAAGGTTTATCATCTTCATTAGTGAATGGACAGGACATTATACCGTATAGAGAAAATAGATGTCAACGGAAGCAGTCCACTTTTCATGGAAGTGCCATTTAGATCTTTAAAAAAAGCTAGATTTTCGAAAATGCTATTTATATTTTTGACATATCCAATTTAGATCATCGAAGTTGAGAGGTAGATTTTCGAAAGTGTCAGCTAAATTTCCGTTTGTGGCTTCTGACAAAGCGAGTAAGAATTCCGAAAATGCTAGTGTGGCGTTTGAAATGCTTGTTTTCGAAAGTTAAAGTTAGATTTTCAGAAACTGAAGTTTATAGATTTTGAAAAAAAAGCAAGTTAGATTTTCAAACACGCAGGAGCTACGTTTTCTTTTAATTTGCAGAACGTTCTAAACTTTCAAGAAAACCAATTAAAATACTTCTGGTCCCTTCGATTTCTTAAGGAGAAATTAGATATGAACAACTCTTTAGGGTTAATGTTTATGGAGACATTGAAACGCTAGCCTGCGTAGCAAGCGTTTCCGTAGGGCTTTCCGTCCATTGGAGGCGTTTTTCGCTTTTTGGCTGCGCAAAACTTGGGGCGAGCGCAACACTGATGGAAGCAACGGGGAGGGGGAGGGGAAGCGAGAAAAGGAAACGCTTGCCCGCAAACCTCATGATTTTGAAAAACGCCCCTTTGACACTTCCGCAGTTGGATAAATTCACAGTGTGACAGCTGGTGAATAAGGTATTTTACGCATAACAGATCACCGCAGGATACAAATTTACTTCCATCAAAATCAAAACAAACTCTAAACGATCGCTTCAGGATGTGTCGTAATTTCAAAGTTAAATTTGGAACTTTATCTCAGCCTGGAAAATCGGGTTTAGTTTCTTCGGAAAACCGTTTCAAAGCGTCGCAAAGAAAGGACTCTTATGGAATAATTCTCGCTGATCTTTGCAGAGCGGTTGGAGTGAAAGTCGTTCAAAACTTGGAGCTATTTCCGGACCGTATGCCTGTGCAATTCTTGTGCTCGAAAAATTCGAAATTTAGGGGCATTATTCGAAGTTATTCGGAGTGTAATAGGTAGCGAGTCTGCTGTTTCCCAAACTCCGTCAAACCAGACTATCCACTTGTTTATTAAAACGGCTGCTCCAAACTCTATCAGGCAACAGTCCTTGTCGCAAGAATGTTCGTGTAGATTCCTCCGCGTCGGAAAAAGCTTGCCGCAAGTCTTTGAGATCTGCTGTCGGATCAGGATAAAAACGATCTTGAGAGGAACTTCAGGTAAAAATAGTGATAGTGAGAAGAATTCCCCGATATCGAGAACCAGTTCGTTGTGTTCATGCGGGTCACGCTCAAATGAACATACCTGATTTGATTGACGGATCTATCACTTGGCAATCAACACTACCATGCCGCGCCAATCAGGAACTCCGTTCATGGACGAACGGGTTTTTCAAAATGGTGGGGTTTGCGGGCAAGCTAGCCTGCGAGCAGGCTCTCGTTTGGGTGTTATGCGCGAGATGCGAGACGCGAGTGGCGAAGCCACGTGGTAGAAGAATGTTCTTGTTTTAAGTAGAGAGTTGTCTGCCGTGTAAATGAGTTTTGGAAGTTAAGTAATTTCTGACACTGAGGCCTGCTCGCAGGCTACGGGCAAGCGTTTCCTTCTCTCCTTTCCCCTCCCCCGCCACGCACTTTTTACGCCCGCCCCAATTTTCCCGCGGCCAAAAAAGCGAAAAGTGCATTGAACGTGCGGAAAGCCTTACCGAAACGCTTACTACGCAGGCTATTGAAACGCCTAAAGTGAAGATCGTTAAGGGGTGGGGTGGGGTGGGGTGCAGACCTTTCTTATAATCATAGGTGGCTGTTGGACAATCAAAATCCAAGTATAAATAAAAATTTCAGTTCTCATTTTATGGATAATGGTGATCGCAAATCACGGTACAAAGCTGTTTGTTAGTTCACATTTCCTAAGGGAAAAGCTGTCACTTCACTTTTTATGCCAACGAAATGTGGCACCTCTCAAAATCATCCTTTACCACCCTGGAAAACTGTGTAAAACTGTGTTCGCGTGCATTTGATATGGGAAAAATCTCCGATATTGTTCCCTCAGTTGGCTGCAGCCGGTCACGCCGCTGGCACCAACAGCCACACCTTATTTTGGAGTCAGGCAGAGGACAAGTTTAAACAAGTCGACAGTGACGTGCAGGGACTGACAGACCGCTGGACCACTACCAAGGAGGAGGTAAGACAAGCATCTAACGGCTAATCTTTGGATGAATTTACATAATTCAAATTCACAAAATAATAGAAATAAATAAATAAAAGCAACTACGAGTGCCACAGGAATTCAATTTGACATATTATATCTCTTGGAAAACAAACAAAAAGCAAACAGCGCTTCACGGAATTGCGTTCTATTAAAAATTCACACTCGGATTTTATTCTGCGTACTGAAAAGCTAAAGCCACCTAATTTGCCACATGTCCACTTCTTAAACCGAGTTGCGAAAAGCCACCTAACACATAATAACATTTAGAGTACATTCTACATTCTTACATTCTTTAACATTTCATCCATAGGCACCTTAGTCGGAATCATGAACAACTCCCCTGGGATGTACATACTGCTCAATAGCTTTTATTGGAATAGTTACACCGAATGAAGTTACGTGATAACCCCTTGTACAGCATTACAAACAGCACCACAGGTATACAATGCTCAATAGCTTTCATTTAAATGGTCACACTTTAGGATTTCATCCACAGGCTCAAAAGTTAGAAACACCTTGCACAGCATAACAAACAGCACCACAGGAAAGTACTGCTCAATAGCTTACATTTGAGTGGTCACACTTTAGGATTTCATCCACAGACTCAAAAGTTAGAACCACCTTGTACAGCATAACAAACAGCACCACAGGAAAGTACTGCTCAATAGCTTACATTTGAGTGGTCACACTTTAGGATTTCATCCACAGAATCAAAAGTTAGAACCACCTTGTACAGCATAACAAACAGCACCACAGGAAAGTACTGCTCAATAGCTTACATTTGAGTGGTCACACTTTAGGATTTCATCCACAGAATCAAAAGTTAGAACCACCTTGTACAGCATAACAAACAGCACCACAGGAAAGTACCGCTCAGTAGCTTTCATTTGAATGGTGAAACTTTAGGATTTCATTGACAGACTCAAAAGTTAGAATTACTTTTTGCAGCACAATAAACAGCACTACAGGAAAATACTGCTCAGTGGCTTTTATTTGAATGGTCACACGTAAGAATTTTATCCACAGACCAAAAGGTAGACCCACCTTTTACAGGATAATAAACAGCACCACAGAAAAGTACTGCTGAGTAGCTTTCACTTGAATTGTCACACTTTAGGATTTCATAAACAGACTCAAAAGTAGGAATAACCTCGTGTGGAAAAATACACAGCACCACAGGAAAGTAGGCTGAATATTGGTTCTGTTATGCTCTCTCATCTTACAATGAGCTTGTATTCACGGGGATCATGTTTCCATTCAAATGTGGAAGAAATATTTCAAGTCTTCGACCACAATTGACTGCAGTATCCTTTAGGCATTCAATTATGCACTGCTGTTGTTTTTTTCATCTCAATTTCAGATTGTAAGGAGGTTGGAGAAAGCTGATTTTGGAAAAGGTATGAAACTCTTTTTGACCATGCACAATTGTTACGTTATATATTTGTTTTGGATAGGAGCTACCCTTTAGAGGTAACATTGGATAAAGAAGCATTATTCGTAGGTTGGTCTGTTCACACACCTTCTTTTTTCTAATAAGCTCATCAGGCGTGCGAGCAAACGAACGCACGCGCTCGCTTTGCTCTCGCTGGCAGCTGATTCTCGAAACAGACTGTTCGTAGCCCTGCTGTGCCAAACGCAGTAGATTCGCCTCCACCTTGAAAACACGCAAAAGCGCGGCACTGTTTTTAAACCACGTAAAAAAGCAAAACTGTCACAAACTTCATTTACAGTAACTAATTCAGTCATGAATTCAGTTTTGCTCAGTAATGACTCTTCACTTTGCTCTTCATCCACCAAGTCATACTAGTCTTGTCTAGAGCAGGGTCTCGTTTCTTCTTTACGCGCGTGTTAGGCGCGCGTGAAGGCCCTTCTTCCTCCTTCTTACAACATTCCAGAATCCTCTGTTGGTCTCGCGAAACCATTCGAAACGAGTCGTTGTGTGACCTATCAGAAATGATGCAAAGGGCTTATGTGATATACCAAAACTTTCAAGCGATCGGTGTAACCCTTTAATAAGGCCCGGCATCATTATGCAAATTCTCCTTACTGGTCTCTATACATTTTGTTGAGGACTAGGACGGAGAACTTGTTTAAACATGATGATTTGGTGATCATTTCCTCAGTTCTCATGACCTGTGTGTGTTATAAGGCACTGATATCATGAGGAGAATTTTGATGCTGATCACTTTTGGGGCTTAAAGAGTTAAGATATTATCAACGGAACACAGTGTGTTTATTACCTTTTTTATCTTTAGGTGTGAAGTTTGCTCCAAGCACCAAAGAATTCACTGTGTCGATTCCTGGTAAAGGGAATGCCGTCTTCAGCATGGAGAAGAAGGTATGTATGTGAAGAAAAGGTCGCATAGTTGCGGTGAGACTAACTTTCAGAATCTTCCTTTTTGATGATATTAGCATTTTCTTATTGTCTATATTTTAGGAGGACTTTCTACTCTTTGCGGAAATCGATGCCATTCTTCAAATACTGGAAAAAGTAAGTGATCCCTTATTTTTTCTACTTTGTAATGTATTGTTATTTTGTTGTTTTTATACCTCTAGGTTATCGGTTAGGAAGCATCACGTGATGCAATAATTATCCTTTAACTATAGCATATTCGAGGTTGTCCCTTAAGCAATATTTCCCACCGCGCCTACAGTTTTTATGTACCAATCAATGATTTATCCTTATATCTTTGCTTTCTCTTCAGCTCAACTCAGATCCTAGTCTTGTCCAAGATGGAGTACCAGATATTTTCACGCTTAGCCTCGCCTCTGTAAAGGTTGGTTTACAACCATGTTCCGCTTAGATTTCTAATGGGTAGCCTTTTTAAGGACGTCGCCTTCTCTTTGCTCGCGTTGCATCAAAATCGCAATCAAATTGCCCTCAGATCGCAACGAAAATCGCTTGTAGTTTACTCGTGCGATTTGAAGTTGCACGTGAAGACGCCGCCAAAATCGCACTGAAATTGCCGGCGTAAACAGCTCTTTGGGCAACAGCTTTAAAGTTCGTGGGTTCCTCTGTGCAGCCAAACTTAGACCACACGCAGAATTTATTTCAAGTAAAGAAGTGTGCGTTCATTTATTGTTCTACTTATTTGTTTGTTAGAGAGCGTTATTTTCTTTTTGTACTGTTTCTCCAGGGTCTTCGCCGTCGTTATGGTGACAAGTCCTTACAAGTTGAGGGAGCCATTCAATTTCTGCAGGACATGATCCCCACGGTAAACTTTCCCCTGTCACTGTAGTGAACGAAACAGACAGTCTACTCAAACTGTTATAAGAATTGATTCTTCTTTTCTTTAACCTCTACCGCTCATTCCAAAGGTGTATTCTAGAGCGCGGCATTCGCGGCACTACTAATTCCTCGCGAAGCGAGGAGGGCCGAAGGCCCTCCGAGCGTAGCGAGGTTTATAAATTTGTCGCGTGGGGTTCGCGCGAGGATCGCTAAGGGCGGTCAAATCTCGATCGGCCGATATATATTTCGATGGTGTCCGCACAGTTGCCTAGCAACAAAACCAAATCGCGACCGCTGACAGTTGTGCACTCTCATGTTTCTTCGGTGTGTTTCTTCATTTCTTGCTTGCTTCGCTGCGTTTATTTGGGTGCTGATATGTTTATTCATCGTCTGTGAACAAGCAAGCAACGCCTGATTAAACAAGTGGCTGAAAATCCATTCCGGGGGAGATTTACAACTGAAACTCAGCGTGAACGCCGACTTGAAATTCAGCGCGAACAACGAAGGCGAAAGAGTCGACGACAAGAAAGCCGTGCCTGAGCTTCGCGAGGTTCTGCGAGTCACGTATTTCTAGTTAAATACATATTGGCGCATCGAATTTCTACTGCGCTTCAAAGAAGGCGTACCGAAATTTGGCCATGGAAGACTATGTTCTTGTTACAAGGAGATTTGACATTTGAATTACTTTTTCAAGCATGATCACTTCTCAATCATTTCGCGGTTGTTTCATTACAAATGTGGAGTGTTCTACAACACTCCAGTTAAATACATATTGGCGCATCGAATTTCTACTGCGCTTCAAAGAAGGCGTACCGAAATTTGGCCATGGAAGACTATGTTCCTGTTACAAGGAGATTTGACATTTGAATTACTTTTTCAAGCATGATCACTTCTCAATCATTTCGCGGTTGTTTCATTACAAATGTGGAGTGTTCTACAACACATTCAATTTACTGTTGGAGGAACTCATAAAGTTGGATAATTTCTGAAGGGGGGCTTAATGACTGGGCCCTCAAAAGCCAGTTCCTAGAATTCGTATTAGAACTCTCTTTGATTCTCTTCCACTCCCTCCTCCTCCCCCTCCCCCTCCCCCTCTCCCCTCCCCCCTCCCACTTTTCCTACGTTTAGAAGAGGTAACCGTGTGCTCATGGAAGTCACTGTATTTTATATCCTGTCAGATTGTAAAGAAGTTCACTGATTTGTACAACGGAAACGTCCTGGTGGAAGTGTTGACTTTGGAGTGGAACGGGTAAGTGCGACTGTTGTTTTCCTTTCGAATATTAGCCTCTCCTTCTCCTCAAGTGTGACCATTCAAATGAAACTGAGGCTACTTCTGAGCAGAACTTTCCTGGGATACTGTTTATTGTGCTGTACAATTTGGTTCTAACTTTTGAGTCTGTGGATGAAAGCTAAAGAGTGATATTCAAAAGAAAGCTATTGAATAGTACATTCCTGTGGTACTGTTTATTGTGCTGTGCAATGTGGTTCTTACTTTTAACACTGTGGATGGAATCCTAACGTGTGACCATTCAAATGAAAGCTTTTGAGCAGTACTTTCCCGTCGTACTGTTTATTGTGCTGTGCAACGTGGTTCTTACTTTTGAGACTGTGGATGAATTCCCAAAATGTTACCACTCAAGTGAGGGCTATTAAGCTTGTTGTGCTGATTATGATGCTGTGCAAGGTGGTTCTAACTTTTGAGTCTGTGGATGAAATTCTAAAGTGTGACGATTCGAATGAAAGCTACTGAGTAGTGTTTTCTTTTGAGTCTTGTGCATGGAGTCATTAAATACGACAAACGAAGTAAAAGTTATTGAACAGTATTTACATGTGGTGCTGTTTTTCATGATATTTTTTATTTCTTTCTTTATTTATATATATATGTATATTTTTTTTTTTTTGAGAAACAATATTTCCGCAACAATGTTTCGTCTCTTGCCTGTAGAGCAGAAAACTATGTTAAAACTATGGTATTTATGTTGTTTCTTCCTTGGACAGTGATTTGCATACCAAGTATCCTCAGGAGATGCACGTGGTATATCAAGATATCCAGCCTTACTTATCAGCACAGTCAGTGGATATGTTCCATGATCACCTTCCTGCGGTTGCACTCAGGCAGGACCTGGTAAGTTTCGGTAAAACTGATTGCAATAAGGACTATTTACAGACGCGTGCCTTTCCTGGGTGCTTCTGGTCTCAGCGTCTGTCACCTACCCTCCCTCCCTTGGTATCCACTGGCACCGTCACACGTGTGACTGGTGCTTGGCGTGTGGGCTCAGGGCTGGGGTGCAGGAATTTGCCAGCTATGGAGTGAAACTCTATCGGGGGTGGGGTTGGGGGGGCTGCAAAATGTGGAGGCCTCTGGATGATAACCAGGTACTCCACTGTTAGCGACGCAGATGCTAACATCAGAATACGGGCAATCGAGCGCACTGTTATTACGCCAGACATAAACGGCAAGTAATTTAAGAGGACCTAAATTCTTATTCTGCTTCATTCTTAACAGGAAGATACTGTGAAGCAATCCTTGTGTGAGTCGCTGCAGAATAAGCTTCTCTCCGTGCAGTCTCCATTACGGGTTGGTGTTTCCTCTGTATATTGATTATTAAAGAAGTGAAGAATAAAAACCATGCGTTATGTACTCACAAAACACGACTGGAATCTGTAAATAAAATCCCACCAGGCAGCATTTTTACTAGGGCTGAAACAATACATTTTCCCACGATACGATACATATCTTGATACTAGGGCCACGATACGATACATTACTGTGCGCGACAAAACTAGTTACCAACAACTTACACTACTTTTAAATAATTTATTTCACTAATAATAAATTTAACACAGTAATACAACATCAAATCGCCTTACAAGGGCTAAAATGTAGAGCTTGGGTGAGGAATATTAAAGACTGTGATTTCCCAAATTTGTTAATGTAGCATATTTTATTGTATCGTAATATCGCGACATCTGATTTAAATATCGATATTCGTATCGTCGGAAAAAACTATCGTGGTTCACCGATGCACTGGTGTACCGTTGCAGCCCTAGCATTTTCTGTGATGCCGTTCATTTTACTGAATACGATGGCTCTAACGTTTGAGTCTCTCTCTTTGTGTGACCATTCTAAGCTGTATCACCAATACTTTGCTACAAGACTCGTCTGTTAGATCTTGTGATTTGTTATGTAAGAGTTTTACTGTACATCTACCAATACAAGCTGAAAGTGTAGAGTTGGTCATTTCTTAGGCTTGCCCACAAGTCCAGCTCAGGAGTTTTTTTCTATTCTTCCCCAAATGGAAAAGAAAAGCTTTCGCGTCGGCAACTCTTAGATCGAAAAAGACTATTGGCTTTACGAAAGTCTAGTCAATTCTTAACAGTGTTTCTCTTTTGCGTAGGTATCCTGTGGTGGAAGGCAGAGGGCTCGGCGTGCTGCTGCCGGTGCAGCGGATGTCAAGGTAGGATAGGAATGCGCAAATTTGATATCAACTTAGCTGCTATTTGGTAAATTAGCCGCTGTAAAAACAGTCAAAAGCTGTTTGTTGTCTGTTGGTTCTAACTTGTAACTTCTTGAGTCTATGGATGAAATTCTAAAGTGTGGCCATTAGGCAGGCACTGGGCAATATGTGGTGCTGTTTATTATGCTGTAGAAGGTTTTCTATTTTTTACCCCGTGCAGGAAAACATAATTTGTGACCATTCAAATGAGAACTATTGAGCAGTACTTCACTGCGGCGCTGTTTATTGTGCTGTACAAAATGATTCTTACTTTGAGTCTTCGGATGAAATCCTAAATTGTGACCATTCAAATGAAAGCTATTGAGCAGTGCTTTCCTGTGGTACTGTTTGTTGTGCTCTACTAGGTGGTTCGAACTTTCGAGTCTGTGGATAAAATCCTAAAGTGCGACCATTCAAATGAAGCCTACTGAGTAGCACCTCTCTATCGTTCTGTTATTATGCTGTACAAGGAAGTTGCAACTTTTCAGTCGGAGGACGAACTACTAAATTTTGACTATTCTCATGAAAGCTAGTAATCAGTACTCTCTTGTCGTTCAAGGTGGTTCTATGTTTTAAGTCTATGTACAAATCCTAAAATTTGATTATGAAAATTAATGCTATTGAGCAGCACTTCTGTAGCTTGAGTACTTGATTACGGTAGTACTAAGATTGTTTATTATTCGTTTTAAGGCTACTACCGTTGACTTGGACAAGGTGAAGCTTGGAGCTGAATACTCGGAAGACTATCCCATAATATTCAACATCTGGCTGTGGCTTGTGGTGGTGCTGGTGTTGTCCATCTATGTTGTTTGCTTGGTCATGTGGTACATGGACCCCGGTCGTGACAGCATCATTTATCGCATGACAAGTCAGAGAATCAAAACAGATTGACTCTTGGGTTTCAATCGAAGAACTTTTGACAATCATAGAATTAAAACTGAATGATGTCTTTTTAATTATTATTCAATTACCGCAAAGTTCATGAAAGTGATCGAAGCGAGGTACGGGTGAACGTGTGGTGAACGTGTCGTTCAAATATAAAAATTTCTGGTCCAACCGTCTCAATGAAATCGTGACAGATGCGAAAACGTTGGTTCTTCGTGTTTACTCTAGCATAGTACATGGTAACAAGAAGTTTTCGGGTTTACTTGCTTGTTTTTTTTTTATATTTGGTTGGTTTCTTTTTTGTTGCTTATCTTTTGGTTTTTAAAAGAAGACAGTTATGACATTCTCCAAATTTGCGAAAATTTCTTGTAGTGTCGCGAAATGACGCAGCTCCAAAATCGCAAAATAAAATGTCGCCATAACTTCATGTAACAAGGCGTCTTTTCTGCTCTTTCAGTGGCTTAAAAAATCGGAAACACTCCAACGAGCATCTTCTTTTTCCTTCATTTGTCGACGGGAAATTTATTATCTAAGCTTGTAAGAGAGAAAGTCAATCTTCGTTTTGGCTGTTAGGCGACGCCATTGCCCGGGCACCAAGTCTAAACGCTACGTCAGTTCTGTTGGGAATTTTGAGGTAACCAAAGACAACAGACACATGCGCGGGCCCACGCGTAGAAGCTGCCTTACGAAGAAATGGGGAAATTCTATTTCTGTGCCATGCAATGTACATTTCCCACACAAAACAGTCTGTTGTCACAGGTATTAATAAGCAACTGCTATAGTGTTGAACTGTTTTTATTGTGGTTCTGTTAAATTTGGTTATGATCGTTAGTTTTTTGTGGAGTATTTTCTTTTAAATGCTTTTGTATTTTGAGACAAATTCTTTAGCTCAGTCTTGATGTTATAGTAAGAATAATCATTAAAATGTGAACATTAAGTTCATTTTTTGGTGGTTTAGTTTGTTATGTTGTGGGTTTTCCGCATAAAAGTTTTAGGGATGTAATGGGCGAAATCGCCCATAAAAACTACCGGCAATCTCGTTGCAATTTAAGGCGACACTGACACTGAGTGCGTAGGCGATGAGCATTTGACATATTTGTGCTCAAATTGCATACGAACTGCTCCTCTTGCTCTGTCATTTCGGAATCGCCATGAAATAAGGATAAAATCGCCATTAAATCACAGCAAAAATTGCTGGTAGTGACTATGTAACAGTTACTCGCGAGTGTGAAATCGGATCGGACATCAGCGTCACAGCCAATGTGTCTCGTAGCGCCTTATTGAATTGTTAGATGAGTTTAGATAAGGGGTGTTTATATGGTACTGGTTCGACTTTCATCCTGGTACGAGCTCATCCTTGTTGCCTCTTTTGTCTCTGTATTCGTTGACATGATACATGTCCAAAATCTCATATCGGTACGAGTCCACTCCGGTTGCTGAACCGGATCGAGATTCTCATTCTGGTACGAAAACTTATTTTCGTATCGTAAACGCGGTATGGTTGTCCTCTTACATTCCTTACCCATTCCGTTCCAAAATGAAGCTCACACAGCCATAAAAACGATTTATATATTGCAAACGCGATATAAATTTTTCATCTCGCACTGGGATGAATGTCGTGCAGGTTCATGTAAACATCCTCATAGACAACGCCGGATCATGAGAAACGTTATCTATTTCCCAAAACAATCTTTTGCATCTCAAAGGTGTGTTTTCGCCATCTATTTTTCACGACTCCTCTACTATCAGGATCTGAACTGTTAGTTTGTTACCTGGGAGCCAATGAATACCCTTGCCCGTTTGCTCGTCTCCAGGGGAAACGAGCTAACGTGTAATTCTGGGAGTCGAAATGCAAGACCCTTAAAAGGGTCTTAGGGCTCCAGGACTCTGGCCTTAACTGTAGAATGAAAGGCTCCATGGCTCCAAGACAGAAAAATTGGGACACTAGGGCGCCATTTGTACAGAGTCGACAGTTTTTCTTTTGACAAACAAAGCAGCAAGGCTGATCTGACTACGTAGAAAGATTTGACTCTGCAAGACATCAACACGACACTAATAGAACTTTAACAAAGCAGGGTTGCAGCCGTAGACAGCTGTTTCGCTCTTCTTAGAGCTCATCAGTACGGCATAGCAAGATGGCGAAAATGCCGTAAAAATACCCGTGCACTTTGTTAAAAGTCTTTTTTTGTCCGGGCCCCAAATGAAGAAAATGCTTCGTGTTCCGGGTTCCACTGCAAAAACTTTGCGTTTTCAGGAACCTTCCCCATTTTTAGGGGGTCCGTAGAAATTGAGACAACCATTACAAATCAGAGAGAAGGTCAGAACTGAGAAGACTTTGATTCTATACCATTCATCGGGCAAATTCAGGTAGTATATGGACAGAATAATTTGATCGCCTAAACAGCAATTCCGCATTAAACGTTTCCGAGACTAGTCTAAAATTCCCAAACAGTTTTCCCGAGCAGAAAATGTTCCTTATATTTGCTTTTTCTATAATCCCGGAGCCATTCACAGATTCTGGCAGTAAGGATGCCACTAGGCAGTTTGGTTTCTGGCCTTTCGAGTAAATTCCGCCAAATTTAGCATCATGCTTCCAACGAGAACGTCTATTTAGGAATTTTGCCCTTTATAAACACAGACTATGTACCGACTGGTTTCTCCACGTAAACGGTACACAACCTTCAAAAACTCTGGAAACCCCGAGTGTTTACGAGTGTTGTACTCTGAACAGAAGACCCGCTCCGCCTCCTGTGCACTACTGTAGGTCATGGTTTGTACACCCGAATAAATGCCAACGATCTATTACGGCACTTTCAGTTTGAAGCCACTTTTAAAGCAAGGTACCTAACGTTTTCGCCTCGTGCTTGGCTCTTCTTCCGGTCGTTTGTCCGCTAAAAATGACAAGCGATGAGAGGACGCAGGACCACATTCGAGCCAAGAATCGTACAGGTCTACGTCGGACTGGTCTGTCAGATAGATTCGTGTCTGGTCTCGTGTTATTGCCAGTCTTCGGCCTACAAAAAGGCTTATCTGCATGGAATCCTCTGGTAAACAATTCTTGCGCAAAACAAACAGTTTAGGCCTGTTGTAGCGAAATTTAATAAGGAAACCCGCCAAAAACCGCTCCACTTATCAATTAGCACAAATGTTCGCAAGTCATCAGAACCATTTTCGATGTCACTCTTAAAACATTCAAATGTTTGCAAGTGGTCAAAACCATTTTCGATGTCACTCTTAAAACATTTCATTGGTCCTACTGCGATGAAACACAATAACATTTTTCAGCGAGGTTATCTTAGTATCTGTCTTGGCGAGAATCGAACCTCGTGATACTATACAAATATACAAATAGACAATGAATAGATGCCATTTTAATTTAAAATTTGCAATTCAAGTTTTTTGTTTTCGCCTGGTTGAGGGCTGTTTCTTTCAAAAGCGGTGCCGATAGCTTTTTACGGTCATGGCCGCAGTATCATCGGCTGCATTGATGATATTCGCTTCATGTGTGATTGCAGGTATTGTCTCTTCAACTGGGTTTATGTGAATAGGACATAATTGAATTAAGTTGGGCAACAAATCGAAACGAAAAGTAGAACGACCGAACCGAACTGAATAAAATTGGCGGCGGAGGGTTCAGCTTTAAAAAGAGAGAAGCTTTATATATATTCTAGATTTTTGTCTTGGTTTTAGAGCAAGTTTGAGGATTTCAGACAGAGACCTTCAAAAATAAGCATAATTTATCCGTATCGCGGGCATAACGATTTTAAAGGGCTAGAAATGGCGATGGGAACGTTGTTTTCCTTTGTAAACCATGGCTAGTGTCGGTTATATCTGTTACGGTTACGATGGGTCACTGCCTTGAAAAGCGAATCCAGTTACATTTGTTTCCACGTTAAAATAGGAAGATCGTTTTCATGAGATTGACGAGGCAGCTAGCTTGTTCTGCATGGACCAGAACTTGTTTTCACGGCTAGCGATGTAAGTATTTATCACAAAACCGACCTAAGCGAAACAATTCACGCACAGTCTTCATATCTTGTTTTTACCCAAAGTAGTACCGGCAAAGTAAGCTAGTATAACCCCAAATACGAGAAAAAGGAAAAGGATTTTATCGTTGCATGAACTTATGCTCTGGGCTTATTCTTTTGCTTGCCGCGTCAAGCCCGCTGCATGTTATTGTTTTGGCCGCCATGTATGCTTAATTCACAAAGGGGAAAATCTCTAGAGAAAACTTAGTAATATGCTGTTTTCAGGCGGAAAATCATTTTCTACTCTGATATGATCGACAGTATACCGTTTTTAATATTCACTTTTAATTTTCATTGATCCATTTTGGTACATATCTAGCTGCATGTGTTTCTATTATTCAGTGCCATTATTGCATATTTTGTAGGTTGATGTAAGAGAAAAATTTTAACGGAATCCGCTGTTCAAATCAAGTTATTTATCTCTGTGGTCTATCTGTAACTGTTTGTTTTGTTTTGTTTTATTTCATTTTTGTAACTCGTTGTTAACAACACCTGACATTGTAAAAGTTTGGTTTTAAATTCTGAGACCGTGCATAAATCTCTACTATGTGACCAATCAAATGAAATCTAATGAGCAGTACTTTTCCTCTGTGGTGGTGGACAAAGCAGTTTTAATTCTTGACTCTGTGGACGACGTCCTCAAGTGTGACCATTGAAATGAATTTCGAAGCCACTGAGCAGTACTCTCCCGGCTGTGGTATTGTTTATTATACGGTTCTTCATTTTCAGTCTGTGGATGAAATCCTAAAGAATGAGAATTCAAATGAAAGCAACTGTGCAGCATTTTCTTGTGGTACTCTTTTAAAGCGGTCTAAGGTTGGATTTTGTGTCTGGACCCGCGCAATATGGCCCCGTCCGCGGGTCTAAACAAGTGACCTATCCATCGTCACGCCTTGAAAAACGGGTCATATACCAATCACGCTAGCCTTATAGTATGATGAGCTCGCAAACGAATTGATCAGTTGATCTTGGTTCAAAACTAGCTAGCTTTTAAAAGCTATCCGGGGGTATCTTCGGAAATCTTCGCTTTATCTTTGGATCAGGTTGGGTAGTTTTCGAAAGTCTTGGCACTCCAGGGTTAAAGATATAAATCCAACTGTCTCAGGAAAATAATTGGCAGATATAGGATATAGGGGGTTGTTTATTTGTTTGGAGCCAATGTTTAGAGCTAATGGTTGTTTGTTTGTTTGTTTGTTTGTTTGGGGGGTTATTTTGTTTGAAGGGTTGATTGTATTAGGAGCCATCGCCCTCTCCTGGGTATCAAGATCGAATGAGTCTGTAGTAACTCTCAGAATCATTTTCTTCTTTAACACCAAAAACCTCTCCTTTAATTTTTTTTTTGTTTTCAGTTTCTTCGCTGCAGTGTTATCGTTGCGTTCGTGAAAATAAACCCGATGCTCTCAAATACTGCAAATTGTCGACTTCCGCTCCGGGCAATAACGAAGTCGTCAACTGCACCTCAGACGATCGCTGCACCATCGTTAAAACGATTCTCAAGGACGGTTCTGTGACCACTTTCAGACGAAGCTGTGCTACTGCAAAAGGCTGTTCCAACAAGTGTACGTCCCCTGACGCAGAAGGAACTGTTATATGCGACTCCTGCTGTGAGAAAGACCTGTGTAACACAGGAGATGGGCCTAAAGCATCTGAATTGTCAGGAACATCCAGGATCACAATAATCAGGGGCCTGTACATGTTTTGGGGCTTTACTGTGTGGATACTTGCGTAAAGTCATACATAAACACTGGCATTTATGTTCCTTTGTCTAGTTAGTCTTAGTGCACCTTGGGTGCCAGATGCTAATTTAATTGTTTTCGTTAAATCAAAATCTTGAAGCGGTGAAGCTTTTCAGCCGCCTTTTCAGTTTACCTGAACTGTTGACAGAGGGGCTGATTTCATACCGAGAACAAGTTTGATTTAGAGCAAACTAGGCTTTTTAAAAATCGTAATAGTCTAGCTTCGTGAGCCTAAGGCTGATTTCATGCCGAAAGCAAGTTGTTTGATTTAGAGCAAACTAGGCTTTAAATCGTAATAGTTCAGCTTCATGAGCCTTAGTATTCATAAATGTCCGTTCATTTATTTTGTATGGCCAGATTCTCAAATATCCTTAAAGAAAACTGATTCCTCGTAATTTTGAATCTGTTTTAATCGCCTGCATATTTTATCACTTTTTAGCATTCCCACCTTAAAAACAAGGAGTATAACTGAGTGATTTTGAAAAAAACTGCTCTGCTAACTCTTCGCTTTATTCTGACGCAGTCCACAATAAAGACTTCTGATTGAGGTGATTGAGGCCGGCGTCACAGCTCAGCGCCATGCGCGCCAGGGACCAAGCTTTGCGACCGCTGGTGGAGGTTCGGTCAGGGAGGGACCTCATTCGGGTAGGGAGGAGGGGTAGTGAGGATTAGAAATGTGTGTAGTGTGCGAAAGATCTGACATTGTCTGAAATTGAAAGTCAGGTCAGACTGCTTCTGAACTTGCACTTTAGGGCAACTTGATCATTTGACTCTAGCCCTGTGCACAGAGCTTTATCTAGCTAAGGGACTGGTCAAAAGGTGGGGGTGGGCCGGAGCACAGAGGGGGTGGGTCACTATGTTTTCAGCCTTCCCAATGGGGTGGATCATGCTATTTTCAGCCTCAGGAAGGGTGGGTAATCATTTTAAGCATTATATATTGAAATACTGCAAACGTCCAGAGCCTTCTGTAACTCTATAGGCACTGAAGCCCCTACAAAATCTACAAAAAACTTGTAGGAAAAGGCCATTTGAGCAAACAGAATTCTTCAAGCTGAATTTTGGGAGTTTACAGTATTATATGTTTAAGACAAGTCAGTCGACATTTAAGTAGTATTATCATATTAAAGATCTTCCAGAGTCACTAACATAGTCACTCCTAGCTTTTTTAACACAAATGTTGTTTAATTAGTTAACTTAATTAGTTAACTACTGAGTAGTTGTAGTTACAAATGTAACTACAACAGAAACTCGACATTCTATTCAACCGTAACATGCAGTGGTAAGCATCAGCCAATAGCCCTTTTCACAGTTACCTTTGGTCATTTGCATGACAATGTAATTGAACGTGGATGTGAGGCAATTTCGGGCTAAAAGTGCAAAATTGCCCGAAATTGCCTCACATCCACGTTCAAATACATTGTCATGCAAATGACAAAAGGTAACTGTGAAAAGGGCTATTGTAACTTCCAAGTGGCTAACAATTAATTAACATAAATTATTGTAAATAACTGGTCGTTTGACTTGGAAGGTGCGGCGTCCATGTCCGCTTGTTTTACTTATGAATCCGGTACCTAAAATGTTACCGAAAACCCTGTATATCGGAACATGATAAAGTGTTGTCGTGACCTGGGGGAGGGTCATGTTAATGAGGGTCAGCAAATACTTTGGGGTGGGTCAGCAGAATTTATGCCTGACACACTCGACTGGAGGGTTAGGTATCCCAGGGAAGGTCGGTGCTGCTATCGGGTCCCTGGGGATCTCCAGGGGAGGGAGGGAAGGGAGTCCCACAGCCAGTCATTTCTAGTGTTCTGTGAGATATGTTGTTCTGAAACCACTCAGAAGTACAGAAGTTCGCTTATTTTAACTTGAAAATAGCCTGAAGAAGAACTGCATGCAGATTTAAGACTCAAATAGTGACACAATTATGTGTTTGTAGCAATAACAAAATCACCGTGTATCCTGTAACCTCTGCTCCAGCAGGATTATAGCGTTCAAAACAAAAACGATGGGTTATTCGTACCTGACCGATGCAAAATTCTTCTTCGAAAACGCGCGCGAGGGATTGGCGGAAGAGGCGCTGTAACTGGGCATGCGATAAGGCTAGTCAACGACCTCCCATTATGGCCATGCGTCCAGTATGGCTTGGAAAAAACTGAAAAATTGAGCGAAGCGTGTGTTTATCCTTGATAATATTTCACCATTATATTATAGATCGAAACGCATAACTTTAAGAGTCTTCACAGCCAATAACACTCGGGATAACATCGCAGTTTTTATCGGCTGTAAGGACTATCAAAAACATCGCGACTTCACTGACCAGTAATGACAATAACCGGAGACTGGTATGATTGAAACTGGTAGATATAGTCAAATCCCGAGAGTTAATAGACTTTTTCACTGTCCTAAATACTCAATTTTTAGAGACAGGTTTTACAGGAAACTAGAGTATCACCTACCATATATAAAACGATTGTCTACATTGGAAGCTACAAAAGAATTAATGAATTCTGATCATTATTTTGTAAACATTCAATTGCTGAGATTCATTCTATCATGCTTAAATTTACGCAATAATTTATTATCAATTCAGACTGATGTAACTTAATTCTTATCTCCTTATATAATTATTTCATTATAAGTTCTATTTGTTGAGTTGTATGCTTTTGCAATACTGTATTAACCTATAGTCATGCAAATAAAGCTATTGTTGTTGGTACCATCAAGTGAAGATACACAATTCACTTTGACTATGATGGTGTGTTCGACACAGATTGTCGAAAGGTCACAGTCCCTGTTAACAAGAAATCCTTTTTCAGGGCTATTTTCACCCGGACGATCATACACAACCTACTTATGACATGACTCCTCGATTCAACCCATTTACTACAACTGAATTAGCTTTTTCAACGGATAAGTTCTTTAACACATGTTCCAACGCACTCACAACACATTTAATCAAGAGAGGATATCAACACCGTTTTGTTAGAAAGTACGTCAAAACAGTTCCACGCAGCAAAGCCCTCGAAACATTCACGAAACGAGAATAACAGAGTCCCGTTTGTAGTATCATTTAATCCAGCCCTTCCTAACATACCTCAAATCATTTTCAACAACCTAAACATTCTTCGTTCTTCACAGCGATACAAAGCAGCATTCCCTTCTCCTCGTCTCATATCATACCGCCGTTGCAACAACCTACGTGACATTCTAGTCAAAGCCACACACCGCAGTACAACCCCCTAAAACACCTGGAGCTTTCCGCTGTAACAGAAGTAGGTGCAAAACATGTTCTTTCATTACAGAGGGAACCATGTTTTACACCTTCTTCTCTACTAACGAACAAAGGCAAATTCTACATCACATCTCTTGCTCATCTTAAAATCTTATATATATGATACAGTGCTCCAGATGCAAGGTACAATACGTTGGAGAAACTGAACGTCAACTCAGCGACAGATTTGGGGAACACAGACGCGCAATCGAAAAAGCCATCACCCATTGTCACATTGATCAACCCACCGCCGTTTCAGATCACGTCACGCTCCCTGGCCACTCCATCAACGACACAGAACTCATTTCACTCGAGCAAGGACAGCATTTGTGAAGCCAGAGAAGCATTTATGATTTCAAAGGGCAAGACTCTTGAACCCCACGGAATAAATAGACGAGATGAAACTTAATCTATTTCTATTTTTGTAGTAGCTGTTAGTCACGTTTCCGCTTTCTATGTTTGTCAACCAATCAATTTAATCTTTTCATTTTAATCATTTTAAATCTTGCAACTGTTTCATTCCATTTTTACTTAGCTTTTGCAGCCCCTGATGAAGGTAAGTTTTGTCTCACCGTAAAACTCTGTTAAGCTCCAGGGGGCTCATGAAAGGGGGGAGGGGCTTATTAAAGAGGGGGCTTAATAGAGAGGGGATGAGCTTTTTTTATTCAAATTTTTAAACATTCAATTTCAAAACAGTTTTTGACCAAAACTCAAACACTGTTAACTTACTTCCTATAAATAAAGACCAGTAACTTAAGTTTTTTTTTTTCTAGCGTTATATAAAAATACACCAATTGGAGATCAAGTGGGTGGCATAATAATGATTAGGAGGAGGAAGGGGCTTATTTTAATTATCTTTTGGAAGGGGGCTTACTATAGAGGGGGGAAATAGGTTTCTGCCCAACCTCGTTCCCAGGACTTTTTCCCGCCTCCCCAAATTTTAAAAAGGGAAAAAGTCCTGGGAACGAGGTTGGTTTCTGCCCCGCACCCCCCTCCCCGGGGGGTACATGAACTATTCCATAAGGAACTTGACAACTTGAAGACTTTTTGTGGCCAGAATCTTGGAGCATTTATTTAACACGAGATTTTTAGATTGTATTCCCTGCATCTCTCAGGCTGCCACAACCTGGGGTATAAAACAACCCTTGTTACTTTCGGCTAAATCACAATCACTAGGGAAGAAAATAATTTGCATGTAATTTCTGCGAACGATAGTAAACTGCGAGGTCAGGTATTCAAACATTCAAAAAATAAACGGTAATGCTAAACCTTTTTTATTATATTCTCTTCCCATGGCTGTCCAAATTTTTATTCTTTTTTAAATCAATTTCAAAAAGACTTCAGGGCTTGCTGTTCCCAAGAAAGAGATAGAGAAGAGATAGATAAATGGTTTATTAATGATGAATTTATTAATGATTCTGGCCTTTCTCTGATGGTAATTCCAAGCTGTTTTTTATTTTTAGAAAATAATAATCCCCCTGCTTTTGACCTTAACAGGATCATTTACCTTACACCGATTTTCGCAACGGCAGCGTAAAAAACGGAAGTGACTTAGAAAGTCATCGATGCAAACAGCGATAATTTATGATAATTTAAGTCGGTTTTCCGATAAATTTCTAACATGTCTGTAGGTTCTGTTTTATAACATTTTTTAACTAAAAAGATTCCAGAAGGAGACAGAAATGTTTAGAGCAAAGATTATCATATAAGTTAATTTAGGGTGTTCCGCAAGTCCTTCCTGCCTACAGTCCAGTCCCAGGTAAGAATTTCATATAGCATTGATTAGGCTGGGAAAATTCCCAGAAATCACGAGAACGACAGAGCACGGAAGTAGTGCAGTTTATCGACTTAGCGTCAATCGATCTGTGATCAGTATTGATAAATATTCTGCTATGTCTTGTACTGGATCTTTGCAAGAAGCCATCGAAGAATTCAAATGTTATAACGATCGTACAACATCGCTGTTCGAGCGGACCTCGACTTGTTTTCAAGAGATCGTGAAGTGCATCGACATCGGCAGCGAAGAAAACGACTCTGAAACCGTGATTCCTTTCAACCAGCTGGATGATGTAGAAAGAGAGCTTCATAAGAGTCCATCCGTTTTCTTCATCGGCGAGAGAAACTGCGGGAAAAGCTCAATTATTAACGAGCTTCTTCGACAGGGTTCATTACCCGTTGACGAAAACCCATGCACTGCACGAATTGTGAGGATCAAGTATGCCGAGAAGTCGTACGCCAGTCTTGTCGGATCGAATGGCAAAGAAGTCAAAAGAGAATCTTTTGCTGGTAAACATCTTCCAAAAGAGCTCATTGTAGTTTCTGATGAGGACAGAGAGGACGAGAATAAATTGAACGCGATTGTTGAGGTCGGATTGAATCACAAACTTCTACGAAGTGGAATCGAGCTGATTGACTCTCCAGGAAAGAGCGAGTCGGAGACTTTGGACAAGGTGTTGGATGACTTTCTCCAGAAAGGAGCTGTACCCCTATTTGTTTATGTTATCGATGGCAATTACCTTCTGAGAAACGCGGTAAGTCAAACTATATACCTCCTTAACTGTAGTTCAAAAGTCTTATACTCGGCTTTAAGATCGAGTTAAATGTTAAATGATTCAAGTAACCTATATTAAAGGGACCATTCCGTGATCATGATACTGTTTACTGGTAGCCACTGTTGTGGTCAAGACAATTCAAATTGGCAGCATTATAAAATGGAAGCTGCTGAGTTAAACGCTTTCTTGTGCAGACCATAGCACTTTCCTATACGAAGCAATTGTATAGCACTTTCCTCTGAGTTTAATAGTGTTCGCTATGTTGTATGCTGTGGCTGTAACTTAAAGTTATTGCCGACTCCGTGGATTAAATCCCAAGGTGTAGGTACTAAAATGAACGCTATATATTGAGCAGTACTTTCCCTGCAGAAAATTGTAAATTGTGAGCATAGTGTTACCATTTAAATGAAAGCAGTGCTGAGTAAAGAATTTCCCTATCTGTCTACACAAACTCATTTTAATTTCTTAGTTCTGCCAATGAAATCCTAAAGGTTAACCTTTCAAGCTGAGCAAAACTTTCCTGTCGTGGTGCTCACTTTCGGTAATTTTTTTTTTTTAATTTGGAAATTTCTAGCCATTAGATTCCTGGTTTTATGGTCGACTGGTTAACAGATGCGCGTACAGTCAAGTTCAAGTTCACATCGCGGAAGTGCCAGATCATATCTTGTTTATTTGTATACAATTGTGATTATTTTGATTATTTTGACTCTACCCAAGAATGTCCAATACTTGACGTAAGGACACACCTTCTGAGGTGCTGAATTCACAGATCGCTTTAAAAGTTATCATAAATTCAGGAAAAATTCAAATGGACGGTTGATAGTAACGAAACTAACAAGTATCGTAACTTTCGGTTTCAGCAACCATTTACTACCGTTACTTTCGTGAGTCTGCTAATTTTCGGCAACTAACACGTGTACGGCACATTTATTGGACCGAGCCATCTTAAATAATCATGAAACATGTGAAAACTCATAAACAATTTTTGTTTTGAATAATGGTAAAATCACACAACCTGCTCAACAAGAAGCTTTCCTCGAGCCATGCACTGTTGATATTTGGGGCCAGCACTGATTTTTTTGGTTTTTTTTTTTGTTTTGGTTTTTTTTTTGTTTTTTTTTTATGTTCTGCTCCAAATAAACCATTTGCAAAGCCACGGGGAGATCTCACTCCAAGTTGCCAAAAGTTTGATATCACCTACTTTGTGTCTTTTTAATACTGACACCCAAGAGCATGTAAAATAAAAATTTCACGTGGTATCCGGAAATTCACGATCAGCTACTGCGAGTTCTGAAACCGATTTGAGAGGTCTAAGAAACCAGCCTCGCCTTCGCAACCTGAGGCTAATCTCAGCGCGTGATTGGGAAGCTCTGCAAAAATATTCGATTTTCGAAATTCATCAGTCGCACCAGACCTGACGGCCATCAGTCTGAATGCGTATTATATCTCAAGCCCCTCCTGCACTTGGTGCCCCTACTAGAGTACACTCGCTGGGCACTAAGGAGAAATTTATTTAGACGATGTGGTGCTTGTCTTGTTGCCATAGCTACACTTCTGCTTCTACTGACATTTTGCGAATGTTTTGACTGTGGCCTAAGACATGAGCTAAATTTTGGCACTCATTTAATACAAACAAGTCTCCGAGCTTAAAGGGGAACCAACAAAGGTTACGTCCATATACCATAACGTATGCGTTCCATGTCTGCACACCGTTTTGGAGGGCACCAACTTTGAATGGGGGATTAATTGCCATTTTTCTCTCATTTAAGGACCTAGATACGCTGACGTTTTTGAAAGACAGAGTTCCCCAATCTCCCATCATGTTTGTCTGTAACAAGGTAGACATCACGAAGGAGGCACAAGAGTATAACAAAGATGAAGACGACGACGACGACGACGACGACGACGACGGCGGCGGCGGCGATGACGATCGAGATGACGACGAGGAAGATGATAATGGTGATGAAAAGAACGGCAGCGAACGTAAAATAACTGATAAAGGAGAGAACGTTTTCAATCAGCTTAAAGAAAGGGAACTTCTCTTGGCCAATTCTTGGGAAACCTGCCCATTATTCCATGCCATTTCCGCCAAGGAAGTACGTGAAGAAAGACTGGGAAAGCGGGAGTTGGAAGCCACGAGACGATTTAAACGATTTCAATCCAATCTGCAGCATCTTCTTGGAACGGTTATGAAGACTCAAACCAGACGAGTCGTGCAGAAACTTTTGGTCCTTCAAGAAAGCTTTGTAAACGTAGTTCAAGTGCAGAGGACTTTAATCACACAACAGGCTTCTGTTCTGCCGCAGATTATCAAAAAGGGCAGTGAGATTGAGATGAAAATGTTTGAGTCACTGTCGTCCCTCACATTCTGCTCGGAAGAATCAAAAATGAAAATCGTTCAGAACATACTAGGTTTGAAAGAGGAATTTGTACACGAAGCTGAAGCGTACAAACCCGTAAACCAGCGGCATCTTCAACGCGACGCTCAAACAATGGTAAAGACAGATTTATCTCCGGACCTAGAAGCCGAACTTGCACCACTGTTAAAGAATAATTTTGACTTTGTCTTGGAGCGTTTTCTCGGTGATATGAAAGGAAGCATCTTGGAGAAAACATGCAGTTCACTTGGTGCCTGCGTTGAATCAGTGATGAAAGACTTAGTCAATGATCTCACCAAGGCAATCATTGAATTCAATGAAGATTTGGCCCATCCCATTGTCTCTCGGATTTTGGAAGAAAGTTATGACATACAGTTCCTAGCAGTAAAAGTAGAAACTGATGAATTGCTCCAAATTGTTCTCAATGGGCTTCTCGATTCCATGAAGGAGGCCGTCTGTATTGCTTTAAGACGAGAGATCTCGGTACCCCTTAGTTCAAAACAACTGTCAAATTACACCCAAAAAGATGTCCACAAAAAAGAGTCTCGAAAGTCCATCGTTCTCTCTCTTCTCACAACGATTGACGAGGAGAGTGTTGCAGAGTCAGTTCACGAAGCCTGCTTCAATCGTCTCCACAAAATGCACGAATTGTTCGGGGCTGCAATGTCAGCGCTTGCTTCCTTGGAAACAGAATTCGCCAACTGCCAGATGGCATCTCGGCTTGAACAGTTCCGTGTGCGTTTTACCCCCCAAATACGTACTTTGGCTATTGAGGGAATGGCGCTGCAAAATATGCAAAACAGAGGACCCGTAGAACTCGGTTCACAGATTGCCAATACTCGGTATGGAGTCATCTATGATTGCATCAGCGAGCGCTGGTGCAGGGCTTCACCCAGCGGTCACTGCGCCGTGAAGGTACTTAAGAAAAGAAGCTTGGGAGAAGCGATCTGGAACCAGACTGCGGTGGATCTAGTCAATATGATGTAAGTTGATAAAGAGAAAGATGTTAGCTAGCCTGCATCGCTGGCGGCATTGTCTGTGCAGGAAGGTAAAGTTTTGGCAGCGGATCTGCGACAACGAGCGGCGTAAGCCGCCAGAAACGCCTTCTCCCCATTCCCTTCGCGCTTTTGCCGCCCGTGTTGCGGATCCGCCGCTCAAACTTCCTGCAAACAAACAATCCCGCCAGCTACACAAGCTAGATGTTAGGCGGCCATATAATAATTGTCCTAACATTGGTATAAGTGCCTTGCAACCAATCCCTAGGGATTCAAAAGACAATGACGTGGTGGCCATGTTGGATAACATAAACAAAAGGAGCTAATGAGAAACGTTTTGTTTGTGTCATCTAACATGGCGGCGAAGACGGTACGTGATAAGCAAGAAAGAGCACGAGACTACAAAGAAACTGTCTATCTGATTCCTCAATGGGAGTCGAACCCAAGACCTTCCGCATAGCGGCCGGTCAGATTCTCTACTCACTGAGCCATACGGAGGCTCATGATGAGCTAGGTCGTTTTTTTTGTGGGTTCGTACTGCATCTACGTTATCATGATACACACCAGTTTTACGGTATGTACTCTGTACTTTGCTTATCCCTTAGGGACATGATTCAGAAACTCCATGGCTCCCATCCAAACCTGTTACGCCTGTTTGGCTGGGTATTTCCTGAGCCTGATGTCTTACATGTCGTTATGGAAAAAGCAGAGAGGGGTCTGCTGCGCGCTCTCCAAGAGGAACTGCCGCTGATCATAAGGATGAACATCGCGGTGGATGTGGCGGAAGGTCTGAAGGCTATCCACGACATTAACTACACTTATGAAGATCTGAAGCCTGGAAACATACTGGTAAGAGTCCTAGCGGAGGGGACTACACCTAAAAGAAGTTTGAGTCACGTTCATGACACGAGTCAAGCTCGGGTCATGGCACATACTCGTGTCATAAAGTCATACAACAGCTTGGTTCTCGCTTCCCAAAAATCCTCTGCTTATAACCTTCTTGTTTGTTCTCACTGAATTTGAAAGTTTGATTGGATCAATATTTATTGGTATGGCAGCAAACCACAGGTTCCACTTATCCTCGCTTTATAGTAACCTTAGCAATATTTCTTTTCTCTCATTTAACGTGTTTTCAAAAACTAGTTCTAAGCTAAAGTTGAAGAAAAATACTAGGGAAAGCTGGCAGACAGGACAAAACGCTTTTGGGAAAATCTTTGTTGATTTGCTCTTTTTCATTGGATTCAAAGATGGCGCTGTTGTCGAAACTACTGAGCGGAACTGTAATATAGGTTATTATGCTCTGCATGTCGAACATTTTATTTTAAAGGTGTGTACGAGGTCCTTTTTACATTTGTATGTGTGCATGACGATTCAAATGAAATATACTGAGGAGTACTTTCACGAGGTTTTTGTCAACAATTTACAGGCTGGAAACTGGAATTTGAGAGTGAGCTCTTTATCCTCCCGATATACAACTGCCTTTTTTGTTTTTCTTTCTAGTTGATGTCTGATGGAACTGCCAAGATCAACCTTGCTAAACCCGAATTTCCATACAACATGACCCCACTGGGTGCACCATTCCACATCTCACCGGAAATGTACCGTTTCCATGGTAGAGGCAACCTTAGTTACCCTTCCTATGACATCTACGCTTTTGGGATGCTCTTGTGGGTGCTGTGCGAGGGTTCTGGGACAGCACGGCCACAAGAGTACCAGGGCCTGGAAACTAATGAAGCCATGCAGGAAGCGGTGGAGAACGAGATCTTACCAAGGAAGCCGCCAAGGACGACTGATGCATGCTGGGAATTGATGTCGAAGTGCTGGAATGAAAGAGGGACGATAACAATGGGAGTTATCGTCTCTGATATGAAAATGATAAGGGCAAGTTGCTGGAGGGATTTGCATTAAACCTTGATCACTGCCAGACTATTCTACATGGAAAGGAGTTATGCCTTCAGCAAACTAGACTTTCTTAAGGGAAATTGTAAGTTTGTAATCTGTCATAGGGTAGACTTCGTCAGTCCAGGTGGCTAGCAGAACAAAAGCAAATATTTGTAGCGACTAGCGCCTCTCCATAGTCAGATCGGGTAAAGGGTTCGATTTTGAGTACGACTTTCGAATCTGAAAACTGTCACCTTTAATGCCAGAAACTCACTCCTCCTTTTTGCTGACCAGCAAAGAGGAAGGCTCTAGGAACGAGATTGTTGACACGGGTTAATCCAAAGAATGCACACTACGCTCGCAAGATTAGGCAGATTTAAGAAAGACCATGTGTTTGAAGTAACACTGAACCTGTGGAACAGACTGCACTCGAGTGACTGGCGACTTCCTGATCTTACCGTGCCCTCCTCCTGGCAAGAGGGGCCTTAGCAACGAAAACGGCAACAGCAACAATACATCACGAAACGTTAAGTTTAGTGCGAAGAATAATAGCTTTGCACCTGCGTTCTAGGATTTAGAGCATTTCTCTGGTGTTCTCTACATAAATTTTACGGGAAATAAAAAAAACGCAACGTTTTAGTAAGAAAGGAGGATGTAAACTTCTGTAGGTTGAATTGAAACGTACAACGCACGACGAATTTTCCCCTCTGAACTACAACGCCGTTTTTAGGAATTCAGCTGCTGAGTAGTTCGTCTACAT
Source organism: Siderastrea siderea (assembly GCA_964030785.1). Taxonomy (NCBI): domain Eukaryota; kingdom Metazoa; phylum Cnidaria; class Anthozoa; order Scleractinia; family Rhizangiidae; genus Siderastrea; species Siderastrea siderea. The sequence goes on from OZ034975.1 coordinate 18,089,666, forward strand.
TAGTTTACTGAACAAGTCCGAACAATTGCGAAGTTGCTTAGAAGAACGTGAATTTACCTATAATGGACGTTTCCTTCTGCAATGTTGTCGTCATTGCGAAGAGTCAGTCCAAGGCTAACGAAGGCAAGTTTGGATTGTCACGTCGCAATGTTACGGCGAGGGCGTTCTGTGCCCTGTGTATGCGCCTCCGTCGAGGCCTTGCGTCGTTAGTGCTGAATGTACCAAGTTTGTTCGAATCTGTAGGACACTAGCTGTCACGTATTGCTCGGAAAACCTTAGTCTTGTCGGAATTCACAGTGTTGGTTCATTGTGCTGCGAACTGCAGTAGACTATAGTGGCATGTTACAATAATGTGTGAGTAAGCGTCGTAATTTAGCATTTTGCATGGCAGTGTAAGATTGCTTCGTAGTTCAAAGGCATTAAGTTTACACAACGTGTGTCTATACCGTATACGTGGGATAATTAAATTTTTGTAGAAGATTTTAAAGGGACTTATTAGAGAGAAAGTGCAAGTCTAAGGATGGTTGCATAAGGACAAAAAGTCTAAAACAGAAAACTAGGCTCGTCTTCACACTTTCTCTCTCTCTCTTTACACAGAGGTTGTTTGCAGTTTGCTTTGCATGTTCTTAGTTTTTGCGTGAAGTAATTCATGTAGAGGCCAGGGTGCCATAAGGGGCCGTTGTAGGTTATAATCCTGGGAGTCAAAATGAAATTAAAGGAGAGCTTCCTTATTTAAAAACGTAAGAAACGGGAGTTCTAGGCATAATTTTATTTTCTTACTCTACATTTACATTGGTTTCTAAATTATAGCCGTTTTTAGTGTCACGTGCACAGCAGATAATAGTAGCCATCTTTCGACATGCAATGCATGGAGCTGAAAGGCCATTAGTACTGTGAAACTGGCAGTTTTTTCTGGTACTTGGCCGAGAAAACGAAAAATAAACTAAAACTACTGACCTCGAATCACTGAAAGAGAGTGTTGTCCGTGCAGGGTGCCTTGTTTACGAATAATTCAAAGGATACAAGCGATCTCGCTGGCTCGTCGTCGTACTTACGGTGAAATTGGACCTCAGTGTTCGCAAGGCGTAAACATGCGAACAGTCGCTATATCGTTCACGAAATGACTTCTTGGTATTCCCTACCCTTGTTTGATGATAAATAAATCCATCGTCGCCGCAAAAATTTGAGTTCGACTGCAACGAAATCACTTGTACTTACATTTTTGGCTTAGGTCTGGTTACAGTGCATGTCGACAGATGGCGTGTTATGCACGTTAGAATGAAAAACGGTTTTAAATCAAAATAACTTTAACAGTTGTCTTAGGCCTAGGTTAAACGTCGAACTTTGCATTGGGAACCAAATGCAAATTGGCGAAAACAATAACTTTTGTTCATTTGCATTAGGTTCGGCACATGAAAAGTTCGACTTTTACATTTTGGTCTGGGCCTAAATCTACTACAGTGGAAGCCGAACTTGGGGGCAATTCATTGGCGGGCAAAATTTTAGCCCGAGTAGCCGTTCAAATTAGTTATGGGAAAAAACTAATTCAGCCACGACAGTGACGGTAACGAGAACGTCACAAGACAATATATTTTATTCCAACCAGAACATTTCTTGGTATTTCTCGGCAAAACAGCAACGTGAAATGATCAATTTTAAGGTCTTGTGGAGAACATGGACACACGATGGTGAAGTCTCTAAGAATTCTTCTCCTGTCTCGTTCAGCCACACTATACACTCACAAAGTACGTAGGTTAACGAGTGTGAGAATATGTTTTTTATGTGTCGTTTTCATTTGACGTTACCTTGGTGATGCCTAAAGTCCCTAATAACTATGATAGCCACCCCCTGTCAACTCTTTCACTGCCGGATTACTGGAGTCGCATTGCGTTAGAGCGGTTTTCAAGTGTCGTAAAACCAAAACCTAAGAAATTGAACTGACCAATCATTACAGAAACAAACAACAAAATGAACCAAGCGCGGAAGAAGGGATGCGGGTATGTCAAGATTATCTCTTGATTTATTTCATAATGGTTCAGAAAAAGGCGTGATTTTTTAACCAGTTACAAAGGAAACGTAAATCACTTTCGACACTCGAATGAAAACCGCTCTAACAAGTAGGACAATATATTTTATGATAAAGGTGTATTAGAGCTCAAAAGGATAAATAAAACTTTGCTTCATTATTCGACTGATTTTCAGAGGGTCCACGAAAGAGCGAAATTAATTAATCAATTAATCAATTGTTTTCAGTGCTAATCAGAAAAGCTTGAATACTCTTATTTTACTTCCTAGTAAATATGCTAATTACGCTCCAACCAAACAAAACCAATCAGGGCACAAGCTGTTCACATCACTCGGCCGAGTTTCTGTAGCATTAAATCATTGACTCCCGTGCGCCACCCGTGCTTGTTCAGTTTGTGACGTCATCACTTTGAGTGGCATTAGATGTTGAATGTTAAAATGGCTTCCGACGATTTTTGGAATATTCTCCGACGGATACGCGAAAGTTTCCGATATCCGAATTCTTAATTGAACTATAGCAATCATGTCGTGTTCGGTAACGGAAATCCTTATAAAACACGACTTCTTAATTTTAATAGGCGATTTATCTCACAACTACTTAATTATTTCATTAATAAACTCTACAAGGAACGGTTATTCTATAACATACAGAACTAAACGCACCTTTAAGTGCCGGAGAATTTATTCACTTTACCAAAACACCACTACTCCTCGATACCGTTTGCCTTACAAAGAACACGTCTTCCTTCTTAGCACAATACATTTTAAAACCGAGATGTTACACACACACAAACCAGTCTACAAGTTGACTGTTGGTTTTGCGTGTGACACCATGAAAATACGAAAACTGAATAAACTTCTCATTCTAAAAGCAGTTCTTTCTACATATTCTGTACACCAATATTAAGTACTGCATGAATATTCTCTTCTTCCTCTTTTTGGCAAATGAAGATAAGCCGAGCCTAGCTTCCATTAACAACCTTACGTTACCAACCGTTCGATCAACAATCTTACGTGACCAATCGTTCGGTCAACAATCTCACGTCACCAAACGTCCATGTATCCTATTTTTCTTTCCAATGGAATCACTAAATTTTGGACCTGAAAGCATTCTGAAACATGTGAACTGCGTTATAGCGTAAGAAATGCCTTCAGTTGTTAAACTGTCGTTTCCATAGTTTCATATGAAGATAACACGGTAGTAACCTGCAATTTAAAATAGTCCAACCACGACAGCATTAACTCTTCTTGTTTCTGAGCGTTAAACGTTGACACCACAAGCTTAAGCGCCTGCCGCTTTCCATCTGATTGCTCGCCTCTCGAGGGTATTCGCTTTGTGATGAACGCTGAGTCCTTTTTCTCAGCGATAGAATCATACACATTGTTCACATTGCTAGTCACAGCATAGTCAGGCCTGCAATACTTTTGTTCTATCAGCAGCCACAGGAGAACAGCAAGACTGTAAACACAGTGGGCTTTAAGGGTGCTTGCCGCGGCTGGATCCATATTACGTAGGCCTGGACTCCGGTAAGGCACGTGAAATGGCGCTTTCTCGTCTGGGTACGGAATGAAGTCAGCCCTTGGCTTGGAGACGTTTAGTCTGGCGTTATTGTTGTGGTCCAGCTGTCATTAAACATTTTCAGAAAAAATAAAGAGATTGTGAAATTTTTTTGTTGCCAGATAACGATAAACTTCAAGCACCAAAGGAAAGGCACTACTTTGTGGCTATTTTTAGTGATAATGTTATGTTCTCATTCCACACACATGTATCATAAACTAAAATGCAAAAAAGGTTTGGTCAAAATTGTGGATGGAAATAAGTGTGGTATTGGAGCCCGACCAATGGCAGTATAATACGTCGCACCCGGTAGTCAATCATTAACTGAGTTCCGGACATGTAGGCTGGTTGCTTATTTCTCAATATCACTTTTAGTTCCCCTAGGACCTGTGTACACGCCTTTGTCTTTCACCCACCCTTTCCCACCCGCGGGCCACATCAGGGGGGTCGGCTTCGGTCTTGCCTCCCCCCTGATGAGGCTTTGCTTGATAACATCTTCGTGTGTGACCATTCAAGTTGAAGCCGCTGGGTACTCTGCTATTAGATTCCCATTTTCTCCTTATGTGGTTCTGACGTTTCAGTGTGTGGATGAAACCCGAAGGTGTCACCATTCAAATGAAAGCTACACTGCTGCTTTGTGAGTATGTGGACAAAATCCTAAAATTTGACCATTCAAATAAACGTTAATGACTAGTTCGAACGTCTGAGACTTTGGATAAGATCCCAAAACTGGGCCATTCAAATAAACGCTATTAAAAAGGTTTGAACCTGGCATTTCCTGAAAGAAACTTCAATCTAAAGATAAGTACCAGGACGTTTGTAATCCTCAGATCAATGTGATGAAGTCCTCTACTCCAGCAATTTTCAAGAGCATCAGTCATTTGTTGCACTATTCTCAGACCATCAAGAATTTGAACCGGAACCTCAGGACATCTCTCCAGACGATCAAACAAGTCGATGTTCATCCTTGGAAACAGTACAGTGACCTTGTTTCTGTCATCCAATAGCAATGAGACAGGTTTCAAAACTGTCCCAAGGTCATCTTGAATTCTGCAAATTGCAGTGAAACACAGCATATAGAATGCTAGTTATGGGCTTTAAGTATTGACAAATGTACGCACATTTGGGTACATGATGCAACTCTATATATTCTATATAAACTTGGGCAAATTTAAAATTTGCTAAGTGGAAATTTCGTGCCACTGTCATCGTCTTAACGAAAACACGCCAAAACGTTGTTAACCACCCCCCCCCCCCAAAAATACAGGATAATCATGGCATGGGTTTAAGTCCCTTCTCAAACGAATTGAAATCAAAGTGAGCGAAAGTGAATACCATCTTTTCCTTGTAATCGTACGCAGGTTCACTAAATCACTTCTTGCTTTGAAAAAGTTAAAACGTGCAATTCCCCAACAAGTTAGAAAAACTTTATGCTTTTATTTTTTCGAGGAAATTAACATTTTCTAAGATACGATTCAATCCACGCCCGCCCATGCTATGGGCTTAATCAACAAATCTAACCTTCGTGAAGTTCTTGTAATGCCTAACAAATGCTCCTCTTCCACTGCTTCATCACAGGTCAGCTGTTTGGCCACCAGAAGCTTGTCGGTGTTGACTTCAAACACGTGGCCTCGGTGACCCGTCCTTCCCAGCTGAGCACCTAGGATCGCTCTCGAGGGAACCTCAAATGCGAGTGTTTGATAAAGGGCTGCGGAGTTACACATCAATCTTGCAAAGTATGGTCCCTTTACTGCGGCAAACTCTTCCTGGGCATCAGAATGTTCTGCCGCGGTGACGCAAATGATCTTCATGTAGCCAAGATTGACTTGAAAAAGCTTATGGCCATTTTCAAGATCATTTAAAATGTTAGTGCATATTCTCTCAGCAACAGCATCACAATCGATACTGTCCAGGACATCCTTAGCAACATTTCGCTTCCACTCGTTGTTTAGTAGTGTCCCCTTTCCTCTAAAGGCCGCCCACACATCGCTCATCACCTTTTTCGCTTCATCCATAACTCTGACGCCAAATTTCATCAGGGCGTAATCAAAATGTTGGCACACGTTCTCCTGCTGAAAATGCTGAAGAAAGCTGTATTCAAGCTGTTTCTTGACTAGGTGAACAAGACGATCATCTTGCCTTTCCACCTTACTAAAAGCTTTTTCCAAAGACGTACGTAGCTTTGCTGAGATTAAAGATACTGTGTCGCGTACTTTGGCCATCGAGACGTTCATAGCTTTGAATAACACCATGTCCTTGATTTGTCTTCGACACTGTTCGACAACTTCATTGCGCCCGACAACGTTCCCTATTTTGATTGAATCAAACTGCATTTCACTTGCTTCAGTTTCAATTTTCAACCTGTTGTCCCTGATGGCATTGCTAATCAGTTTGGCAATTTTAGATCTGTTATCTCTTACAACATACGATCTCATCCTGTCGACGTACTCTTGCTCCTTCAATTCCAGGTAGTCGAACAATTCATCTTGGACAGGAACTGCATCTTTTCTGAAATCACAAGTTAGAAACAAATCGAAAACTCTGTCCTGGATCTGGCAAAGAAGCTCCGTAGCGGACTTCAAATGGGCGTTAACTCCGATGGCTGCAAATTTTAGTAGCTTGGATTTCAGAACGACGAACTGCTCCGTGAACTGGTTTGCCTCTTTCTTCAGACGTGCGCTTCTGACTTCTTTGGATGATATACCATGGAAAAACGGGCACTCTCCCAAAGGTACGTCTTCAGGGACCATGTGGCATTTTGCAAGCGCACAATAAGCGAGATTTACTTTCTCTTCTTCACTCCGCAGTTCAGTTTCTTCGTCATCTTCCGAATCAGAGTCTCGGTCAAACTCTCGAGCTCTTTGGTCTTTGTCCACTTTGTTGCACACGTAGAATATGGGAAGATTGCCAATTTTTTCCTTCAGCTTCAGAAGAAATCCTCTTTCCTTAAACACAAAAATAATTAAAGATTACTTTCCTCGAAAGTGTGTTGGACATGAGGTGATAAATAAGCAAAGAGGCGCGCATGCGCCGATATGGTCATCATCAACTAATATCCAACAAACTGGGATGGAATAGTTGTTTTATTAATTGTCCACCTCGTTCCGGTCCTGGAGTTGAGAATTTAATAAACTGAATTAGTGCTGTGCTGCTACTTGTGCAGTTTCTAGTTTTTAATTGAGAAGTGAATGCGTCAAGAGCAGCAGCGTTCAAATTTTCGTCGTCGGTCGTTTTCTAAAATTCGAGTGAGGGAGGGAGGGAGGGAAGGAGGGAGGGAAGGAGTGAGTGAGTCAGTCAGTCAGTCAGTCAGTGGGTGGGTGGGTGGGTGGGTGGGTAAGTGGGTGAGTGAGTGAGTGAGTGAGTGAGTGAGTGAGTGAGTGAGTGAGTGAGTGAGTGAGTGAGTGAGTGAGTGAGTGAGTGAGTGAGTGAATGAGTGCGTGCGTGCGTGCGCGAGTGAGTGAGTGAGTGCGTGCGTGCGTGCGTGCTACTTGTGCTGCCCTTGCTAACAAAAGACCGTAATCATTTCGGGCATGAGATCGAAACATTAACGGTTAATTAAGCTCTAGTTGTGGGTTTCTCGTAGTTTCTTTAGGAATGGTTTCCATATGATCGCTGTGATCGCTACGATCGCCGCGATAGCTACAGTCGGAAAGAATGAAGCGGACCAATCGCTGAGATTGCAGTTTCCATATGATCGCCACGATCGCTAAGAAACAGGTGGTTTCAACGGAGACATTTGCGCCTTATTTCTGGGTGTTTCCTCTAATTTTGCTTCCAGAGTATTTTGGGAGTTACAGGTATAGCACCACATGGACTGCTCTTTTTTCACAATGTTATCCACTATACGCCGGCTGCATACATACTTCTTTTCCGATTCTTCGCCGAATGTTTCCATTTTCGGCTTTCCACAATCGCCTTTCAACCACCCAGCTCCTTGCACTAACTCTTCCAATCTTTCGAAAACTTGTAGAAACGGTCGAACCTTTGAAAATCATTCACAAAAAATAGCCAGGTCAACTTCGTTCTTGGTCGCGTCATCTTGGAATGAGTCTCTGATTCTAGCAATTTGCGACGCAACGATCGCTGCATCGCTACAATCGCTTGAAAGTGGTTTCCATATGATCGCAACGATCGCTACGATTGCTGCGATAGAACTGAAGTCTATGTCGAGATCATTGTCCCAACGATCGCCAAAATCGCTAGACAGTAGTTTAACTGTGATTGCAACGATAGTTGAACTTTTTTTCAGCGATCGTAGCGACCATATAGAAACGATCCTTTAGAAAACGACACTACTAGACAGAATTTAAATATGGAGTAGTTATAGCACGCGCAACTTTTTATTACTTTAAAAAATTTTTAAATCACGCGTAACAACATCAAGCGATCTTAAAACTGAAAAAAGCTTGAGCCGAACGTCTTAGTACCATCAAAAAAGCATGAGTCTGTGAGAAACATAACCTTTTCTTCAACGCAGACATAATTTATTATTATGGGTATCGGTGCAGTGATAAAAACCCAACATTTTTTGGAGGAATGGGTAAGTCTGCGATTGACTAGGATCCTTGTTATGGAGAAATATGCACCTTTATTTTCCCTAATGTTACCATTCAGTTACAACAGGAGCAAAGAGAAAAAAAAACTTGAGGAAAGAGAACAGACGCATGACAGCAGTAGCCTCTCCTTGGGGACAGTCTAACCATTCCCACTGCAGTAGGAGGTGCAGCTCAAGGGTTCGTTTCTTGAGCCACATGAGAAATCATCTTGTGTGAGGTCCCGGTGGATTCAAGTTCAATGGGAATGTTGTTTTATCAAGACAAACTACCTCGTGAAAAATACTCATAGAGAGCTTTGTGTCACCGGCTCCCTGCTCAAAGAACAACAAAAGCCTTTTCCTTGAATTCGAACGTTGCACAGTTCCTCCTGAAGCAGCTCCCATAAGAAGAGATGGGAATGCGTCGGTGCTTCTCGGTTGTTCTGTGGCTGTGACCTACTCAATGTGTTTCATCTGCTGAAGGAAACCGAAACAAAAACATCCAGAATCCGGGAGTTATTCTAAAAATCGGTTCACTAGGACCCAGTGGGCACCCTGTTTTCACGAGAAGGGGCCAAGGAACTGACCCATGAAGTACAACTTAACAGCTAAAAAAAGGTAAGTTAAGGGCTTAAGCTAAAAGATACCGACCGCAACAACTAGAACTACGGACATTTCAAAGTAAACATCACCCCTTCAAAGGTAGGACAAGCATGCATCCCCATATCCCTCCCAACTGAGAGCTTTTCTACAGACCTGTAACCTCAAGGAAGAGTTGCCATCAATGACGTAAATGATGACCTGTAGAACGCCATGGATGCACTCGTGTACGATCTTGTCCAAAGACTCGTTCTCGCTCATGCCGGGCGCATCAATGACCTCTAGATGACCGCTCTGCAGGAGCGGGTTGTCAAGGCCCACCTCTACTACGGCGTTAATCCACGATGGGTCGTTTCTCTTACTTTCATCCAACTCTATCGCCTCTTTAGGAAGCTTCTTCTTACTAAAGGGAATTCTTTTTCCCTCAGACGGATTGGATTCATCAAACACCTTTGGGAAAATAAATGCATGTCAACTTCATGCACCTTTCTTTTTTTTACTTTTGAGAGTGAATAAAAAACACCGTAAAAGTCTAGTTTTATTGTGCAAATATTGAAACTAACCACAGTACCACGCGGAAGAGCACAAATACAGCACGATAACATACTAATCGAGGCATCGAAAGCAGTTTTCAGTTATCAAGGGTTACATCCCCAACGTAAGACGGGGAAGACCTTCTTCGTCTCAGAAATTGAAATTTAGTTGGGATGAAAAACAAGAGTTTTAACTTTCGTAACAGGGTAAAAGCAATTCCTTTTGTTTCCGAAGCAAGAAAATAGGTTTAAAGTGCGAAGTAAGCAGGGGCAAAGCAGGGGCACCCAAAGGTTCGTTTCGGGGAATATCTGTTCGGAAGGCCTTAAATCGCCAGAAATTTTCGGATTTAACTGCAGTGAAAACTAGAGATTTCTTTGGCGAAATATCACGTCGGACTTTCACAACAAGAGCACGTATTAGTTCCTATTGTTTTCGGAGGGACAAATATGTCGTTTAGAGTGCAAAATAAGGTCAGCTAGCATTTTCGGAGAGCCATCAGCAGCTAGGAAATTCGGCGAATAGGATTCTATTTCCTAACATTTTCTGCAGCCTAAATTTTCCACTTAAGACGCCGAACAGATCAATTTGTATTTGCTTAATACACAAATATGCCTTTAAAAAGGTCTGCAACAAAGAAAGCAGAAAATGGTATTTCAAGCATTTTGCTAAACGTTTCTCGTTGGGTGCCCCTGAGTAAGGTTAGCTAGCAGTTTCGGAAAGTCGACAGCAGCTCTGAGGTTTGGGGGATGAGCATCTGTTGCCTAAACTTTTCTGCCGCGACTAAAATGTTCAGATCAGCCCGTATTAGCTCACACAAATATCCCTTTAAAAGTCCCAGAAACAATCTAGCAAAACAGAAAACGATATTTCAAGTATTTTGCTCAAATTTTCTCGTCGGGTGCCTCTGTTAAGAAAGTGAAGGAGGAGAAACGGGTTATGGAAGGAAAGGAATGGAATATTTACAGGCGTAAATAAGGCGGTTGGAATCAGCACGGTAATGACAATATTATCCAATTAACAGATTTGGAACTTAAAATTAAGGTTTGCATTTGCGTCTTTTGCCTGTTAATACTGACTCAGCTTCAGTTATTTTTCCTATTTAGTCTCAAACAATGGCTCTTCTAAGATCCCCACCAAACAAATGAGTCTAGGTTTAGCTGAAGTGTCTTGCGATACAAAGCAAGTTGAAATCTAATGTGTAAGCCCTGTTCCGTGTTTTGATTTGGTGCAGAAAAATGTCCCTATTGTTTCAATAAAGCAAGAGACATTGAGTAAGAAATAAAACAGCGTTTTGTGGGGTTAATAATTAACAACAACCGTCCTGGTTTTGATTCTGACCTTCGTAACATTTTCGAAAATTAGCTGCAATACATGCTGCAGCAGAATAATACTACTACAGTAAGAACAGCAATAAAATAAAACAACTAAAATTAAACAATTTCTCGGAAAAAACCTCAGGTTTTCGAGATAGTCTCAATCATGAACCGATTAAACCGTGATCACAAACTACCGCTTACATGAAAACAGTACACACGTCACAAGGAATAATAGCAAAAAACTCAAGGAAACAAAAGTTCCACCTGCCGTTTGGTAGTTGAAGCACAGTTTGATGTCCTTTGCGTTCAGTGGCGCCTATATGGACAATAAAAGCTGCAGCTGTTTTATAACGCTTGGCATTGGCCTGCCACGTCCGAAAAACCTGTAGTTATTTGATGTAATGTTGTGAGTCTGTGGATGAAATCGTAAGCTTATATTAACTATTCAAAGATCAGTCATAAGATGCTCCTCAACTAGCCACGGTAGTTTTAAGATATTTGCCGGACTGAAATTTAGACGTTTTCGTTTACCTCCCGTGTTGAAGAGGTTAATTATGGTACGTTATTGACAAGGTGGCTAAAATGAATAGAAGTTATCACACCCCAGTATCGACATTGCCTTTTCAATTTTTTCTCTGCTCAAGGTGAATTTCGATCGCTAAATATAAGGTGGGTTACTAGAAGATGAAGTCATGCAGCAAAATTTCCAGCATAATGAGGCCTTTTTGGCCTTTTGCTGCAGTGGGCATCATGCTGGTATAATAAGGAATTTTCGAGCAGAAAAGGAAAGCAACATAAAGAATGAGGAAGACTACGACACGCAACCGATGCAATATAAGCTTAGTGACAAAATTACCTTTTAATCACCCACAGGTTACTTCAAAATAAAAACGAGTAAGCTTAAAACAAGACTCGCGTTTACTGAAAAGCTGGCTAACCAGGGAAAGCAAACAAACACCAGTCTATACGTCACCAACCTACCCAAGAGAAGACTGGGGACAACAACACCATGTACGAACAGAGTTAACAGGAAAAAGCTTTGCAGTACTCCAACTTTACAACGATGGCGAGCGTTCCTCTCTGATTTTTTTTTCTTGTCGAAGGAAATTAAGCAGTTTGAAAACAAGAAAGTTCAGATGTTATTAGAACTGCAACTGATGGTCAAGTAAGCGGAGATAACGTGACATGTGACGAAAGTTCTGTTTTGCGAAATTACCAAACTTCCGTTATGTTCACCTGTCTTCTGGGTATTGCGTTTACCTTAAGGCATTACTCTTGTCGTTCAGACTTTCGTATCAAATTTGACGAATAATACCATTAAGACAAATATTTTTAAGATAAATCTGATCAATAAAACCATTTTCTAAAACAATGGCAGGGGCGGAGTCAGGAATTGGCCAGGATCCAGGAATGATCGGGAATTTCCATTAAGAAGGGTCTTAACGGCAACTTGTATTTCAAAAGCCAGAGAATGATAGCTCAGTGGGTAAGATTTCCCGATAACTTGGTCAACAGGTTTACGCTGTTTTCAGAAAGACAAGCACAGGTTTGCAGAAGGGGGAAGAGGGTTCTGGAATCCCAGGACCCTCCCAATAGATCTGCCAGTAGACTTAATATAAAGTGTTTGCAATCACCTACGTCATTACCATAACCTTCAACAAACCTTGTAGGTCCCTTACCTGGTAATAGTTCTCTTCGCTGTATTTAAGGCGCACTATGCGGGACGTGCAGGGAACTTCAGACGTCGGCATGAATGACCCACCAAGAAGCTCATTCACAAACGAACTCTTGCCACTGTTGGTTTGACCCACAACCAACAGTGTGGACTTCTTGGTTGAGTATGAGAGCAGGCGTCGTCTTTCCGTGTCCGTAATTAAGTCTGTTTTTATGCTCTCACTGAGATTCAGCCTCATGTTGTCGATAAACTGTTGTGTATCTCGTGAGCATTGTTCAAAGAAGGTGATAAGCGAGGTCAGCTCCTTGAACTGATCTTCAAATGAAGAAGTGGTCACACATGGATCTGTAAGGAATAAAAACGTTTTTGGTTTGTTGGTTTGAAGCAATTAGGAGTGTTGTTACTTATATTAAGGTGCTGTAACACATACCAATTTTTCGTCAGTGTAACTTGTCTCGCGAAAAATTTTGTTCCAAGTTGCACACATGAAGTGTAACACCCCCTCGTGCAATTGAATTTTCGTGTTTTTTTTTTCAAGTAACACGAACAGTTGACTTGTTTTATACTTTCTGCAGCAAACTTCTTCAAGTTGCACAACAAAACAAGGTGTGACATGGCTCTTGTAACTTGTTTCGCCACGATCTCTATGTCAACCAATCACAGCCCAGCATGGATGTGACGACGTTACCTATTTTTTGCGCAAGACAAGTCGCATCGCTTTTGTATCGCGTAACATTGTGAGTGCAACTTGCAACAAATTTTTCTGCGTGACAAGTTGCACGAAAAATTGTTACGTGTAACAACACCTTTAGGGCCGATATAGACGGTGCAACTTTTGCTTACGGCTGCGGCATGCGCCTTTTTAGCACGCGCTGCACGCGTCATTGAAAACTACATAAACAATTCACATTATTTACGAATATCTCTGGCCACGTTTGTCATAAGGTTTTAATGTTACTTTATTTTATTTTAGTTTATTTTAATTAAAATATTTTATTTTTTATTGCACACAATTATTGTGAACAAGTTGTAGCTTTGATTTACGCAAAACAACAAGTGCCTTAGGCTACTCGTCCGCATGTCGCACACAGCAAAGGTGTACCGTCTAAATCCGCCCTTACATGAGGTGCTAATCCATTCCAAGTTTCCCCTATAATCTGGCTTTCCTCAACAGTTCAATGGATTCCCCTAGCCGGGCCACGCTTTGGTCACCGCTGCTTTCCCAGACTCCCTAACCCGAGAACTGATTAGGGTAAAAAAAACAAACGTATTATAGATGTATAAGTAATAAGTGTAAAGAAGATCCTCGCAGTTATTAATGCATGGTTCAATTTTACCTGTTACCATCCCCCCCCCGGGCAACCCCCGGGACAAGTCCAGCCCTTCGGGCCCGGGGGTGGGGAATTGTTTGAAGCAGTTTTGTCCCGGGGGGAGGGGGGCGGAGCAAATCGAAAATAACCTCGTTTTTTCTTGTGAAGCACGTCACTTTTCAGTTGACACAATGGCGCTGGACCGCGTAGAGAAGACTGCCTATTTCCAGGAAAATCTCTAGAATTTGTAGCAGTCTAGTTGGAGAAGAATAATCTCTCAAAATCAAAATATGTATTCGAAGGCGTTTTATTATAAATTGTTAAACGAATGTGCGTTTGATGCGTACTCGAATGGATGGCGTTCGTCACAAACCTAGAAATATTTCTTAAGCGTATTTATATACATAATAAGATGACTGAAATAGACTTTATATAAAAACAGATGCACGGCTTTATATTAAACGGAGATCTCAGTACAGTGTTCTCAGTTGTGAAACAAGCTCAGAAAAACTCCTTTAAAGTGCTGCCATCAATTTGTTCACCGGACCTCTTTTGTGCATGTGCTATATTTAGAATAAAACACGCGGTGAAGAACATTTCTTTACTCGCCTTCTTCAATGTAGTGTTCATGTTTTTTTTATACTATTCATGTAGTATCCTTCGTTCAGTAAACTCTAGAAAAGCGTTTAAGTTCTTGTCAAAACGTCTGGTTTTGCTATTGTATGGAAATCAATATGGTTATCCATATTTTGAACACAAAACAACGTATTTGTGGTCGATAAGTAGTCCCGGGGGTGGGGAATTGTCTCTTTATGCGTGCCCGGGGGTGGGGAATAGACCGCCAAGAAAGAAAAAAATTGCAAATCCCCGGGGGTGTGCCCGGGGGGGGGGATGGTAACAGGTAGAATTGAACCCTGCATAACGCAACTTATGCAGTTGCGAAAAGAAAGCCTGAAAAAATCAGGCTTGCCGGGATTCGAACCCTGACCTCTGCGATACCGGTGTAGCGCTCTAACCAATTGAGCTAACAAGCCAACTGGGAGCTGGTCATTAAATTGGTTCGTAATATACCCGGGAAAGATGAAGATGAAATTATGAATATATGAAACATATATTTGAACTGCGGAATGAAGAAATAAGTGTAAAGAAGATCCTCGCAGTTATTAACGCAACTTATGCAGTTGCGAAAAGAAAGCCTGAAAAAATCAGGCTTGCCGGGATTCGAACCCTGACCTCTGCGATACCGGTGCAGCGTTCTAACCAATTGAGCTAACAAGCCAACTGGGAGCTGGTCATTAAATTGGTTCGTAATATACCCGGGAAAGATGAAGATGAAATTATGAATATATGAAACATATATTTGAACTGCGGAATGAAGAAATAAGTGTAAAGAAGATCCTCGCAGTTATTAACGCAACTTATGCAGTTGCGAAAAGAAAGCCTGAAAAAATCAGGCTTGCCGGGATTCGAACCCTGACCTCTGCGATACCGGTGCAGCGCTCTAACCAATTGAGCTAACAAGCCAACTGGGAGCTGGTCATTAAATTGGTTCGTAATATACCCGGGAAAGATGAAGATGAAATTATGAATATATGAAACATATATTTGAACTGCGGAATGAAGAAATAAGTGTAAAGAAGATCCTCGCAGTTATTAACGCAACTTATGCAGTTGCGAAAAGAAAGCCTGAAAAAATCAGGCTTGCCGGGATTCGAACCCTGACCTCTGCGATACCGGTGCAGCGCTCTAACCAATTGAGCTAACAAGCCAACTGGGAGCTGGTCATTAAATTGGTTCGTAATATACCCGGGAAAGATGAAGATGAAATTATGAATATATGAAACATATATTTGAACTGCGGAATGAAGAAATAAGTGTAAAGAAGATCCTCGCAGTTATTAACGCAACTTATGCACTTGCGAAAAGAAAGCCTGAAAAAATCAGGCTTGCCGGGATTCGAACCCTGACCTCTGCGATACCGGTGCAGCGCTCTAACCAATTGAGCTAACAAGCCAACTGGGAGCTGGTCATTAAATTGGTTCGTAATATACCCGGGAAAGATGAAGATGAAGATGAAGATGAAGATGAAGATGAAGATGAATTGGTTAGAGCGCTGCACCGGTATCGCAGAGGTCAGGGTTCGAATCCCGGCAAGCCTGATTTTTTCAGGCTTTCTTTTCGCAACTGCATAAGTTGCGTTAATAACTGCGAGGATCTTCTTTACACTTATTTCTTCATTCCGCAGTTCAAAAAATATATGTTTCATATATTCATAATTTCAGATGTATAAGTGTTACTGGATATCTCTCCCTAACGCTTTAAGGAAGCCTATACCAAATGAAATACAGCTAAGTATATTTAGAGCTTGCAATAAATTAATTCTAGTCCTTCTTTAGCCTTGTGACCTTTAATATTTACTTATTTTAAATTTCCAAGCGCAATATATCATGTAGTTTTAACAGTAAGTATTTTTAGACATTGTTGTTACAGTCCTTTGTGAACTTTAAACTAGTATTAATATTTATTTCACCCTAGTCGAGGACCTCCCTGAAAACCACTTAATCATGCTTGATGTGACGGAGCTTCCTCCATAAAGACTCTTGTAATTTTATATTTTATTTTAACCAACAAGCCTAATGCATCTGGGTAGAAAAAGGCAATGTGGCATGTCTTGTCAAAGGAAACAAGAACCGATGACAGGGAGCGACGACCTTCAAATGCTCGTTAACCGTGACACCTGCTTTTCTTACCATCAGCACTGCTGAAATGCGGATAACAATCTCTAGTGAAGGGAGACTTCTCTAGAAAAATTACCAAGAAGTACTCTAATAACCGCCCGAAATATTTGAGGTCGAGAACTTTTGTCGGCAGCAATAGACTAGAATCTCACGACATCCAGGGGACGGGGTAGCAAATTACCCCTAGTTGTTCTATTCGACAGGTAGCAATCCCAGCCGGCACTTTGCATTGTAAGCCTAATATCCGTTGCAATTTTGTGGCGCTAGGAAGGGGATTGAAGGAGAGCACCCCCTACGGTAAGTCGGCCTGTTGACATCTCTTGCCAGGTTAGCATTTGGGAAACATTAGGACGTTTAAGTCCTTACACCACAGAAGTTTACATTGTGGACCATCTTCTCTGAAGGTAAGTACAATAAGGTAGTCTATAAAAAATTGTTTCATCGTTTACTGGCTTTTGTGAAGATCAAAAGTAAAACAAAATGCAATTCATGCAATTAATATTCTGAGAAGAGTGTGGCAGTGGACCAACTTCAAATACCTTAATTAAACAGATTAGTTACAGAGAATTGAAGGTGCTCGTCATGTAAAGATAGACAGCAAAGAAACCCATTTGTTCATGTCATCCAAGCTGGGTTAATATATATTTGGCAAGTAACAACTCTAGATTTGTTCCAGGCTGGATGTGGTCCCCATACCTCATTAATGACAAAACATAGGACAGAGGGTGGGGTGTGACTCTTAAGTACCTACATTGTCAAGCATACAACCTAAAGGTCAGTATTTGGTTCTAAACCAAGTCAATGGCCGTATTAACCTAGAAGTAACCAGGACACATGTCCCATGGTTCAAAGCTTTTGAGAGCATACTGTATCTCATAAATAAAAAGGATCGAAATTGTCTGTTTCTTTAATAGAACTCTCCGAGGTTAAAACTGTGTTGCAAACATATGTTTTAATTGGGAGGGCTAATAAATACAACAGGAAAATTGAGAGGTAAACACCAGCCAGTGGTGGTATCTCCTTATTTGGAGGTATTGGTGGAAGTGCACGTGGCGGTGTAGTGATTTGTGCCTTGGACTTTCCACGTACTACAGGGATTTGACTTGTAATTATGAGTTAAGACGGTCAGTAGTCTTTGTTGTTTCCTTATAATCATGGAACTCCACATGGTTTCTCTTCACCCAGGTGTATGACAGGGTACCACCGAGCCTGCATAATAGTTTGGGAATTCTAACAAAATGCTGGGGGTAATCCTCCAATGGATCAGAGGGGATCAGAGGGGTTAGTAATGGTCCTAGTTGGAATATTCTTGCCGAGAGACGTCGATGGAATTGGATAAACACAGATTAATTTCACAAGCAAAAGAACTAGTTTTTAATTCCAACATGGCTTCCTGAAGTACAATGTGAATGTCCATAGTGTGCATGAAATACCGCTGATCATTGTACTGGTCACTTCATCCTACAGAGACTGGATCTAAGCATTCAATCCTACTGAATTGGACACAACACTTTTAGCTGGTGATGGAGGGAGAAGTGCTGTAACAAACTCAGTTGAGCAGGTCCCCACAATTCAAATTTGCTCCGAGGCCCCCAGAAGGCTCCTTAATCAATCTCTGAACCTAGTGTCTTTCCTCCCTTGTACTGATCCATAGTCAAGACAATCTCCACAAGGCCTCGATCTATCCATATTATTTACCAGTCTGGTCTGACAAAGCAATGTTCAAGACTGGTTTTGTGAATCAGTAAAGTGGTAGTCACTGCCTGCATGGTATTTGGAAAGTTAATTTCTAGACATTATGTCTGACTACAGACGGGATTTTGTTCAACAGTTGTCTGATGACCAACAGCTATTTGCAGCTCCGCAAATAAGTACCTTAAGCAAACACACGCGGGGGTGACTATTTCTGAAATGGACTAGGAATCCAGGCTGTCCAGGGGGAATTGGAAATACTCCTTGTCACTTCATCTGACAAAAACCAGATATACAGCAGCTGCTATTTCAAAACCCTTAAAAATAGCCTAGGGTCAAATGCAGTTAAGGCTAAACTGAATGTAGTATCAAAGGGGATGTTTCCATGATACTGCTGTATACTTCCCATACCATTTCGAGATCTTCCCAGTACTACACTGCCTCATGATGCATCATTTGTAACTTAAGACACTCATAGTCAGCAGCTGACTATGAATGCTATCAACCCCTCCTTGGCCAACACTCAGGTTTAACCTGCTTGTGAAAACTTGGTCACCAGTCTACCTTGAGTATGTCAGTCATAACAAATAGTTTAGGGGTGATCATGGCGATTTTGATAGTCTGCTCACATTGAACATTACACATACCTTATATGGTCAACTGTAGGTGGCATATCAATTGAATGTCAATGGTATACAGAATACTGGTGTATTCATAGGGTCTCATAGGGTACCCTCGCATCAAATTGTTTTTCAGTATCTTACTCATGGGTCGATGGCATCAGTTGATTAACTTGACTATGATTGGTTAAATACATACGATATGACTAATGCCTGAAATGACCCTCAGTGGTTTATATCATGTGGGTGAGAGAAGGAGAGAAAAGGAGGAGATGGGATTAAGCAATTAAGGGCTTGAGAGCAGCTTGTATCACATGCTTGCAAGATTAGTGTGCCGACATGATTAGTGTGCCGACTCAACTGTCTAGAAAGGGCCTGCTAGTAGTGTTCTCTTGAACAACATCTATACAAAGAGAGGGTGTGAAGTGTAACAGCATTGTGGTCACTTTGGTAAATGTACCAGATCTTTAGACTGATCATGAAACAGAAAATTTAACTCATCATGACTCATCTGGTAAATCCCGGTAAATTCACAGATTGGTGAATGCAAATATGCAGTATAAAATTTTCACAAACAACCCCAAAGTTCTTTTTCAAGTATTACTTCCTTGTCTGCTGCAAAATGGGCATTTATCAGCGATTATAATTAGTTCCACTGGTGATCATTATACAGACTGTCAGCACCAGCGCAAGTTTGAGCAGTCTTAATAATAAGAATTGAGTGATCCGTAATTAATTTAACGTGGGAAACAGAACATTTTCTCACAAAGTTAAATTTAAAAATTAGGTTCAAGTTAATAATGAATCTACAGACATGACATGACATGATTTCAGTGTTCAAAACACAATTAAGAGTTTTTAATTTATGTTTAGTTCCTAATTATCAACTCAATACATTACTGGTATATAAAGCAGGAGCTGAGTGAACATTTCTTTGTTACAAACTGAACATTTCTCCACCTGTCCATTTATAGCGATTTATGACACGCGATTGACGGCATAAACATAGGCTGCGCAGAGAGTCCAAACGACAATAGCTGTTTGCAATTATAGCTGCATCAAAATTCGAACCAACACAAAATCGCAACTTAACTTACCTTCTCTTGAGGCAGCCATGTTGATCGAAACACAGCAAGCTTAGTTCTTGTTCAAAACGAACATCTCTAGCATACTTGCGAGTTGTGCAAGCAATCAGAAAAAGCCATGTTCATTGTAGTTCCTGATTCCGTGTTACTGGAAAGGTGTTTCGATTCTGGGAAAAATGGAAACTGAAACCCAACGTCGCGTGACATGTGAATGAAATAAAAGAATAAATCGTTGGAATGGACTTGGAACAGTTGAAACGGAATTATTGGAAGTTTAGCCGAAGTATTTTACTTTTGGTGAAGTTTTTGCAAATCCCCGTTAGATCCACAAACATTTATTATCCGCAAAAATATTTTTAGAAAAATTAACTACACTGACAGGTAGACCGTTGACGATTATAAATTTGCGTAGGAATTGCTATTTGTTTTGTGATCGCTGAGTCCGGTCGTCTGTGTTTACAGTCGGTCCGCTTCAGTTCGGGTGTATTGGACATGAGTGTGTTTTGTTTCTTCTTTCCAAGACTTCAGTGGGAAACAATCGAGAGAATGACTTGTTCCCAGTTGGAATGCATCTTCTAACCGATTAGATTGTAGGTTGCTGTTTGTCCAGTTTCGTGGGCCCTAAGCAGGAGAGAGAGTTGTGCAAGGGTCATCTCTTTTAGTTTGCACGCTGTTTTGTAAAAACCTTACCATTTTTTCACAGTAATCTCAACCAGTTCTTTTCTGCAAATGGCACCCACTACTTGTATCCACATAGCACATCACATGAACAATCCAGCCCAATTATTGGTATGAAAAGTTCAACTGATGTACATGAAAGGGACCACATTTGTTTTCAAGGCCCAGCCCTCTGCCATTTTCATAATTTTCAGGACTTACTAAAATCAAACAAATTACAGTTTCCCGTCATCAGGGTCCTAAAGGGATTTAGGGCTCCAGGGCTCTGGGCTAACAAACACAGGGCTCCAGGGCTCCAAGACAGAAAAATTGGGGCTCTAGGCTCTAAAGCTCTACTCTAGGGCTCCGTTTAGCCAGAAATTTTTGCCCAGGTTGAAAAAGGTTTCAGGCTCCGAGCTCCACGGCAAAAATTCCTGGGCACCGGGACTCCGGGGCTCCGGGGCTCCAAAGACCCTCCCTTTGAGACCACGCCTCATAACATATCCAATGCCTGATACATTTAAGAATCGAGGATCAAGAAACGAGAAGTACGGAGTTCCCAAATACGCACACTTGAAAAGAAGTTTGAGAAAATTAATTTCCTCAAAGAAAGAATGATAGCCCTTCACACTTCGTACAACACGTACAATGTCAGTTGTGTTATTAATACACATGACACACAAACGATATCTAAATCAAAGAGGCCGTGAGCCAACTCGTGAATGAAAAAGTGCGTAATTTAAGGCGCCAATTTTGTTCATCATGCCCTAAACATCAGTACTTTTGAGATTACCAACGTCTTCTATTTCGGCAGCTCAGTATTCTTTCCCATTTCCTTTAGGTGATAACTGAAGGGTTCGATCGAAAACTACATGTCTGCCTAGTGACTTTTTGGGTGTTTTTTTTTTTTGCTCGAAAATTGCTGATTTCTCACATACAGACTTGTTTTGTGTGGAAAAAATGCCCTGTATTTTTTTTTGGCTATTTTCTGCTTTAGTTTTCGAGAAAACGCGGCCCAAACAACTCATTCGGGGTCTTCCGTTGTCTTTTGTTCAAAACAGAAAACAAAAGAAACCTACTGCGGATAAAACTTTCAGCACCTTCGCACTATTTAAAGTAGGGTCGTTATCTTGTACAAATAGTTTGAGTGACGTTTGCCACTCTTTCTAAACAAAGAGAGAATATCACCTATAATCAACACTGCTAGACTCCAGACAGAGAGCAAGACACAAAACATTGGTAAATGCTGTTGTTGCTTCGTTTAAAAACTTGGTCACAAATATACAATGAGGCCATTGTATATTGAGCCGCTGTTCTTTTCCCGCGAGTCCATACCATCATTCCAGTCCTTTCAGGAGGAGTTGATGTAAACATCCTGTCTTTCCCAGAAAGGTAATTGAGCTCCAGACTGTCACATTACGTATTCAATAAATCGCTTCGGTGCTTTCGGAGCCCTTTCGTTTTCGATTTCAGCCATGCCGCTCAAGGACGTATTCGAAGATTTTAGAAGAAGCAAAGCTACGCTTGAGAAAATACACAACGATACCATGAAGTATTTCGATGAAATCGTTAGCAAGCTGTCTACAAACCCTCGCGATGCGGACCTTGCCGCGGAGCTGACCCAAGCAAGCTCTCCACCAACTTCACCGGAACATCGAGACCTGGAAGAAACACTCACAATCGGCGACATTCACTTTGATTTTAACATACCCCTTGCAGAATTACTGTACACTGCGAATGAAAGAAAGGAGGTTACCGCGCTTTTCTCTGAGGAGCCAGCGTTGATTTTTGTTGGTCAAACGAACTGTGGGAAGAGCTCCATTATCAATGAGCTTCTGGGATGCAAAGCACTTCCTACTTCAGATCAACCAAGCACTGCCAGGATTGTTCGAGTCTCCTACGCCGAGGAACCTTTCTGCCGCCTTGTAGCCAAGGATGGCAAGATCCTACAGGTATATATTAAACGTTCTTATCAGTTTTATTGTTTCTAGACTGTTTCTTATCAGCTTATTGTTTCTAGACTGTTTTATT
Organism: Siderastrea siderea; assembly: GCA_964030785.1. Lineage (NCBI taxonomy): Eukaryota > Metazoa > Cnidaria > Anthozoa > Scleractinia > Rhizangiidae > Siderastrea > Siderastrea siderea. The sequence continues at coordinate 18,112,041 of OZ034975.1, forward strand.
GTTTCTAAACTTCGAAAGGGGAGGGAAAGAAGGCCGTTATTTGTAAACGCGACACCCCCGGGGGAGGGGGTACTCCCGTCAATTTAGAATAGATTTGTGGCCAAAGGTTCTTAAACCCTGAACCTATTTAAGGATTTAAAATCCCAAAATTTATAGGCCCAAACCTGACAAATTACACCCTATTCCGTGGTACATACCTATATAGCGTATATACGGGAGTACCCCCCCCCCCCCTTCTCCTCCGCGAGCACAGAGCGCCTCTTAATTCCTCTTCTGCCTCCCCTTATATAGCGCCTCTCAAGGAGGCTATTCTGGTGCAATGATTTTCTCTGTTAACGTTTACAAGGCTTCAATTTCACCCTTTCACCAAACTGAGAGCAGTTGGAAACTAAAATCAAAATCGTTTTGCAAAAGAACAGGAAACATCGAAATGTAATAACGCTCAGCCTTCATTGAAATGATCACCCTTGGATTGATGATTTTATCTTCCGCATATTCACCAGGGAGAATCACATTACGACTTTTAAAAGCTTTAACCCGGAAGGGGAAGGGTTCATGTTGTCTATTATTCTACTAGTCTCCTGCACAGGTCGCATCGTTACATCAGCATACCTTGTAGAACTACATTTTTGCGGAAGTCTAATTTTACGGATGGGAAAGACTGGTTTTCTTGGGATGTTTCGTCGTTTTTTATGTTGAGTACCTTCAGATGATCTTTTTCCTGTAAAGCTTTCAGAAGCCAACATGGCCAAATACTTGTATTTTACCGACTGCGATTTCTAATTTCGTCGTTATGTTTCTAAACGGAAGAAGCCTTTTGAGTAAATGCGCACCAACACGATTTTACTTTACATGTAAAGGTGAGATTTGTATATAATTTCAACAGTGGGGTAATTTTTTGCGGAGAATATTTTTGCGGGGACTTTGTTTTACGGATTATTGAAAAAACAGCAAAAATCGCAAAAATTAGAAAGTGGACAAATTTAGTGCCACACGGTATGAGCGAACCAAAAAGAATTCTGTGTAGGTCTGCGGAAGAACATGATAGCCCTTTTCAGGGTATAAGTGCATAATGGGTAATCGGGCGAACACAGCGTCAAATTCAAAGACTTGCATGGAAATTTAACTGTAAAAGCTGTTCATAGTTTTATGCATTTGGGAAGAAGTTTACGGAGTAAATTTGGCAATCGTAATTTGTCATATTTGGCTGCCGTCAAAACGTAGTTTTTTCCCATATAGTCTTTGTTTATTCTTTATTTATCGGGCAGTGTAGTTACCACCCCGTTCCCCTCTACAGCGTTTTTTTTTCTGATTTTATGAAGGGGACTTTTCGTTGGGCACTTATCCGTTAGACACACGTGGTTAAAGTTTGATAACAATCGGCTGATAGCTTTACAACCCAATAAAACAAGAAGAAAAAATTATTTAAATCTTATTCATCTAGATGCCCGGTATAGCTGGGAGCTTGCAATTTCTGAAGAAAAAATGAAGCAATGTCATTTTTGAATGGGTAAAAAAATTGCAAAACTCCGCCATGAGGAAAAAAGAGGTGGGTACCCATCTTTCCCTCCTCTCTCACACCGTGGTGCATCAGAGTGTTAACCTCAGTTGGTTAATGACTTGCAGGACATAGCATTGAAAGGAAAGAACAGAATCCCACGAAAGAAGATCGAGCTGAACCAGAAGGACCGAGAGGACGCCACCAAGGTAGAGGCTACCATCGAGACTGGACTGAATATCGATTTCTTGAAGTCTGGTGTAAGTGTTATAGACTCACCAGGGAGGAACGAGAATGAGGCGCTGGACAACCTTGTGAAAGAAAAACTGGAAAATCCTCTTGCATTTGTGATTTACGTCGTCGATGGACATAACTTGTTCACAAAACAGGTAAGAAATGAGGAAATTTCTTGAAATTATATAGGACGTCCAAGGCCCGGAAAGGACGTAACTGCCGCCATCTTCGATTTTTTTTATCCAGGAATCATTCAGTCGATTTATTTTATTTCTTCAAAACCGATTAGAGAATGCTAAAATGTTAATATCTAAAAGATGCTGCAAAAAACATTTCAAAAACGTTTATTAGGAACTAGGATAGGAAAACGTGGTTGCCTTTAAAACATCAAATTTCGCGTGAATATTGACATCACATTTCATATTGTTCCCAGACTGATTTCACGTAAAGTAGAAACAAATTGTGGCTTTTGTTTGTGTACTAGTGAGTTCGGCCCTTTCCCTCCCCCGTTCTAGGCCTAAGTGTGTCTTATTGTTCTTTCTGCTTTCTTATTGCCGTTCGGTTATTACAAACATTTGCTTCCTTTTCGATGACAGGATAGAGAAGTCCTGAGTGATATGACATCCAGGAGACCTGACTTGCAAATTTTCTTTGTGGTGAGCAAACTTGAGCCAGAAGATCGGGCCGAGTCTTCAGACGAAGACGACGAGTCAGGCCCAAGCACATCGACACGATCAGCGAAAAAAGATGCAGAATTGCAAAGAAGAAAGAAAAAGCGAGTGTACGAGCGCCTTGTAAAACACGGTTACTTCCCAGCAGAGAGTGGCCAGACAATGGATGAAAACGAAAGATTCCACGGTCTCTCCGCTTGGAGAATCCAGAGATACAAAGAGATGAAGAAGAGGGAGCCAAGTGCCCCAGCTGGAGAGTTTACTAGCTACATTGAAGCCTTTGATAGGTTTCACAACAGCTTGAAGAAGTTCGCTGAAGAATCGCTGCGCGAAAGAGTAGAGAAGGTTTGCCAGGTCCTCATCCGAGTGCTGTCACGATGCCTGGACTTCTTTATCCAAAAGGCCAATATGTTGAAGAAGGGGCAGCAACTCATGATGAAGACCTTAGAAGTTTTTCTTCAACAGGAACTAGAGGTCCATACAAACATTGTTCGCAATCTGGAAGACAAATCCACTGACATCAAGGATTTGCTATCTGAAGCCTTCGACGGGGCCCGCGATGGTATCCTTCAAGAAGCAGCAGAATTTGAATACGCACTGACAGAATACGCAATTCCTCGGGATGGATTTGTCTCTGAAAAAGCAGCCGTAGCCCTCTGTAAAGACCAGCTCCAGAGAATGGTGCTCAACAAGCTGCAAGGGGAGATCAAAGAAAGGTTAAACATGATGTTCCGCTCTCGAGATGTATTTGTTACTCAGATGAAAGAGCGTATCGAGCAAATTGAAGAAGAGGTAGCGGTGGGTGGGGAAATCCCATCAGCAGCCCTTGCCCTCGGTAGAAGTCTTCTCTCGTCCTATGAAGCTCAAATCTCCTTCGCAAAACGCGATGGGGTAGTTTCTCGCTTCATTAAGACGTTTGCCACATGGTTTTACGACTTCATCCGTGATCCAATCGACACCATTATAACAACCTTTAAGGGCAAAGTACAGGTGGGATCCTCTTCTTGGAAGAAAGACGTTGCCTCGGCTGTTCTCAAGAAAGTGGATCCGTCTAAAATGGTCGAAGAAATCATAAGCAGCCTGAGACAGCACTTAACTACCAACCATGACGAGTTCGTTGGGGAAATTAAGAAAGTGCAAGGCCTGTTTCATCGCGGTGAGACCATCAAGGATGAACAGAGGCAAAAGATTCTCGAGTTTGCGCCCAATCTTGCACTCCTAGAGATGCTAGCATATGGTGTCATGGACAAGTTCAAGTTTGGCTTACCCACTAAAGGAAAGCTCATTGGCACTGGGGCTCAGGGTAAAGTCTTTGCTTGCGACAATATCAAGACACCCGAAGGCAAGCCTTGTGTAGTAAAGGAGGTCAGTGTTGCAAGAGAAGAAGTGCTGAAGGATTTGACGCTGGAATTGCACAATACCAGGTAAATTAGTAAATTAATAAAAAGTCAATAAATAACGATTTACGTCCTTCATTAACAAAATACTACTTGGCTACCGATAAATCGTGCATTATAACAGTAATCGACACTCGTTGACCTCTCTGTATCGGAGATCTAAGAGGTTAATTACTCTTAATTCTTACACTTATTTGTAGGTCTCTGCAGCATCCAAACATTCTGCCCATATTATGCACCATAGTAGAAGCCAATCCAACGCGTGGACTTTCTGCGTCACTTGTGTCAGAGCGGATGAGGTGTGATCTTCAAGAAGGTCTACCAGCTATCTCCTCCCTGAGGAAGAGACTTGAGATTGCCCTTGATGTCGCCAGAGCCTTGCAGTATCTGCATTCGGAAAATTTATTCCATCGAGATGTCAAAGTACAGAACGTTTTGGTGAGTTTATGGATCCCCGTTTTGAACTGTTTAAACCAAAAGGTGCTTAAACTAAAAACTAGACAACAATTCACGCCAAATCAATAGTTAATCGTATTTTAAAAATTGTTATTGTTTTACCCACTGGCGCCCTAAGTGCACAGTACAGCCAAGGACCAATGGTACTCATGGCTGGTGAACAAAACATGCATGGAGAAGACAAAGTTGGCACGTTTTTACTTTCGTACGAATACCGCTTTCCGTTGTTGTGTGCACCAAAAACAGGCGTAAAAGGCAAAGCCAATCGGAAAAGGAAGTGAATTATTCTCCCGTTCAATTGTTGTTGTTGGCAAGAGCACTGCACTGGTATAACAAGATCATGGGTTCGAATCCCGTTCAAATTTTTTTTCAGGCTTTCTTTTCGCAGCTGATTGTGTACACAACTGTGATGGTTTATAAACCGTCGTTATTTTTGATGATGAGAAGCGAAAGTGATTCATCCTCGGACAAAGAAATGTCTAACGTTCTATCCAGAACAGAACAAAAAATGATTTTTCAACGTCACCAAGAGAAAAATAAGGGAACTCCCATTTTTTGTCTTGACGTCATTTAATGTTACTGAATTTTCGCAAATGCATCCATCCACTCTGTTCTTTCAGTTGGACGATGCCAACAGGGCTAAACTGACTGATCTAGGTCTCTGCAAACCGGAAGGTCTCGCCAGTAACTCCCTTGTAGGAACACCGATAAACATGGCGCCAGAGATGATCAAGCAGCAGTACGACAAAACCATTGACGTGTACGCGTTCGGTATGCTGCTGTGGCGAGTGTGTGAAGGCAAAGGCAACCAGCCACAAAACGTAAACAAGCATTTTCTTCCTCTTGTCATGCTCATGTTGAACGCCCTCGAGAACAAAACTCCAGAAAGGCTGAGTGTGTTTCCACAGAGCTGCTGGGAACTTATGGAACGGTGCTGGGCCCAGGATCCCGAGAAGCGCCCCTCATTTGACACCGTCGTAAAGGACCTGGAGGAGATCCTTCGAGATGCGCACATTGAGTAGAAACACAAACTAATCAGCATAAGGTCAGACCATGCATGGAACATTTGAGTCTTGTTATAATCGTTACCTGACCAATTTTTTTTTTTTAGACATCGCAAACATGGAGTCGACATTGACTTCATTGGAAACTTTCTAGCATCTCAGTTTTGTAAACTGATTTGGACTGTTCATAAAAAAGGCGTCAATAAAAATCAATTATGATGCGTCACGAGTTTAAAAATCATCGTCAATTTATCGGACTAGAAATCATCGCAAACTGTTTACGAAGGCATTTTCTTTGCGTCGCAAATCGTCGCAAACAAGATATAAAGATAAGCCCAGTTTCCATGTGGGCGTAACAGGGTCGCAAACAGTTTACGATGGATTCATCGCAAACTTTCCAGCATTTGATTGCAATTTTGTTGCGATGTGAGCCAAAACACGTTAACGTTTGGTAACGATATTATTAAGCGTCCGGGAAAGTTTAGAAAAAAACCATTACCTGTCTCTTGAATTCCATGTTACACTCAAACGAAGAAAACCGTGAACGCTGAAAATATTCCTGGAATGTGTGTTTTGACCAATCGCGCACGAGACCTTGTAACCGCAGAAAACGAACGGGTTTCTCAGTCACGGAATCGAGTTGGTTCTCGAATTGTTTTGAAAGGCCTCAAGATTTAATCTTCATCTTTATCTTACAGGAATTGAAATTACTGTTCCTTTCTATCTGCGAGCCACATGCACTACGCAAGCGAAAATATGTTTGAGCGCTTTTGGAGAATAAAATTTTTCGACATGGCGGCCCAACGATTAGCGGTTCCGGTATTTCAAATAAAAGCAACTCAAGCGGCAGTTGTTTCACCTTGATGTAAAAATTGCAATGTCCTCCCTTAAAATTCGCCCAAAGCTGCTATTATTTCTGATAGCACAGCTGACTCGATTTATTTAGGCCGAAATCGTTAAATCTTGAGGTCTTTTGAAACAAATTGAGAACCAAATCCTTTCCGTGATTAAGCAACCCATTCGTTTTCTGCGGTTACATGGTATCGCACGTAATTGGCCAAAACACAATGAACATTCCAGAAATATTTTCAGTGTTCACGGTTTTCTTCGTTTGAGTGTAAATTTCAGGGTGTCTGTAAAACCCGGAACACACCCGGAACACCCCGGAACACCCCGGAACACCCCCGGAACACCCCGGAACACCTCCGGAACACCACCGGAACAGCCCAGAACAGTCCGGAACAACCCCGGAACACCCCTGGAACATCCCATAATACCCCGAACATCCCATAATGCCCGGAATACCCTCAATACAGCCAGGAACACTCTTGAACACCAGAAATGGTGGTCAGCGGTCAGACCGCTCACGCATAGACTGTCCCGAGGACCTCCGAAGATTAACGAAGATTTCCGAACTTTTCCGAAGACCTTTGTGGATCACCCAAAGACAAAATGACAAAAATAAAATAAAAAATAACATTGGTGTCCTTTAGATCGACAAAGATTTGATTTTGAATATTTCAATTCAATTATTGAAGTTGTTGTAACTCATGCGAGATTTGCATTATAACTCTCGACAAACCGATGTGACATCTATAAGTAAAATTTTGGGGGTGGGCATCCCGAATAATAATTCCATTCACCATATAACACGTCACGGTCGCGATAACTTACTCTTGGGCATTGCGTGACAGATTTTGCACCCAAAACAAAACAGATTTTGGAGGCTGCTAAACGTCTATAGGATTTATTTTGTTTCCGTAAAGGCTGTTCCTTTTCAATTTATGTAGCTAGCACTACCGCATTTTCTCAATAAGTGCCCCACTTGCTGTTACTGTACGAACTGGGCAAAGAAACACCGCCGCTCCTTCTAAAGACCAATTAGAAAAATGTTTGAATTGTTGAGAAGTAAGTTGTAACTCAAGGTTTATTGCAACGTATAAAGTTGGCTTATTGAGGGAGCACACGAACTTTGCAAAGTTAAAGGAAATGTGATATGTACTCTCATCGTTGACATTTTCCTTTTTTCGCTTACTGAAGTTTTTCTCTTAAAAACTAACTATATCTTGTGAAAGTAAATAAAATACTTGTTCGTTTTCTCGCTATAATGCAGGGTTCAATTCTACCTGTTACCATCCCCCCCCCGGGCACACCCCCGGGGATTTGCATTTTTTTTCTTACTTGGCGGTCTATTCCCCACCCCCGGGCACGCAGAAAGAGACAATTCCCCACCCCCGGGACTCCTCATCGACCACAAATACGTTGTTTTTGTGTTCAAAATTGATTTCCGTACAATAGCACAAGCAGACGTTTTGACAAGAACCTAAACGCTTTTCTAGAGTTTACTGAACGAAGGATATTGCATAGTATTAAAAAACATGACACTACATTGAAAAAGAAAACTGAAGAAAAAAGTCTAACCGCACTGGCATTCGGCTGGCGAGTAAAGAAATGTTTTTCACCGCATGTTTTATTCTAAATATAGCATATGCACAAAAGAGGTCCGGTGAGCAAATTGATGACAGCATTTAAAAGGAGTTTTTCTTAGCTTGTTTCACAAGAACACTGGACTGAGATCTCTGTTTAATATAAAGCCGTGCATCTGTTTCATACAAATACGCTGAAGAAATATTTCTATGTTTGTGATGAACGCCATCCATTCGAGTACGCATCAACCGCACCTTCGTTTAACAATTTATAACAAACGTGCCTTTGAATACAGATTTTAATTGCGAGAGATTATTCTTCTCCAACCAGGTTGCTACAAATTCTAGAGATTGTCCCTGGAAATAGGCAGTCTTCTCTACGCGGTCCGGCGCCATTGTGTCAATTGAGAAGTGATAAGCTAGTGACGTGCTTCACAAAAAAAACGAGAAGTTATTTTCGATTTGCCCCGCCCCCCTACCCCCGGGACAAAACCGTTTCAAACAATTCCCCACCCCCGGGCCCGAAGGGCTGGACTTGTCCCGGGGGTTGCCCGGGGGGGATGGTAACAGGTAAAATTGAACCATGCATAAGAGTGTAAACTCGTTCGATCCTTTTGCTCCCGGGTTACGTTGTGACATCCTACATTATATTGGCCCTCGGATACCTGTACAAAATTATAGTGAGTACTTTTTTGGAGCCACACATTTCTCTTACTCATTTATCTTCCGAGCTACGCTCTTTTGTTAACCAAAAATATATGCAGGCCTAACTGCAAAAACGTTGTCATTCAAATATGACAAGAGAAAGCTGCAAGATGGGAATTTATTAGACATGGAGAAACGTTCTCGGATTTTAACATTCCTGAAGCACTCATGCACTAACGGTATGATACTTCAAATTAATATAAACTGAGGTTTTTTTAAATGAGGTGTATATATTAGCGTAACGAACCGGCGGCCAAACATTTTCCATGTGCCTGTGGAAATAAAACGATGACGATCGTGTGACCTCGGAATAATGACCTTATAGCATTGCATGACACTGTATCATTTGGCTTTGTTATGTCCTTGAGGTCACACCTGTTTTTTGAACGTGATAATGCAAACCTCGCACGAGAAAAATCAATGCAGAATTAACAGTTCAACTGTCACATTTTCATATCACTGAAAATCGTAAGTTATTGATATGAAGGTCACGTGCATGATATATTTTTCCCATTAATTAATGGTTTTTTCGCTGTTCTTAAAAGCTTCGAAAATATTCCGAAGCATTCTTGAAATGCTCGGAAATCTCAGGGTGATCTGCAAAAGTCTTATGAAGAATTGGGAATCTTCGGAGGTCTTCGGCTTAGTCAATTCATGAGTAGTCTGACCGCTGACCACTATTTTTGGTGTTCCGGGGGTGTTCCTTGCTGTTTCGAGGGTGTTCCGGGGTATTATGGGATGTTTCAGGGGTGTTCCGGGGTTGTTCCGGGCTGTTCCGGGCTGTTCCGGGCTGTTCCGGGTGTGTTCCGGGGATGTTCCGGGGTGTTCCGGGGGTGTTCCGGGGTGTTCCGGGGTGTTCCGGGTTTTACAGACACCCTAAATTGCACGCGAAAAACCGAAATCGCGATGAGTACAATATCGGTTTTTTAAGTGAAATTTAACCTGGATAATCAATAGTCAGGTAAAGTATTTTAAGGTGATTCCATCGAAAAAGAAGTTGTAATGAGAATTTGTTGAAACTTCGCACAATTATTAATTACACCTAGTACATCGAAAAACTAAAATAAAAAGAGTGGGTCACCGTGTCTGATTTCACGCTACAGGGCTGTAGTATATAGGTACCTTGCTAGCTATCGACAGCAATATTAAAAAGCCTTTCCTTGTACCAGAGACACCCACTACTTTAAAAAAGTTATCACTAGCAATAAAATATAAGCATTATTCTTGTGATAGCAAAACAATGTTACAGTAAAAGGCCTTAAAGGTGCCTTAAAAATAAAAGTAATGAAATAATAAGCAAATCGAGCACATGCACGCTTCCAGTGAAATGCCTAAAATCAGATTGTAATAATGAATTAATCAGAATATTTGAAAATTGAATAATGAAAAATTCCTAAAAGTTGGATATATCATGCAGAGTCGTGTTTTCTTCAAATAAATGGAATAAAAAAGAGGGGTCACCGAGTTCGTTTTGGAGAAAACGACAACTCATTTCTCTCAACAGCCCAGTTTTCATAGAAAACCTACCAAGTTTCGAACGCGCGCGCGCTCGTGCGCGCGCTAATCACGCAAAAATTGATGCGCAGAAAGGATGCGCAATGCAATTGAATGGAATCACCTTAAGCCATTCACGTCTCAAAGTTAATGTACTACTTGTTGCTGTTATTGGATTAATTCAATGCGATTTTTGCCAGTATTTACATGCAATGTAAACATTAGTTAACTTTGTTCATTTCTTCACATTTGTTTACAGAGGACCAAAGGACAGATACATAATACTGTCGAATAAAAATATATACCTGTCTAAGCTGTTATGAATCGTCATTGCTCTAAAATACGGTGGAACCCCCTGATATAACAAGGGATGGGGTGGGGGGGGGGGTATTCAGTTATGTAAGTGACGGGAAGGTGCTGCGAAGTTTGAAATAAGCCTTTTTTTTTCCTTTTGTGGATTACAATTTTCTTGTGAACGTATTTTGCGTAGCTCGATTTCGGCAGGACATTATGTAGGGGTGATAAACAGCATCAATTTCATGTCCAAGGATTGTACTAGTTTCATTTACAAACGTAATTAACTACATATTCATGCAGAAGGAATTTTTAGGTTACGTTCTAGTGCGCGTTTGTGGAAAGCCCCGAAAAGCCATTTGTAAAACCATGAACCACTCATTCTCTCATTCTACAAACCTGTTATTTTAACATGTCTTTCAGGTAAAAATTAACCTTATAGCAAAGTTTCACGCTTAGAAACTTCTATTTCATCAAGATACAGTGTAAATTATCGTGCCCGAAATTGGCCCGAAAAGTTTCGCAGCTTTCGAGAAACGCACGCCTGGAGTGCGTTTCGCGAAAGCCCCGCAAGTTTTCGGGCCAATTTCGGGCACGATAATTCACACTAAACAAAGAAGTTACTAAGCATGAAACTTTGCTATAAGCAAACTGTTTCTTATCTTAAAGACATGTTAAAATAACAGCTTTGTAGAATGAGTCGTTCATATTTTTGCAGATGGCTTTTCGAAGCTGAAGACTTTTCGAGAATTTCGAGATACGCAGGTCTCGGCCGTTAAACTTCTTTTGAGTCGAGTTTTAGCCTTAGGGACTATTCAAATGGAGGTGGCGGACCCCGGGAAGGTGAGGTACCCCGCCTACCCGTAGTCAAAAAAAGGAACCCCTGGGAACTGGGGTGAGGTTTAAAATGCGTTTCTTTATAGTTCTAATATTCCTCACTATACTTTTCGTTCAAGGGCTAGCTTAGTGGGGCTTTTAGGCCCAAATTCATCGAAGCAATCGATCGCTAAGCATCGGCGTATCTCTGCGTACATCGCCGACGGATCCTGCTCGAAATCCTCCCATTAAAGTAGCATGTAACTTAGCTTTGTATTCTTCAAGATATTTCAGTAGAAGTTCCACCCGTTCCGGAGTCCATGCCCTGACTTTCGGGGTTTTTAGTTTGACTTCTTCGCAGATTTGGGCTGATAAACGTTTGGTTCTGATGAAGCTTTTCGTTTTGTTGTGGTTTAGGGCAAGATTTGATTCAGCAGTTCGGCTTGATTATCAGACTCCATGCTTAAATTGTCGCTGGCACCGTCAGCTTCTCCAGTATTTTCTTCACTAAAACTGTTTTCCTCGACGTTTTGAAGATGAAATCGTCGGAAAAGCTCGCCAGGCTTGTAGTGGTTGGCAGCCATGTTGATAGATGCCCGGATAGACATCACCCCAGCTAAGCGGATTACCCGGCCCGGCTGACCGTGCAACCCGCCTCGGTGGGGTACCCCACCTCTCACAGAAACGCGGTCAACAAAAAAAGAAAGATTGCATGGAGAGATCGGTTACCCCACCAAGGCGGGGTACCTCACCTTCGGGACTTTTTCTGGGTACAAGAATTTGGCCCTTTTCGCATCTCCCGTCACAAATATACTCGAGTTCCCCCGCTTCCTCCCTCCCTCTCCACCCACCCACCTAGGAAACGAACTCCCCGCTATATCAACGAACGACATTAATATTTCATAGCCCGGACTAAGTTACGCTAAAATGCATGAAACAGGACCCCAATATAACGAAATCGCCGATATAACGAACACAACCAGATACTGAGTCAACCCAAAGGCCAAACTTAAAAATGTACCCGTTATACGTCTTATACTGAATGAACGTCATCACGAAACTGAACGTGAAAGCGTAACAGCTCAACAGAGATGCATGTAGTCGTTCAAATCTGGATAGTAATCCCACGTTAATTATAAGGAAAATATTTTCAGCCAAACCCTAGTCAAAACTATGTTTTGAAGCGGTTCACTTGGGGGTGGGGAGGTGTATTTTGATTGCGGTGCAAGTGTAAGGAAGGATGTGGTGCTCACTCCATCGGCGGTTCAGGGGTAGGTACTTCACATAAGGTAACTTTAAATAATGTACCGAGGCCTTTTATGAAGTACCTACGCCTGAAAACCAAACTGCTGACCAAAGAATTCTTGGAAAGCTGCAGGTTTCGGTTTTTCTTGGTTCCTGAATTAAAAATGCCGACACAAGCTACGCAGCCTGCAGAGCGTGAGCGTAATATTCCCTTCCACCTTTTTCTCTTCAAGATTACTTCACGTGACTTAGTAAGTTTATCGTTCTACTTCACGAGGATTCTTAATTGTTCTAAAAATTTAGGTTTTGTTTTATACAAAAATAACTGTTTTCATTTTCTTGTACAGAGGCAGTTTGTTTTTAGTCGATGATATGAGCCCCAGGAGTGGGGAATAGAACGTCAAGTAAAAAAATCACCGGGAGGATCGCAACAGCTAGAATTGAACCACGCATTAACATTATAAATGTTTGGCACCAAACTAAAAAAATCCGACATGAAATTTTTTCGTATGTTACAGCTGCCGCAATTTGCGTGACAATTGCGTGTTGTGCGTGACAAAAAAACTTGATTCCCTCCCTCATTACTCGATTTAATCATTAAAAACTGCAGTAGTTACAGTTCGATAATTATAGTGTGTAGCCTCGTTAAATATTTCAGCAATTTCTCTCAAATGGTAGTACAGTGATTAATTAACTTTTGTTTCACAATTTATTAAAACCTGTATTAAGAGAACACCCTGTCTTAAGAGGACGCTAGCGAAGGTCCCAAGGGTGTCTGCTCAATACAGTTTTCAGTGTGTAAGAAATGTCGGAAGACCAGGGGCTGGATACACGAAGCCCTCCTAAGATAAGATGTGACCTATGTATTGCTGGACAGCAAAAGTCTACTGTTACGAAACAATACTTAGAATTCATCCGGACTTAGGACAGCTTTGTGAATCCTGCCCCAGAACGATTTGCACGTCTGTAAACTAATTCATATAATTTTAACGCTTTTGTTCCTACCTAATGTGTACGCCAAACAAAAAGTCGAACGCGCTTTAAAATCTGTGACTAATACCAGTTTAATCAATCAAATGTTACAAATATAATACCAAGCAGAGTTTGATCTATTTATTTTAACTGTCGTTGCCGTTTACAATAATTACAATAAGACAGTAACACAAAATCATAACTTGATGATTATTTAGTTTAAGTAAAACAATCCAACAAAAGCCAGATTATGCCTTCGTTCATGCTACAACTATTTTATTTCATTCAAAACCAGGATACCAGAAAAAACTCCATCCACAGCAGGATTTCTTCATACAGTTAATAAATCTCACCTACAACACAGACTTAATGAACAAATTAGAAACATGGTTCAAAAGGAAGAGTTGGCATCTTCCCACAACTACAATATGTTAGCAAATTCACAGTTTCTGTTACATGCCCAGAGATTCAAGATATTCTGCAATGACTGCTACTCCCTTGTTGGTATTTCCCTGCTGGCTACCCTCGGGGCAGTGACCAACGACAATCGCTGTTTTACTTGCTTGCAGAGTTATTGCTCCAAAATCTTTTTTCTTACCAAGAACTAACTTGTCATCTTCCACTCGCAAGAACTGATATTTTGTGCCTTCTGCACGGATACCACTGGTCATAAATGCAGCAAAATCCTTGCTCTTGAAACATTTGGCTATGTTTGCTGCCTCCTGTGCCTCTAACTGGGAAGAAAAAGAATGCCAGATGATTATGCTTAAGGTCAATGCCATTTTACTCCTAAGCTGAAGTCATACCTATACGTAATTCTTCTCAGTGATTACAATGGCTGCCTTTATGAGGGTGTTAACACAACAGAAAATAATGCCCCCCCCCCCCCAAAAAAAAGTGGTAAGACTAATGATTTTTGATGTCAACGATACATGGCATCCTAGTTTTATCCCTACTGTTCTGGGACCATAGGCACCTATATTTACGTTGTGCAACTGGTCCAGAAAAAAAAGATGTAACTGGGATCTGTACTCATCTTTCTAAATATCACACATGGTATAAAAACACACTGAAACCTACAGTAATCCAGTTTGCTTTTCTGAGCATGCATTCAAGTTTGCTTGCACATATTGGTTGCAGGCTGCAGTGCCACAAAACATCCTTCCCACAGGTAACCTTAGGAACTCACACTACATTTAAGCCCACCTGTTCCCAAAATTTATTGCACAAGTTGACAAGCCTTTTGTTGACAAAGGAATGAAGTGCATGCTTTGGATAGCCTGTCGGTGCGAAACTAAAAGCATTGCGTGCATTGGGTAATCTGTCATTCAATGAAAAATACACGTGGTCCCATTAATCATCTCATGCAACAACCACTCTATGGATGTGGCTTTATAATATAAAAGCCGTGGTTACAGGAGGAAACTTTACCTGGGCAAATACAAGATTTCCTTGAGGAAAGTGGCATGTTCCTGTATAACCCAATTCACCCAGGTAAATCTTTGTGATGAAGCGACTGAGCTTCCCACAGACTGGAGATCTCGTTGTGGTTGATGCGTTGTGCTTGTTTTTGTTTTTTGTTTTGTTTTTTTAGAAAAAATTTTTTTTCTACAAGGAGTGCTTTGCAGAAATATATCAAACACGAGAAAGAGTGTTTCATCAGGATATCTAAACACTGAGAGGTGGATTCAAAACACAAGGCGCAGCCAAGCTTTTTTTAACCAACTTCAAGGTGTTAGGATACCTGACAAAACACTCTTTCGCACATTTGAAGTGGCTTCTCAAACCATTCATAATTCTTGGAGAAATTCAAAGCAAACGTTTGCAAAATTTTACACTATTTAAGATCCGGTATCAAAGTCACCGTCACAGTAGTGATTTCCTTTGTTGATCAACAATGAAGTTAGATCTGACTCTATAACTTTATTCTCTTGTCAGCCTCTCTTCTCACAAATTTTTCACATATAGCCAAGGTCTCCGGTTTTTTTTTCATTACTCGTATCTCTTGTTGGGCTGATAATTGAAAGCATCTTCTTCTTTACCACTAGGTCTTAAGTTTGAGCCTAATATCTGATGTACATTTTCAAGAGGCACAGCCAAGATACGTTATGAATTTGTCTAGGTGACTGAAGTCCAGTGGATAGAATGCAAAGTAACAAAGAGAGATGGGAAGATCAATGCATGAATGGATTAAGGAACATGACAGAGATATAAGGCACACACGAACTCAAACCTCAACTGTCTCAGAACATGCTTATGAGACCGGACACTATCCTCTCCGGGACAAGGTTAAGGTTATTGACCACAATGGTAGACCCGTGGGGTTGAGTAGGCCATTCACAGAAGACTTCACCCTAACAACATCAATAGGGATAACGGAATTGAAATTCCAGAAGAGTGGATGCCCACAATCATTAAACACAACTGCCGATCATCACCACAGGGGACCTCTGAGAAAACAGCATCTAATCAAAACAATGATTGAAATGCACCACCCATGAACAACCAATGTGCTACTTATACTGATACACAGCCAGTCAACACTATCACCTGATAAAGCTAGACCAGCAGTGCGATCCACGTCAAAGTGACTAAATCGTGAGACAAAAGATTAAATTATCATTCCAGACCACGATGAATAACATTCATGACAAAAATTTATAATTACCTGTACTGTTTTTCCAGGGTAAAGGTACCTATGTTGAGCACTCTAAGGTACAGCTCGCAACATTACACGAGTTATTTCTTGTTAATGGCGTTTTCCAATCGTTACCAATCTAAGTTACTCCTTTATTTTTTACAATCATTTTACAATAGGCAATCAAAACCGCACAAGAATCTGAAGCAATGATAATTACAGTTTTGAGGCCTCTGCATGCAAGGCCGCTATGAGAATCACGTGGCATGCAGCATGAACACGAGAGGGTGGTAACTTCCATCTGAGTGGTACTGTACTTATGTTATGCATTGCACTTCTGTAGTAAAGTTACCTTTAATGCATTTGCATGACCAGCACTTGTCCATGGAGCTCCTCCATCCAGCCCAATTATACAGGCCTTATCACAATGTGCAGCACCACTGGCATCTTTAGTTTGTGCAACAAGGTTATCAATATAGCTGTCCCAAGACATTTTGAAGAGACCTTTTTAGTTCTACACAAAAGGAAAAACAGAAATCATGTCAGAAATTCATGTCAACTTTGAGCCTCTCACATTTCCATGCCAAAGGTCACAGGGACCCTTAAGGTGCCCTTTATACACCTATTCAAGTTGATTGTCAATTTCCATAATTTAAAAACCAATTCCCAGCCATGCTTGCTTAGTGATATCTCAGGAAAGTGCTAGGTATTTTCATTTGTAGGAGAAATTCAGAAATTTTGGTTGGAAATCAAATTGATCACAATATTTGGAGAAAAAAACCAAAACAGAAATTCAGGTCTAGAAGTAGTTCCATAATCCCAGTTGGAATGCATCTTCTAACTGATCAGATTGTAGGCTGCTATTTGTCCAGTATCCTGGGCCCTTCCCAGAAGAGAGAGTTGTGCAGCATGTTAAAATTAATGGTGCACAAAATTGCCATCTCTTTCAGTTTGCTTGCTGTTTTAACAAATAAAGGATAAGGATAAAGTTGCACTTGGGCCAAGTAGGCCCACACAGCTGGATATTATCCCGGTTTCCTTGGCGTGAAGCAACTGAGAGTATTGCTATGCCCCCCCCCCCTCCACCTTGATGGGATGCTAGGCCATCGCAGGGTGACTCCCCAGCAGTATGTTGCCAGTACCCATTTATACACCTGGGTGGAGAGAGACAATGTGGGGCAAAGTATGTTGTCTAAGGAAACAACAAGATGGCAGGGACTGAGCGTCGAACCACCGACCTTCAGATCTGAAGTCCAACGCACTAACCACCTTACCATTTTTTCACAGTAATCTCAACCAGTTCTTTTCTGCAAATGACACCCACTACTTGGATCCACATAGCACATCACAAACAAACCAGCCCAATTATTGGTATGAAAAGTTCAAATGGTGTACATGAAAAGGACCACATTTGTTTTCAAGGCCCTCTGCAATTTCCATAACTTTCAGGGCTTACAGAATCAAAACAAATTGCACTTTCCTCACGGCATATCCAACGTTTGAGTTTTGAGACATCGAGGATCAAGACTTGAGAAACAGAGAGTTCAGAAACATGCAAACGTGAAAAGATGCTTGAGAAAATTGTTTTTTTCTCAAAGAAAGAATGATAGCCCTTCACGCTCAAGCATTTCACCTCGCCCCTTAGCACGTACAATGTCAGTTGTGTTATTACTATACATAAGACACAAAGGACATCTAAATCAAAGACTAAGGCTGTGAGCCAACTCGTGAATGAAAAGAGTACGAAATTTAAGGGACCAATTTTGTTCAAAATGCCCTAAACATCGTTTTCAAGAGCTTCTGCAATTCATTACTTTTGAGATTATCAATGTCCTCTATTTCAGCAGTCGAGCATTCTTTCCTGTTTCCCTTACGGGTAACAATTATTGTAATACACCACAGTACTTTGCCTTTGACAGTGTTCTTACCAGACCATGGCACTGCGGCATTGCTGCACTATTTCAGGAAATGCCGCACTAGAATTAGCCCAAGGGGTCCCAAGGGTGCAAATAAAGAAAGAAAAGACGCCTTATGTAACATAAGTACATTTCTTTTTACAGCCGTTTTCTATAACGTGCCCTTCAGGGAGTTTTTCCCAATGGCTAAATTGTTTTTGGTGGATGTCAATCATCTGTTTCTTTGACAGATTAAATTTAGCGCCGAGTGAAATAATTACAAAATCTTGCACGGGAAGTTTTAACCATGCTTTGACGATTTTGTGTATTTCTAACCGACAGCAAAGTATGGCAGACTCGGAATTATTACTTCAAAAGTACCAAAACAAATCGTCGGCAAAGGTTTTATTCAGAGAATCAGGGCTTCACAAATTCAGTCAAAACACCTGACAATACACAATGCAAACTTGTTTTAACGAAAGTAAACTTCGGAAGCAAATCTGTATAAAACTGACCTTTATTCTGTTCAAAGAAGTGCTTAAATCCACTGAATTACTTCTCTGAGTTCACAGTCGATCGGCAAACGTCTGATTCTTGCCGTTCAAAAATTTTCGCTGTCATACTATCACAAATAATCTCTTCTTTTTGCTTTGCAGTTGGTTTCTGAAAAGTTCAGTCAATTGAAAGTCAAAATTTACAGATTACCGATTGTGTCCTCAATGAATATTTCCAGAATTGCTGTAGTTCTGTCACAAAAATTTTAGGAACCTTAGGATACATCAGATTCAAAAAATCAGTTTCTCCATGGCCCCAGACAGGATTGCATTACATGCGACAAACAGCAAGAGCCAATCAGCGCGCGAGAATTCAAAAACATTGTCATAGAAACAGACGATTGATATCCACCAAAAACACATTTCGGCGTTGGGAAAAATTCCTTGAAGGGCGCATGCTAGAGGAAACCGCTGTAACATAACGTATTTATTCGCCTATAAGCCAATGCCGGCTATAAGCTGAGACCCTAAACTTGTAACACAGAATACTGACCCAATATTGACAAAAAAAATTCAGGAAACTCTTCTTGGCTATAAGCCGAGACCCAAAAATTGAGCAATCTACTGGAATAAAACAAAAAATATTGCACAAATTTCCTAGGAACTTCCAAAGTTGCTGATAAATAAACATGATCGAAATGCTAACCTCTTAGGAAACCTTTCCAACATTGCTGTTTGAATGAATCTGTGTTAAGGAATATTAATTGATCCTTATCAAAGTATAAAACTCCGTAACGAGAAGAGAACTATCAACAGTTACCATAGTACTGACACATCGCTCCAAATCTCAAAGATAGTATGCGTTCACAATGCCGAAGGCACGTCGCACCTCGTACACGCTTGCCTTTAAATTAAAAGTCATCGCAGAAGCAGAGGCCGTAGAAAATAACTCTGAAATCGCAAGAGATTACGGCATTAGCGAGTTGATGGTCCGTCGCTGGAGACGTGACCAAGGAGTCCTATTCAACGGCGAGCTGAAGATGTCTGCCAGACAAAAGATGATGGGCTGCTACATCCCAAAATATCCTGAGCTCGATCAATAGTTGTTTGAGTGGTTTACGGAGCAAAGAAGTCAAGGTGAGAATTCATCTGTCACGTCTGTATTTTTTTTGGATGAAACCAAAATGAAATGAATTTGTCACGCAACATTTTGACTGTGAGCGTTGTTTGCATAGCATCAAATCACTCGTGGGAACCAACCCTTCTGATTGGCTGCAATTTGCGGAGTCAAAACAATGCTGTCAAAACAAAGTTTACATTCGGCTCGCTCAATTATATTTTCCACAGTGAATTAAATGTTTTGCTTGTGTCGTTTTAGGTATCGCCGTGAGCGGATTAATGTTACGTCTGAAAGCGAAGTAACTAGCAAATGATCCAGAATTCAAGGCCCCCCTCTGATGGTATCAAAACCGTAAGCCTGCGAACGAACAACGCCTGCCCGATGACTTGGAAAATAAGATCCTGCAGTTTCACCGCTTCGTGATAGCAGCCAGACAGCGAATGCAGTATCCACTCGCAAAAATCTTCAACATTACAAAAGTCAATGACCAAACTTCAGTATATACATTCGCTCGGCTTACACGTGAATAAATGCAAATTTCCTAATGTTGGAGAAAGTTTTGTTTAGTAAAAACGCACGGCTATAAGCCGAACTACCTTCTGTGGCCTAAATTTTACCTAAACTTGGGTTGACTTTGTGTAAAAATTGCTCGGCTTATAGGCAAATAAATATGGTAAACCAAAATTTTATTGGTTATGGCATCTTCATTCAGACACTGAACATTTACAGTACCGCTCGAAAGTATTGGTGCATAAGCACGCGGCGAAACCTCATCCACCGCCATTTTGTTTTCCTCGAATTGGCCGCGGTGGGACGAAAACCGCAACCTCGGTAAGGACGAAAGCGACTGAACACCGCGGCTGGCTTGATGCGGCAATGCCTGGGTAACCAAACAATAGTGACTAATTTCTATTGTTTTGGCATTGTTTATACTTTATATCACTAATATTCTCAAAGGAGCAAATAGGCAAAAGGTTAGCAGTATGATTTCACAGTATGACTTCATGATAAAACCGATTGTGTGCTGTCATGCTGGCTTGTCATTGCGTGTTTTTATCACCGAGTGAATCGTAAATAAAGAACTTTAAAGATCATGTTTTATTGGTATTAGATCGTTTAAGGAGAACTACAAGCAAGCCGATGTATTTAATTGTTTTTCGAGCAAGTCGGTAGTCCGTGCGATACAAACACGAGAGGTTCTCATTTCAGACTTTGCAAGACGGCGGGACTAGGCGCCACAATCATGCACAATCACAATAGAATGGATTTTTCAGGCAGCCGCAAGCAAACGTCGAGCGAACGAACAGAAGCTGACACGTTCAATAGTAAAATAAAACAAGTTCTTTATTAAAAAAAAAAACAGTTTTTGTCGGCAAACACATGACTATTTGGTGCCAAGCGTTGTGTGAATAATTTGCGTGCCGAATCGCGAATGCGACATAAGCTAAAATTTTCAAAATTGAAATATACCTTTGCCATACTCAAACATGCCGTCAAAAGCGAAACTGTTGAATGTAACTTAAACTAAAAAGCGAAAGTTTTTAGAAAGAGGATTAGAGTAAAATAGCAAGTTTTTTCCTGAGATTATTTTTAGTTCACAGTGCATTGCACTGAATTTGAATTTGCATACTGTGAGTCTCAAAATATATTGTGCGAGCGATGTGGGAGCAAATCGGACCTTTCTTGATCCTTCACGCACTGAATCCTTCGATGATAATTGTAATAGTAAATGAAACTCATGTTGAAACTCAAAGTCAATGCCAATTGTAAAAGAATTTGTAAGAAATAGCGATGTATAACCCGAATTTAGTTTCAGTTCAAAAGCGCATCAAATTTGCATAACGGGTGAAATCTGACCTTTTACACTGAACGTCAGGGGGTATGTAACGCAACAATTCTATCTCTATGATATCCGTTTTATTTCTTCTAGCTGTTGCAAATGACACGAGTTTCCATTTCTTTCTTCGGCTAACGTCAACGTTCTCAAAAGTGCTCAGAAGTCAAGGTTTGTGAATCACGGTAAAAGCAAAAATCAAATGTGAAATGTATCACATCATAAAATCATCGGCGCGCGACGTCTCGCTTATTGAAGTTGATTAATCTTTGAAACAAAGGAAACAAAAGGCTATTCAAACACCACCGCGTCCTATTCTTTACCGCGGTATTTTTGACCACAAAAAACCGAGGTAAAACCGGAGTTTTCAAAGAAGTTAGACGGGGTTTTCCTGAGGTCAAACCAGAGATACAAACTGCCATTCCACCGCGGCAGTATCGCGGAAAATGCACCAATACTTTCGAACGGTACTGTATTATCTAAGAAAGTATGAGGTACCGTATTTATTTGCCTATAAGCCGATCCCGGCTATAAGCCGAGACCCTAAACTTGTAACGCAGAATACTTAACCAATGTTGACAAAAAAATTCAGGAAACTCTCGGCTATAAGCCGAGACCCAAAAATTGAGCAATCTACTCGAATGAAACACAAAAAGTATTGCGCTAATTTCCTAGGAAACTTACAAATTCAAGTTGAAGTGAATAATAAACACGATTGAAGTGCTGACCTCTAAGGAAATACCTTCTAAAGTTGCTGATTAATAAACATGATCGAAATGCTAACTCCGAAATCGCACGAGATTACGGCATTAGCGAGTTGATGGTCCGTCGCTGGAGACGTGACCAAGGAGTCCTATTCAACGGCGAGCTGAAGATGTCTGCCAGATGAAAGACGATGGGCCGCTACATCCCAAAATATCCTGAGCTCGATCAACAGTTGTTCGAGTGGTTTATGGAGCAAATAAGTCAAGGTGAGAATTCATTTGTCATGTCTGTGTTTTTTTTGGATGAAACCAAAATGAAATTAATTTGTCACGCAACTTTTTGACTGCGAGCGTTGTTTGCATAGTATCACATTTCAACTCACTCGTGGGAACCAATACTTCTGATTGGTTGCAATCTTGCGGAGTCAAAAACAAAGTTTACATTCGGCTCACTCAATTTTATATATTTTCCACAGTGAATTAAATGTTATTGCTTGTGTCGTTTTAGGTATTGCCGTGAGCAGATTAATGTTACGTCTGAAAGCGAAGGAACTAGCATATGATCCAAGGCCTCCCTCGGATGGTATCAAAACTGGAAGCGGCGCCATTCCATAAGCCTCCGAACGAAGACAACTCTGGCTCAACGCCTGCTCGATGACTTAGAAAATAAGATCATGCAGTTTCACCGCTTCGTGATAGCAGCCAAACAGCATATGCAGTATCCACTTGTGAAAATCTTCAACATGGATGAGACCCCGATGTGGTTCGAGCTACCTTCATCGCAAACCCTCGAGTCAATGACCAAACTTCAGTATATACATTCGCTCGGCTTATACGTGAATAAATGCTAATTTCCTAATGTTGGAGAAAGTTTTGTTTAGTAAAAACTCTTGGCTATAAGCCGAACCCCCTTCTCTGGCCTAAATTTTACCTAAACTTGGCTTGACTTTGTGTAAAAATCGCTCGGCTTATAGGCGAATAAATACGGTATTTACTCTAACTCAGAGCTGTGAGTGAAACGTTAAGTTAACTGTATCTAAATTGTGACCCGTTTTTCTCCCTCATGATCCCCTTTTGGCTTCTCTATGGGTCCTGTGGACCTCAAAGTAGAAAATCCTGGTAAGAACACTGCTTTGATAGCGGAGTTTGTACGGGTGCTCCAAAAATAGCTCTGTTTATGACCCCTGACTGGCTGATTGCCTCTTACCTGTAAGTTACACCTTTAGGACATGACATTTTGAAGCCATTTAGTATCAGTTTTAGGTTTAATCTTTTCTCCTACGAAGTATACCATTTTTTGGGTACCAAAATCTGTTTCTTAAAACACCAAGTCAATAATCGGATGTAAGTTTCTTGCTTTGTTTCTCTTTAGTCTTCATAATTATCTCCCTACATGTATGCTTTTTTGCATACTACATGCAGGCAGAAGAAAATACAGTTCCTCAAACGGTAGATCTTGTGACTTCAGATTCAAACCATTCAGTACTTAAATTTGCACTTCTCTTTTAGCAATTGCATGTATAGTTCAATCGACTGGGCACTAAACTTTGGATCCAGAGATTTTCAAATTGGTATGGCTTTGAGCCTAGCAATTGCATGTATGTGATTCCACAAAACCTTCCTTTAAAGCATGTGGCCTATTTCAAAGACAAGAAATAAAATTAACAAGAGTTTAATAATTCATGATTTCAATTTAATTCCGATTAAATTAATATAAAGTTTACAAACCATCGACCCCCAAATCCCACCAAATGCGACAAACCTTTCATTGCACAAGTGCAAAAATTCAACACATTAAATTCATACACTGTTTGGAAATACACCTGGAGTTCCCTTCACATGCATAGTGTACAGAAATCCATCAAACAAACAAGACCTCAAGGCAAATAGGAAAGAACTACATATGCGTACATGTGTGATCCATCACTATGTGCATTTATACATGTATCCTTATCAAAGGCCATTAAATTCTGAGTGTTCGCCAATAAAATAATACAAATCTATATGTTTAAATTATGATTTAAATGAACTGCTGCCACCCTTGCCTCGAATTCAAAACCATAAATTTATGCAATTTTGCCTCAAATTGTACGAAAGAATAAAATGCTGGTCAACAACCAGCAAACTCTGAAAAACAAAAAGGCGACAAAGTGGATAGAAACAAATGAACGTGACCCCAGTGGGCTTAAACAGGGACCCTGACTATAAAAGGGATAGCTCCTCCCATACTTAACACCATCGCTTCTGCAACATTCTTATTCCCCTTTGGCAAAACAAAATTTTAATCCCACACTGATGCTTTTTTTTTCAGCATGTAACTAATAGTTTGAGCTTGACAAATATGAACTTCGGGTGTTTACAGTTCCCCATAGGCAAGAGGTTCACAATGGCACACAGTCTCCTCTCAGTCAAATTGAGCCTTCTTGAGCATACAAAATACATAGCTTGTGTTCTTCATTATTTTGCCATGCTCAGACTTTTGGTTAATTAATTATTATGAAAGACTGGCTGCATTCATGGCAGGGGTAGTTCATCAATAGGGCCAAATATTTTGCACTTCTGGTTTTAATATTCGAGCAGTCCCTTGAGTTGCTTGTATTTTGTGGTGCTGGTACGGTAAATCCTTCAGCAAAAAAACCAAATGATACTTTCGGGACCACAGAAAGTTTCAGTGTCTTCAATTAAGCTACAAAGTTAACAGAATGCTAGCAGCTCCACAAACCCTTAACTGCCAGTTGATTAAGCATTCACTCAGCAGGCAGTTGCAGACCCTTTGCTAACTCAATAGTGGTGATAGCTTTCCCATTGATTATGCCTAAAAGGAGATTACAAATGCAGTCCACTTATCATTTGCACTTTTTCAGTGAGCACGCTTGGCTCTTTGAGGTGGATCTCTTCATGCATTATTACTGAAGTGTTTACAGCAAGCCTAAACTACAGTAAAACAAACTGCTTTGCTTTGCTAATTTGTCTCTGCGTTGAATACAGTACCGCTCAACAGTAAGTTACCACCACCTTGCGAGATGCAAATTGCTTCGCGCGAAGCCCTAAAAAACATAAGTATTGTGGCTCAAAATTCTTGTGAGATTCTGATTGCCTATTGTAAAGAGATGGTAAAATTTTTTAAAAGAGTAACATCAATTGATAACGATAGCAAAACGCGGTGCCATATGCATTGTTTTGAGCAGAACTAAGAACTGTTTTGCAAATTCCTAGTGTATGAACTTCACATATAAGTTTGCCTCAGATTGTTACCAACAGCAATTCCAGTCAACAGCATAATCCCGATCAACTTGTTTATCGTGAACTAACAGGTAAATGTGTTGCAAGTGAATTGTAAAACTCGGCCAGTTGATTTTCATGTTCTATTGATGAAAAGCCAAAGAAATTTGGCAAATCTAGTCACGAGTACAAATGAAAACAACAGACATATTCACTAGGGATGGTGATGTAGGATAAGTCACTTGCTATGGAATTATATAACTCACAAACTCAAACTCATACACTCAAAGATGCTCATGTAAATGAAACCAGAGACACATCAAATATTTCTTTCTTGGTGTCGTAACAAAGCACCAAATTGTCCGAGGTACAGTCACTTTGCTAAATCAATCAGCTTTGAGTATGATAAATTGTTCCTAATTTATGCCAAAATTGCTGCATCAGCGTCTTTTCACCTAGTGCCCAAAGCAATTCTAGTGGCACGCAATGTGATCGTAAAACAAGACGCAACTGGTAACTTACTTTGGAGCGGTACTGTGTGTTATACCCATGTGTGGACATGACTGGTAAATAGTGCAAACAGTTTTGTTTTCACTGACATTTCACCTTGACAGCTTATGATGTAATAAGGTCAGTCTATTGATTTCTACACAAATATGCAAAGAGAAATTATGTTATATTATACCAGAACTTGCAGAAGCACTGAGCTTTGGCATATGGATTTAGTTTTGAAAAAAAAAGAGAAACGTTTGAAATGCAAAAAAGTTACAGATGTGTAATGAAACAGGATGACATGCCTTTACCTAGACGGAATCAAGTTGCTTTAGATCATGTCTACTAAGAGTCAGTACTGGTCACATGTAAGTTGACAGTCTCGACTCGATCGTCGAGGATCAAGATTCGAGAACTGAGGACGGAAAAGGAGTTTCCAAATGTGCAAACTCGGAAAGAACTCTGAAGAGATGATTTACTTCTAGAAGGAAGAATAGCCGTTAGCACGCCAAATTCATGGATTTCACCACGACCCTCAAAGCGTACAGTGCATCAACATTGTGTACACACATGAAAATCGAACAACATCAATACCAAATCTTAAAATTCAGTAAATTGAGTTCGCTTGGTATTTGTGACCATGCCTCGAGTTCCCTTTACATGCATACCGACAGAAATCCATTGTCACAAGACGGTGAACATTTAAAGCGAACAGAGAAGTACACATACGTACTACTGTTACCACAGCAACAACAGTTGTGCATGAACACATGTTCACCTATCAAAGCCCATCACAGTTCAATCTCGAGTGGTTTGCGAATTAATATAAATCTACACATTAAAATTACATTTATACATGCAGGTGAAAACTTTAGGTGGTGTTGACTGAAACTTTGGAAGTGAAAGCCAAAAGTTCTTTGGAACCATCAGATGCCAGGTGCGGAAGGTCACGTTGGAATGTCTGGTGTCATCTTGGACATAATCGCCAAGATCTTTGCATCTTTACCGCTTCATTCTTCCAGCAAAACTGTATAATAGGAATACCATAGGAAATAAGATGGGAACTGTTTTCAACCACATAACCACCTTTCAACACAGCTGAGAGAGCAATTTTCTGTCTTGACGGCCTCTAGAATTGTTCATTGCGTCACAAATTTTTTGGGGGATTTTGTGAGGTCGCTACCGCAGGGGAAATCTTGGAAACCAGTGTGAAATAACTGATGGCTTGCCCAAGGCAAGGGTCCTTTTATAGTCATTGCCAGTGTTTAACTTCTCTATTGTCTTTTAATGGCTTTACTTGGGGACTGTTCATGTTTTAGGGGGTGGGGGCTGGTGGGATTTGGCCAACTTTTATCAGCCATGTTCACACCACACAAGTCAATGAATAAATCTGAATGACTTTTCTTGCTTTCCACATCAGTGCCGGAAACTCACCTTAAGTTTTTCTTGGATTGTTTGCAGAAAAAAATATCCAAAGCAGGACATTCTCAAATTCTAACTTGAGAACAAAGCAACTGTCTAGAACAAAATATGTTTAACACGTTTCACGAATTTCACTTTCTAAAGCACTTTATGGGTGCAAAAATTCTGAGTTTTTTTACACACAATCAAAAAGAAAATTCCATTTTAAGTCCAATGGCTTGTTACATTTCATTGTAAAAATAGCATCCCACAGTTTGAGTTACTTGTATGCTTTTCTCCATACAGTGTTCCTCGAGGACAGGAGAAGATTACAATAACAATGACTTTCTATTTACAGCAGGAAAAATCACACATACTAGTTTGAGAGAGAGGCCTTGTAAGGCTACCATGGGTTTAACATTATCACAATTTTAAATTAACTTTAAATTATAAAGGTAATCATATTTGCTAATGAATCATGTAAAGAATGAACTCACGCCTTTTCTAGGATAATTTAAACTCTCAGTAAAACAAAAGCTACATGTAAAGGAATTATTTCTTGAACCTCTGTATTTCCCACTCATCAGAGAAGGAAAAATCCTTATAATCCTGAAACCTTGAGAGTCAGTATCAAACAAAGGTGGCAAAAGTAATACATTCAAATCTACAAGCTTTGTTAATAAGCAGATTACTAATCCAGTTAGTAATCATGGTTACTGTATACAAAAACATTGCATTCTCCAAATTTGCTGCCTAACTTTGGATTTTTCTGTACGAGACAGTTTCTCTGAATCGCATAGTTACAAACACAAACAAAGACCACTGCTATTATAATAAGTTTTGGTATCTCCCTAGTCTTAGAGATAAAGGCAAGCAGGAAGAAATGACAAGCTTAAAACCCCAAATTATTGCAAAACATACTTAAACCAATGACAGTTAAATACATTTCCGTTCGCAGAACCAGGTTTCCATCGGTGATTTAATAAAATCATCTCAAATTTATGGATAGTTTAGTGAAGTATCATTGACTGCTTGAACTTTGATTTAAGTGACAACAATTATACAATGACAAAACAGAAGGGAACTAGTCTAAGTGCCATAAAGAGCCACATATTGATCGAGCAAATAAGGAGAAACTATCGACAAGAGACCAGCTGTTGGGCCATTATCCGACAACGCACAGTCAAGATTTGAGCTGCTCGTCTTATACTAAACCAATACAAGGCAGTTCTTTTACAAACTAAGTCTAACCGGAGTCTCGGTAAAAAAGATTCCTCGAGGTTATCAATGCGCAAGCTGAAACGTCCGCTTTAGTTTACAAGGCAATATAATTCGTGCAACCCGCAGTTGCAGACTCTCCGAGACTCGTATTAAGAATTCAAAATTCAGGGTCATATGGAAATTCTAACAAGCAACCATTATCCAGCTGAAATCTGGGCCTATTGTGTGTCGGCGGCGGAAAAAATGATTAAACCAGGTACAAGCTACGGAATTTTCTTCGAGCGACCACAGTGAATAGCCGCAAAGGTATTTGGGGCGAGTCAGGAAAAGACAGATAAAGAATCCGAGCCGTGAAGGGAATCGAGCCGCATAAGGAAATATCGAGCGAACTTTAACGATTCAAACCAAAAGGAAACGTCCAAGATTTTACTAAATACTACAATGGCATCATATCGCATCTTTTCTCGGCTCTGAGGATAAGATCTGAGGGATAAAAAGCATTGGAACGACTCCACAATCGGTGAGAATTGATAATACAAGAAACCATAGGTGGAAACGCTCATTACGAAATCGCAACATGCGTCGCGTGGAAGGTTCTATTTAAGCTCACTGCGACAATTTACACCCTCAAACGATGAAAAGTCATGCACGAACTTTGTTTATGTTTTATCATGACTAAAAGATAGTGCCACTTACCGACTGATGGACGGAGAAAGTCAAAATTCCTTCGCAGTCAAAGCACCGAGCAGCTCACCAGCAAGGAAGGCAAATCGATCGAGGTGCGGCCTCTTGAGTCCGCGATACTTATCCAGTTCTCAGGTCTCGCGCGGCAAGAAAAGTGCAATTTAGGGGGCGTGGTGCTGGAACGTGCAAACCACGTGAGTACCTCGCCATGAGGAAACGGAAACGGATTTCATCGGGTTACTCTCTCTTCGTTCCTTCAATCCTGGTTTAAGAATCCGTTAAAGAACGCTTTCTAATCGATTTGTGATGTAATTTTTCCGTTGTAAGACACCAGAAACGATCGAAAGTTCTACACTGCTTCTCTCGTAATGGTCCTATGACCCGTCTGATGACCCCAAATACTGATTGACTGGTTAATTGATTGATTGACACATTTCGAACTTTTGTTGAAAATCAAAATATAATTCCTGTAGACAGAACTAAACCACAACAATGCAACAGGAAATATGGTGACAGAAAGGGTGCTATTTTTGTGAAATGGACCGTATACCTTTTCACGGTCAAGTTGTTGGCCATTTAATTGTTCTGGTAGCCAAATTCTATCAACATTCCTGAAAAGCGCTCCTTTACTATGAGTAACATGTCTGAGTTTTTGCCTCATTCCCAGCCCCACCCTCAGACCCAGACCCCAGCCCCCCGCCCTCCCCCCACAATCTGGCAAAGCAAACGTCGCGTGCGTGGGACTTATATCCAAACTTTAATTGTGGTACATATTCTCCTTGTTCGAATTTGGACATATTGCTAATTTTAGTGGTTTTGGTGGATTTTCATTATTAACCGTCCAATATCAGAATCTTAAAAAAAATGGAATGAGAAAACTCTCTGGGAAAGGGATGGGACAGGGCGGGGGAGGGGGGCAAGAAAAATCAAAATCAGGCCGGGAGCTCCCTTGCCCCCCACCTAGTACTACCATACATTTTTTTTTTATTACTATTAAAACTGATTACCTACATTTGCGCCATTCTCCTCAACAACATATCGGATACTCTAAAAATGGATTGCCAAGGCCTTCCTTCTGTTCCTTCTAGACCTACAACCTTGCAGCTGAGAAAATATACCGTATTTCCTCGAATAAGTGCCCACGCACTAATAAACGCCCTCCCCCGAATAAGCGCCCACCCCCTTGGCCATAATATCAAACAAGCGCCCCCCTCGAATAAGCGTCCCCCTTCCCTTCCCTCCCCTCTCACTTTCTTAAATAGTAGGGATACAAGGAAACCTGTTTATATTGCCACTCTATTTACGACTTTTTAAGCTTCAACTACAGCGGCATCAGTACAGGAGAATAGTTTCTTTTCCGTTAAGTCACTTCCAGTTATTTTTTCTCCATGTGTTTGTAGAGTTCTTCTATGTCAAGAGAATTATATGCGTTACCCGTTCTTTTAATTTTTGTCCTATTGCCGGCCGCGCTCTCGGTAAATGCCATAAACTTCCCCGGAATAACTAGACCAATCTCTAGTCTTCGAGGATCAGTAATTTCTACGATGATAAAGTTATTGGGATGCGTTTGAAACAAGCCGTTGATAATGTATGATAGCTCAATCGGAACGTGACCAATGAAGCTTTAAACTGTCAGCGCCATGCACATGCTTCACTTTGTAAGTTCCAATTGCAATGTCGGGGTTGATTTAGCCAAAATAAAGTTACAGTTCGTTGAAAGGAAGACTTAATAAGCGTCCCCCTCGATTAAGCGCCCTCCTTCCAATAAGCGCCCCTCTTTTTAGCTGAAATTTTAAATAAGCGCCCAGGCGCTTATTCGAGGAAATACGGTACCCCATTTGAGACTAAAATAGAAAAAATATATATAGTGTCCATTGCACATGAACATCGGACCAGTAGGCTGACAAACCTTGAGAAAAGCTCGCATTAAAGCAATTTATAGTTGCGAAAACTGAAGGAATTTCTGAGGCGTTGATCGGTCGCGCTCAAGTTACTTGGGACAGCACGCCGGCGAGGGTGGTACGGTCGTACTTTGCTTATGCCCATAAAGGGCAAAATACTCCCCCGGTGCTTTCAATCAAACAACTAAAATTCTGCTTTCTACCGTCTGCAGTGTCTTACTTTGTAATTGTAAGTGATTGTAAACGTAACATAGGAGAAAGCCAAGCAATGTGCGGAATATAACCGATAACACAAAAATAAATACCCTGGGAAGTACAAATTGAATAACGTGGAGCCACGCCCACAAGACGGCACTTATCCGGGGCATACTCCCTATCATTAGTGGGCTATACCGACGGGGAAGTTCCACTCGAAAGGAGTGCCTTTTTGCACTTGCATTATACCCTTGAAGGGTAGGGAAATAAGTCCAAATACACCTTAACCTGAAAGAGATAGCAGTTAAGTCTAAGTACTAATTACAAATGTTTCCATAATTTTGGGAGAAATCGCAAAGCAAAAATATACCAAAGTTTTGGAACCTTCGAGTGACTAAATTCCAGCGATGATCTATTGTTTTTGGCTTATTTTTGAGGTATAAAGAAGTTCAATTTTTGTCCTAGGTGTATAAAAGTGGTAACATCCCACAAAGATTTGTATATTAAAACGTAAGGGTTAAACCTAGGGTGGAGCCTACCCGTACGAAACTGCCCCCGGGGCATTTAAAGAAGTCAAAT
The DNA here is from genome assembly GCA_964030785.1 of Siderastrea siderea. Classification (NCBI taxonomy): domain Eukaryota; kingdom Metazoa; phylum Cnidaria; class Anthozoa; order Scleractinia; family Rhizangiidae; genus Siderastrea; species Siderastrea siderea. The sequence continues at coordinate 18,143,633 of OZ034975.1, forward strand.
GGTAAGTTTCGAAATTTCAATTGAATAATCTCGACAAATCCATATGGGAGCTGTTTCAGTCCCCTCTTCCCCTTTCTACTTATAACGAACGAAGGAACGCAAGAGGTTGGACTACTCCTTTGGTATGAAGTACTCGTTTTCATCAAAAACTCAAGTCTAGGGGAACTAATGGTGGTCTCTCCGGCTTGTCTCAGGAATTCAAACTGGTTTTCATCTAACCGGAGGTCAAGCGGACTTGCTGCTTCAAACTATACTTGTTCCCTCGTCCCTGCTACTTAATGCATAAAAATAAACAAGCGGTGTGTTCGCTCAAGGGACGTGTCCCCGTGACTCAAACTTCTATAAAAGTCGTACTGCAACCAGCCCCATCATGAAAACACTTAAAGGGACTTTTAACCGGATAAGAATCGCAAGAGTGAATAAGCCTGAGGTTGTTAGGAGTAGGATCCTAAGAACTTGAAATTCTCCCGAGAATCGTTGGTGTTTAGATATGTTTCATGCCGTATGGGAATGACTTTTTAGCTTTTTGGCCTCAAATTTACGCTTGCAGGAACAAAGCTAAGTCCGGTTACTAGGGGGCCACTCGCTTGTAAGCCCACTCGGTTGTAGGCGCATATCCAGTCCGATTATAACCCCTCCTAGCTATAGATATAAGCCACCACTTAAAGACGTTCGCGCGAAAAACTTCTACAACACAGATTTTTTTTAATAGTTTGGCTACAGTCAGATAATGAGTTACATATGTCAGAAATGCAAAAAAATTAGGGGGTCATCGACTTCGTTAACGAAATAAAGCGCGTGGAAAACTACTCCAATTTTGACACATCAGTCCTCGTAACTCGACATGGCCTCGGTGCTTGTTAGTTGAAAAATATTTAAAATGATTGGCCGTAGACCCACTTTCCTAGTCAAATTTTATTTAAGTGGGTTTGTCAAGTAAATAATTTGAACCGGTGTCATCCTTTTAGTAAACTGAACCTCTAAGATGGACTTTTACGAACTCCGTGCATCTACAATAATACTGAAAATTCGATGATACGAGGACAGAAAAGTTGAAAAGAACCAAACTTCCACAATACAGATTTTCTTTAATTTTTCACAAAACGTAGATAATCGACAAAGAAAGTGATCTATCAAAAGAAAATATGGGGTCACCGAACATTTAAGAGAGTTCAACCCATGCATAGATATTAAAGTGCCCACTCGGGGATCCATATTACCTTTTTTTCAAACTCGTCAACCGGGAAAGTACATCAGAAAAAATATTTGCCCTGACCAAATTTTACTTGCCCGTTCAAAATTACGTAATAATTAAAATACAGTCAAAAAGTTAAAGTTAACAACAAGCTAAGTGGAAAGCTTGCATTTTATTTTCACTATGTTACTGCAGCAGCACCGCGCAAGGCTCCTGTCAAACAATTTCATTTTACAAATCCAACTACAGACTAATTCAACAATGGACAACAAATACAAAAATTCAACAATGGACTTAAAAGATGGACCTTCTTTGCACGTCAAAATTTAATGTTCACTGTTTAACATTTGATTTGCGCATTTACCTTTCGATCAAACTTTAAATTTTGATGAAACTTTCATGCAGATACTTTAAGCCAAGCCACGTTGGTAAAAATGCACACTTTCGTTGCTCTTTTTCGTATTTAGAACTTTGCTTGGAAGATTCTTTTTTTTTTCTTCCGCAGTGGTGGCAACACTTTGTCAAAGTAGCGCCACATTTTGCAAAACTCGCGTGCGGCTAAAGAGCGAGAGTCTTTGTGTTTGCATATTGCTGGAGTACATCAGCGTTCAAGAACAAAACATTGAGCCTGCAAACATTTCACTTCTGAGAGTACCGCGTAACGTGTCGTACGAGCAACGAAACAAAGTTTACAGTTCACTACAGTACGGAATCACTGAATGGCTGGTGAACATTCAAAACATGGGTACATTGACTGGTGAGAAATTGAAAAAAAAATTTGTTCCCTAAAACTTACTCGTCCGCCGGACGAGTTTGTAATCTTTGATACTCGTCCGCAGGACTTTATAGTCGTCTCAGACGACCTGACGACTGCTAATGTGGATCCCTGCCCACTAGCGCTATATATCTCCACATTTCTTGAACAGCGCGCGTGCTCAATGCATGACGTGGCATGACATCGCGAAGTGGATTGCGTGCGCAGTAAGGATGCGCAGAAACAATTAGCGCGAACGTCCTTAAATAGCAATTATTTTAAAAATAAAGTTCCAATAAAGCGACTGAAATAACAGTTCATATCAACAATATTTGGGGCGTGCCGTATATAACCAAAATATCTTCAAGGAATTTTATAGGCCTATGGTTTGTAATCGAGATTTAACAGCATAGAACTTGTTATTTATTGTCCTATCAGTTTACGAGTGAATAGTTAGTCAGGAGTCGGTGCTTACCTGAAGACGAAAATGGAATAGGGGGAACACCGAACTGACGTGAGGACATCTTTGAGATACTGGGAAATGAGAAAAATGGGGTAGGAGGAGTTTCAAATGCTGCTTATATCATTTTCTTAAAATTTTGCAGAGAGCATACAGAAACGCAAAGAAATAGAGCCGCCAATTGATGAAGGAGAACGACCGGAGCCGGAAATTTTAGACCCCCAGGAACGGGAAGCGGGCACCGGCATATCCGTGGCAGGCGCCGAAAAGGGAGGGAAACGCGTCTCGCACTTGCTAATTCTCCCGCTCCGGCTCCTCATTTAGCGCCTGCCACCCAGGCTATAGCATCAGCCAGGAGCCCATAACCCTGCATCAGCATTTTAGCCGACTCCCTGAACACATCTGGTCTCTGACCAGGTTTCTTTCCCGGAAGATTCAGTCAATAGGAAAACTGTTATATGACTTATTTTGCTGGAATAATGAAATAAATCACGCACATTTTGGATAAACAAGTAAATAATGAGCGAATTTTTCCTTCTTGCATTGGCCACCACCAGATATACAGGGGAAAAACAAGTATGACTTTTAAAATGTGGGACATGCTGAGCTGAAATAAGGAACCTGGCAAAACTCAGGTTTAACTTGGTTTAAATAGTCACGTACTTTACGATGAGGTTTGCGAGGTTCCGTATTTGTGTGCATTCTAAAACTTTGTTCTTGACACAGGCACTGTGCGAGTCATCAGTTAAAATAACTTACAAGGACTATATCGGCTCTGTTTGTAGTCTAATTCACATATATTTTTAAATCGCGGAAACCTAAAAATAACCTGAATGACGGTCTCATTTTCTGTAATTCTAGTACACTCGGTACGCTCCTAAGCCGGGTGTTGAATGTAACGGCGGATGGAAGTGGATTGCTTTATAAAATCTTCAAAGGAGCTCCCTGCGAGAACGCTTTTAAAAAACAACATACGGTAAAATTCCGATAATGAGTCGCTGTGAAAACAAAGTAAATTCAATGGGCTCCATGTTTCGACAGTTTGAGGTGACACATCGCCAAAGAAAATTTTTGTTTTCATCAAAATTAAACCGAATATCTTAGTCCATTGAGGCCGGCTAGCTCTCAACAGATACTCCGCATAAAAACGAACCCCGCGTTGGATGCCCATGATCTCTGATAATAGTGTAGGCTCTTTCACGGTAAATCCTCACGTTGCATGAAATGAGACAAACAAGCTACAGAAGCTACAGTAGGCCTGCATGGGGGAAAAATTTACTAAAAAGCTCTAAAGAGATCTAGACGGTTTCGCCGACAGATAGGACGTCAAGCTTGGTGACTTGGCTAGTAAACTTAATGAAAATGTAGTCAGTTTAGGTTGCATTAGTTTGGTTCAAAAAGGAAGCTCAGTATTCTTTAATTTAATAATTAACTTAAGCGTACTAAGCTTGAGCTTAAAATATTGTGATAGACCGATTATCGAGCTTCCATGTGCGCTTGTAAGCCGATAAAGCTTATTAATAACTAAAATAGTGTGAAAGTACTAATTATAAAAATATTGGCGCTGACTGAAGGCACCGAACTGATCGTTCGGTGGAGTACTATTGTTTGAAAGGCGTAACCGCCTCAGGAAATTAGGAGTTGATGAAAAACTAGAGTTTTCTTTGACAAAATGTCAGCTCAACTTTCCTAACTTAATATCTTCGCTTTTGATGGGACAAACTTGTCGTTAAAGAGCGGTACGAAGATGTAAATCAGCTAACAGTTTTAGCATTTTCCAGAACCGCAACAGCAGCTAAGAAATTCGGGAAAATTTCAGCCAAAAAATAAGGAATCAGCTGAACAAAAAACATTTTCTTCTAGCTTACGCAAATATCCCTTTACAAGTTAAGCCCTGAAACAATCTGAGAAAACAGAAAACGAAATTTTCTCGATTTGATAAGCTTCAGAGATTACACTAAACGAACTCCAAGCATACTGAACATGCTAAGATTATTCTAAAACAAAAACTTCTCAAACATAAACAACGTTACGTCCAGGCGGTAAACTTAAAAAAAGAATGCGTCAATAACTGATGAAATCCATGAACAGACATCAGAACCAAACCAAGCCAGGAATACCTTAAAGCTTAAATATGGTTTCCCATCCTTACTGGCAAAGCAAGCTTACACACTTAAGCCTAAGCCTTACCTTCTGTCACAAAAGCTTCTTCTTTCTTTGTGGTTTCTCCGCCTACAAAACCCATTGCCGTTGCTTTGTGATTCTCGTTTCATAGCAGCCTGTTTATATCTGCTGGTCTTTTACACAGTCCTCCAAAACCTTCATTGAACAAAGCTACACACTCCCAAGCCGACTCGACCACCGACCCACGCCATCAGTAAAATTTTGGCGGGAAAAGGACAGGCGGAGGTTGTTGGATTGGAGAAGGCGTGTAGATTTTTGGCGGGAACTACTGAAGGATTAGGGCCAGAAGTAGTAAATTTAACATATGTATAACTCCGACTATTAAAGGTTCTTAGTTCGGCAAGCAGAAGATATTGTGCATGGTCTCATAGGTTAATAATTCATGCATGGTTATAGGTTTATTTCTCAGTGCATCCACTCCATTGGACTGAACAAGTCAGCTTAACAAGGTCGTCGTGTAGATCCAGTTTTTGTGGCATAAAAAGACTACTCCCCGTTGGAGGGGTTGCTAGTCCATTACAGGCCTACCGTGTGGCAGTAAATTTTTGCAGGTTTTAATTTTAAATTTACTCCACTGTCGAAATTATATTAGCCTGTTCCAGGCTCCAAGATAGTCGAAAAAAACAAATTGCCGCGAAAAACGCGTGGCGAAAAACGCGTGGGAGCTGGGGAGAGACTAGACGTGTTTCGCTTGCCCGCGTTTTCGCTGCTCACCCGCTTTTTCGCTCGCCTCCACTGACCGAGAGCCTGGCACAGGCTCTGAAATTATATATATACAAACATCGCCTTTTATGTGTAAAGTAAAGACATGTTGGTGCCCATTTGCTTAAACCATCTCTTTCGTTTAGACACAAAACAAAATTAGAAACAAAACAATCAGAAATAAACAATTTCATAAATTGCAGTTGGTACACTTATACTCAAAAAAGGTGATGTTAGGTTGCAAAAGTCACTTTTTTTTAAATGGCAAAATTGTAAACTTTAAACACTTGGGAATGCTGTCTTGAAATAATCTCACTCGATTTCCAGCATTAAAGCAGCGAGATTTAAGAAATCCAATCAGCAGTATGCGACTTTTTCCATAGCAACGGCCATAGCAACAATTGTTTACATTTGTTAAATGCGCACAAACAAGCCTCAATAAGAACATTACCCCCCCCCCCCGCCCCTCTGTAAAATGACATCTGGTACTACTGTGGAGAAACACCTGACTGAGGAGAGAGTCCTGAGGTCCGAGTTTTAACCGACAAAACATGATCCAAATCTTACAGAAACGATGGTTTTTGCATCAAATTACCGTTCAGCTTGTATTTTAGTGTGGCAACTTGAATTTGACAATAGTTTTAGGATAATGAGCGACGCATAAGCTGTCTAGAATCCGTTCTCTTATCTTTAAGACTGTTTTTCTCCAATAACAGAATTTCTCGAACTGAATGAACTTTTGAGCACGATATCTCCGGGGCATTGTAACCTAGTGTTCTGAAATTTTCAGCAAGCCGATTAAAGGACTTAATTTCCTAGGTCGTAAACCTAAAAAATGCTCACGATCTTGAACTGCTTCTCAGTAAGTGAATCCTTGCCCTCTTTTTTATTTCCTTCTACCTTACTTTCTGGAAAAAAAGAATAAAAATAAATTCGAAAGAGGCCAAGCTGCTTAATTTTCGAGGTTTACCTCCTGAAGAATTCATCTGTGGACAGATCTAAGTTGATTTCATACTTATCCAACCGTGCATTAGTTAGATATCGTGCTTACAATGAACCCCCTATTTTTTACTGAGAAGGCTGGTTAATCATTAACTATTATGTCATGTGACCTGAAAGACTCAGTTTGAAGTCAGGGCGTGAATCCCTATAAAAGGATGGTAAAAGTCTCCCGCAAAGTTCTTTTCTAAAGAAATTCACTTTTTGGGTATAAGACCACCTTAACTATTTTGAAACTCAGGTCATATATAGTGCACGTAAGGAATTTTCCTATAACTGTTATCACTGTTATTACCGTAAAAGCCTACAGGAAGATGTGAAAACAAAGTTGAGTTCAATGTCGTCATCCTCAGACTGTAAGATATCTAGGAGCAGTTTTTTTAAATCGAAATTTAGGTTTACTTAAAGGGCTCCGCCACCTATTTTAAGGATTATTTTAAAAAGCTAAAAGACATATTGCAATGGAAAAAAAGCCCAAAATAATGGGTTAAGTTTTGTCAAGAGAGGCCTCTCTTGGTTTTGTTTAAAATTAATCTACCAGTTTTCTGCAACCGTAATTGAACGTGTTTGATGGCTGCTGATCGCTAGGATGGAAAAAGATTGCAACTTGAAAACATTGGGCTAATGTTTTCAAGTTTCTTCCTTGTTTCCTGGAAAAATCGCCGTAAAACTGAGTATGTATTGTTCTCCCTTTGAGAAAATCATTCGATTTCTTTTTCTTCATGAATGTTTCAGGATAAACTGCTAGCAGTCCCTTTCTGGAAAGTCGAGAGGGCGCGCGAAATAGCCGAGCGGATTCGAAAAGCCGAAAACTTCTCGTTTTTTTCTCCTTGTTCCAGTCTCGCCGCGCTGTCGATAGCTCGCGCTTTCGCCCTTTTCGCTTGGCTATTTCGCGCGCCCTCTCGATTATCCAGAAAGGGACTGTTAGCAGTCTAGTTTTAGGAGCATTTCGTGTACAAGAAAAGGTACTTAATTTGACTTCGGTACATTTTCCTCCCCAAAACATCAAGATATTTCTTTGCCGTAGCACCTTTGAAATTTTGACTTTAACAATTAGGGATTGAATTCCATAATGGCACGCCAATTTTTATTAACTTAAGATTTTTTCACCTGTTACGTCCTGGAAAGATGGAAGTTGATTTAGTTCTGTAGTTATGTACTGCACTTGTTGTGATAAATAGAAAACTAAGACCTTTAAAATAAATTATAGAATGCAGGGGCAAGATTCACAAAGCTGTCGTAAGTCCGGATGAATCCCAAGTATTGCTTCGTAACAATAGGCTTTTGTTTTTCAGCTAAATACATAGGACACATCTTATTTCAGGAGAGCTTTGTTAATCAAGTCCCAGGATATTAAAATACGTGTGAATTGTCTCGACTATTCCGGCCGCCATTCCTGAGTAGCTGAGATCGTGGAACAGACGTCTTTCGTGTGTGCACGTAAACAACCTTTCAGAACCCGTGTAGAAGAAAGCAGAGTCCAGAATTTAGTTCTTTTCTTTTGTCCTCTTTTTGTACAGCCAGTATAGTATTACATACTCGTCACCTACATGCTTCCATAAATTTTAGCTATGATGGCCTACATGAAATTAGTTCCGCATTCTGGTTTATGCACTGAATGTTTGTGCACTGGTTTAGTTTTTGAGATCTTTACTTTCAAGGCGTTTTTCGAGATCGTTATTTCCTAGGTGTTTGTTTCCTAGATCTTTATTTCCGAGGTCGCAGATCTCAGTTTTCGAAGTCTTAGTTTTTGCGATACCTGTCATCATGTAACTTTGTTTATTTCACAGAGTTTTTTGGATCAAAAATGGGGGGAAGAGGGGGTAGGGCAGGGACCGCGCGAGGGGTGGGCTGAGTGGGCTCTAGCACATTAGGCACATTATTTAGGAAACATCCTGGCTCCCTAACAGAATGCAATTTTTTGTATTCTGAGTAAACCGAAACATTCCGCCCCGCATTCCGTACATTTTGTTATCGTGGGTACATTACTGAGCGAAAGGAATTACCTCCAAACTAAGAAAACAGCAAATGTATATTGTCTTCTATTCCGGATTAGGCCACCAAAACGTGTTCTAAGTAACATCATTATTAATCAGTGGTAAGTCGAAGAGTTTTATACCCTTAGCATAGCTTTGATGGGTATAAACCGGGACACCTCCTGGTATAAGCTGACAGCTTTTAACACACTTGGCCGCCCTAGATGCGTTGTTAATTAGTCACCAGAGAAAGCAAAATTTTTGCGTGAGACTGTCACCCTGCCCACCCCCGACCCCCGCCCCTACTTCACCTTTGAGCGATCGAGTTAGCCCCCCCCACTTCAAAATAGGCCGCGCGGTCCCTGTAGGGAGGAGGTCGAAAGTAGGATGCACTTGTGCACTGTGACCAATGACTACCTTGATTCCTTAAACCACAATGGCTCACAAACCCACAGTTTGCTCTATAAAAATGAGGAGCTACAGAAGACGAACGAAAGTAAACAAAACCAAAGAAAAACGACGTGCTTTATTACAGCTTACCGTTATGTGGTACAAATGTTAAAAAATGCTAAGCACCTACTTTACAAATTTCATAAAACAGCACAGATAAGGGGCACCCAGCGGATTGTTAAAGTAGAACATCTGTTCGTAAGGCATTAACTGCCTCAGAAATTCGAAATAAATTGTGGGCAAAAACGAGACTAAGTTTTCTTTGGCGAAATGAAATCTCATACTTTCTTAACCGCTGGATAAATTTTAAAATTTCTTTTGGTTTCTTAAGGACAAACATGTCGTTTAGAGTGAGAAATAAGGTCAACTAGTATTTCCGGGTGCCCGGAAATTTGGGAAGTAATTCTCCGTTCCTTAAAAGTTTCTGCCACTTTTTTCAGTTTAAGTTTCCGAACCGATGTATTACAGCTGTAGCTTGTGTTAGTCTCACACACATTTCCCTTTAAAGGGCTCTGAAAAAATCGGACAACTCAGCAAACAATGTTGTAAGCAAGGTAAAAGCTTTGACTCTTGTTTTCAGCTATTAGCTAATCAGTATATGTTATTTGTTTTTAAGGCAATTACTGGTCTTGCAATGGTTTACCTCAGTGAGTTACTTACGATTAAGACATCAAAGTACAATTTAAGATCTTCCGGTATGGGTAGTGTTCAATTTTAGTACATATTTTTTTTTAAATATATTACTTTACATAGATATGTTCAGTAATATTTTAGATGATAGTTATTGATTGTAACATGCATTTCATCATTTAATGAAAAATACGCACTAGAAATGATTAAAAAATTATCATTATTATTATCATTATCATTATCATTATCATTATCATTATCATTATTATAAACCAAGTCAGAGTCAAACCTTTTACCCCACAATGTCAACTCCTGACTACAGTTACCTAACATTGTAAGTATTCTGCTTGAATTTGGTTGTTGGGTGCCCCTGAATTTAGACTATCACACACCTGTAATTTCTACTGTACCTAACTAAGCAGTGTTCTTTACATTTAGTCAGTAATGATCAGCACATTGGGCCTAATCAGTGGCCTTTCACAGCATCTACTTAGAAAAGAACACAGTAGCCACAGATAAAAGTGCCACAGCAAATTTCCAGTAAAAGCCTTTCAGCAGGGCTGCATTACCAGAACTTATCATGGTTAAAGTAGCAAAGCCCCTATTTGATCTACCATGGTAGGACAGTGAATCTTGGGTGTCCTTATAAGCCCACACTACAGTAATTTCACCTTTCTACAAATAAAAAATAACAAAAACATAATAAATGACAAAATGCACAATACAAGATGTACTAAAACGTACAGGACTTTCCAGTTCTGAAAAATACCTGAAAAGAATTCCAGAACTTTCAGGTTCATAGGGCCTTAAAACGAAACAACAACCACAAACGTTTACTGTAGCTTGAAGAGTTAACTTCCTACAGGCTCTGGTGAAGTAGGGTAAGTTATACTCCGGCAAACAACAAACAAACACAGGAAAGTAGAGTATTAAATTAAATTTGAGTTTACCTTGATGGGTACATCCTTTGAATCTCCAGTATTGACCTTCCTGTGGTATTTTAGTGTTGTGGTTCCACTGTTCTCCATGGCTTCATCAAGGATACAGTCCTGTTGACTGTCCAACATGGGAGTGATGTGGCCATTTGTCAAATAATCCTGAAAACAGTTTTAATGTAACAAAAATAATTCTTTAAAAGTGAATTTAAATTCCTTTGGCTAAACAACCACCATCAGACTTTTTCTGGGTACATTGGCCTCATTGGCAACTCCCTGTCACTACTATACCAGCATAACCCTCTCCCTCCTGAGGTTCTGAGGAGGTTCTCTCGGCTTCTTTCATCAAACGTCCTTAAACTAGATTAACGGACATCACCTGACTACAGGGGAACATCAATTTAACAAAGTGCCAAGGGACTGGGGAAATTGGTTTGTTATCTCAAGGTTAAATCATTACATTGAGGTTCTTTTCCCCCACGGAGGTTTTTTTCTTTGGTTTTGAACCTTTCCCTTGAAAATTTGGCCTTAAAGACCCCTCCTCCTGGGAATTTCCAACAACCCTCTGTTTTGGGGTATATTTATGAATATTTTCTGGAACCACAAACAACACTGTTTTTAGTGAGTTGGAAATATTCTTTGTTATGCCAGTTGTCTAGAGGTTCTTAAAATCAAGGTTCCACTGTATGTAAAACCAAATCTTTGAAAAGAAAATATCTCAAAACAGAAATTACACATCAGTATATTGTGAGAGTTGACATTTTTTATCAGACAACTTGGTCCGAAAATCTTTAACCTACTATTTTGGTTTACCTCTAGAGGTACATTAATATTTATAACCACATAATAAAAACTACTACCCAGTGAATTTGTGTGGAATACTGTTAATTCCAGCTCTTTAAAATACATTAGAAGTTACCATTTCAGGACATTATTATGTATAGTTCCAAAACACAACCCCCACCCCCTAATACCCTTTCCCTCTGGAAAATGTTTTTAACTATGATCAAAATTATGAGGATTAATTGCTGTAGTATGTCATGTAAATTAAGGTTAACTGAATTTTTACATTATGATTTGATTTACAGACTGATAACGTAAACATTGAGTGGCTAGTGAGAGAGAAAAAACAAAAAGAAGCAAACAATGTATATATTTACCCATAATATTTATATTTGGGATTATCTTCAAATAACAATATGTACAACATTATATCAAGCAAATGGTGTCACTAAGTTTATTATCAGTATTAATTCATTGAAAAAGCCATCCATATACTGTTTTCAAGTTTTTCTTAGATCAGAACAATTAACATTGACACTCAGCACTTATATAATGAACTCACTGCCACACTTCTGCATTTGACTATTTTTGAGGGTACTAATTACTTTTGTTCAAAGTTAACAACACTTTTAGTCACAATTAATGAACACTGCACTGCATTTCCCAGCAGGAGTTATTGTCAGTATTGCCATTTGCAAGCACGTAGATGACTGTGCAAGTAAGATATTTCCCAACTGTATTGTTCCAGAAAATATCCATACTCCCCCCCACAGAGGGTTTGACTGGTTTGAGCCCACTACCCCTCTGGAAATTCCAGTTTAAGCTCATACTTCCCTTTAAAAATTTTGGCCTTTAAGACCCCCCTCCTCCTCGGAATTTCCAGTGACCCTCTGTGGTGAGGGTATGGCTATTTTCAGCTGGAACCACATACTGTTAAAAGAACTGTGGTGAAAAATTGCAAACAAATATATGAAAGGGAGAAGGGCAGCCCAGGGGTTATTTTAGAGGGCCAAGTTTAGAAAATGATCATTACGAGGGCAGGTGTTTCATTCATGATATTTTCTGGAACTGCACAATATGAGCTTAAATAGTAACCCAAAAGACTGATCCATCCAGAATGTGGAGTAAAGCTAATAAATCTTAATAACAATAAAAAACGATAGCAGCAAAAGGCTTTGAATTTATCCTTGCCTGCAATGTGGTTCTGTCTACAACATGATACACATAAGCATATCAAAGGAAAAGGCTGTTAAGAAAATTACCAATTTAGTTTCTCAAATGAAAAACTGTCAAAAAGCTTGTTGATATTGTGTGAGTAGTTGCATGATCATAAAAATATTGGTTCGAGGTTTGTCGATCAGATTATTAACAAAGAGAGAGTGGAAAACTTAAAAACAAGTATTTTAATGCATATTATATGCATTTTAATTGAACCTGTTTTGTTTTGCAAATTAACTTCCATTCGCCGGATTTGCAATATCAAAAGCAAGTGTAAGCACGATATTGGCTTCACAAAAGGAACACCTCACGAAAACTTATCCTTTTTTTCTCTCTTTCTCTCTTTTCCTGCAAAATATGTGTTAAGCCTGGATTTCTAAATACTAGCCTCACTATCTCGAACAAAAAAGACCTTATAGTACAAATTTTTAGTTCTTTGAATTCTTTTCCGTTCATACAAACAGCTGCGTGGCTTAAAGGAAAGTGAATTCTTATTCTTCACTCTCTTCTAGTTGTTTTGCAACTCGAGAAAGAAAAAACTTCAGCTTCTGTAGCTTTGAAGAGAGTGGAGAGTGATTTATTCGTAGCATGCAACAAAGAAATTCAATACAAATTAAAGTCGTAAGCCCCAAACATCAAAGCAGTGCTAAACGTATATCATGAAGAAAGGTGTCACCCTGTTCTCCGAACAACTGTGGCCAACCTCTGGTGAGAAAGTTGATTCCTTTTGGGGACACTATGGATTTAACACTAACAGGTTACGTAACCTCTTTTACAAGGGTTAAAATTAACAGCGGCAAAAAACTGAATTCCTTACCTTTCAATATAACACCTGAGTTTTGCATATTTTTCTGAGCTTTAAACACGTTTATCTAATTGTGCTCACCTTCAGGTCTTTGCTACCTCCAGAAACAGAGCCAATGCAGGCATCGTAGTCTTTCATGTTGGAACTTTTCGCCTCGGTGAACGCAAAAGAAACCCAGCCGGTTGCTTTCACCTCTGCAGCGATGTACATCATGTCTGAACTCGCGTTATAAGTCCAATACACCATGTAGTCGTTGTTCATGGAGGCCTTGTTTTTGTACTCCGATGAAAGATCTGCAAGAGCTGTTCCACCTAACAGCAGCAAAGAGAAAATCGCCAGCACCATCTTCCCGAACAAACTCCTTCCTCGGAAAAACGAAGTGCTTGCGAAGTGAATAAACATTTCGCTCGTTTTTTATTCTAATTGACGTTTCCGACGAGAGCCTGGGAACAAAAACTGAAAGATGCAGGGAGGGGAGGGACCGAGTTCTGTTCTCAGGACGAGCCTCACCACACCCTACAAAAGGGACTAAAACCACTACCTACTGTTTCTCCTAGCCGCGATGTTCCTGTACTTGCGGCAGAGCAGAGTGAATTTAAATCAGTTCTTTGCAATAGAACAAGGGAACATAAAATTAATGAAACAAAGTTGATCACCTTATAAAATGCGACCAGCTCTAGTTACCTTCAGTATTGTGAAACCCACTCATGCCCAATACAGCCGCACTGATACGAACCGTTATTTGCAGTTGACGGTCCGTTAGTTTCGCACGGACCGTCATCCTTGCTTACAGACCGTTATTTGCGGTTGACAGTCCGTACGTTTCGCACGGACCGTCGTTCTTGCCTAAGGTCCGAATACAGAGCATGCATCTCATTACCACACCAGGGCCAACCGCAGTTGACGGTCCGTACGTTTCGCACAGACGGTCATCCTTGTTTACAAACCGTCATTTAGAGGTATAAATAGCCAATACAAGTATGATTGAGCCTCATTATTTAACCTGACGTACGAAGCAAGCGATATACACCAAGAGTAGACGGTAATATGTCTATTACTCGTTCTTTAAACGTTGCCAAACTGATGACAGGGTTCTAAAAGCAGGCTCTCCAAGAGACAAACAAAGCGATCGATATACATGAAAGGGAAGAGAATAATATGCCGATCACTCCTATGATTATGCCCCGTTATTTAAGCGTACGTACGAAGCGAGCGAGGTTCACCAAGAGAGGACGGTAATACGTCTATTACTCGTTCTATAAGCGTTGCGCAAACTGATGACAGGGTTCTAAAAGCGAACCTCGTTTAAACTGTCATTTTAACCCTGGAATCAAAAGCTCTCGCAAACGACCGCTTCCGTAAGTGACCGCGACCACTTTTGTGAATTACCGACTGCTCTTTTAATTGTTTGTTAGTAGGTTCTCACTAAAGGCGCTCGGTTCTTGATCAACTGAATTTACAGTAATACATAACACAAGCGCTAATGGCTCGTTGACCTGTGATTCGCGAACCTCTTTTGTGACAGAAAATAATAAACTATTTAATATTACTACCACAATTAATACTATTAGTAGCCACTAACATACCCTAAGCTTTATGCTAAAAGCTCTCGTAACAGTCGTGAACACCCTCTATTGTTTCATCACGTGGTCGCTCAGGAGGCCACTTATTCTCTAGTTGCAACCACTTTCCTGAATTCCCGAGCTGGTAGCTTACGAAAGCTTCGACTGTATTCCGTTTTGTGTTCTTTATGGGCGCTTTTGCAGGCTGTACTAAAGTGACTATGGCAGCATTACTAATTCGCCTGCCTGATGGGATGCTCATCCATGGCAGGGTTACTTTACTCCCTTAACGGTTCGTTGGCCCTGGGGAGGGGGTCCCATAGAAAAGTGACGGGGGTGATGGTCGTAAATTTTGAAAAGAACCCCTAAGAGGTACCAGAATTCTGTATGGGAGCTAGCCTGCAGAGCAGGCGTATTTTGCTGGGCGAGCGATGAATATCCTGGGCGAGCGATCAATAATCCGATATGCCGCCATCTTGAATAATGAAACTGACAGAGGGAGAGGACGAGTCCATTTTCTACTTGCTTTCATAATGGCGGCTGAAGCGATCGTTAAACAAGCGTTCATTTCGTAAAAAACGCCTGCTCTGCAGGCTGTATGGGAGCCCCCCGGGTTCACTGGTACCAATTGATATAAGTGAGTCGAGATAGCCAAAGCAAAGCAAAGTTCCACGTGTAAGCAAACAACAACGATTCAGAAACCGAGCCTTAAACCTACCTACCCTCCAATCTTTCAATTGAGAGTCCAAAACTGTGCTAACCACCGTGACCTTATCACGGTTTTTGCTGGTTACCACTACTTCTCCGGGACGAAATCCAAGTAAACCTTAAAATAAAATGACCGGTGCAACGAAACTCGCACGTTGACGATACCTTATAGCTTTATTACCTCATCGTCAAAGAAAAGTGAATTTATGAACTGCATTCTACTACTAGACTCAATTTTATTTACCGTACGTGCATCACCGAAAACTCTCTAATTTTAACAGTATTAACATCCATATTCTCCTCACTATGCTCCTTCTATTTCTTATGTTACTAGTTGGGAGAATTTGATTGGAAATCAAGACATTTCATCGTTGATGATCATTCCCTTTATTCTCATGACCTATATTTCATGATTAAGTAGTAATACTGTAAGGAGAAATTAGGTG
Organism: Siderastrea siderea; assembly: GCA_964030785.1. Taxonomy (NCBI): domain Eukaryota; kingdom Metazoa; phylum Cnidaria; class Anthozoa; order Scleractinia; family Rhizangiidae; genus Siderastrea; species Siderastrea siderea. Next base: position 18,159,440 of record OZ034975.1, read on the forward strand.
CTTGTCACTATTGGGGCTTAACGGGTTAAGCCTTTAGTTTTAAAACAAAAGCTGTGAGTTTATTGAACGACTTCAAAACAACACCAGACAGGTTTAAGGAAAAGCAGACTGGCGACAATTAAGAAACACAATAACATTTTTTTTAGAGATGTGTGGGTTTTGATCGACAAACATCTTCAGTAACTGGAGCAATCAATGCATCAAGTTGAATTTGTCTTGAACCTGATGGTCCAACTACAATGTTTAATACTGTCAAGTCACTTGATAATGCCAGAATGGTTTTCAATGGAGAATCGTGAACCGAAACCTTATATGTAATTAAGTATATCGTAATCGGTCTGGCCACCCAAAAGAGACGCAATAAACACAATAAACCAATCAGAACTCCAAGAAATTACATGGGATTAAAGCAAACGCAAAGAAACGCAAATTACTTTCGACATTACAACCACTAGAACCAGGAAAATGTTAAAATTTCGCCCTCTTTTTCCTGACAGGTTTTTTTCTTTCTAGATGTGGGTCTTCTAGTTGCTATTTTAACGTTCTCTTTCTGCTTACATTTCTTGCGTAGGAAGGCTTGCTTGCTGCGTGTTGCAGAATTCTACATGTGCTGGAGTTTAATCCACGTGATATTTCTTACGGAGCTCATTGGTCCAAACACACAGAAACCACGTGCAGCACACGAGGCAGACTAATGTAATGATCACCACACCACTTCCGAGCATTTACTTTGCTTGATCTGCAACTAAATAAAGATGGCGTCATTTTCGTCGTTGCTGTTGTAGTTTACTAATTGCCTACCCTTCCACTCAGAGGTTGCATGGCCTCTCTTACATGCCGGCTAGCGGAGAAACCACCTCAAAGTACCCACAGATTTCTACACCATGGGTAGCCCTAATCTCCTAACCATGGAGAGATTATGGAGGAGTACTGACCATGGAAGATCTGGTGATTACGGCAGTCCCTCCAACGAAATGAAATCCAAAACACGCACCCAAGCGCGCGCGAAAGTCGCCTGAAGCTCGTTTGACAATTCCTGGGAGAAATGGGACTGCTCCTAGCCTTTTTGCAAAGAATTCCATGGAAAAATAAAGCCAGACAGGCTAATGACAGGGAAAAAATGAACGGCCACCCGTAATCGACAGCTACATCTTGATGAATCCGGTATCGAAGATTCCGCAGAATCTTAACTCATGAGGTATATAGGACTATTTTTTCCATCGCTGCACTCAAATTTCTGACCTCCTATCGCAAAATAAAGGCATGAGAATTTCTATCACTGATCCCATGCAGACATATTTCACTGTCCCACCCCTGAAACTGCCGGTTCCGAGCCCTCATCCTTGTGTTCCTTGAACCCACATACCTCGTTACAACACGACCTTGGAAAATACAAATTAAATTCTTATAAAATAAAATGTTAGCTTATAAAATAAAATGTGCATGCATGTGTCGATCTCGATCGCGTGAAATGTACCACTTAATTGCTTTTAGATTCATAAGTACTTATAATTCAATTGCCAATTCCCTCAAGTTTATCTCTCTGGTACTTGAGCCAATTACAAGAAACGCTTCATTATCTGGTATATCGCTAAATAAGCTTTAAGCAATTGAAGTTCTTCACTGATGTTTTCTTAATTACCTTAACGAGTTTGCATAAACGTTATTTACCTGGCGAGTAGGCATCACCCCAGAAAATTTTTTACTCACCGTGTCTTCAACTAAAAACACAAGAATGAACCGGGCTGAGTGCAATCTGAGTAAGTTGAAGGACGATGTCGTCCTATAATGAAGCCGTCCTCGATCTTGGGTCACAAAGCCTGCTCAGCCTTGTGTTCTTTCTCATCAAATTATTAAAAGATGTTAACATAGCTGTTATGTTGTACCTGCAGGGGAACAGTTAAACACAAACCACACGTGACGCTACACTGCAGGTGTTGAGAGGAATGGTGGGACGCATGCGTGGTTCGATCGACCAAGGGCCAAGAGAAAAGCTCTCCAAGTTTTCAGTACTATATGACAACCAATCATGCCTAGTTCCTGTGCGGCTTTCTCGGGCCAGGCCCTCACGGTCAATTCATTTCGGTGACGTATCCGCGCGTGGAAATTAAGAGGTCTAGGAACTAGACAAATGACAATCAACATGAGAACCTTGCAAACTAATAATGAAGTTGGATGAGGATATCTTTTCTTGAGCTGAAAAGGTGACAGTTAAAACCCCCTACATTTTACCAGATTGCTATCTCTTCTTAATTTTCTTCAGTGGATGTAACAGCCGTGAGACACAGCGGGTGCGACGACAGAAATTAAAAAAAAAATAGATTTAATTTTGTGCACATATACCAAAAACGAGTGCGGTGACGGAGTACGAGCTTAGTCTCCATACTTTACACGCCGTCGCTCCGTATGGTATCCTCGCGTATGCAACTAATACAAAATGCCTGCAAAGTACGCCGTACAAAAATATCGTCTAGAATTTGAATTTGATTGGCCCAGCTGGCAGATTTTTGTTAGCAACAGTTGAGTGAAGTGTACATTATAGCTTGCCTTGCTTGATTGATAGACTGCTCCTACCCAAAAGTACACAAAATGCGAAGTTCGAAGCCAAAAATTCCTCAAATGCAACACCTGGAGTTATCAAACGCTTAACGGGGAATGGCAAATTGAAGAAGGAGGAATATGAAAAAGAGGGGAATGGAACTGCTGAGGAACGAAAAAGGGATAAAGGGGGAACAAAGCACAGAGGACAGAGAACGCCCTCTAATGAACGAAAAACGGACAACGGAAAAGAAAAACGTTGTAATGGCCCTCGTAACGTCCTACTCACACTCCGTAAGGTGGCCACGTTACCAGCGTGGTTGCTCCGATAAGTAGTGTTCTTCACGCCCGACTAGTAATCGGGGAGACGCGGGTTCGATTCCGGCTTAGGGCAACTTGTTTTTATTTTCAAGAAGAGATAGCAATCTGCGAAATATAGGGATTTTTAACATTCACCTTCTCAGCTCAAGAAAAGTTCATTATTAGTTTCATTATTAGTTTGCAAGTTTCTCATGTTGATTGTCATTTGTCCAGTTCCTAGACCTCTTAATTTCGAGGTGTGTGCCGAAAGTCAAACTACACAGTCAGTAGTTTACTGTCAGGTATTTAGTTGTATTTGTTCTATGACTTTCCTGACTTCGCAAAAATATCCTGTTATAGACGAATCTTTGCTGACGTCATTGTTTACATTTTGCTTCATTGGCATAAACATTTTCTAGAAAAGGCATCATGCTAAATAAAAATTGACTTTAATAACTGAAAGAGCTTATTAAACTTAGTAACATGTGCAGTATGTAGCTCTTTGCATGTGATGCTTAAGGTCTTATTAGCCAACAGGAAATGTCAAAAATACATTCTTTGTAAAATGGCACATTTAATAATAATAATAATAATAATAATAATAATAATAATAATGATGATGATGATGATGATGATGATGATGATAATAATAATAATAATAGTTATAATAATAATAATAATAATAATAATAATAATAACAATAATAATAATAATATAATAAACTTTATTTCTATAGCGCTTTTCAACTATAGCTCAACAGCGCTTTACATTACATAAGGAGTTATAATAGAAAAATAATGTAGAACATTTGGTATTTCGGACTGAAATTTTCAGGGAAAGATAACTGTGCTTTATCCTTTCAATACTCAGAAACGACATTTTTGTAACTTGATTAGAAAACGAGAAGGTAATGAGGAAAAAACTGTAAACAAAGATTCCCCTAAATTATACTAGCTACTCCTCCAAAATACCGACTCCCTAAAAGTATGCAATTTTGCCTATCCTGAGTAAACAGCAGCATTCCGACCGGATTCCTTTTATTTTGTCATCGTGGGTGCATTACTAAGGGAAAGTAATAAGTCCCAAAATAGGACAACCATAACTGTATATTGTCTTCTATCCCGGACAAGGTACCATGACGTACCCTAAGTATCGACTGATAAGCAGGGCCGTAGCCAGCATGAGGCAAGACGAGGCACTTGCCTCATCTAAGTTCTTGCCAAGATGAAAAAAAAATTTTTTTGGAAAAAATGATCCCTTGAACGCATTTGCCACTGAGTGATAAAAGATTAACCCAAGTGGGAAAGACTCAAATGGTTTGCACTGCGGCTCGTGACATAACAGTACAGTGACAGGCTTGGTGACACCAATTCCGTGCGGATTGCTAAGACTACAGGGAGCTGAGCTAAAGGATCATGACTTACCAAAAGACAAACCTTTTTAGAGAATCACCCTCCCACATTTTCGTGAGCTACTTTGCTACGCTTTTTTGACATGCATTGTCTAAAAAACTGTTGAATCGCCTATAATTTCGCCTCGGTATTTTGTTTTGGAATAAAGATGTTTCAAAGATGTTCAATGAGTTTCCGTAAAAGGTCTTTCTCTAGAGCATCCATGCTGTTTACTAGTGAGATGGCGTTGTCTCTCAGGCCACAGTGGAGATCTACAGTTCGCAGATATGCAACTGAATTTGACAAATTAAACTTGAAGCATACATGAGTTAGCAAGGGAGCAGAAGGCGGGGCTGGGGGTGCCAGTATTACATGCCCTAGTAGTGGGTATAAAAAGTGTTAAAAGGACTGAAAAAAAAAACGAGTTTGAATTTTGAAGAGAAATCTCACGAAAAAATGCTGAAAATAGCATTTCGGAGGGAGTAGGTTTAAAAATTTCCTGGGGGGGGGGGGGATGCCCCCAGACCCCCCTAGAAGCTCGCACCGTCGGCGCTCGCGATATCTGCCTCGTCCGTTGTGAAAGTCTGGCTACGGCCCTCATAAGTAGAAGAGTTTAATCCCCTTTGTATGGTTTTGATCCTTTACTTATGGATCGATATGATAGGTATTAACTCACAACGTTTGTCACACGTGGGTGCTCTAAATGCATTGTTACTCCCCCCTCCTTCAATCGAGCTGTTGCCCCTTCCCTCCCCCAACTTAAACTATGCCGAGCGGTCCCTGTAAACAATTACCCTACATTGATAGGAAGGAACCAATAATACGATAGAGATAATAAATGTGTTTCTGATTAAAAATTGTAATGGCACGTTTAATTATGTTAAACTCCCTTGGAGGATGACGAGAAGCATTCCCCTTAGGAGCTTAAGTCTCCACGAAGGGTTTGTTTTTAAGGGTTTGAGAGGAACTGATGGAAGAGGAAGAACATCAGATTTAGGAGAATGAAAAGATTACGAAAGCAGTTGCCTCAGTCTTTTTGATGCTCTTTGAGGGTTGTTTCGTGAAAACTGAAAAATGTGAAATTTAGTGATTTAGATAAAATACACTACATACGACTTGGTTGTCTGCGGATGAAACGTGCAAAATTCTTCTCTGTACAAGCGATGTAGCGTGACTGAACTATGCCAACCTTGCCCCGCAAATTAGGTCGTTAAAATGTGTTAAAATGTAGTGGGTACAAAGGCTTCTCATCCTCTGTTTTTTCTGGTGTGCAACGCATTTAGGGCGGCTCAATCGGTTTATCGAATTAGGGGAACTCAAGATGAGGTAAGGCAAGGCGGCTTGTAAGCAATGTTTAGAGCTATAACAGAACTGGCTTTAAGTGGCAACGTTCAGTGTACCAAAAAATTGCACGATGACACACAGAAACTCATTTCGGGAGTCATATCCCAATACAACAAATCCACTTCCTGCCTCCAGTTCAGTCATTACGTGCATTACTAGTAATCCACTTTGTACAAGTCAGTTGTACGAAACCTTCTCCGATGGCGTTCTACCAACTTTGCCAAATTATGCCTAAAAATCGTTTTCATCTATGGTGAATGTAAAGGCTTCTCATCCTCTGTTGTACTTGGTGTGTCACGCAGTAGTAGTGGCTGTATCGGTTTACCATACTAGCAAAACTAAAGGTGAAATTTAGGGATTTAAAAACTGATGAAAGTGATATTAAAATTCTTAGAATTCATGCAATGTGGTTGTGCGTTGTTTTCCTGTATCCACCTTGGCCATTTGAGGCCTGCAATTTGCTAACAGGCATTTTCAAGATAACGGTACGACTCGCTTAAAAAAAAGTAGAGAAAGAACAAGGCTTACCCCACGGATTACCCCACTCAGCAGAGTATTTTGCCAAAAAAAAAACAATCTTTGGCCCGCTTTGCTCACCAAAAAATCATTCCCTTCGAAAGAATTGTCCTTGACCCGCGTTTAGGTCACATTTAAGTTAGATTAGATCGCAGGTTTGTCTTAAAAGAATCCCGCCTAACTGAGTGGCAATGCCTTTTAGAGTTTTTATTTCATTTTTTAATGAACCGATACAAACACTGTAAATGAACAGCACACCACCCACAGGATGGTAAGCCTGTGGTGCATGCTACATAAACGTGGAGCATGTATGCAGCAAGGTTTAGAGCTTTATAACAGAACTTGCTTTAAGTCGCAAACGTTCTCTGTACCAAAAAACAGCCAACTCATTTTGCATGTCATGTCAGTTTTCTTGGAAAAAAGGGAAAATCCTCCTTTCTACAATTCCACTTCCTGCCTTCAGTTTATTAATTACGTGCTTTACTAGCAACCCCGGGGGGGGGGGGTACTCGACCCATATTTGGGTATAGGTGAGCCGCTGAGGGTTTGAAACCCTGACCCTGTTTAGGACGAAAAAAAGCCTAAAATACATACCCTGTTTAGGACAACAACCTGAATTTTATTACCCTGTTTAGGACACGCAATACCCTGTTTATAATTAGGACAGACTCGCGCAAAATTATATGCCCTGTTTAGGACAGACTCGCACGAGATCACATACCCTGTTTAGGACAGAGAGGCCAAAAACCATACCCTGTCCAGCGGCACATTCCCGTATAGGCCATATAAGGGAGTACCCCCCCCGGGCTAGCAACCCACTTTGTTCAAGTCAGAAATCGAAAGCTTTTTGCATGCTCGTCTCTTTGGCTAGTTTCCATTTTGTGATCGCTACGATAGCTGCTAATGCCGCTGGAAAAAACGTTCAGCAATCGTTGTGATCATATGGAAACCACACTTCAGCGGTCGTAGCGATTTCACAACGATCGCTGAAGAGTGGTTTCCGTATGATCGCAACGATTGCTGAACGTTTTTTTCCAGCGATCGCACGCAGCGATCGTACTATCGTAGCGATCATTTGGAAGCCAACCTTTATTTGAAATTATTCCATGTTTCATCTACTGATGCAACTTCTTCCGTAGTGGGCTTGCAGTGGCAAATCTTCAAAGTGACTTAGCTGGATTTTCAGGCATATATTCGGAGTTTTTTAGTTCTATGTACATGTTATAATTTAATGTACCAATAGATAAAAATGGTCAGTTTTAGCTGGATTAATAGACTAATTAGCTCGTTATATTGATAGTTTTTGCATGTTTTTGTCGTATCTTAACGTTTGCTTTTAGCTTGTAATCTTAGTCAAATAGCAAACTACTGATTCAAAAAAAGAGTCAGCCGGGAAAATAATCACAAAAACGTGCCATTTTAAGCAACCAGCAAGTGTATTTAGTATATTTTACTCTTCCCCCTCTCTAGTCAGGCATCAACATTGGATTGTTGTTAAGCGCATTAGATTATATTTATATGGAGTCATATCAGTTTTCTCGGAAAAAAGGGGAAAACCCTCTCAATACTACAATACCACTTCCTGTCTCCAGTTCAGTCATTACGTGCTTTAATAGGAATCCACTTTGTTCAAATCAGAAAATGAAAGCTTTGCGTGCTGTTTTCTTAATTAAAATCGTTTCATGTTTGCATGATAATATGATGATCGAGCGTGACAACTGCTCAACTACTTCCCTAGTGGGCTTGCGTCGTTAAATCTTTACAGTGCCCTAACTGGGTGTTCAGGTAGGCACTCGGAGTTCATTTATGTACGTGATATTTTGAAAGACCAACAGATATAAAAATGTTTAATTTTAGCTGGTTTAATAGACTAATTATCTCGTTATATTGATAGTTTGTGCATGTTTTTGTCGTAACTTAGCTTCGCTCTCAGCTTCTCATCTTGGTGAAAATCTTCACGGGCTTGCAAAAGCGACATTTTTAAAATTATAGTCCGATTCTCTCAAAACGTAGAGAAAGAGAACAAGGCAGTGCATGTTGGAGACCACGACCCACTTTCTATGATGACGGCAATACTATTGAGAGTTTTAGTTTCATTTTCACCAGTTTTAAAACCCTTATTTAAATCTTAAGTTTAGGTTGTTTCATAAATCGATACAGTACAGCCACTATACCTGCACAGTCCATCCCACAGAGGATAGTAAGCTAGTGGTACACGTTTAATACACGTTACAGGAACATCAGATATCTATCAGTACTGCAAGGTTTAGAGCTATAATAGAACTGACTTTAATTTAAGACGTGCTGTGTACCGAAAACAAAATAGCCATGATGATAAACAGGAACTCTCAAGTCACGAGTCATATCAGTTTTCTCGGAAAAAAGGGAAAAACCCTCCCAGTACTACAATTCCACTTCCTGTCTCCAGTTCAGTTATCACGTGCTTTACTAGCAACCCACTTTGTACAAATCGGAACATGAAAGCTTCGCAGTGTGCTCTTTTCGTATCAGAATTTTTTTGTGTTAGTATCTATACAATATAAGATGATTAAGTGTGACAGCCAGCTGTATACAACTTCCTTGGTGGGCTTGCAGTAAAAAAAGTTTTCAAATGACTTAACTCGATTTTCAGGTAGGCATTAGGACTGTATTTTTTATGTGCGCGTAATATTTTAGAAGACCAATAGATCAAAAATGTTTCGGCTGGAATAACGTAAGAATTATTTCGTTATATTGATAGTTTTTGGATGCTTTAGTCATTACTTAACGTTTGCTCTTAGGTTTTAATCTTGGTCATGGCCCCGATCAAATAGCGACGCAACAAATCATCAGAAGTCATTTGAATATTTATTTTTGTGCTAGGTCAACGCCAGCCCGGAAAAAATCAAGAAAACGTGTCATTTTAAGCAACGAGCAAGTGTATTTCAGGTATCGAATTTGGATTGTTGGTTGTCGTAGGAGAAAAGTCTGCGCAGTATAAGTTCGGTTTCATATATCGTTGAACGCGTCGCTAGGTACACGTAAATTGTCATCCCTGAATACGTCCTCATGCCATTCAATAACACCGATTTGCACTTTCCTCGGGATAAAGGAAGTTGGTTTCTTGTATCATCTAGAACTATTGCATTTCAGTAACTTCAACATTTCTTTCTCTACGTTTTTTTACATGGAACTGTGGTTTTCACGGAAATGTATACAATTTAGTTTCCATAGTCAACGTGGCTAATATAATTTCCTTGTTAAAACAGGTGTGGATGAGCTAGTTGGGGTAAATGGGGTTTACAAGTGTTCATATTTTATATACCAAAAAGGTGATTTAGCTGGTTCCAAACATGAAAGCTATGGTCAAGGCCATAGTTGTTTTAATTTTCAAAATTTTCAAACACTTGTACTGAAAGGAGAATAGGGGAGAATAAAGTGTCATAGTTTTTAATTCAAGTTTAAACATTTAAACATAAAGAATTTTTTCCATCAATAATTTTCTGATCTGTAGAATCTTTATATCGTACTCCCAGCATTCATGGCTAGCAGTCCAGTGAAAGCTGCAAATGAAAGTGACGTCACAGCAGCCGCTGATGAAGCACTAGATTTTGATGACGAAACTTTGAAAGGTGAGCGGAACTGCATTGCTTATTTTTCACGAGATGTTCCTTAAGAACTTTGAATTTATAGGGCCTCTGTTAATTGACAGCAGCCTAACTTGTTAATTAGCGAAAGGAAGTACTGTATTTTCTTGATGAGATGCCGGGCCCGAATGAACGCCGGGTATAAAAGGGGTAATTGTAGACACAGGCGTCCCAAACTCACGATTCGAGAAATCAATCAAATAAATGATTTATGTAAGCGTATGAATGATTTATGTAAGCGTATGAGTGATTTATGTAAGCGTATCGCGTGGGACGTGACTACTTGAAGTGCGCGGTGTTGTGTTACAATTTAGGCCTTTGGAAATTTGAGCGCTCTAAAAGACTTTGTATGGAGTTTAAAATAACGTGGAATAAAAGCGCTCGACGAAATAAAATTTTACCTTCTTTTCAATGAAATAAAGAAAATGTACTCACCTTTCTTGATTTCTGTTGTCCTTTTGGGCTATTTCATCGTTTTGGGGGGGTTTTGAGGTTTTTGTCGAAATCAAGAAATCAAGAAAGGGGAGTACATTTTCTTTATTTTATTGAAAAGAAGGTAAAATTTTATTTCGTCGAGCGCTTTTATTCCACGTTATTTTAAACTCCATACAAAGTCTTATTCTTGGTTTTCACTGTCACGCCATACAATATTAAAATCAAAACCAGTTGATGAAAGAAGCCAAGAATTTGTAATGTTATAAAGGATAGACGACTAAACAACTTCATCAAGTCTCAGATCTGTATGGTATTCGGTTGTTGAGTTATTTGCCGAAACGTTCGACTGAAATTTGTAGAGCTCAGTATGGAAACGCCATGTTGGTGTCCCTCGGAGGGGCACAAACATGGCCGCCGGAAATCACTGAACACATCTGGAATTGACTTCTGCTCTTCCAGCGATTACTTTTCTCTCGTGAACTACTATACAACCACATTAATTTCTCTCCTAATGCTTTAACTGTCCAAACTGCTAAAAATAACAAGGAGAGTCCTTTTTTGCACAGCAGAAAGCTTTGTCACGGACGCTGTGTTGGTGTCACGTAGGGGGAAAAGCCAGAAATTTAATATTCTGTATTTTCAAAACGAAAGACGCTACCGAGCTGAAAACTTGTGAAAAGATATATTTTTAAGTCATCTTCAACCTGGTGGGGGTATAAAATCTGAAGACCTTGCCATCTATGATTTTGGAATTTTATGACGTCAGGTGAAAACCAGCAATAGAGCGCTCAAATTTCCAATGGCCTAAATTGTAACACAACACCGCGCACTTCAAGTAGTCACGTCCCACTCGATACGCTTACATAAATCACTCATACGCTTACATAAATCATTCATACGCTTACATAAATCATTTATTTGATCGATTTCTCGAATCGTGAGTTTGGGACGCCTGTGGTAAAAGTTAGTTTGAAGAGAGGTTACCGGTAAGAGCGGTTTGCTGTAAGAACCGACTAAGGGTATGCAAGATAGAAAAATCCGATTTTCTCAAAATCTGCCAGAATAAAGGCTTTAGTGAAGTAGTTCTAAAAATATAAGTTTCGGGTCGTTTAGATTTTTATTTATTTGTTAGTGAATATTTTCGTATTTTGCCCTTCGCGGCAGTCAAAATCAACGCCAAAATCGGGACTTTTCCGGAAACTCCTGTTCAAATATTCAAAGCGTCCAAAATAAGGTTAACCCGGGGAGTTAAAAGATCTTATTTCCTCTGTTTATTAGCAGTGTCAAAGTTTCATGAAAAGCGAACGTCAATTTTTAACGGAATTTTAAAATTTATACCCAACAACGGTCGTTAGCGAAAACCCAATTTAGGCTAGCCTGAGTATCAGGCTTTCCGGGGGGGGTAGAAAAGGGGAAAGGAAAGCCCTCTTCCACTATCCATCTACCCTTCCCCTCCCCCTCCCCCTCCCCCTCCCCCTCCCCCTTAAGAGGGCCTGATACTCAGGCTAAATTTAGGCTAAATTCAAGGCTCAAAAAAGCACTCTGGTACATGGCTTTACACAACAAGACTATACCCCGGGAAAGAACAATCACTTCAACTAAACATCGGCCGAAAAACATTGTGGGACAAATGAAACGGGGAATTTTGAGAGCGCTTTGAAAACAGGCCACTTGAGTAATATGAGCGACCCTTTGACCTTTCATGTCAACGGAAATCAACACACAGCAGCTCTTAAAATGTGACTTTCCTTCGCCAGAATACGAGTTTGCTTGTTTTTCTAGAATGTTTTCAAATAGAGGAAACTAGGATTTTGAATTTGGAGGCCTTTGTTGTAAATAAGCCGCTCAGACGTTAATTTGTTGTATCGTAAATTTAAGATACACGGCTGTCAAGAAAAACGAATAATGACCCTTTATGGTGATAATTATAAATTGCGTCATAACATTGTCAGAGTGTTGTGCGGCTCGCGGATCCACAACAAACTTTGAGAATGTTATGACGCAATTTATTTACAATATATAACAAAACTGAGAAGAAATGCAAGAGTCGATCAGTGCAAGATGTGATCGCCGCAGAACCTAAAAATTCATCGCTGTTTATAAATTCGGAGAATCACAGGCTCGTAAATTTTAAAAAAGTTTAGGAGAGTTTTAATGTATTATGTTAAAGTATTAATTACTATGTTAGCTATGTAACCTTAGTCTTAGGAATGTTGCTATCGGTCAAGTGAGCATTTAAGGATGGCATTCATCTCTGTATTGATCAGTTCGTCCTTTGTCATCGATGTAAGCGAGTACAATCCTTCTTTCCACTCGCGATCCAAACTCCTCCTGTTGCCTGTTTTCCGCTCCATCCATCGGTTTTCTTCTTTCTTCATGGCTCACCGGTTAGATGACGACTACATCTACGATGTAGATAACCTGACCGATTTTCTAGCCTCATCTCAAATCCTCGAGGGAGACCCGTCCGGAGCCCGCCCAAAGAAATCCAAACGACTAAATCAGAAGTCAACTAAATCGTCCGCAAAAGCCACGGCACCGGCTAAGACGGACGCCATTCAAGAGTCAACTCTGACCTCTAGCCTAGAGCTTGAGAAGTTGCGACATCAGAACCTTCAACTTCAGCTTGAAATAACTAAAACGGAGCTTGAACTCGCAAAGATCAAGACCCAGCCACCACCCGAGCCAACAAACTTATCCATGGCCGCTATCCAGCCCCGCTCACTAGAGAAGGCCCTTTCGTCCACACCGGCGAACGGTGTTCCACCACTGGATATACCGACCCTGTCGCAGTTGCGGGAGAAGAAGAAACCGGGACACTCCTTGCCTAACAATTACGTCTTCTCGTCGAAAGGTACGCTGACTTACGATTCTTTAGAAATTCCAGATTTTATCTATGGTTTCTTAGAATTTTATAAAGAACAGCCTGCCCCGTGTCAACAAGCTCTTCTTAAGCATCTGCAGCTTCTGATGGAGCGCGCAGCGACCTACAGCTGGCCTAGCGTCCGCAGCTTTCACTTAGCCATCGCTTCAGCCATCGAGCAAGGGAGACTCACGTGGACACAGTCAGAGGCTATTCGTGAAAGGTCCCAAACCTTTTTTAGTCATCAGGACCTTCGCACGCAATTGCGACCATCACCCACGCAACGCCAGCCTCCTTCCCCTCAAAGTCCAGCCCAGCGCGCTGCCCGCTCGACGAAAGATCACTACTGCCGCGAGTGGAATTATACTGGTAAATGCTCTTGCGCTATCACCAGTGTTAGCTACGCTTCCTCTCATCGATGTCGCGTGTGCGATACTAGTGAGCACCCGATGCTGCATTGCCCTAAGCGCCGATTTCCTGTTCCGTCCATCGCGGCGCCTGTAGCAAATCCTGATCCCAACAAAGACTGACTGGATTGTAGAGTTCAACTAGCGGACTCTATCCGAGCGAGTAACAAGTACAATTTTCATGGACCCAGGATGCCTTTATCTACTGTTTTTAATCTTCCCTTATGGAAACATTATCTTCAAGACTACCATGATATTATCGTAGTTGATTTTCTAGAGTACGGTTGGCCTATTAATTATATGTCTCTCCAAATTCCACGTTCAACGCTTCATAATCATCCGTCTACGCAACGCGAACACAACCCCACTTTTCTACGTGAATACATTGCTACAGAACTGCAGTACCGTGCCATCATCGGACCTTTCAAGCATAATCCATTCAACATTGACTGCGCAATTTCACCCTTGCAGTGTACCCCTAAGCGAGATTCGGTTTCGCCGCGTGTAGTCCACGATCTTAGTTTCCCACCCGGACTTTCCGTTAACGACGGAATTCCACGCGACGAGTATCTGAATGAGCCTTTCAGGCTACGATTACCGGGTATTGACCGTCTTGTTGAATTCATTAACCGAAAGGGGGCTGGTTGTCTTGTATTCAAAAAAGACTTGCGGCGTGCATATCGACAAATCCCTGTCGACCCGCATGACTATCATTTATTGGGAATGTCAGTCGATGGATCGTTGTATTTTCATACCGTCATGCCTTTTGGCTTACGATCAGCTACACTCGCGTGTCAACGGACCACAAAAGCCGTCGCCCACATCCTCAACAATCAAGGCCTTTTAGTAGACGTTTATATTGATGACTTTTACGGCGCTGAAAGCAAAGAACACGCGAGCTTATCGTTTGATTGCATGTCTCAGGTTTTCAACGACCTCGGTTTGCAAACGTCACCCGAGAAAGATGTCCCGCCCACTCACGAAATGACCTGCTTGGGTGTTCAGGTTAACACGCTGGCAATGACGCTCACTGTTCCAGAGTTCCGACTACAAGAACTCCAGGATGAGCTTTCCCACTGGCTTGACAAATCTAGTTTTTTGTTGCGTGAACTTCAGCAGCTACTCGGGAAGTTAGCTTTCGTGACCGCTTGTGTTAGGCCTGGGAGAGCTTTCAGTTGCCGATTGATTAACGCGTTACGCTCCAGTGCCGCCGCCCCCAGGCGTACATCTCTCCCTGTCACTGACGAAGTTCGATCTGATCTCCTCTGGTGGAAGCATTTCCTCGCTCATTACAATGGTGTATCAGTTATCCCGACCAACATTACCATATCCAACCCTGAGTTGTTTGCTTGTGATTCTTGTCTCGACGCATGCGGGGCGGTGTGTTTTGGCGAGTATTTTCGCGCCATATTCCCCCAGTTTATCACCGCCAGGCACCTTAACATTAATCAGCTAGAGTTACTCACCATTGTTGTTTCCGTCAAACTTTGGCACGAGCGACTGCGTGGACTGTCAGTTGAAATCTTAACGGACAATCAGGCTAGTGCATATGCGATCAATCACCAGCGTTCAACTGATGCTTTCATCCAACGCTGTCTTCGAGAGCTGTGGTTGTTATTAGCCTTGCACAACATTCGTTTGGTCGCAAGACACATCCCTGGTAACACTAACATTTTAGCGGACTCTCTGAGCCGTTATCACTCGGACGAGACTTATGCCGCGTACGTGTGCCGTGTAGTCAAGGACTTGAACCTTACAAGAGTAGTCCCTGATGATGCTCTTTTCGATTTTACCATTGACTAGTTCGATTCTAGTTGTTTGTCCACTGTACAGTGTCGGTTTATCTTCAATTATGACTTTCTTAGTTCGATGCTATTTTAATGCGCCGTTATATCCCATTTCTTCCCATTTATTTTCGTGCGCCGTTATCTGCTTATTGCTTACGCGTTCATTTTCTTTTTCAGATCGTGATGTCTTGCAGCACTGTTTGGGACGCATTCAAGCCCATGCATTCCCCCCTTCGACTAAACGTTCCATGCAATCCTATATGCGCAGTTATTTGTTGTTTTGTCACCATTTTCAATTTACCCCTTTTCCCGTTACCAAGCATTGCTATTTGTTTTATTTAGTTTTCTTGGCTAGATCCTTGTCTTCTTATCGTTCCGTTGTCAATTATCTCAGTATTTTAACTCACATCAATCGCTCTCTTGGTTCGAGTCTCGCGTTTTTGCATGATTATGATGTTTATCTTTCGAAACGCGCCATACGCCGTTTATTAGGTGATTTTGTTACCCGTAAGGAACCTATTACTGTAGATATTTTGTTGCGATTGTTCCACCTCTTCGATTTCCAAATCCTTTACATCTTTGTATGCGAGCCTTGTTTTTAGTGGCCTTTTTCTCCTTTCTACGAATCTCTAATTTAGTCCCGAAAACACTCGCTGATACTCGTGATCCTAAGGCATGCCACTTGAGACCTTCCAGTGTCACTTTTACTGCGCAAGGGGCGATTTTACGCATCACTCGCACCAAGACAATCCAGTTTCGGCAACGAACGCTGGAGATTCCATTGCCTTTGATACGTGGGTCACCCCTTTGTCCCGTTACGGCACTTAAACAATATCTAGCGCATACTCCCGTTAGTTCTCAGTCACCTTTATTTGTTTCTAAGTCTAGGGGGACATATCGCCCCATCCTGGCTCATCAGTACAACGCCTTTATCAAAGCGTCCGTCACTGCTCTCGGTCTCGATCCTACCAAATACTCCTCACATAGTTTTCGTCGCGGGGGCGCCACCTTCGCTTTTTGCTGTAACGCTCCAACCGCCTTTATTAAGACGCAAGGAGACTGGAAGAGTGACGCTTACTTAGTCTACTTAACATTATCAAACGAAAGCAAACTTAAAATTCTCAACTCCATCACCACCAGACTCTCCCCTCACTCCTAATTGCTTTTTCACCATTCTTCTTCCCTTTGGGTTTGGGGTTCTTTATTGTTGCTTGTATCGGCTTGACGCGATAATAAATCAAGAATACCCCAAGCTGAGTCTCGGTGTTGTGATAGTAATTGAGAGTTTTAATGTATTATGTTAAAGTATTAATTACTATGTTAGCTATGTAACCTTAGTCTTAGGAATGTTGCTATCGGTCAAGTGAGCATTTAAGGATGGCATTCATCTCTGTATTGATCAGTTCGTCCTTTGTCATCGATGTAAGCGAGTACAACCCACCCGCCACTCCCGGGTTCTTTATTGTTGCTTGTATCGGCTTGACGCGATAATAAATCAAGAATACCCCAAGCTGAGTCTCGGTGTTGTGATAGTAATTTAAGAATAGGCCAGAAATACAAGGAAAACTTCGAATTGCTAAACTAACCTTTATTCCAGTGAAAACTGCACACAAAACAATCCGATAAAACACGGTCCAGCTTAATTTCGTCGACAGCACAAATTCCCGCTCACCGTCGATTTTCAGGTGTGAGTCCTCAACAAACACCTTCATCTTTTCGCTCTAAGGTTGCAATGGCTTCTTCAGTTTCATCCCATATAGCCATATATTTACACGTTTTTCTCATTGGAGAATGATAGATTTGTGGAACAATTCTCGCCACACCGAGAATGCAGAGCTTAATAATGTGACAAAACTTTTGCTGATTGCGACAGCTTTACGTTAGCCTGTTCCAGGCGTTCAGATAGTGGAGTCCAAGGGAAAAAGAAAGCGAGCGAAAGAGCGGGAAAAAAAGGAGGGAGACTGGGGAAGAGAACGAGGGAACGCCTGTGAAATTAATTTTAAAAAGCCCATGCCGCTCACTTTAGACCGCCGACAGCGGCAGAGAAACATGAACCCAAGGTCAGGTCAAAGTAAACAAAAGAGTTATGTAATTATGCTCACCGAAATAGGTTTCACCCGAGTTTGAAGAGTTGGGAAAAGTAGATGATGCTTTAAGAAATCTGACATGCCGAATGAACATTGCAAAATTTTCTGCGATACGGAAACGCAAATATCATCTCCACTACTGGACCAATAAAGGCAACGAGAATCACAGATGACTTTATATTTTATTACACATCGGTTTATCATGCAAATTGATGAATAGAAAGCTTTTCACTCTGTGACGGAATGAACTTCGTCGTCTTCATCGATTGCCATGGCTACGATATGTTTGTTGTTGTTCTTTTCTCCATTCCTTAGACAGCAGGCTTTCAGGACTTTGATAAACAATCTAGCCGATCCATTTTTCCTGCTCCTTCTTCGTTTTATTCTTCGTCTGCTCCGATGGCCAGCGCTCTTATTCTGATGCTTTGAAGCTGTTCTACTTGGTCTTTCATGATTGCGACAAGCGGAGTGACCACAATTATCTTAGAAACAGCGTTTCTTTGCAATAAGTTGATTAACCTTGGAAAATGTTGAAAGATCAAGCTATTTCCAAATCCTGTTGGAAGAATGGCGAAGAGACCTCTTCCCAGAAACACGTTTTCAAGACAATCTTCTTATTCCATTTGTAAAGTATCCACATTTGGGAAATCGTCAAGCGCTTGCCGTGCAGTTATTCAACCGTGCGTGACTCGATGGAGGATGACCTTCGCACGCGGGCACGCCATATCGCATTTCTTGTCTGCGTCAACAACCCTCTGGTGTTGACAGAAGGTGTCAAATTTGGCCAATCAGAGGGTATACCAGATTCTGGTATACCGGAACGGCTTCCTTTGAGAAAATTTCACAGGCGTTCCCTCGTCGTCTTCCCCAGTTTCCCCTCGTTTTCTTCCGCTCTTTCGTTCGCTTTATTTTTCGCTCGCGCTCCACTATCTGAACGCCTGGAACAGGCTAGCTTTACGTGTTTCATCCGTCTGTACTCTTATTGACAATAGAAATTAGTCAATCAGCGCGAGAGAATTCGCTCAGTTATTGTGAAAATACCTAAGGGTGCGTTTCTTTGGGAAAATCCGTAAACGGATTTGTGATCCTAGATCATATGGATTCTTCGACACCAAAGAAACGCAAAATCCAAAAAGGATTATTTTGTCATGACAAGACAGGCTGGAAGCACGCAATATATATGTCAGAACGATATTTCTCTCGTACTGCCCAAGAATTCAACTAGAATGGAATACAAATAATTTATAAACAAGGAATGTATCTGCAGTAGTTCAAGTGAACTCGCCATTTGTGTTCACAGTTAGCAAAATCTGGTCCCTGAATTACAGAAATGGTACACAAATGAAGTTATCCTGACGTGTCAATGCTTCTGTCTGTACTTTTGGAGAAAACTTTTCAAATGTACGGAACGGAATGATCACCTGAATTTTCTTTTTCACGATCGAATGTTTTGTCACGCATGACCGAGAGAAAATATGGCGAGACCAGTAAATTTGCATGGAAGACCGCTTGACAGATGTACTATTTTCGGATCCGTCCCCCAAAGAAACGCACGGATCATGAATCCTAAAAATCCGGATTTAGATTTGATCTGATGTATCCACTCGGAGTGTGGATTCTTCAGATCACTAATCCGTGATTAATCCATTTACGGATTTAGGTAAAGAAACGCAAAATCCGTTTTTGGATTCAAGAATCCGGATTTGGATTTTCCCAAAGAAACGCACCCTAAGTGTTAGATAATAGAGAAAGAAAGACCACTGACTGAAACCCCTGTGACTGGAAAGCCCAGTTGCTTTTCTGCTAACAAGAAAACGGCTGAGACGTTATCAAAAAAGAGAAAACTGGAGGCATAACCCAGCCACTGGCTCGTCACTGAGTCAAGGACTGCTGTCGTCTGCTTAGCGGCATGACGATTCAGTAGCTGTCCACTGACACAGCCAACATAATAGTCACGTGAGAAGGCATCAATCAGTATATAGGTACAATGCACAAAAAGACAGCGCAACAGATTTGGAATTTCTTTCGCGATGGCATGAAGGCGAAGAGTGTTTGACGGCTCAACATCTGTTGCGTTCGACATCAGAATTGCGTAAGGCAAGGCTCCAATATTTTTCGAAATTTTGTTTGCTTTCCTTCTAAGACACGTGTAAACATCATCACATGAGAGGTCCAAGGAAAATCTCATGATCCCATCGAGAGTGAGAACAAAACAAACGTTTGAGAAGTTTTTCTCAATGCCCCTCCCCCCCCTCCCTCCCTCCCACCGTCTGTATCAACGACGAGGAACTCGAGACAATATCGATTAGTTAACTTGCTTTGCTTCCCCATCTCGGGCAATCTCCACAGCATGCAGATTTCACTAGACACATCTAAGAGGCCGCAGACACGCTAACTACTAGATTACAAAGCATGTGTTGTAAGCATGCTCCTGTATCATAGCAAGTCCTAGACTCTTCATTGCCAAAAGAAAAGGACGCTTCGTTCCGGAACAGTTGTGCAGAGCAGATAGTCAAAAGGCAGTGATCTGCAGCCCAGTTCTCATATCTGATAACATCTGCTTCACATGGACCTTTACCTTCTTAACTGACGAATTCATCTAGAGGTTAGACAACCCAATAGAGCCAAGTTTGAAACAAATCGCTAACGAAAAATACTTGCTTGGTATACCCGACTGGCAAGTGTATTGCAATCACTTCAAATGTCAAACGTAGCTTGTTTAAAACGTAAAACGTTATTATGTAGACGGTTCTTGCAGTGATGTTTTCTGAAGACGTGCGTTGTTGTTGTTGTTGTTGTTTTAACGCAATTAAACTCCTTTTAAGGTAAAAAGGGAAGAGCTAGTTAGAAATCTAAATAATACACTAACCCTATTTAAAATTAATTTATTTCAGCAATAGCAGAGGTTTACAAGAATGATGGAAATGAGGAATTCAGAAGGAAAGACTATAGCAACGCCATTTATTTCTACACGGAAGGAATTAAAGTGAACTGCAAGGATGAAGAACTGAAGGCGAAACTATACAGCAACAGGGCCACAGCACACTTTTATTTAGGTTAGAGGGAGCATGTTTTAGTTAATGTTTCGCTGAAGTGGCTACCAGTACCACTGTGATTATGTTCAGTGGCGGATCCAGGATTTTTGAAAGGGGGGTGGCTGACCTGACAGAACGATATCAGAATATTCAAAGACAAAATTACCTCAGTGATAGTTCTGTTCCCTTTCATAATTTCAAGCTTAAACGACCCCAAAGAGGGGGGGGTGGCTAGCCACCCAATCCACCCCCCCCCCCCCCTGGATCCGCCCCTGATGTTCTATGTCATGTTACTTTCTGGCATTAGTAAAGTTTAAAACAGAAGTTTGGTAGTTCGTGTACTGATCGCAACACTTTGTATAATTCTGCACTGTATCATTGGGAGGCGGCAAAATGTTGGAGGGATTGGACTAGCATTCTGACCTTGCGGGCCTTCAAATCGGTTTTTGAAAGTTTCGTTTACAAAAACTAGACTACAACTGCAGGAGCCAGGAGCATGAATGGAGATGAAAAACAAACCTTTTCAGCAAAGTAATTTCCTTCGCATTAACTTCATTTTTCATTCTCTCTTAGGAAATTATAGTGAATCACTGAGTGACTCAAAAGTTGCCATTGAATTACAACCTTCTTTTGTCAAAGCGATTTCAAGAGGTAAGTAAAACGTATGCGTTCTCAGCGTTCTCTCATCCAAAGTGAAGCCTTTGAATTCCCCGCAACCACAGGCAGACAATCCGGACTGTTTGAGGCTGGGTGACGTCACGATACGCTATTTGATATCATACATTTACTGTAATTTGTAACGGCTGACCCGCGAGAAATGCTCCATAAAATACCGAATATTGCATCTTTTTATTCCAAGTTGGGATCTACTGTAAGCCAGATAAATAAAGTTCACAACCTTGCATCGTTAACGGACTTAAAATCCCAGTAAATCGCAAAAGAGCACACATACGATGTAAGGTAAGTGAACTTTATTTATCTGGCTTACAGTAGATCCCAACTTGGGATAAAAAGAAGCAATATTCGGTATTTTATGGAGCATTTCTCGCGGGTCAGCCGTTACAAATTCAGGGTCGGCCAGGGGGGTAGTGGTATACCAGTATATCCGAAAAAAATTCGCCAAATACCCAAAAATACCCAAAATTCCTCCCAATATACCCAAAATAGATTGAAGCGTTGTATACTGTATACCCAAAATTAGTAGTAGCAAAGTAAGCACTTATTTAGCACTTATTTAGCACCCTACCAACAAGGAAGAGACATGCATCATTCGTTATCCATTTAATTGAGAACTGGCAATCAGTCAATCCACACTGGGGCCGGACTGTCATTACTTTCTCACGATAACAGATCACACGGTCACAAGGAATGGTCACGTGTCAGATTGAATAGAAAGATGGTTGGCTATGGTTCATGAATTTTAATCCTCATGGTAAGGGTACACTGGTATTTCTTGAAAAGGCCATTGAACCACTGGAAAATGCTAGGAAAGGGGTTGTTGTTGTCCACAGTGAGAGTCTCGATCAATAAACTTTAAATTAATTTAGCTCCTCCCGAAGCGGATAATGGCCGGTCTTGTGGGCGTACTCAAAAACGGCGGCGGTCTGGGTACGGACGAGTCGTATCTTTAATTCTTTCATGCATAGATCCTCCTGTTTCCCATGTCAGCGATGTAGACTTTGCAGCACTCACAGGAAATCCTGTAAACCACGCCATCTCGTTTATTCGGATCAACCGTTAGAAAATGTTCCTAGAAATTTCGTCATCCCTTGTTTTAGACGCACAAACGTTTTATTGTTCTCTAATAATAATAAAAAAATAGGTTCAAGTGCGATTTTGCCTTAAATCACTTAATAAAACAGAAAGTCACCTGCCGTTGCTGCTATTCTCCTGCTTCGTTTGGGTCTGCTGTGTTGCACGTCGGTTTCGTCCTCTCTTTCAATCAAATCATCACCAGCGGTAAGTTCCGGTTCTTCAAAAGAGAGAACTTTGTCTTCTGATGCGTGTAACAACGCCAAGTAAATGTAATAATCATTTTCTTCAATCTCGATAGTGTCATCTGCAATCCATTTAACATTTACAGTTCCTTTTATGCCATCTTTGGAAACTATGTGTTCTTTCCCGGTGGTTGTAAACAGAAGGGGGGTCCACAAGGTCCTGGCTGTACCACTCTGTTCGAACATCGGCAATATGGTCATCATCTGGCAGGTCTTCAAGAAGTTTCACGATGTAAAAGGAGCTTGTTTGCAAGGATCTTGGTCTACAGCTCTGCGGATACAACACATATGTTCCTTGGACCACTCTCAAGCAGCGGCTAAACCTTTGCTTCAGTCGCTTTAAAAATATTAGTGTTGAGTTAAAAAAAAATGGCTGACAGCAGTTTCAACAGTGGTCTTGATCAACGACGTGTAAACGAAAGGCGTTACCGCATCGAAAGCAATGCTGTAACAAATGAATTAAACCGTGTCCGTGTAAACAGTGCCTTATTAAAATGAACATTATTTCTAAAGTAGGTTATGCTTTGTACAAAACTTGAAAAAGCTTCTTCTTTTATTTGCTTTTCTGTAACATTACATCGCCTGTTTTTCTCAGCCTGGTTCTCTGCTGAAACATTCAGTTAAAACTTTTGGTTTAAAAATTAACTTGGGTTTCTGGTTATTAGGATATTACACTACTAACCTGGAAAACTCACCGACAAGCTCGTATTCTTTAGCGTTATCTTCCAACATAAAATCCTGGTATATTCTCCACTCGTCTTCTGAGCTGACAGTAAAAAGTCTGCCACTAGGGGAATCCCGCGGATCAGGCTTTTTATGCTTCACACCAATCGAAAAATCAAGTTTATCGATGCCACAGACTCGTGCGCTTTGTCTTGAAACCCTCCGTAGCCGTCCAGAACAAAAGGCGTCTTAAGATCTGAAAAGCTTCCTTCACTTATTTTCATATAAGTTGACTACTTTTCGGTTGGTTTTGGTTCACCAAGCCGGTACAAAAAAACAGGAAACCGGCAGAAAAATCGCTCGAGCGGTCATTGTCACGATCGGTCCGCATGTTATGTGCTTTTACCGGATGTCACTGATGTCATGCCAGGTTCAGAATCACCGTGTCCACGAAACATGAGTTCAGCGGTCGTCAGCCATGAGTTCAACAACGTCATGTACACGTCTCCATTGTCTCCTTTCATTGTCTTTTTGACTCCGATTACTACTTTCAGCTGAACTTTATTTTTAAATAACATGAACCGGTCTAAATTCATGCGTTTTGGAATGTGTAATCACAAGTTCAGGAAAGGTAGATATACTTTAAACCTGAAATTCAAAAAACGTGATATACCGAATACCCATATTTCAGCTGAAATATACCGTATACCCGATTTAAAAAGCCCCTGTATACCGTATACCCAAAAACCCTGGCCGACCCTGCAAATTACAGTAAATGTATGATATCAAATAGCGTATCGTGACGTCACCAGGCCTCAAACAGTCCAGATTGTCTGCCTGTGCCGCAACGTACGTGCATGATGCGTCAAACATTAAAAGCCCTGAGATGTCTTTGTCTTCTTGTGTAATTTCAGAAATTATTGTTTTTAAGTTCCGCCTACAAAAGCCTTTACAAGTCGTAACTCTGTGTACATGAATGAGACAAGAACTGAAAAACTTGTGCAAAAATACAAAACTGTAGCGCCAATTTTGCAACATTTTTTTATAAACACTCAACAGGGAAGAACTCTATCTTTCTGCAGATTTCTTCAATTCATTATTGTTGAAAAAAGTCAACGTTTTCCGAAGAAAGCGAATAACACGGCCTGTACACGTTGTTCCCGTATCACCAATCCAACTGGAAGAAGACGAATGGACAGACAGCAAATGAGATTGATAGATACTATGTATGACTCAATATCTGAGGGAGACAGCAGTCCCCTTCAGGAGGAGACGATTATTCTCGCCCAAAAGAGGCAAACGTAATACTCGCATGTAAAGGTCCCATTTCTTAGGTGGTATCAGCAGCAATGATGATGATGACGATGATGACGATGATGATGATGATGACGATGATGATGATGATGACAATGATGATGATGATGATGATGATGATGATGATGATGATGATGATGATGATGATTAGATCTGAGATCTAAGATTGCTTTTTCGGGTTTTCCCTTTTTAACACTTGGGTTTCGGTTTTTAGCTAAATGAAAGCGGCTTAATTCTCGTGTGAACATAGCATTCGGGGAAACTGAGCCTTCACTCGTCTTTTTCCTGTTTTTGTGGATTTTTTCGGTTTTTGAACTTATTAAAATAAGTTCCAAAGGTCGATTACATCGAAACGTTCTTGTCAACTTCATTTTGTTCATACTTGAGACTTGAGACTTGAGACTTGAACCAAGAAACGAAAAAACGGGACGCTTTCGCAAGCTATTTGAATCTGAGACATCAAGATTAGAAGTCCGACACCCACCCTAACCACTTGGCCACCCTTGTCCTTGTCCTTGTAATTCAAATCGAACATCAGTATCTTTTCTGGGTGTATATAGAATTGTTTACAAATTCTATATTCTTAGGGGCAAGTACCTGTATTCAGCTGAATCAGTTTGCGGAAGCTATTACGTGGTGTGATAAAGGCTTAGCTGTATCCTTTACTTAATTCAAGAAATACAGTGGAATTCCAAACATGGCGCCTCTTACTCACCCCTCACCCGTGGGTAGTAGTTTCTTTCACATACTTCAAATTGCAAACATACTTCACGTTCTTTCCTACCATGATGGGGAAACGGGCCCATGGGAAGGTTATACAAACCCGTCCGTTTACAGGGCGAGGCTTAGCTAAGTTTACGTGAGTCGTGGCAACTGAACTATTGGTACTGTGTGTGCATTTCTTAGAACAACTAGAAATTTCCCAAAATTGACTTTACTTTTGGAGAGACGTTATGTTATTTTTTGGTGGCGAAGGGGGGAGGGGTTGAATTGCAAGATAAAACCCATCTCCCGTTTCTGAACGTAAATGAACTGTCCATATAGCAAAAAAAATGAAACCTCCACATCTCACAAATAGACCGGTTTGAAGTATAATTTCTCCCTTTCATCTCCCTTTTCTCCTCAGGAGCCCATTACTTTTTCTTCGTGATTTTTTTCCATTTCTGGTCCCGCAAACAAATGAGTGCAAGTTGGCGTTGTTATTCATTGGTCTTGCTGTTAATCATGACCAAGAAATATGGGTACATAAATATGGGTACATATTTCTTGGAACACGAACAAGAAAAGAAGAAGCGGTGGTGGATAATCTTTTTTCGATTCTAGTATTGGAATTTTATTTCAATTTCATTAGTTATAATTTTGGTAACTGTGAAGCTATAGCCTTGACATGTGTAAGATTGACAGGAATAACCAGACGTTGTTGGAATTAAGGTGTAGATCTGTCAGAGAACTTAACAAGGTCCAAGATACAGGTAGAGAGGAAGCGAAGGAGCAGCTGGAAACGCAAACGGTAAGTCGATAAGCAACACATCGGGCTTGTACACGTTATCCATTTTATTTTGGTTCTTTAGTGGTCTGATCAGTCGTGTGTCGAGTGGTCTTTTACCGGAGGTTAAAAGTAATAGAAAAAAATGAAAATGACTAGCATCAAATATAGCTGTCAGCACCTTTGAGAGTTAATTGGCCGATTCGTTATATTGAAGATGCAGTCGCTTACAAGAGGTTAATTGGGCGTAAAAAGCTATGATCTTAGAGAATTTTGCCAAGCAAACACAACTCACCCGCTATTAGTCATCAAAAATCTTTTAATGTTTTATTTTTTATTAAGCACTTGCATCAGTGCTCATGATCAAGTACGTTTTCCGATTCCAATGGAAAAAGAAAGATCAGGTATAAGGTTTTAGTTCTGTGGTGGATGATCGGCTAAGAGAAACAGAAGCAAGGATTGTCCTAAAAGCAAGTAATTTTTGTGTTTTACAGAATAATGATACCCTTTTGATCGAAATTGCTCGTAATCTTGGAAACATCCCTTCTCATCTAAAAGTTGGCAAACAAGTGGAAGACAAGGCTAAAGAAGGAGGCGTGTATGCAATTCTAGGTGAAGCTCATTTCCGTCTGGGTCAGTTCAAAACAGTCATAGACTGCTTTGAACTCCATCTAAAAATTGCAAAAGAAGTAAGAGACCGGGTGGCAGAAGTAGCATCTTATAGTACACTTGGTATATCTCATTTCCATCTCGGAGATTTTAGGAAAGCTATAGACAACTTTGAACGTCTCCAAAATTTGGCAAGAGAAGTTGGAGACAGATCGGTAGAAGGGAATGCATATTCGAATCTTGGATGCGCCCATTTCAGTCTAGGGGATTTTAAAACGGCCATGGACTACCATGAACGTCATCTGAAAATTGCCAAAGAACTGGGAGATAAATTGGGAGAAGGAGTTGCGTATGGACATCTTGGGTGTGTCCATCGCAGCCTCGGAGATTATAACACAGCGATAGATTACCACGAATATCAGCTAAAAGTTGCGAAAGAAGTTGGTAACAGGACAGGAGAGGGACTCGCATATACGAATCTTGGTCTAGCCCACTTTAGTCTCGGAAATTTCAGAACAGCCATTAACTGCCATGAACCCTCCATAAAAATTGCGAGAGAAGTGGGAGACAGGGCTTTGGAAGGAAAATCGTATGGAAATCTTGGCTGCGCATATTATAGGCTCGGAGAATTTAAAACAGCCATAGATTACTATGAACAAGCTCTGCGGATTGCAACCGACTTGGAAGACATTGTTGCGCAAGGGAAGGCATGTGGTAATCTTGGAAACGCACATAACAGTCTCGGTGATCACAAAACAGCCATAGAATGCTATGAACGTCAACTAAAAATCGCAAAAAAAGTGGGAGACAGATCGGGAGAAGGAATAACCTATGGGAACCTTGGTTGTACCCACAGCATTCTGAGAGATTTTAAAATAGCTATAAACTGCCACAAACATCAGCTAAAAATTGCGAAAGAACTGGGTGACAGATCTGAAGAAGCAAAGGCGTATGGAAATCTTGGCGACGATCAAGCCAGTCTTGGGGATTTCGAGTTAGCCATAGAGAACTACGAACTTCAGCTTAAAATTGCCAAAGAATTAGGAGACAGGTGGTTAGAGGGAAATGTGTGCGAGCAACTTGGCCAATATTATTACCGGCTAGGTGATTTTAATACTGCAAAAGGCTACCATGAACGTCGTCTGGAAATTTCGAAGGAAGTGGAAGACAAGGTTGGGGTGGCGTGCTCGTTATATGGGCTTGGTCGTTGTTTTAACTCTCTGGGCTGTGCAAGTGAAGCACTTAACCATTATCATTGCAGTGTAACAGCATTCAATGATATTAGGGGTCGTCTTCAGTTCAACGACGAGTGGAAAATCAGCTTACGCCATACCTATAGCGTGGCTTACGCTAGTTTATGGCGTTTGTTGTTAACAGAAGGCAAAGTTCTAGAAGCTCTGTTTTCCGCTGATCAGGGACGTGCACAAGCTCTGAAAGATCTTATCGAATTCAAGTATGGTTTTCAAACAACCCTGTCAGAGTCAGGAGCAGTGAATGGAAGTGAGAATGAAATATTGAAATGCCTTCCCGCAAACACAGTTTTCATAGCTAATGAAAGTCGAGAAGTTATTTTCTGGATTTGCCAGAAAGGAAAGGAAGTTCAATTTCGAAGAAAGGAAATCAGCAATGACAGTTCGTTGGTTGACGTCTCCACTTTCTTCCAATCTCTCATTCAGATGGCGTGTGAGGAAATAGGCGCAAGAGCTCATGTTAAATGCGAAGATCGCTCACTGGATGAAACAAGAAACGAAAGGCTATCAAATTCGAGATCACCTCCCGTCGACAGACAAACATCGTCATCAAACTTTACAAAATGTGCTTTAAGTACATTTTTTGACACCATCATTAGTCCCATCCAAGACTTGCTTCTTGACAGTGACCTTGTATTAGTTCCCGAGGGGCCGTTGTATTTGGCTCCGTTTGCCGCGTTTATGGATTCGAATTCCAAGTACCTTTGTGAATCTTTTAAAATTCGACTGGTTCCATCGCTGAGCAGCTTAAAATTGATTGCTGATTGTCCGTTAGGTTACCATAGTAAGACTGGAGCTCTCCTGGTGGGTGATCCTTGGATACAAGAAGTGTCAAAGTTACTGCAGCTGCCATGCGCTAAAGAGGAAGTACAGATGATTGGGCGAATACTTCACACTACACCTCTCATCGGGAGACAGGCGACAAAGGATGAAGTGCTAAAACGACTCCCCTCGGTTGCTTTGGTACACATCGCAGCCCATGGAAGGATGGAAACAGGGGAAATTGCCTTGGCACCAAACCCTACACCGGCATCACAGACACCTGTCGAGGGAGACTTCATGTTAACAATGAAAGATGTGTTGAGTGTTCAGATGCGAGCAAAGCTGGTTGTACTGAGTTGCTGTCATAGTGCTCGTGGAGATATTAAGGCTGAGGGTGTGGTTGGCATTGCACGGGCGTTTCTGGGCGCTGGTGCCCGGTCTGTTTTGGTGTCACTGTGGGCGATTGATGACGAGGCCACTCTGGAGTTCATGAAAAATTTTTACCACCACCTAATGAAAGGAAAAAGTGCCAGTGAGTCACTGAACCGAGCCATGAAGTGTATGAAAGAATCTGACCAGTTTAGTGCAGTGAAGTACTGGGCTCCGTTTGTACTCATTGGCGATGACGTCACACTGGAGTTTGAAGGATTTGAATAAATGACCTGCACTGTAAATAGACCAATTGTTTCAATTTTAGTTGCGCTGTTGCGAGAAAATTTGCGTAAAGCATTCTGAGAGGTGTTATACTGGCTGAGGTCACACTAGAGAGTGAAATCGTGACTGAAACTGTAAATCACGATTTAACCTAAATCGCAATTTACAATCTGTGTGCCCTTATCGCATCCGGTTGTCAAACATTGATCCAGAACAGGAACCGATAACCTCCAGAACTGTATTTCTAGTAGCATACAGGTATTTTTAAAAATGCTGTTTACATAATTCAATAGTTTAGGTAGGGACGGATTCGGAAAAAAAAACATCGTTGCTGTATTAGCTATTTTTCTTGTGGGACGCGTAATCTTCAAATCCCAATGTAGGCGCATGAGAAGCCGATTGAGATTTGTTTTGTCACAAAGGCAACGCAATCAAAGAATTGCAGCTGCTATTTGTTGGGAGAGCACCAGACGGCATAGACGCTTTTGGGTAATTCCACGGCCACAGCACTGGTTTGATACTTTACTCTTCAGTCCAGGTCTTGAGTCGGAATGGAAAACACACTTTAGAGTGACTCGTAGAACCTTTACGCACATATGCTTGAGAATCGGGCCTGAAATTGTGAAAATCGATACTAGAATGCGCGATGCAGTTGAAGTTCCTAAAAGGATTGCCTTAACTTTATGGCGCCTTGCGAGTGGAGACTCTTTAAGAAGTTGTGGTCTTCAATTTGGCCTTGGGAAGTCGACAGCCATAACGATTGTCGATGAAGTATGCAGAGCCTTCTGCCGCTTGTCACCTCAAGTTATAAGATTTCCTCAAACTCGAAACGAAGTGCAGGCGGCTATCGACGAGTTTCAAGAGTTTTCTCGGTTTCCTCAAGTAGAGGGCGCAATTGTCGGTACTCACATCGCAGTTATTGGGCCACGTCGTAACAGAGCAGATTATTTCAATAGAAAGAGATTTTACAGTATTGTTTGGCAAGCCGTCGTTGGTGGCCAAGGAAAGTTCCTGGATGTCAGTGTTGGTTGCCCTGGGAGTATGCATGACGCCCGCGTGTACAGATTCAGAAAAACTGTATGAAAGAATAGAGAATGGAGAAATCTTGAACGCTCCCTGCCGTCGAATTGGAGGCTATGACATACCTCCCCTTTTGCTAGGTGACGCTGCCTACCCCCTTTCAAAATGGTTGATGAAACCGTATCCAGAAAACGCCTTACTTGGCCAAGCCGAGTGCACTTATAACACGTACCACTGCAAGGCGCGCGTGAAAGTGGAACAAGCGTTTGGAGAATTAGGGGTCGTTGGCGCTGCCTCAATAAGCGACTAGATGAACACCCTCGGAAAGCATGTCGTACCTTCATCACATGTTGAATTCTACGCAACATATGTGTGAACATGGACGACCGTATAAATGATGGGCCAGTTAATCCTAGGCAAAGACTGCGCCCTCGCTTACCGGGCCCAAACATTGATGGTAAGCAAGTGCGTGACGCGATCAGGGATTTCCTAGCATGACGGCTATTTTGTAACGCATAGGCGCATAGTAAAAATTCTTGACAAGGCCTTTTCTTTCCATGGCCTTTTATTAGAATATTTGAATATACATGTATATTGCATTCATGATTGATAGGTAAAGTAAAACAGTCTATAAGCTGTTGAGCAGAACTGTTATTAAAGTTCTGTTAAAACTGAAACAATTATATTATCATTTTCTAGATGTTTAGGTAT
Source organism: Siderastrea siderea (assembly GCA_964030785.1). Classification (NCBI taxonomy): domain Eukaryota; kingdom Metazoa; phylum Cnidaria; class Anthozoa; order Scleractinia; family Rhizangiidae; genus Siderastrea; species Siderastrea siderea. The sequence continues at coordinate 18,190,235 of OZ034975.1, forward strand.
AAATGGTCACGGTCATCCTGGTGTTCACGTGCAGCTAATTCTTTTTAAGCAGTTCTCCGAGAGTTCCCATGAATTCCCGTAGCATAGCATGTTCCTTCTCTTGTATCTCTTTCTCCTGGTCTAACATCTTCTTAACCACTGCCTCGTCATGCTTTTCACTTTCTTCTAGGAAATATTCTAGCGACTCTCTCGACTCCTCTTTTTGTGGCATTGCTCTTAGACCCTTTCTTGGTCTCGCTCTTTGTATACATATCTTTGTCTTGCTTTACTTGCTTCTTCTTATTTTCCTGTGCCGAAGTTTGCGTGACTGTTTTTCTCTTCTTGGGGTTAATAAACAGCCGCGAAGAATCGTCAAAATCGTGACCTTCTGAGCTTTCATTTTTCCACTCATTCGTTTCTTGATCAGCCGAGGCGTCGTCATCATCCCTAGTATTAATGCTCCCTGTCGCACTTTCATCTCCATAATCAAGAATGCCTCTAACTTCGCTGCTTTCCTGCGAACTGGTTAATTCACTCCGGTGCTTTCCATGAGATTAGTAGGATAGGTTGAATCTCTACAGCCCATCACCTCGTCGATTAACTCGTAGAAGGGGCTCGTCTCTCTTCCGTTCCCGCTCTTGCAATTTTTGGCTTTGGCTTCTTTGTAACCATCTGTAAGATTTTTGATTTTGATTTTAATTTGGCTGACCGAATGCACGAGAGTCGATGTCACGAATTGTAGCGTTGAATTCATTGGCTATCTTTTCCCACACGGCTTTGTTTCTTTTTTTCTTTAAATCGCCGTAATACTTAGCCCAAATCTGCAGGAGGCACTTGGACTCGTCTTCACTCCACTTTCTCCTTGTTGGAGCGTTTGTGGGGGATGAACTTGAAGTTGAGAGCGTAGGGGAACTGCTCCGAGTCACGGTTATGGCTGTCTGCGGGCTTGAAGTCCTTGGATAGCTAGACTGAAATGGACTTCTCAGCGACATGGGATTATCAAGTTGTTGGCCTGAAGTCATCATGGCGTTGAACATTGTTCCAGGAATGTAAGGTGCTTGCCATCCATAATTAAAACTTCTTCACATTAACATGGCTACAGCTTTAGGACATGAAAATAGGAAGGATTTTATAATTTGAAGTCTTACCTCCAATTTATGCCGTCGGGCTCCGATTGTACGGAAGGAATAGCAAATCTAAACGGAGGACGATCGGACATTTTAAATAATAGATAAATTTGTAGAGCTTTGTGAAGGCCCTATGAAAGAGTTGTGATACAGCGCAAAATTGGTGGAAACATTCCCTAAGCTGAGGAATTTGAAAAAGTTGCCGCCACTCTCCTAATTTGTCGTCTGATTGGTTAGCCGATGGAGAGTTAGATAAATCGACTGATTAATCGTACTTTCGAAGACGATTTAGAACGAGATTTAGTGTCTTTGAACTCTGCCGCTACGGCATCAATTTTCACCGGGGTCTCCAAACTGCTATTTTGGAGTAAATCGTGATTTAGCAGAGTAAAATCGCGATTTAACTCTCTAGTATGACCTCAGCCACTGAGTAACTCCTTTAAATATGTTGCAACATAATGCAAACATCCTCCCGTTGTCCTGAGACCGGCACCGAAACAGAAATATTTCTAAATGACAAAAGTGTTTTGTTAAATTGGTACATAGCTGGTTTGATTTCAAAAGCAAATATGTTCTTAACACGTTATTTATTGTCCAAGCCAGGCACATAAGAAAAAAAAAGCAATTGATCTTGTTCGAAAATCAGAATGCTGACCATGTCTCTCTCCTTTCTTACACACTCTTCGCTCGTTTTATTTTCCCTTTTGCTTTCCCACTACAGAAGGGTCTGGAACTCGCTACAACGACTGTTGATATTGTAGGCCTTCTTTTCTCATTTCATATTCTTTTTTTTAAATTGCCAATAAATAACGATTATGGCAATTACAATTTCATGGTGCATTAATTAAAGGACAATTTCGTAAAAAGGAATATCTTTCTAAGTTTTCAGCGCACTGCAACACTATAAGCAGTTGTTCAGAAACCAAACTATGACAAGTTGGCTCGTTTTATAACTTCTGTCCTTTAAACATCTCTTCTTTATTTGATGATTCCTCGAGAAATAGGTTTCCAGTTTGTGCTAACCTTGTTCTTTTTCTTGTTGTTTTCACGTTAGCTTCTGAACCAAGTAGTTGTGTTTAGTGAAGAGAATACCTGTGGAAGATTTCTTGCTGCTAATGTAATCAAAAGGTCTTCATAACAAGACAACGATCTCGTTTCAGTGCAAGAACTCACTCACTCACTCTTCCTATTCGTGCTGAGTGGCACATAAGGCCTCTTTTTCTTGAGGTGGATTGTTTTACAAGGCAGGGTTGTTGGCCCTGCGCTTAACCTCCAACCTGGAGGGCCAGGACGCTGTTCAGTCTGGCCCCTCTCCCGTTGATCAATTCAGCATGGTTGAACCTACCAGGAGCATAAGCTCCAGCTGACATAGCTCTAGGGGTCGTAAGGGCACGCAAGCCTTCCCGCCACAACAGGGCACAGCACCAGATGAGGCGAAAATCTACGACTATCATCATTTTATCAATGGAATAAAGTTTATTTACAATTTAGTTGTAAATCGAGTTAAAGATGTTTATGATCAAGTAAATTTGTCGAATTATATTTTAAACCGATAGGGTGCAGAAACTTTTTATTGGCATGAAACCGAATTAAGAACGACAACATACCACCCAGCCTCGTTTAAAAAAATACGCCTAGAGAAACAACCACTATTAAAGATTCTTTGTCAACGATATCTATCTGATTTAGTTTTAGAAAGCCACTGATTTTAAGGAAGCTGAATGTTTTGTTTTGTAAGACGGCCATGATTGTTGCCGTCGACTAGACAAGTTTTCTTCTAGATCATTTTGGATCACTTTGGTGACATAAAAGGTTTGTAAGTAGGTAAATCTGTGTACCTTCCTTGAAGTATCCTTAACATGATGTGATGTTCCTTAGAATAATAGTAGGCCCAGAATAGTAGGTCCGTTGTTGGAAAGCCAATTCCAGCCAATCCGGGATGAATTGCCTTCTTTGATAAACGCGCTCACTGCTATAACTATTACATTACAGTTTCGAAGTAGTCAAAATCAAATTCAGTTAAGACGTTATAAAAAGGATGATAATCCTGGATGACTTTGAGCAGGCAGGCCCTGTAGCATAGTTGATTTAAAACTACGTTCAGGGCCTAGATAGTAACCAGAGGACCTCAGCCTTATTAAGTACCGGTAGTTGTAGTAGTAGTTGTAGGCTTCAGTCGAACGATTTCAACACCATCCAACGTAGTTGAATTCACTAGTTCAAACAGACTTTGCTGTATGATTGTCTGATGACAATCAGACTTTGTTTAACAGCGTTCAGAATCATTCTTCAAAATCATTAAAAATCATTCTTCAGAGTCAATCATTCTTGAGAAGCATTAACAATCCTTCAGCAGGGTACCCAGGGCACCCAAATGCATTAAACTTGTCAAATTCCAACAATGTTACAGTGTTGGATGGAAGAGTTGAATCCGTTTGCCAGGGTCTTAGTGTAAGTGAACTGTAAGTCTAATTTAATCCTAAGCTGAATTACAAAAATATTATGATAATTTTTTTTCGACTAGAGTCTTTGCGACTAAGCCTGTTTAGAGCTGTTGTCGGCGTTACAAGGTTCTTTTAAAAACCACCGACCTCCTCTTCTGCGGACCTCTTAAACTTGAAAAAGATGAAAATAAATTTCCCCTGCCAAAGTTCAAGCTACTATTATGAAATTTAAAAAATGCTAAAATCAGATCATGTAATAACAATCGGTAAAGGTCTCTTTTTAAGTTAAAACCATACAAGAGACAAGAAAACCCATGCTTTATCAAGACGGGCCCTAACAATCTGGAGTTGTGACCACCTACGGTCTTGAATTTCTTGAGTTTTACACATGCACGCTTAAAATATCCACTGTGTCGTGGCACACTCACTATGTACTGATCAAGAGGTGTAACTACAAGGCCTACATTTGGCGAAATGCTCACCAGTTAGCTCTTCTTCTTCCTCCTCCAAAAGGCCTTGGTTGGGAAGTGAACGATGTTGGTGCTCTAGAAATTAAGTGGACGGAAGGTGAATTGATGCCTCACGAGTTGGCAGACATCATAGTTCACACTCTTGCAGAAGACGATGAAGACGACGAAGAGATTCCCTAGATGGAAAATGTTGTGGACTTGATTTTTGATGCATTATAGAAACGGCGTACAGGTGTGTTTTCCTATAAGATGCATGAGCACTTTTGCAGTATTAGAATATTGAATGGCTTTTTAGATGTCAACAAAATCATGACATGGGTACCGTGTGGTTTTTTGTTTGAGATAAAGAACGCTGCAGGAGACGATGATGACAATTAACAGATTCCCGAGTTGGACGGTGTTATATATGTAATTTTAATTCAAATACATACACATTTTGGAGTGTTATGTGTCTTGTCAGGGCATTTTAGGTGTAATTTTTAAAAAAAGCACGAGGTGGGTAACCTGTAGTTTTTTGCCTCACATAAAGAATGTGGCCGTACGGCCAAACGCCCCCACTTGAGAAGTGCGAACGACCTGAATTGAGACACCCTCGGGCTATGCTTCAAAACGTTATATGTCCCCAAAAGTCCCCGAGGCGGGGGAAGGGTTTCGTCTCCTGGCCCATAGACTAAACGTTCATTATGTATCTACTAAGACCATTCTAATTCTCAAATGGTAATACGCTTCGAACCTCGAGCCAGCCAAATATATTCCCGTCTGACCCTCACACAGTCAATACGTTCATATTTTTATCTGATCTAATTGATCCGTTTGTTATGTTTCCTAAGAATAACTTAAAGTTTTTGAAAAATCAAGAGGAAATGTCAAGGAGAAGTAAGTAATCGACCAGTGTTCGCTGTTATAGGTTTCACCTTTTTCTCATAATTATTTAGGGGTTGGTGGAGGAGGAGTATGGTAGTTTTTCATAAAGAGGCTTGAAACGTCGGTGACAGGACTAAAGAGTTTATTCTCAAACATCAAGGCCAAACAACAAAGTTTTCGTAGATTTCTTGTCATTTACATTGGGATGAAGTAAGCCTTTTACTTCCAATACTCTTCTGATGGCCTCTCTCTTGTTAATTACGTCGCAAGGCCAGGATGTTCAAGGCACAATTGAACTAACTCAGGATGACCATCCTTTTTGAGCCAGTTTTATCAAATTAACAATGTGGATCCTGTGCCTTAAGGCAAATAATTATGATGGCAACGAATTTTTGGGATTCTCGCGATTGTGTGGTAAAACGCTAAAATTAGTTTCCGTGGTAATTTCCTCTTACAATAATTACCCTATTTTGCAGGATGCACAGAAAAAGAACGTAAAAGAATGTTAATTTTATTACATCACATGAAAAGAGAAAAAGGTTAATTTTGTGTGGTATGATTATACAATGAGACTCTACTAACCGAGGCCACCATAAGAAACCAGAAATAATATACAATTCCGTCAGCGAAACCGTGCGTTTGAATATTTAAATGATAATAATAATAATAATAATAATAATAATAATAATAGTAATAATAATAATAATAATAATAATAATAGTAATCATAATAATAATCATAATCATAATCATAATCATACTCATAATAAATTCTTGCTTATAGGTTCTTGAATTTTTCCAAGACTTTTCTTTATGTACACCTGCCTTTTCTGTGGCTGTACGCACATCTCACAGACAAGTTTGGAGAGAATCGGTTGCTATGGTTGCGAGATATGATGTCATAAGTAGCAGGTGGTCAAGCCAATTTGAAAGAAAAATGCGTGTTTTTCACCGTTTTATGCTTTAAAAAAAACCAAAATGTTACATGTCTACATAAACAATTTTTCATATCCGCCGTTTTTTGATGATTTCAAATTTTGGTTAAAATCCAGGATGGCGACCATCTTGAGTGATGTCACAGGCCCCCAGCAGCGCCGCAACCCATGATATATACCTCACCTTGTAGAGCACATCACAGGTTTTCGACTAAATCTCTTCGAAATATTGTAACACAGCAAAAACCCAGGGGAGCCGAGGGCTCTATCAACAACCCCCGTACCACTGTGGGGCTTGACTTTGCTTGTACGTCTGAGGGTTAACATAAGTTAAGATATGCGAGAAATTTAGAGGGTTAATCGTTGGTTTCCTCCTGTAAGACACCAGTCCACTCAGCCGAACATAATTCACAGGCCCAATATCATACCATTCTAACATTATTATTCCTTTTCCACTGGCCGAACATTGGGAAAAAAACTAAAAATGTCAAAACATAGTTCGTTAGTCTGACCGAATAAAATCCAAAACGTCATAACGTAATTTAGATTCTAGTTTGGACAGTCTACTAATGCTTTACACGATTAAAGGAAGGGGTTTAAAAGAATGTGGTCTCATGAGGGTCGAGGGTCCCTGTAATCCCAAGCATGTCCAATACTCACCACTTGTTCAAGTCGTGAAAGTGGTGATTCAACTCGTACCAGTTGTACGAGTCGTAATACAATGGTTACAATTGGTTTGTTTTGTTCACCACTACACGACTTGTGCAACTCGTACCAGTTACACCACTTGAATCACCACTTTCACCACTTGAACAAGTGGTGAGTATTGGACAACCCTCTGTAATCCATATCCAAGTCGGTTTCAATCGTTTAACTTCGATTCCAGTTTAGGTTGTGTCCAGCTGTAAGCTTTGAGAGAAATTAATGAGATATTTTTCTTAAAACTAAACCATATAGCTAAGCGTATGCTTCCACGTTAAATAAAGTGTTGTTGTTGTTCCTGATTTCGTGCGAGAGTTTAAATTTGGCTTTGAGTCGTTTGCTCTGTTTAACATTTTATCTCCTTCGGTTTCCAACTATGACCTTTTCCGGTTCGCTGTAAGAAATTCTGGTGACAGTTACAAACTCTTACCGCATTGCTAACAGTACAATATAGAGTTTTAATTAATTCTCCCGAGTGATTCGCTTGTGGCTTCGTACACAAAAATAATTTCCTCCGTTTCTCCAAAAGAAATATATTACGTCGCGTTACTGGACATTAATTTAACGAAATTATAACTAGAAAAAATTAATTTTTCTCAATTGGTTAATTAGCATGTGTATGTTTTTTGTCTGCATGAACTAGCTTTTAATTCCTCAATATCCAAGGACTGTGGAGTACGACCGTTCCCGATGATATGAATACGTAATTTAAAAAATGTGTCAACTCAAGAAAGAACTTTGAGACCATTCGAATTGAACGAAGGCCATGACAGGTACATAAGCCATTGTTAAACTCTCCCATATTGCTAACATCTTACAAAAACAACTTTGACGCTCCTTTTTCCATAACAATTGATTCAATATCTTGGCTTGATAGCTGCATATACATAAACAGCTGTTTCGATTTCCTAGAATAAAACCTTTGACCCGTTTATGCTAATTTTTCAAGAAGGATTTGTAAGTAGATATCATGAGTTCACTTTTTAATTCCCTTCTGTACTACATGATTGGCATGTTTTTATTGTATTGTTGTTAAAAGTAGTGTTAAAATTTTCCGGGAATTGCAACCGTTGTTGCCTTTTTCCAATTTATTTTGAGAAGGTCTTTGTTGCAGTGTAAAGACCATTCAGACCTTTCGGGCGAGCAAATAAAACAACAACTTGGGTACATTAGAAGATCACTGAGCTCTTTCGATATTGCTAGTAACAAAATAAAGCAATTTGTCTAAGTTTGATAATTAAGGAATCACTTCTGGGGGTGGTGACGGTAAACGAGGGATACGTTTCTTCCATTTCATAGAATTAGACCTTTGACATTGTGAAAGTATGATTTCCGACCACTCTAACACTATTACTTTTTTGTTTTTAGAAAGACGCCATGCTAAACTGAATTCACTCTAGAACTTATCACGTCATTTCTGATGGCGATATTATTCGTGAAACAGACCCATTATTGTTTATGGTACATTTTGCTTTCACTGCACTCCTAAAATGCGTAAATGAAACCAGTGCCCGCTTTGCTTCGAAAAGGCCGCCCATGTGCTCAGAACAGGAATGCTTGATTATCCTATCAAAGGAAGTGATACGAGTACATTGCCGACTAATAACGAGAACAAATGAGGCCTTCAGTATGACTAGTTTCTATCCTAAGAACAATTTCTTCAAAATTACAGTGGAAAAGCATAACAAAATCTTTCTTTGACAGAAAGCTAGTTTATTTTACATTTTTTCTGCCAAACATAGTTCAATTAATCCATGCCAACAGATGGACCTAAAATTCAGATGAAACCATACAATCGGAGGTGCTGTAAACAAAGAAGTTTTTGGCAGACAGTTTTGCCTACGTTCACTTTTCTTGAAAAACCCGCTTCAACCAAACAGGAAAGCCGCCACTCGAGAAAATGAGAGCAATAGTGAAGTAGGACATCAATACATTTTCGGAAAGAGTCCCATTTTGCAAGAATTGGCTTCTGACGAGAAAAGACGACTTAATAAAAAGTCAGGCCATGGACTGGGTTAGCCGGAGAATGGGAAACATGCGGTAGTGTTCTGTACAGAGTAACAATTAAAAAATGAAAAGAAGGCTTTTTTGGTACGTTTTTAATTAATAGAAATTGAACGGTCCAAATAAAAGATTAAGGTTTATTGAAAAAAAAAAACGTGAGTTTGTTTATCGCTTGCAGACTAGCGGATGTAGCTTCAACTATTTATTATGAACGTCATTAACTGATCATGATGATCAAAAACTAATTTAAATCTTGGATGTTGTATTGTTGACAATATTTAATTTCTTGATAGCTCTATTGTAATAATTGAATGAACTTTTAAACAACTCATAATGTAATAACACTCTTGTAAAGCATTGCGTCTATCAATAACAAGTTTATCAGTTTTTCCTCTAAATGATTATTTTCGATCTCTAAATTATCACTTTCACGGAAGCAATCAGTGTTTTTGTCTCTCAAATCGTTTATATCATATGATCAATTCTGTTCTCTGTCAGCACGCTGGTACCTTCATGATTAATTCCTCCTACAGAGTCTGTTTTATTCCCTCAAGTTGTTCCAGGTTGGCAATCTTCCTTGCGAAATCAACGGCATCAAGAATAATTAAGGCAATCCTCGCAATCAGCGCCGCTCCTTCTGTGGCAAGGGCTGCAATGATCATGGCGACCACCTTGGCAACAGTCTCCAACCAGTCGTACCATTTCATTTCTTTACACAAACTCTTGATGATTGTCCACAGGATCTTTGCTTTGTAGGCGTCCTTGATGAGGTTGAAGACGGCTTTAGCTTTTGCCACTGCATTGCCTCCGGCTGCTTTCCATGAAGCAATGAAGTCTGCAATCGCCGTCTGCAACTTTGGAGATCTCTTGATTGCGTTTGCAGTGTCTTCAACTGTCTTTTCCATGGTGCGTTTGCTTACTGTTAGACTTATGCCTACCGCGTGCATGACGAGAAGCACGGCCTCGACTACAATACTGGCTTCCTGCAGAATGCTGGACCATTCAATGTCAGCGACTGTTGCAAGCTCTCTGCCAGGCAGGAAATCTTCACCTTTCCTTGTTAACTGCACCCAGTATTTTCCATCACTCCTCTTGGTTATTTCCATGCGGAATGTCGGGATGCTCAGCGCTTCGTCTATCAGCTTGATCCGGTCCTCGGGCAAGTGCCTGGAAAGCCGTTCACGGATGTCTTGACCAGGCTTAGAAGCGAACTCATCGGCGAGCTGTAGTTCCTCGGCGGCAGCTGCTCTGGCTGCTTCAGTGATAGCATCTTTCAATTTAGGATCTGCATTCAGCTTCGAAAACTCTTCAGGAGCATTCTCTTTGATTTGTTCTAAGGCCCCTTCAACAGCTTGCGAGATCTTCACATTTTCGGTTGCCATTTTCAGGGATTAAGCTGTAAATAAGGACCCAGAAAGATGTTGTGTAATGACTGGCAGTCTCACTTTAATATGTTTAGACACTTTTGGGTAATTTGCTAAACGAAATTGGTAGGCGTGATGAAATAAATCGGCAAAAAGCAACCTCTCCCAAATAGTTCCCGAAGGATGAAGAACTTTATCGTGACCGAGAATAGGCCACTCTCTTTGTGCGTTTAATTCGTCACCCTACAAAAAGGATGAGCCGAAAAATAACATCAACAGACTTTTCTTTTCTTTCCTTTTCTTATTTTGGTGCATTGTCAAGTCACCTGATTTTCCTGATTTTCTTGGTAAATTGTCAGGTTAGGTCTAACGTTCTTGTTGATCTCCTGAACATTGACTAGTCGTTGTCAAATAATCTTGATAAAGAGATTTCTCAGCGCCAGCGAAAGTCAACTGTGGAGAAGACGGGTGTTGGAGCCAATTGTTAACGCAATCTTTGAAAATACTTCGAAATAGGTCACTGCAATACTCCATTATTACTAAAATTCGTCTTACCCATTTATCTTACAGCAGTCAGCTGTAAGGGAATGTATCTGATCGGGATACTCGGGGTACGTAATCATAAGCAAATTTCAACGCGATGAGACTTGACACTCGTTGATTTTCGTGAAAGTATTACACTTTTTTCCCCATTTTTTCCCCATTTTTTGGTACGTCCTACATTTTGGAAATCGCTGAGATATCCCTTTGAATTCTTACCCGGTTCTCAGCACGCTGGTCAAACTCTTGTTAACGACTCGTGCATTCATTTTTGATTAAATTAACTTTTCCTCGGCCTTGAGCAGATGGTCAAGATGGGTTCATCGTCTGCTATTGCCATGCTCAGTTGAAAGCTGATCACTATATTGTAGTTATTAAAAATTCCACTTACCAAACTTAATTCTGCAAGCTTGTAAGATAGCACCGCGAAGAATTAATGTGATGTGCTTTCGATCTCCTGAACATTTATTTCTGCACGTTTGCTATCGATCACGTGGTAGTCACGGGTTAAATCTCTGAGTGTCGACCTTTGATGCGCATTGTTGAGTGTTGATTTTGTTACATTGTCAAGTCACCTGGTTTTCCTGCTTTTCTTGGTAAATTGTCAGGTCACCTGATGTTATTGTCGATCTCCCGACCATTGTTTCTGCACGTTTGTTATCGATGACGAGCTAGTCATTGTCAAATCACCTGATTTTCTTGGAATTGAAAATGTTTACGTAGAAATTTCTAAGCGCCACCGGAAGTGAAAAGAAGAGAAAGGATTGGCAGAGCTAATTGTTTACGCCTTCTTTTAGCTTCTTTTGAAAGTACTTCGAAAGGGATGACCACAATACTCAATTGTTACTAAAACGTTTCTTACTAATTTGTGTTTAGTTTTGGCAGTCAGCTGCAAAGGAAATGCATTTGTTCGCCTGAACTGTACTCGAGGTACGTAGTCAGAAGCAAATTTCAACGAGATGAGACTCTGAACTCTCATTATTGAGTATTTTAAAGTCAGTGAATTTCTTGGGAAGTGAACAAAAACGTGCACAAGGAAATTTGGGTCAGAAGGAATGCCAGGGAAGCCGAACTGAAATGCTGTGGGTAGTTTACAATGGACTAGCGCCCTATCCAGAGGGAGTGGCAATACTCCTAGTCGCTTCGTGCTACGTAAACGCCAGTGAAAAGCTGGCTATGCCCTAGTCCCGACTTTAGACCTTACGTTTACCTTTTACCTCAGGTCATAGAATGTGATCTACCCATTCCAAAAGTCTTCTTTTTCATTTGGCAATCGGAGTCTACATTGCATCGGAATTCCGACATTCTTCTTTTGGACAACATTCCATCCATAGCTTGCTGGAAGAGGTACAACGTAGCAGTTAAGTGAGATGATTAGTAAGTGATAAGGCGCGCCCATGCCCAGGTTAACTTTATCCGAAGGTAGGGGGCTTCTGTCTGGAGCTAATGTCTTTAGAGGTGTGTAGGTTGCGGATTTAGTGATTAGTCCCTGTTTATTCTAACTCTGCGCCATTTAAGCAACACGTGTATTTGATGTTAATAGTTTGGTTAAGCTGCTCGTCACTATTTTTGCTCCAGCCATGTAACCTCATTAATCTGCGCAGTTGTCACAATCCAAAACGATGAAATCATTTGGATTATCAACAATTGCTAAAAAATAGCCAGCTTCAGAATGAATTCGCTTAGAATGAATGCTCCTCAACTGAAAACATAAAAAATGTAACGACAAAACAGCAACTATTCAGGCAAGGTGAACGTTTATTCGTTTGTCTCACAATGGAATCGCTTTGAGTTGTTGATCGCAACGTTTCGACTGCAATACTGCTTGTCTTGATCAACAACTCAAAGCGATTCCATCGTGAGACAAACGAATAAACGTTCATCTTGCCTATCTTACACCACGATGAACAACAAACACATCTTTAATGACAGCAACTATTCAGTTGTTCAATAAGCTTAAATTAACAGTGAGTCAAAACAATTTGCACCACTGAAGAACAACTGAACTGAATTAAGAAAACAACACCAACTCAGTCTAGAATAGTCACTACTAATTTTTCACGGTCAGAAAAGTTATCATAAACATGAAAGAATTGCTTAATTGAAAAATTCTTACGATGTAAATCCACGATGTAAATCCAAGTTACTTTACCGTTGAAACGAAAAAAGTGCTTTTAAAAAATCTAAGATTCAAGTGGTCCTGATGGTCACTAACAGATCTCCTCTGAAAAAGGTCTGTTCTGTAACACGGATTTCTTCCCTTTAAGGCTTTCCAGTTTCTTCTAAATTGGTAGATGAGTATACTTCAGGTCTTTTCCTTATCATGTAGAGCTACCAGAAGGAATGTCCTCAGAGGATGTAACTGAATATAGGTTGATAATGTAGGTAATAATATAAAATATATATAAGATATTATTATATACATACTGAGATTTACCCACTGAAAAGGCGCGAAATAAATTTTCGTTCACAAGCTGGTCTAAGTAGCTGAAAACCAATCAAATGTCGCATATCACTTTTTTCACGTCTGAAGAAAACGATACGTCCAATCAGGTGCCGCGTATCATGTTTTTTGACGTGTGAGCCGTAACAAGGTGATTCTCATTCAGGCTTTCGCTTTTCAAGTCTCTCGCAAGTGTTGAAGTTAACTTTCTTTTAAGCTTACATGAGCGAGGAAAGATTTGTTGACCACGACACTTCGGTTCAGGATTATGTGGAAAGTCTCGAAAGTAAAAACGCAGAAGATAAGACGAAGCGAGACGTGAAAATGTTGGAAGAATTTTTGAAAAAACGAAAAGAACGACGAGCGAGAAGTGAAACTAAATAGCCAGCAGAATCAAACAAGTATCTTGCGGAGTTAATTCGCTCTGTTAGACGTAAAGACGAGAAGATAATGAGCCCTCAAGCTTAAGGTGTCTTGTTTAAAGTATTGATAGGCATTTGAAGAAAAATAACTACCCCGTGGTGAGTATCGTCTGAATAATGTATAGTCAAAACATTTATATAACTTACATCTTTTATGAGCTTTTGACTTGAATCTGTGCAACAAGGTTGTCATTAAACAAGAATTTAAATCTCAGTATGTATATAAGAAACATAATACACCCTAGAAAGTGTATGCGTACAGTATTTACGCACTCGTTAGTTTGTATATCAAAAATCTCACTCGTTCGCTGCGCTCACTCGTTCGATTTCCGATACTTAACCAACTCGTGCATAAATGCCGTACACACACACTTCCCATGAAGTCTTCTATATATAATGTAGGTTAATGACTGGCCCGCCTCGATTAGCTTTGTTACTTGCGGGTCCGTATGACATGTATCTTGGGGGTTAAGCGCTGGCAATGGGTCCCAGTGGGGTTAGTAAGTGTCACCAATGCCTTCCCGGAAATGCTGGGAAACGCCCTTCCGCAACACACAGGCTCTACCAGTGAAGCCATATGCCGCACTTCCTCGTCTCGTAGCCCCTAGTAATGCTTTAAGCGGCTGAGCGGCAATGGCGAAAGTCGAGTATCCGGCGCCTTTAACTTACTGGAATCTGTGACTAAGGGAAGGAAAACCCCGACAGAAAAACCCTGGCCCTCCTGGTTGGGGGTTGGGCGTGGGGCTAATCACCTCACCCCATAAAACCAACTCGATTATGGAAACCGCAAGCTCAACGATTAATGGTTATAATGGGTGCAGTACATTGACGTACCGGACCCCCGACGATGTATTCATCAGTTGGGTCGACGGAGCTATGACGGCTACGGGCTAAATCCGAAAGGAAGCCCATATTCCGATTAAGTTGCTGGCTTACCCAAAGACGAAAGTCAAAGTGGGAACAACCTGGAAGGAGAGAGCATGCGGCCCATTCCCCACTTGGGGAAACATGAAAATTGATGATGATGATGACATGTACCTTACTTTGGAAAATAAATGTTGTTGTTGTCGTCTTCATTCCAGGAATATAAAATTACCGTATTGAAAATCGAGCTCACGAGAAACGTGGCCATGTTGTTGACTTCAGGTCAAATTCTGAGCTCTGCTTCTTTTCAGTGTTCAGTGAATGGATTATTACTCTTCATCCCGACAATATCCGTCTTGAAGAAGTGAGTTTTTTAGGGCACTTAAATTTTAAAACATTTAACATGAGGCATGGTGGGGTGGTCGTCTTAGTCCTACGGTTATGACCATCAAAAGTGGGTACTGGGCTCCGCTTTTGCGGGCCGAAGATTCGCGGAAGAGCTCGGCTAATTGCCCCCGCAGGGAATTTGCCTAGAGGCAAAATCCCGAGGAGGGGTCCGTATAGGTCGCGCGTATATAAAGCAAAGTGAAGTAAAGTACTTACAGTCAAAATATAAAGTAGGTATATATACCAGAGCAAATCTCGATTTGCCAGAACAGGGCGCGCAAGGAATCGGTGGGTAATGATGACGTTTCATCACTAAACGTCCGAACGGAATAAACGGGTAATGATGACATAGCATCAGTAGATGCCCGAAGGGAATAGATGGGCAATGTGACGGTGTCAGTAAATCAAAAGTCTTTATCTCGCGTGGGTTGTTTTACCATCAGTCATACTGCGAGCGCTTCGTTACCACACGTGTGTTCAGTATATAAATCCCGCAGAGCAACTGTTTTGAAGGCCGGAGAGAAACTGTAGTTTTGTAGTAAAAGTTCGAGTTTAACCTAAGTAATTTTGGATCGAGAAACGCTGCGTGAGATTATTTGTCAGGCACGCACAAATCACTGATTGGAAAAGATGTGTCACAAATCACTTTCAGGGACTGAAAGACTCGGTCCACAAACAACCAAGCATTGCTTTGAGAACAAGAGAATCTCAACACCAGTAAACCCTACGGACATCAGTTACGTTTTTAACTTGCGTGGAAACACAACAACTCAGACTTTTTGTTTTTTTAAATGAAACATTTGTAATATTTCCTGTTTTAAAGAATCCTGCTGTTAAAAATTTCCTGTTCTCCTTTGCCCGTTCCTCGTTCCTGTTCCTCGTTCTTCTAATTCCACGTGGCAGTTCCTACTGCCGTTGCCGTTTCCTCTCTTTCCCACATCCTGGTTCCTTATTAGTCTTATTAACTCCCATTCCGAGTTTTAAAAGGTACCTTGTCTTAGACCACAGAACTGGCGGCTATATTTGAATTGTCTCCCACACGATGTGGGATGCTTTACTTTTAAATAACGAACAAAATCTATACCTACAGAATTACTGAAGCTCGAAGTTTTACAGAATTCTAAAGTCTCTCAAAGACCAGTTAAAGGTACGATCTAGGATTGCTAAAACTGTTTAAGTCATATTTAACGACGACAATCGTATTGACCATACCCTGTTCAGTTAGCACAAGTTCAGATAGGACAGACGCAGATAAAATTATATTATATTCCCTCTCCAACGGCACGTCCCAGGCCCGTATGAGCCATTCAAGAAAGCATCCCCCAGGCCATGATGACATACAAAGAAAATATATTCAGATCGCGAAACAAACAAATAAAATATTTGATCCAACTGGGTCTTCAGTCATGTTCTATTTTAAGAGAACAATAGATAAAGAAATGGTTAGATGTAGCCGGAGTTATTGCCTCGGTGCAACGACAATCATTGAGATTAATTTCCGTATTCTTCTTGTTCATGAATCAGGGGCCGTATTGTACTATTTCTGTTTGTTTTCTTCAACGTAGCGACATGTAAACAGACAACTTAGTCTAAATCTTTCATGCCACGTGTCACACGTGAACATCCTGGTTACTCCTGCTGACTGTCATTCTTTCAATACCGGTAATCGACTTTTTCTCCAAAAAAGGGAAAGACCTCTCACTTGAATCAGTTTACAAGTTCCTGTGCAGATGTAGTCGCTAGTCACTTGGAACAAGAAAATCCCCACGATTGGACGTCTTGGACGGCTGCCGGTAGAATAATCTCCTCGCAAGCTACAGCATCACACTAACCTGTCACAGCATCTTTTAAAGTCGTCAGGTAGATCCTGTATCAGATTCTGTTTAACATGCTGCTGGAAACTGGAAGAAGAATAGGGCCAGATTTAGGAATCAGAGTAAAATCATTAAGTGTTTGACGGTCGTTGTGAGTCGTATTGTGAAAAATCTGTGAAATTAAGCGCGGTTTTGGTTTAGACAAGGTATAACACGTTTTAACTCACTTGTCTGCAGATCAAACGAGCAGTATTCTCTTTATACATTTAAACTCAAACCATTCCTTCGACACGTTAGGTCGTTGTAGATTGACCTAAGGCTAAAAAAGCTATCGTGCCTTTCTAATGTCTACCAACTGGCATCAAATCAAACATGTGTTACCACTTAGAATATATAATATAACTTCGCATAGAAAATATACGTTCTGTGTGCCTCCAAAACCATCATGATGACACACGTAGAAAATATTGTAAACTCACGATCCATATTGAGGCGGTGATCAGACAAACACATATTATGTGTGATTGTTGGCGAGACAAAATTCGCCAACTCCGCAGTGTGTTATTTAACAAGTTTTCTAATATAGAACAACTCCTCGCTGATGTACAACAGCGAGGTAGATGCGTCTGCATACTGATAAGTAAGACTGATATCTCGCTGATCGATGATGTCGCCAATGTACAACGGTGAGGTAGTTTGCGTCTGTATATATGGAAGACTGACACAACGGTGGGGTAGACGCGTCTGAAAAAAAGCCTTTCCATATATTGAAACAATCAAATAATACTTGAAAGTCTGTACTCCCTGAGGCCTATCAGAAACCGGAAAACCGGCCAAAATTTCCACCAAAACCGAAAACGGGAAGAAAAATCGCTCAAAACCGAAAAGCCGCCAAGAATAATGATCAAAACCGCAAATTTGTAGTTTTCAATCCCTTGACCCTTGATACAACAGCGAAATATTGTAGGGACCATTCAGTGCCCCTATCATACGACTTTTATACTGCTTGAAACGCGGATTTGATGCGCATTATCCCGAAGGAAATTTTCGCAATGTTCAACCAAAGCAATCGCCTTTTCCGTTGTCTTTTCTCATATGAAGGTGAATCCTTTGTAATGAACTCAGAAAGCTTCGTACAATGCGCCAATTGCTCGCAAGAACTTTGCACAATTATTCATCTTACTCAATGCTTTAATACTGATCATTTGCGCCCTGACCACGAATTCCGTTGACAGCTCACAATTTGATCACAGGCCCTGACTTACCTACCAGTCGACGTTATCCAGAATGGTCCAAAACGGAGTGACCGAGGTGAAATAAAGAGGCCTAGGAACAAGACAAGTGAATAACAAAAACCGAATAACCGCTTATTTTTTTCATAAAAACCGAAACCCGAATGTCAAAAAGAGAAAAACCGAAAACCGCAGTGAATTTCAAAACCGAAAAACCGGTGATTTTGAGTGCAAAAAACTGAAACGCCGATCTTAAAAGTGATCAAAACCGAAAAACCCAATGCCCCCTCCTTACTAGTTTTCGCGGAATTGAAAGAGGGAAAAATCATCACGTGCTTTTAAACATCAACACAGGCAGACCAAGCTCACGTCTCGTGAAAGTGCAAAATAAATTATTTATCATTCATAAATACCTCGTGTGAGTCGTAGCCTGTGTAGCAAGCGTTTATGTTGGTTTTCCACTAGCCTGTGAACAGGCTCCGCGGCGGGGAAAAAGCGCGAAAAATTTTGTTTTCTCCGCTCTTTCTCCGACCAGAGAGCCTCTTCACAGGCTTCAAATAACGCTGTTGCGCTGTTGCCTCGGCAAGCAGGAGGGAAGGATGCTTGCACTCTTTCTTGTCTTTGCTCCGCGGATCTTTGAGGGTTGGAATGTGTTCATCCTCTGCCAAATCGTTTTGGTCGGATGATCCTAGGGGGGGGGAGGCGTAGGTTCTCGAGAGGAGAAGGTGACGTCTTCTTTATTGCGCCTGCGTTATTTTCTAACTGCAGCTGACGGTTGTTGTTCTCAAGGCTCTTCAGCTGGCTCTGTTTATCTAGTGGGAGATCTTGTGCAGGGGTCGTTGTAACAGATGTTATTGTTGTCTTTGGCTTCGTGTTCTTGGGCCTTTGTTGGCCGGCTGTTGGGTAAAAATACGCCAATTTCGCAAATAGTAACCAAAGAAAATAGGCAAACATTGTGTGTTTTTTAAAATTTCTTTTATTTCTTTTACTCGAAATTTTTTGACAATTTTTCAGGGGCGGTTTTAAAATTAAAAGTGTTGCAAATGAAACAAGCCAGTTTGATATGACGTTATTTTCAATGGAATTTATTTATTTATTTTCTCATTTAACATTATTAATTTACATTAATTTTTATCTGTAAATTGAATGTAAGCTAATGTAAAGTATCCTGTGTGAAAGATCTTAAATCGATCTCCCAGCAATCATGGCGAGGAGTTCTGTCAAAGCTGCCACTGAAAGTGACGTCACACCAGCAGCTGACGAAACACTGGATTTTGATGACGACACTTTAAGAGGTCAGTTGAAACGCTATGTTCATTTTCTTGAGCACCATTCGAGTCATGTCCACTCATGGTTCGATTACTATCATGTTATCATTGATTACTGAAGCATTCATATTAATTTAAACAAGCAACGTCATTGCAGGATTTCATAACGAAGACTGTTCAAACTGGACGTACTCAAGTTCACAAACAAAAATGTAAAAAAATTTTCAACAAAGCTGTCGTAGTTTCTCCGGTCAAATTTGACCATACAATCAAGGTTTTGAATGCTTTTCGGTAAACTGTTTCATTCATCCCAATCCGCCATGCTCACTTTTCAAGTAATAAAGTGTTAGGCACAGCCATATAATAAGCTTCTTATTAACTCTCACTACCTCGGGGCCGTACTGGGAGAATATCGCCCTCAGCCTTTCTTGTAGGGACCTCGCTTCGCACGATCCGTACCAGAAGGACCTCGGGCAATATTCTCCCAGTACGGCCCTCGCGCTTGGTTAATGAGAAGTAATAAATTACAGAAAATCAGCGCACACACATTTGTATCTCCGAGAAAATATCCGAAGTTATTTTTTAAAAATGGTAACTCCACAGCTCTTCAACCGTGAGTAGAGGATGTACTTGGGAAATTTGCTAAGCAGTCAAGACATTAATGTCGCTGTTGGCTTTCGCCTCGAACGATATTTTAACGCTTAGTGCTTACCAACCTCCCTCGAACCTCCCGCGTGCATCCATAACTCGATGTTGGACGCTGAGCGTTTACCATTTGTCAATTCAAACCATTTAAGAGTATCTTTTCAAATTAACAGTGATCGTATCAAGTTAAAAGGGTGGCGATTTGGTTGGAGCGTTCAGATAAGATTGCCTACCCTATATTCACTCATTTTAGGTCAATTATGGTAGTTCAGGTCACAAGCCTCTCTTTAAGTTGTATAATGGTATATACGAGGGGTCTTTTATTTTCGTCATTCCAGCAATAGCAGAGGTTTATAAGAATGAAGGCAATGATGCACACAGAAAGAAAGAATTTAGGAACGCCATTTATTTCTACACGGAAGGAATTAAAGTTAACTGCAAGGATGAAGAACTGAAGGCCAAACTGTACAGCAACAGGGCGACAGCACACTTTTATTTGGGTGAGAATTTAATCACGGTTTGTTACTCCAATATTCATAAGTGCTCTACTTGTTTTACCCTTCTTATTTATCTCCCTGCATTGATTCTCTCACAGGGAATTACATCGACTCACTGAGTGATGCAAAAGTTGCCACTGGTTTACAACCAACGTATGCCAAAGCGATTTTAAGAGGTAAGAGAGACAACGATGAATTTATAGCGGCCCAGTACGTTACTTCGTCCGATCACCAAAATATTATTTCCGTGTATGGAAAACAAGTCTGTTTCAACAGGCAAAAATCTAGCTTAAAGGTTGTAATGGTGGCATAATCTGTACGATACCAAATGATAATGAATTTCAGATAATCAGCACCCAAAACACTCCGACGAGAAAACTGCGACAGTGGAAACGTGAATACTTGAAGGTGTTTCGATACAGTTTTTTTGGGACCATACCTCACTTTTAAAATCGGCTCTTAGACAGTCTTTATCTTGTCGGATCAACGTGAAATTTGCAGTACTTTTTGGTTTTGGATTGGACTTTAGCGCAGTTTACATTTTGTGAAAATCGATATTTCCATGACAACGATAAACAAAAAACCTCGAAAACACTACAATTGAAATTTTACGCGATCCAGACTTCGCTTTGAAAAGCAAATACCAACATCTTAAACTGTGGTGTATGGCAAACAAAATATACAAGAACAAAAAAAATCTGTATGTTTGTTTCGAAGTAAATCGCAAAAACATTTCCAACCTTAGTTTTTGCATGGTAATAGTAAATGCACCGAAAAATAGTCACTGCTTTGATGAAATGGCTCGAAAATACTTTTAAAATGTGTCTTTTACTTACTATTTTACGCCTAGAAAGTTTTGTTGGAACTAGTGTTCGCGGTCTCGAGAACGAATTGTTTTTCTAAGATCATTCGTGTAATAATTTTGTGGTAATTTTTGAATTTGAGCGCTTTTGCGATAATCTTAAGAACGGCTCGATGGATTTTTTTAAAACATTAAACACTCGTTCTTGACGATGTGTCCAATTTTAGTATCGAGTCTTATTAACATTGATTCACTGGAACACTTTTAGATTTAACGCTAAAAAGGACGTTGTTCTTCTATCATAAGAATAATGCTTATATTTCATTGCTAGTAATAACTTTGTTGAAGTAATGGGTGTCTCTAGTACAAGGATAGGTTTTTTAAATATTGCTGTCTAAAGATAGCGAAGTACCTATATACTACAGCCCCATAGCGTGAAATCGGACATGGTGACCCCCGCTTTTTATTTTATTTTTTTAGTGTACTAGGTGTAATTAGTAACTGTGCAAAGTTTCAGCAAATTCTCATGACAACTTCTTTTTCGATGGAATCACCTTAAGAGAGACCAATGCACTATAGCGGAGGGGGTGGGGACAGGGAGGTTTAAACCTCCCGCTTCCCCCCTTTTCTCTCGGTCTCTCGCCCCCCTTTCCCCCTCCGCACTACAGCGACGCCTGGAGGCGTGATCACCCTGCTACCTTACTGAACTATTGGTAGTGACATTGGTCCCAGTGTGAAAGACGAATCTAACAACAGAGATTTTCAGGGTAACAAATAAAGAAAATTCGTTCAAACATTAGGCAACAGCTAAGAAAGAAACATGCATAGAGAATTGGCTGAAAACTAGCCACAGCACATTAGAGAGTTCTATAGGAAAGTACACACACAAGGATATTAAAACAGAGTACCAACTAGAAGTCGATAGAAAAGTACTTTAAGATAATCAGAAATCCGGCACATAGAATTAATATTACAAAATTACGATTAGGAGTTCATTTATTACGAATCCAAACAGGAAAATTAATACGAAAATAAAGGGTCATCAATACCAGTTGAATCAAGAACATGTTGAATTTGCAAGAAAAATGATATAGAGGATGAACAGCATTTCTTGATGTATTGTCAAAGATAGGACATGATAACCTAAGAAGCGAACTTCATTCTCTTATCAGCAAAATAGATCCTCAGTTTGGTGCTCTAAGTGATCGTGACAAAATTATGCTAATTCATAGAATAGCAATACTTGCATCCTCGGAGACTCAGGGGTAGATAGTCGGGGCGAGAGGCAGATAAAACAGGCGAAATTTATCCGAGCAGGAGCCTGGTGCGATCGATAGTTTACAAGTCGGGCTGGAACAGCCCCTGGGAGGATACCTTTAACGAACTATAGTTCAAGAGCCCATTTGCGTTCTTGCTTCGGATTGAGCACAAATTTTGGGGCATTGTATTTATTGTGCCCAATCAGCGATCAGCTTATTTCACCTTTCCTTTCGTGACGTCTTATACAGAGTGTAACTTTGCTAGACCTTTTACCCAGATCTCATGCACTCGTGCGTACTGAAATCAACTTTCTATCTCGCTCGTTCGATAGGCCTACCATCGAAGAAAGTTTTCAGTAGTAATATGAGAACCCACAAAGCCGAGGAATCGAGAAATTTGCAAAGGGTACTCAAGGACAAAGAGACAACAAGTGCGAGAATCAGATTGAGGTATTGTGAAAAGTTCACACCTTAGATGTGAACTTTTAGAAACGTGCAGTTAGGATTTACGTGCGATCCACAACACTTCTTTGCGTTTGCTCCAACCTGGACGCTTCTAAAAGTTCACACCTAAGGTGTGAACTTTCCACAATACCTCAATCTGATTTTCGTACTTGTTGTTTTCTTTTTCCTTGAGTACCCTTTTCAAATTTCCCCATTTCTCGGCTTTCTGGGTTCGCATATTACTATTGAAAATTTTCTTTGATGGTAGGCCTATCGAACGAGCGAGATAGAAAGTTGATTTCACTACGCACCAGTGAATGAGATTTGGGTAAAAGGTTAGCAAAGTTACTGTTGTGATACAAGAATACGTGTCTTTTCTTTCTCGATCTTTAAAATGAACTCGCATTGTTATAGTGTGAATACGGAACATTCTAGAACGTTATTATTTTCCTTTTGAATGCATACGGAATGATTCATTATGAAATATGTGTGTGTGAAAACTTGTACAATAATTATTCAGGGATATTCAAATAAGTCACGTTTATTTCTTGTGAGTTTGTTCGCTACCTGAAGCTGAAGGGACTTCAAATAAATACGTGCTAAAGAACAGTTACTTCTTCGAGTCGTTCTATCTCTCCGATACAAGATTTTTCTACACAATTACGATAAAGAGACACGCATGGAAACAGTTACACTCTGTATAAGACGTCACGAAAGATACGGTGAAATAAGCTGATCGTTGATTGGGCACAAAAAAATTACAATGCCTCAAAAATTTGTGCTCAATCAGAAGTAAGAACGCAAATGGGGTCTTGAACTAGTCCGTTAAAGGTGTCCTCCCAGGGGCTGTTCCCGCCCGTCTGGTAAACTTTCGCTCGCACCAGGCTCCTGCTCGCATAAATTTCGCCCGTTTTATCTGCCTCTCGCCCCGACTATCTGCCCATGGGTCTCCGAGGATGCAATACTTGTAAACTGGTAGGGAAGTACATTCATTTAATGTTTCAGAAGGAATTAAATAATTAATAAAAATCTAATCAAATAAATAGTCCTTTAGCTTTTATTGTTTCGATTTTTTAAATTATTTCATTTTATCTGTTCATGTTTTCCCCTTATTGTAAGCAGACCAAGACCTCCCTTTGTAGAGTAAGGCACTGTAAAGATATACTCACCCACTCACTCATTCACTCACTCACTCACTCACTCACTCACTCACTCACTCACTCACTCGCTCACTCACTCACTCACTCACTCACTCACTCACTCTGGCCTGTGCTGTCGTGAATAAACAACATAACGCCTCCACTAGCTTTGACCATTCCTGCCTGTCTTGAGTTGCCCATACTGCTTCATCGAGAGAGACTGAGATTTCCGCTAGGTGAGTGTATCCCTCTAGCGCGTGCATTCTCTCTCTGGTCTTCTTCTCCCAAGTGGTCCACAGAGGAGGAGTGTGCGAGGTAGCCGCGCTGGTGCCATTCGTACCCAGCCATTTCAGTCGTTTCCTTCGGAGAAGAGCAATGAGTGGGGGTTGTGCAGTTCTTCTGTACACTTCCTCGTTTGTAACTCTATCTTTTCAGGTTCTCTGCCGTGCCCTTCTCAGGGAACTGTTATACTGAAGGCTGACAGGCGTTTTCCTTCCTGTACTGTTGTATTCCAAGCTTATGCACCATACAATAATGTAGTTGTGACCACAGCCTGGTCTACTCTCATCTTGGTTCTGAGCTTTATCGGGCCGAGTTGGGTTAGGGTTAGGGTTAGGGTATCAGATTTTTGACAATTCTCTTGTTGCCGTGGAAAGGGAGCAGACGCGTCTACCCAACCAGTTTTCCAGATTAGTGACAATACCCTCGTTATATCGCCGTGGAAAGCCAGCAAAAGCATTTACCCTTTATACTTACATTATTATGTATTCTCTTACAGGGGCAACTGCATGTGTTCATCTGAGTCAGTTTGCAGAAGCCATCAAGTGGTGTGATAAGGGATTAGGTGTATCCTTCACTGCAGTGAACTGATATTCAGCTTTATGTATGGTATTTGAATGATCTACCGGCTGTTAATTCTTGAGGATTTTTGTTTTTTCCCAAGTATTATTTATGTCTTGACTAATGTTGTTGTTGTTTTCTTTTGTTTTGTTTTGTTTTGTTTTGTTTTTGTTTTTTTTTTTGCGACAGCTTATCTAGTTTCTTTAGTGTCACAAAATACCATTTTTAAAATTACATTAATTGTTACAATTGTATTACAACTAAAAGATCACGATTTACTGTTTATTTACAATAACTTATTAATTACCATTCACGGGTGTTCAACTAGTACACATGCGTTTGCACACACAAACAAAAGTGGATAAAACACACACAAAAGAAACAACTAAAGGAAAAAATAACAGAAAATAAGAGAGAATACAACCCGAAGGCGGGATGAGAGGGAAAAGAGATAACAAGGAGTGGATCGAACAAGAGAAAATCTGTTGAGAGGCTTAAGAAGGTTTGCTCTATGGAGTCCAACTCGTTGCACGTTACACATTTTTGATTATTTGCAATTCTAAAGATTTTTAATTACTTTTGTCAGGAGGACACGGTGAAGCAATGTAAACGAGAACTGCTGGAGCTTGTTATCGGTGGTAATTTTATAGGCACTAACAACAAGAGCAGATTCCCAAAAATGGGCATGCAATGACGGGATGGTTTTTTCCCGTGAACTGTTTGCGGTATGCACGCAGGTGGAAATTCATCAAAATTAATTGGTATATTTTTCAAGAGGAAGAATGTGTTCTCATTAAAAGTTTATTAATTTGAGTACCATTCTGCTCACCAGATTTCTGTTTGAGAATACTTGGGATTGATGAGATAATGTGGTAGTATTCTAGAGAATTTGTTTCAATGTGATATTTCTTGATTGAAAGAGAGGAAGTCTCCTGAGTCAGTTAATTGAAAAAAGAAGACCTTTTCATCACATACCAAGCTTTCCAGAACACTGGCTTCTTGTCAATAAGAATCTCCTTATTGTTCCATAAGATAAAATTTCTTTTCAAAGGGGCCTCATAATTACTACGAAGCTCATGGAAAAACCCTACACATTCATGGTAAAAGCTCTGTTTCTCCTTAGGTTCCTAGTCCAAAAGTCGAAAAAAGTCCCAAGTTCCAATTCAAGAAATCCCGACAAAAAATGACAACACAACCACTATTTTTCTTTCGGCAAAAAAGCGCTTCTCCCCAAATCCGGCGACTTTTATTTCACAACTGTCAAATTGTCCACAACATCAATAACTTGCGTACGAAACTTATAACTTCCCGTGAAATAGATTTCCGGTGCGATCTAACAACGAACTCTTTCTCTACTAAATGGGGAGTAGAAAATAATCCTGAACAAGCTCAGAAGTCGGTAATTAAGTAATTAAAATCATGATTACACTTTAGGAAAGGCAATGAGTAGGAATTGCTTTCCAATTATCCTTAGAGTCGACAAAGCACTTGCCTTTATTCTGTTATTTTATTTGAAAAATGTCTTGACTAATGTAAGATTGACAAGAATAACCAGAAGTTGTTGGAATTGAGGAGCAGGTCTGTCAAAGCGCAAAACAAGCTACAAGGAGCAGACGGAGAAAGAACGAAGGATCAGTCAAAAACGCAATCGGTAAGCCTTAATGATGAACACTTACTAGCATCTCACTCCTAGAGTCACATTCAGAATAATGTGCTGTGGTTTTTACTAAGTTTGTTGACTATTCAAATAAAAGCTGCACAGTGGCTATAACTCTTAATTTTAAAAATCTGTGGACGACATTTGCTAAATGTGTTTATTTTGAAGGGGTTTTATGTCTGATTTAGGGGGATTTGCGTCTTGGGGGCGTTTTGGCTGGATACTTATTAAAATGAAAGCACTTCAGGAATATTCATGTGATGCTGTTTATCATACTGGACTAGATGGTTGTAACTTTTGAATTGTTCTTTTTGCGAAACCCGAAAATACTACCAATTCAATGAAGGGGTCTGCACCAGTCCTTTTTCTTGGTACTATTTGTTTCTTACAATATATATATCTTATTACATTTTTCGGTGTGAAGTATCGCCGTATATTTTTACGAGTTGTGCTGTATTTTGACGAGCCCGCAAGGCGAGTCAAAATACAAACAATGAGTAAAACAATACGGTGATACTTAACACCGAAACATCTAATAAGAGATTTATCATCCAGCTTAACCTTTTTCAGTAACTTGAAAGAAAAACTACAAGTGTAACAGGATGAGCGCGCGCACGGTACTGTACAATAACGAACTGTACAATATCGTGGGATATTTGTACTCGTTTCGCGCGCTTTCTGCACAATAAGTAATACAGTTGGATAGTAAATAGATTTAGCCAAGCCTAAAAGCGGAGCTCCGCATGTTTTTCTTTTCGCTGGTACTTATAAATTTCTGAAAATACTCTCATTGAAGTCGTAAAAAAAAAATTCATTTTCCTCTCTAATATTCGAACCCGCACCACACGCGACATCACTCATCAAAGAAGCACACGATGACCATTAGGCTACACCAACAACCTTTGGAGTGCTGTAACATTTTTAATACTTAACCTTAACCTGTTTATCGTTCGCAGCTCGATCGACATAAACATGCGGGTGTTTTTCCGGCGAATATGTGTTCGGACCACCGCAGAAACCATGGTTGTGGAAAGAAAAAACCAGAAGGCACTAGCTCTGCTATATTTGGCATCGGGACCGCTGCCAAATGTTGCAAACTCAAGTGATGTGCCGACCGAGTTCGCAGCGGAAAACAACAAATATGAAGTCCTCGAAAAAAAATTTCGTAATTGACTTTTTGCCGTCCACCAAAAAGACAATCCATTTATAGATATTAGATTTATTAATTTCTCAAGTATAAAACTTCAGTACTCTCGAACAATCGATTCGAAAATTATCGAAAACGTTTACAAAAACCCGCAGACACATGAACTTTGCGTTAGCCCACATTGACATAGTACAAGTTAAAGCTCGGAGTAGGGTTATTGGATTTCTAGAATTTTGATAGGTTGCGACAAATATGGTCAATGAACACGTCAACAACAGAAAGCGTTTTCCCGCGAGCAAGAGGGCAAGAAAAATGGACAAGAAAAATCACTTTGCAGCAAAGTTAAATGAGGAAAAAATACATTTACAATGGTGAGGTCAAAATTGCAATTGCTTTTATACTGAAGGCTTTCGAGTACAATGGGACAGAAGCATTTTTAAAAATAACAAGTCATTATTATCCAACTGTATTAGTTATTGCACAGAAAGCGCGCGAAACGAGTACACATATCCCAGGATATTGTACAGTTGGTTATTGTACAGTACTGTGCGCGCGCTCATCCTGTTACACTTGTAGTTTTCTTTCAAGTTACTGAAAAGGTTGAAAAAGGTTAAGTTGGATCATAAATCTCTTATTAGATGTTTCGATGTGAAGTATCGCCGTACATTTCTACTCGTTGTTTGTATTTGACTCGCCCTGCGGGCTCGTCAAAATACGGCGATCCTTTACACCGAAATATCCAGTAAGACATGTGTGTCACACTTTATGGCCAGTCAGTAAAAAATAAAGCAATCCAAACAAGCACTGAACCAAATACCAGAAGGGGCTGCATTTTTTCACTTACCTCTTCAAGTTCAAATTCTGTCCTGTTCGATCAAACAAGCACATGATGGCTCCGTTGTGCGAACCATGGCCGGAATTACAAACTTGTTCATTTCAACTCTTGCAGCTACAACAGTGAGATCGTACGGCTTGAATCCGCTTTAAACGATAATTGCAACAATTTTTGTATGAATAATCAAGCACTTACCAATTTTCAGAGCCAATAATTGGAACATTTCTTTCCAAAACTTGTGCTCGGACGTTCACTCGGAGTAGTTTCACTGATTCATTCAGCTTTGCAAGGAAACGCTGCAACACTTACGCAACACTTTTTTTTCTCCTTTCTTTCTTGATTTCATTGCAATAAGTGGTTGATTTTTCTACTCGGTCTTGCTGTATATCTAACGAGGTTAACCATAGAGGCGCGTTATTTATCATTTGTTATCCAGCGCGTCCTCATAATCAAGGTGTTCTATCGTTTGATGAAAGAATACATAAATCTGCTATATGTAAACCTAGCTCACAAAAATCACCATGGCACTACAACTGGAAATTGAAATATGCGCAACATAAGATTGTTCAATTTGATCGCAGGGAACCAAGAGCATAGCCTTTAACGTAGACATTCCTTGGGCTCGTCACGCGCTCAGAGAGCCACTGTTCTGGCACGTCTACGAGCAGTCTTTTTTCGGCCTAGTCAAGACCCAGATTTTTTTAAAAGCAAAATGGATTGTATCCTCATACATTAGTGAGTAAAATTGCTGATAGTGGTTTATTGTGTGTTTATATAGTGAATTTGTATAACCCGTTTCTTACCTGCTAATGAGAATCACTAAATGCTAATGAGGAGAACAATTAAGAAACTGAACACGCAGGCACAACTGAAACCATTGCTTCAAATTCCTAATTGCAAACATTTGTAAAAGAAAAAACAAGCCTTAAAGTGAGCTATTCTTTTCTCCCACTGTTTGCATACCAGCGTGAGAAAGTCCGGAACGAGTGTTTGTCAGCCACAGTCGTCAGAAAGCCAGCCTTTTAATCGAACGCAGGGCCGTGGGTTACGCGAGAGAAGCGTCGAACCTTTCATTTAGGCTATGTTTACAAGGGACCGGACCGGAATCGTTTCTTTTACGTTTTTGCTTTTCACGCTACTAATATATTCTAAAGAAAACAAAGAGAAAACACTAGGGCACGTTGTAAACATAAACCTTGTAAACGTTTGATTGGTTAATTCTCTTTTAAAGAAAACAAAGAGAAAACACTAGGGCACATTGTAAACATAAACCTTGTTAACGTTTGATTGGTTAATTCTCGATCTGTATGGCAGTAAAGCCATACATCTAATCCAGTACCAACATAAGGTACCTTTGTTCTCGATTTTAGCTATTGAAAGCGCATGCGTTATAAGAAAGCATACATCGTTACAGTTCAGTTCAGTTCAAATGTAAATAACTACTTAGACGACAATAAGTAAAGATGTGTTCGATTGAAAGTACATGTTTTCTACTGTACTTAAATGTTAGCATTTGAAAGAACAACCATGTTTTGGTGTCATTCATATGTAAAGTAGAGCTATGCTTAAAAGGGTAACGCTGATTTCTCTTGAAATCATCGTTATGAGGATTCCTTCATAATTCACAAGAGAATTACCGTGTTCACTTGCTCGTTGTCTACTGCTACATTGATATGTGCAGTAAAAAAATCTTGTAAACCCTTTGAAGCGTGCAACCATCAATGGCTGTGCATAAGTCATGACTACATGTTTAGCAATACGTCGCTTCGCGCTCGTAAGGTGTCCAAATGTTTTGACGGTAATGGAATTCAATTAGTAAGAGTCTTCTTGGCTCGCGAATCAGCAAGAAACCAAATTGTCCATCGTCTGTCGTCTGTCGTTGGTTTCGTGCTTTATTTTTTCATGAACGTGCACTATTGCTCAGCTTTTTCTCTTTCTTGAAGAGCTTCGTTTGGGTGATGCAAAAACCGAATTAGATAGGGGGCGCTAGATGCCAAAATAGACCTAAGTTTACACTTGCATATTCGTAAAAATACTTTTAGTTAACTTCTCACAAAACCAAGTTTAAAAACTTTTTCTCTACTTTTAGAGCTTTTGCGGCCCACAAGAAAATATCAGACAAGATATAAGCTACTATGAGCGTAACCTTAAAACTGCCAAAGGAAAAGGAGACTTGAGTGGAGAAGGAAAGGCTTATAGCCTCCTTGGCGCGCTTCAGTTCAGCATCGGAGATTTCAGAAAAGCAGTCGAGTATTTTGACAGTTACCTAAGGATCGCGAAAGAAGCGGGAGACAGGTCGGGAGAAGGAAGTGTATATGGGAACCTTGGTTGTGCATATAGCAGTATCGGAGATTTCAAAACAGCCATAGAATACCATCAACGTTCCCTAAAAATTGCAAAAGAAGTGGGAGACAGGTCAGAAGAAGGGAAGGCGTATTGTAATCTTGGCATCGCTTATCGTAGTCTCGCAGATTTTAAAAGAGCCATAGAATACCATGAACGCTGCCTTAAGATTGCAAAAGAAGTTGGAGACCGGTCAGTAGAAGGAATTGCCTATGGTAATCTTGGAAACGCATATCATAGTCTCGGAGATGTCAAAAGAGCCATAGGGTACTATGAACGTTCCCTGACAATTGAGAAAGAAGTGGGAGACAGGTCAGGAGAAGGGAAAGTGACTGGTAGTCCTGGCAGCGTTTATGGCTGTGTCGTAGCTTTCGAAACAGCCGTAGACTACAATGAACGTCACCTAAAAGTTGCAAAACAAGTTGGAAACAGGCCAGGAGAAAGGAAGACGTACTGTAATCTTGGGAACGCTTATCACAGTCTTGGAGATGCTAAAAGAGCAAAAGAATACTATGAACGTTGCCTAAAAATTACAAAAGAAGTGGGAGACACATCATTAGAAGGGAAGGTGTATGGTAATCTTGGTTGCGTTTACGGCAGTCTCGGAGATTTCAAAACAGCTGTAGAATACTATGAACGTGAACTAAAAATTGCAAAAGAAGTGGGAGACAGGTCAGGAGAAGGGAACGCATATTTTAATCTTGGTGGTGCCCTTATCCGGCTTGGAGATATCAAAACAGCTATAGCCTACCAAGAAGCTGGTCTTAGAATTGCTAAAGAGGTAGGACACGGCGTCCTGGTGGCGCAATCGTTGTACAACCTCGGCTGTAGCTTTGAGTCTTTAGGCTGTGTTAGCGAGGCTCTTCATCTTCAGAAACGCAGCGTAGCAGCTTTTAATGGTATTAGAGATCGCCTTCAGGTCAAGGATGAGTGGAAAATAAGCTTACGCGATATACACAAAAGCGCGTACGCTAAGTTGTGGGGTTTGTTGTTAAAGGAAGGCAAGGTTATTGAGGCTCTGTTTTCTGCGGAACAAGGACGTGCACAAGCCCTGAGAGATCTTATGGTATTGAAGTATGCGACTGAGACAACCTCTTCAGGGCCAGCAACACCAAACGCAACGTTAGATGATGTATTAAGCTGTCTTCCTTCTAACACATTGTTCATAGCAACAAAAGAGCAGGAAGTAATATTATGGGTTTGCAGAAAAGGGAAAGGCGTGGAATTAAGAAGCAAAAAGATCGACGATAGCAGTTTTCAGGGTGACCTCGCCGCCTTCTTTCATTCTTTAATGCACATTTCGTGCCAGGAAATTGATGCCAGAACCGATGTTAAGTGCGAGGACCGTTCACTAAATACGGAAAGAGATGAGAAATCCCCTCACGACAAGAGGCAACAGCAGTCGTTAACACTTGAGAAAAGTGCTTTGAGTACATTGTTCGACATCATTATCGGCCCTATCCAAGACTTGTTTCTTGGCGATGAGCTTGTAATCGTCCCCGAGGGGACATTGTGTTTGGCTCCATTTGGTGTATTCATGGATTCGTATTCAAAGTACCTTTGTGAATCTTTCAGAATCCGAATGGTGCCATCGCTGACCAGTTTAAAATTGATTACTGATTGTCCAACAGATTTCCACTGTAACACTGGTGCACTTCTCGTGGGTGATCCATGGGTACAAGAAGTGACAAAGCTACAGCAGCTGCCATGCGCCAGGGAAGAAGTACAGATGATTGGGCGAATAGTTCATACTGCACCTCTGATTGGAAGACAGGCAACAAAGGATGAAGTACTAAACCGACTCGCCTCAGTTGCTTTGGTGCACATTGCAGCACATGGAAGGATGGAAACAGGAGAAATTGCCTTGGCACCAAACCCTACTGCGGCATCACGGGCTCCCGTCGAAGAAGACTTTATTTTAACAATAAGAGATGTAATCAATGTTCATTTACGAGCAAAACTGGTTGTATTGAGTTGCTGTCATAGTGCTCGTGGGGAGATTAAGGCTGAGGGTGTGGTTGGCATAGCACGGGCATTTTTGGGTGCTGGTGCCCGGTCTGTTCTGGTGTCTTTGTGGGCGATTGATGACGAGGCTACTCTGGAGTTCATGAAAAGTTTCTACCAGCATCTTGTAAAAGGAAAAAGTGCCAGTGAGTCACTGAACCAAGCCATGAAGTGCATGAGAGAATCTGACCAGTTTAGTGCAGTGAAGTACTGGGCTCCGTTTGTACTCATTGGCGATGACGTCACACTGGAGTTTGATGGGTGCGAATAAGAGACATGTACTGTAAGTAACTCAGCTTACGTGCAGTTTAGTTTTGCTGTTAAGAGGCATTTTGAATGAAGCATTGTGAGCATTGCGAAGCGTTGTAAGCAGTAATGTAGTGCGACGGAAAAGTAATGTAGTGCGACTGGAAAGAGGCAAAATTCACTTTAAAGGTTGTTGAACAGTGTTAGCCCTCGCAGTGTCCTTAGCAATCTATCTCGTGCTCATTCGTTCCATTTGTCATGTTTGAAATTGCATCGTCAACTATAATAGCAACTATAATCGAGTTTGAAAGTGAATATAGCTGGCCAATCGTTTGACCTTTGTCCTATGAAATTTAATACCCGTTCAAGACGCACAGAGAACGTAAACGAAAAATATCTCCACTATGTTATCCCTACAACACCATTTTTTATATCATAGAAGGAAAATAAGTCAAATATTTGATAATATCACGACATTTCCAGTTGGTGTCTAATTTTTCGGTCGTTTTGCCTCTATAGGTGGTTAAGCGAAAGAGCTCCTTTCAGTGAAGCAGGCCCGTGCCTTATTTCTAGCTCCTCAGTTTATGGAAGGACATCAAAAGGGACCTATGACTAGGATCTCCTCTGCCATTTTGAAAAAGACCATAAATATTATATTCACTTTACGTATTAAGACATTTACACATAGTTCGTTATCTCAACAATTTCTTCAATTCAGCATAGTTTTCTGAATTGCAGCAAGTAGTTTTCAACTTATCAGTCAAACAACGTTTCATCAAATTCTTTCGAGAGTTCTAGCTAATGAGGATTTAACAGAGAGTTGGCATCACAAAATAATTGTTTTTCGCTGTTGAACTAAGGAGTTGCAATTAGCAACAGAAATGGACTGAAAGTGTCGTCTAGCTGCTCACGTGTCAAGACTGAAACGCCTTTTGAAGACTGCCAACATCCTGATACTTAGACGCATCTTGACCTATGTTTAAGTAACTACACAGTAATTACCAATAGTTTAACTGATTCAATACGGCTAGCTATACTATGTTTACCAGTCAGCACCACTTTAGTAAATAACCATAGTTATTCATATTGGCTGTGGTCGCACTCAGTGTTAGTACAGCATTTTGTTGAAATGAAACCCAACTGAGAACTCTCGTCATCAAAAATTGAAAGAATAAAGGAAACAGGATTCAACATTTGACGTTCAGTTTTTGTTACTTGGTTGATGAGACAAATTCAAAGAGATTTAACAATTGCAGGGTCATCGATGAGTGTGGGTTGCGGTCACATTTTATTGTTTGCTTGGTTTCAACTCAACTGGTATTTGCTTCTATGTGACACTTCTCAACCATGCTACTGAGCATGGTTTACATTGTGATTAAATCTCTTTGAATTTACCAAGCAACAAACACTGAATCTAAATTGAAACCACATTAAAATATCGCCTTTCCTTTATTATGTAAATTTTATGTAATTTAAATACTCTGTGGGGTTTAATTGAGAATGATAACACTAAACTAAACCCTTAGGGCGACCGTGTCCACTATCGCTAAAAAGTACCTGTTGGTCGGCAAAAAAGAGAAAAGAAAAACAGCAAAATTCAAGCTGATATTCTCTAAGGATTGCGAGCGATACTCACTTCATTCACGCTCTGAGCCTACCACTTCAAAGGTCGATTTTAAGTCCTCAATGAAATCGTTAGGATTGCTGTTTTCAGTTTTAAAACGTGTTAAAACCATTTCATTTTCATGCCTGGACGAACTAGGTCAAACTAGCTGCAAGAGTAGGGTTAACAGTAAAGTCTGAGGGGACGTCTTGGTGTTTTGTTTTTTTCTCCAGTAACGCTGAGGCTGCCTGTTATCCAGCATTTCTTCGGCGCAGGTTCCAGCGGGGAGCCTGATTAACTCTCGGGCATACAAGGGGGGCTGGATGAGAATATGTAATGTTGTAAGTAATAGGAGCAATATTGCAAGTACCGATGGTGTAGAATCATAAGCACAAACGAGAACACCATTGATATAAGCACACCATTCATACATCCATGAATGCGTCACCATCTTGCAATGCATGCATGCTTCATTTAATATATAGATTTAGCCAAGCCTAAAAGCGGAGCTCCACGTCATTTTTTCCTTTTGCTGTTACTTAGTAATTCGTAAAAATACTCTCATTCAATGTGAAAGATGAAATAATCAACAATGACACGAGCGTGGGACAAAGAAAAACTCTGAATCCCCGACAGGAATCGCACCCATGACCTCCCGAACACCGGGCGGGCGCTCTATCCACTGAGCTACGAGAACTCATGGAGAGCGAGGCCATTTTACTGAGTTCTTATGTGACATGCGTCCTGCCTACTGCTAGGATCAGCAATGTCGATGTCATCATGAATTGTGATAAATGAAAGTGATGGTGTTCGGGAGGTCATGGATTCGATTCCTGTCGGGGACTCAGATTTTTTCTTTGTCCCACGCTTGTGTCATTGTTGATTATTTCATCTTTCACATTTAATTTACCGAGCTGAAAATTCACCATCACTTTCATTTATCACAATTCATGATGACATCGACATTGCTGATCCTAGCAGTAGGCAGGACGCATGTCACATAAGAACTCAGTAAAATGGCCTCGCTCTCCATGAGTTCTCGTAGCTCAGTGGATAGAGCGCCCGCCCGGTGTTCGGGAGGTCATGGATTCGATTCCTGTCGGGGACTCAGATTTTTTCTTTGTCCCACGCTCGTGTCATTGTTGATTATTTCATCTTTCACATTTAATTTACCGAGCTGAAAATTCACCATCACTTTCATTTATCACTCTCATTCAAGTCATTAAATAAAAAAAAGAAAACTTCATGTCCCCTCTGAGTATCGAACTTGAGTCGTCGGCACGAACACCACTACGCCACGGACGCTGTCATTGCTTGACAAGATGCCGATCGACGTGAACATGCTGGTGTTTTTCGTGTTGGAAAATTTGTTCGGACCGCCGCAAAAACCATGGTTGTGGACAGAAAAAACCCAAAGACACTAGCTCTGCAATATTTAGCGTCGGGGCGGCTGCGAACTCAAGCGTTGTGCCGACCGAGTTCGCAGCAGAACCGACAACAAAGATGAAGTCCTCGAAGGCGAATTTCGTAATTTGAACTTTTCGCCTTCCACCAAAAAGGCAACTGAGTATTCTTTTGAACTTTTTCTTTCCATTTAAAGACATTTGATATTTTTTCTCAAGTTCTAACCTTCATTTCTATCGAACTGAATCGTTTTTGCTTAACAAGCTAAGCTTTAAAAAAAAACCTATTTTTCAAAAGCGACGGTGTTCATGCAATTTCCCGTCCAGAAAAACGCTGGTCAGCCCAAAAGCATTGCGCGATTTCCCGCCAAGAAAACATGGCATTCTCCACCCCCTGTCGGGTTGTCTTAAGACTTCCTTCCCCTCCCAGAGTTTGTACAGGCGGGCGGGCGTACGCTGACGTCACAATCAAAATTTCTCGGATCGATAGGTTACCAAATTTGCTTAGCAATGGTGCTCCGCAGCCGGCTCCGCTATAATGTACACACACCTCTCTAACATAAAGCACGCACGTGAGTCAAATAGGAATCCACTATTGAAGCCTTCGTGTTGTTTTTGTTGCATACTGCAATTAGTTAGAGCGGTTGTTCAATTGATTGTTTAAAGTACCGGTAATTCAAAGTTTGCTTTACCACGCTCTGTATGCGGTTGGCAAATCACGCCTCTTTCTGAAGTGTCCACCAAATTGTAGAAGTGAAACCAAACCCAATTATTTTTTTGTTGAACGGTTTTTCGCCCTTGGCTCCGTTAGCATTGTCCGTTCTGATTGGCTCATTTGATTGTTTGCATCTATCGCGATTGGCAAGAGTGATTACCCAAGTGTTGGCATTATGTTTCACAGATGAAAAACACCACTTCACTTGGACTTTACCTGTCGCCTAACTTTTAGAGTTGAGCAGAGTTCAACTCAACTTTTAACTTTTACGAATATGATCTCTCTTGTCTTTTGGTTGTACGATTTACAACTGAAAAACACAACATAGTTGGACTTTCCAGGTCGGGTAACATTTTAAGTTGAGTGAGTTCAACTTTTAACGTTTAAGAATGTCTTTTATGTGTTTTGGTTGTACGATTCACAACTGAAAACACAACATCAGTTGGACTTTCCCTGTCGGGTAACTTTTTAAATTGAGAGGAGTTCAACTTTTAAGCCTAAGACACTTCTTTCATACATTGTCTGTCACTTTATTTACGCAAGTAAAGCCTGTTAGAGTGACATCCTTATGGAAGTAAAAATTACGCGACAGTTTAAACCACCCGCTTAAAAGAGAACAGAGAGAATTCTTTATTATGCCATGTTTTCTATAACAGGATGAAAATGCTCAGTTCCAATAATATGTTCACACTTTACAGAAAACGCATTCAGTTTGAAAGATTGTGTGAAAACGTTTGTCACACAACCATACAAATGACTGTTAACTGTCTCTTTCAATAATAAACTTACTCTTCTGGGCGCGGTTGTTCAAAGAAGGATTAGGCTAACCCCAGGTTAACTTCAATATTTTTATTCAGTCTTATAACCAAACAATGAGGATTCCTCTAAATCCTTTTTGCCCTACTTATCGACTTAAGACACTTCAAACGGCTACTAAAAATAAGCTGTTAAAATGATTCATCTTAGCAAGAGAAACAGGAGCCTTGGTTAACTTTTAATCCCGGGTTAGTGTTAACTGGATTTGATATTTATCAACGATTACTACTGGACTAGATCACTGACAAACCACAGCATTTTACCATCTTAAAGTCAAGTTTCATTGAGTATTAACGCTTTCACTCCCAAGAGTGCCTAAAATCAAAATTCAAGACGAATCCCATATTTCATTTTGTAAAATACTAAAATATGAATAGTACCATGTGAAAGTACTGCTGAAGAGGTTTCATTTGAATAGTCACCTCATAGGATTTCGTCCCCATAGTCAAAAGTTAGAATCACCTAAATGTCTCCATAACTGACTCTGGGATAGCCTCCCACGCAGTCGTTTTTAGGGGAGTCGTATTACTCTCCTCCCCTCGTATTACTCGACTCCCCTAAAAACGACTGCGTGGGAGGCTAACTCTGGGAGTGAAAGGGTTAAAAAGTCTTAAACAAAGGTCACTCGATGGGAATCCAAATTGCAGCAAAAGGGATCAGTGATTTATCTACTATAAGTGGAGCATGCGTGGACTCGGTGTGCTGTGGCACGTTTCGTGAAGGAGCGCGTTCTCTGTCCCCAATTTTCCATTCTGACATGACAAATAATAGCTAATCCTTCGTTATACAACGTTTAGTCTTGCATATGTCCAAAACCAGAAGGAAACACAAACGAGGAGCCCGTGGTTCGACTGAAGAGGGAGATAGCGCACCGAAGTGAGCCAATATGGCGGCTTCGAAGGATCCCGAAGGACCGTGATCACTTCTGGAGACGAAGAGTCCGAAACAAAAGACGAACCAACCCGCGCAGAGCTTAAATCAATGCTAGTAGATATTCAGATCAGCATATCAAGTATCTTGATGGAGAAGAAACAAACTAGAAAAGAAATGGCTAAACTGAAAGAAACCGTTCTGTGTGCAAATGCGGAGCAGGAACTTGCCGCTGCTGAAAAGCACATTAATGAGCAGAAAGAAGAAATTGCTGAACTTTACGACCTGCAAGATCAGCTAGAACAATATACAAGAAAGAACAGCTTAGAAATACATGGAATTCCCGAGAGTGCTTATACCTCTATTGAAGAGGTTGTGCTAAAATTGGCAGAAGCCCTCGAAGTGCCTGTTCTCTCCCAAGACATCGAAATCAGTCATAAGCTGCCAAGTAAGGGTCCTAAACCCATTGTCGTTAAATTCGTCAGCCATAAAGTGAAAACAAGCCTTTACAAAGCAAGAGCAAAGCTTAAAATGTAAGTATTTCAAATCTATTTCCTTCTTCGACCGCTGCAACACGCACGGAAGCTACTCGGATTTTCCTGAATGAAAACCTCACTTCTATCGACGAAAGATCGTTAACCGAGCGAATGAAATGTGGAGGGACGGTTTACTGTTGAGTGTGTGGACATTGGATGGTAAAATTTTTGTAAAGACATCGCCTGAAGGCAGTCCCATCAAAATCAATGAGAGAGAAGACCTAGAGACCTTTTAAATCATTGTCAACTATGAAGGATGGATCAAGTAAGACATGCGAAATCGAGTACTTAAATTAGACGGTGTTCAGCTTCATTTTTGTTTTCTTAATTTGCTATATGTGTACTACAGTGAACTTGAATATTCTATATCTTTAAACGTTCGGGGAATTAGGGAACAAACCAAAAGGAGGAGTATATTTTCCTATCTGAAAAACCAAAAAGCAAACATTTATTTTCTACAAGAAACATGTTCTGAACCTGCCGATGAAATTTTATGGAAAAATGAGTGGGGTGGCGAGCTATTCTTTTCCCATGGCACTAATCATAGTAAAGGTGTAAGCATTCTAATCAATCCATCTGTGAACTACCAAATTGACTATTCTTATGCCAACACCTCAGGCCGAATAATTTTAATAACTGTTACTCTGGGCTCTCAAAAGGTGTCACTCTGCAACATCTATGCACCTAACAACCAGACTAATCAACTTGAGTTTGTGCAAGAACTGAACAACTGTATCATGGATAAAACAGAACTTACGGCGCTCATTGTAGGCGGCGATTGGAATTGTACGTTGTCAAAAAAAGATAAAATTGGAGGAACACCGTGGAAACCGTCTAATTATAGTAATCTTGTCTTGAACACAAGCTCGAAGCTACTTATAGTGATTTAACAGACAAGTGACTCTTTTGGGAGATGATGAAGATGGAAATAAGAACTGCAAGCATTTCTTATGCAAAAAGTAAAGCTAAGTCGACTTATCATCGAGAATCTGAAGAAATCAAACGACAATTAGATCATTTGGATGTTTTTATTTGCAATAACTTTTTCTCTGGTCACATTGATCAAGTGTTACAAGAATATGACAACCTTAAAACGGAACTTAGATCAATTTATGAGGATAAAGCAAAACAAAAAACGGAAAATTGCATTGAAACTGTGTAGCGCATGTAAATCGGGATATTCTTGAGGTAAATTAAAATTAGTGTCTCTGCGCTTGAAAAAGAAAATGGGGGAAAAAATCCTCAGACGTTTCGAGACTGCTGTCTCTTCTTCAGTGAGAAATAATGCAGCATTATTTCTCACTGAAGAAGAGACAGCAGTCTCGAAACGTCTGAGGATTTTTTCCCCCATTTTCTTTTTCAAGCGCAGAGACACTAATTTTAATTTACCTCAAGAATATCCCTAAAGGAAAACAAGCTATGTTCAGGGCAAAGTGTCGCTGGGTGGAGAATGGAGAACGTCCGACAAAATATTTCTTTAATCTGGTAAAACGAAATTATAACAAAAAAACTATAGGCGAACTTCGATTGCAAGATGATTCAATCACGAACGACGAAAAATTAATTCTTAATCACATTGAAGCGTGCTACAAAGACTTACTTACATCACAAAACACTTTTAGTGATGATGCGTATGACAATTTTATCCAAAATCTACAGATCCCTAAGCTTTCAGACGACAAATGGGATAGCCTAGAAGGCCCTTTCACGTTTGACGAATGTAAAAAGGTTCTAGAAACTTTTCAGAATGACAAGGCATCCGGGGAAGACGGGTTTACAGCTGAATTTTATAATTTTTTTTTTTTACTTACTAGGAAACGATTAACAGCAAGCTTTAACGAAGCTCACGAGGTTAACGAGCTTACCACTTCGCAACGAAGGGGAGTAATCACGTTAATCCCAAAAGATGATGGCTCTTTGTTAGAATTATAAAATTGGAGGCCTATTACATTATTAAACGTGGATTTTAAGATAGCAGCAAAAGCAATAGTTAAACGTCTCGAGCCAATACTCCCAAATTTAATTCATCCGGACCAAACGGGCTTCGTGAATGGGAGATATATAGGAGAAAACATCAGGCTTATACCGATATAATGGAATACACCAAATTGCAAAAGATACCAGGGATATTAGTGTCATTAGATTTCCGCAAAGCTTTTGATTCTATTGAATGGCCCTTTTGGTTCGGATATAAAAAGATGGGTTCGCACTTTCTATACGAACATAGAGAGTACAGTGCTTAATAACGGCTTTGCAACCAACTGGCTTAAACCGTCAAAAGGTGTGAGACAGGGTTGCCCCCTGTCTCCCTACCTGTTTATTCTTTCAGCTGAAATTCTAGCTCATAAAATCCGTCAGGACCCAAGTTACAGTGGAATCAAGAATGATATTCGGAAATGAAGTCAAATTTTCTCTGTTTGCGAATGACACCAACATTTTTTCTGCTGACTTAGTATCTGTGGAAAGGGCCTTGAAATTAGTAGAAGAGTTTGGCAAGATAGCCGGTCTGTGTATCATAACAATAACCTTTATTTGCATGACTATAACTATTTACAGTATTGCAAAAAGTACGTTAAAACAAGAACAACAAGAAAAAGAAATAAATATTATGATATTAATAACAGATAATCAAGTGACATCATTCTTAGATGACAGGATACTGTAACGCAAATTATTCAGTAATGAAATATAATTCGTCAATCGTAAATTAAGATAAATATCTTCGGAGTTCATCAGTTTAATCACCAGGTCCGAGTAAGATAGCTGCTGAAAATTATGGAGATGACTTTGTATTTGAGCGAAAAATTCATTTCGGGCAATAGCAGAGGAAGTGAATTTCATCTTCAATTGCATTGCGGTCTGTGTTGAATGTGAAGAAAACGAAGGCGATTTGGTTAGGGAAATGGACAAATAATACCAGCAACCCACTTGGAATGAAGTGGATGTGCAGTCCCGTTAAGATACTTGGAGTTCACTTCTTGTATGACGAGAAAAGAAACAACGAGCTTAATTTTAATCAAAAACTAAAAGTATAACAAACAAAACTCGATATGTGGAGTGCACGGGATCTGACTCTGTTTGGAAAAGTAATGATAATCAAAACCCTGAGCTTATCTCAGCTTATTTATTCAGCATCAAATCTTGTCGTTCCTGCAGGAATCGAAGACACTGTTAAAACAAAATGTTTTAAATTTCTTTGGAAAAACAAGAAAGACAAAATAAAAAGATCAGGACTCTATCAAGATACCAGTAAAGGTGGATTACGCATGAATGATGTAGGACTAATGTTCAAATCACTCAATCTTGCTTGGATCCCTCAATTACTGGCCACAGGCAAGAGGAGTTGGTGCACGGTTGCAAACCATTTCTTCAGAAAAATGGGAGGTCTAGATTTTATACTGAGGTGCAACTTTAATGCGAAGTATTTCAACCAACCAACCTCGTCCCTAGGGTCTTCTCGCTTTTTAATATGGCGGCGGCTCGGGAGAAGACCCTGGCACACAGCAGATCACGTGACCAAAATCTCCAACGAGGATGGAGATTTATTCAAAATGGCGGCTACGGCGAAAAGAGTGAGAAGATGTGGGTACGAGATATGGCTGAGGTGAAGATAAACAAAATAGCGGAAAAAGCGGAGGTTCAGTTCAAGGAAAAAAGGGGGAAAAAAGACAAGTCTTGCATGTGAGAGTTTTTAGGAATACGG
Organism: Siderastrea siderea; assembly: GCA_964030785.1. NCBI lineage: Eukaryota > Metazoa > Cnidaria > Anthozoa > Scleractinia > Rhizangiidae > Siderastrea > Siderastrea siderea. The sequence continues at coordinate 18,232,597 of OZ034975.1, forward strand.
CAAAGTGTTCGAGGACTTGGTTTTGCCGTTCCTTGTTTCGTTTTTGTTATTTTTAAGTTACGAGTAATCGGCTTGAGCGTACTTGACTGCGGAACACCCTACCGCAAGTTGATTCAATGTTGCTCAATTGAAATTGTTCACCGACGTATACACTCGAATGAACATACATTTTTGTTTCATGGGGCTTTAGGCAATAAATTGTCTCATCGTTACATTGTTACAAATCCGTGCTTCTTTTAAAATATTGTTAAAAATTGTCTTCCTTAAAAGTATATGCCTCAGCAAGACTTAAGATCATATCAGGCCTGTGATATTAAAAGCTTAAAATATAAACCTTCTGGAGTGAGCTTAGGCCTTAGAGCGCTTTTCAAATGAGTGTCGTAAAACCAAAACCAAACTAATTATCCCAGCCAATCACAACAAACACAAATTATCCAATGAACCAATCAGAACTGGAAGCAAATACATGTCACTAGCGCCAAGCGCGGGAAAACGCGTCCGAGCAAGTCGCAATTGGTTTAAGTTTTACTTCTGATTGGTCGAGAAAGTGGCGCGAGATGTTTTAACCAATCACAGAGCGAACTAAAGCAAAACCAAAGCAAAACGCGAATTACTTTCGACACTCGATTGAAAACCGCTCTAAATAAAACTAGTGATACCAAATATTTATTCTACGTGGCTTACATCTCTGTGAGTTCAGCGAAAATGACTCATTTATTTATTTATTTATTTACTTATTTATTTAAGCGTGTTTACAGTGCAACCTCGATATAACGAATTGCACGGGAATGGGAAAAGAGCAGTGTTGTATGAACTGGTTAAACTAATGTTTGATCTGGCACATTCCAGGTGCTGCTTTGGAGGCAGTGATAATCATTTTGGCTTTGTTGAATTTTGTTGTGCCCATTCCTTGCACTACATTTTTGCTCGTACAGTTGCAGATCTCTAGGGCTTTGTCACTTTCAATACTGTTTTCTACACTTAAGCTTCAGTAAGTCTCATTAAATACTAGAACTGAGGAGATTGTGAGACTGTAAATAACGGAGAAATAAAGCATTTTAACACTGGATAGATAAAGTCCTCTTGCTAGACCAGTTCTGGGGACAATATTCCCGTACAGGTTTGAAAAAAATGTCTGCTTAACAACTTCAATCAATTGAATTATCTGTGTGAAGTTTGAAAGTCTTTCAATAATTGAAATCAATGGGAAAGAGAGGATTTCAGAGAAAAAAGGAGACAAAAAGATTTCACGAAGTTTTGAAATTGGAATTTGCAGTTAACGAGGAAAGGAATACCACAATTGATTGCTCTTATGTGAATATCACTTTTTGTTGGTGTTTTAAAACATAGTTACTCGAGGGACTGGTTATGAAACTTTGCAAGATTCAAAGGCCTTAACAAAGATGCTGCAATTTATGTTGGAAGTACTACGACAGTGCACAATCGTTTGTTTTACGTTCGCACGCTATGGCTGAACAACTTAACAGTGACATTCTTATTGGTTAGTTGCTCATGCAAAATTCAAAACCTATTGTTGTTTGTGCACCGTCAAGGCTAAAAACGGTGACAAAAACATAAAACAAAGGACTTAGCTGAGCTTCATAACCAGATTCTTTTATTAACTATGTTTAAAATAATTTTCCAGATCCTGTCTCTACTTTAAAACTATTCTCATGTCAATCTGAGCCAAAGAGAAAGGGTTTGCAGATGCAATCAGAACACCACGAAAACCCACTAAAAGTTACAACAGGGGTTCAAAGAAATTATTAATGAGTCATCCTAAAAAGTGGGATTTAAAACTTAAGGTTATGTGCTAATCAATTTGAATCTTCAACATCCCCCCCCCTCCCCTCTGGGCATACTTTAGACAGTGAAGTAGGAGTAGGGAATTTGATGCAAAGTTCCTGTGGGTGGGGAATTTGCCTTTGCCTGGTTAAGGTGGGGAATTTAAACAGAAAGTGCGAAATTTAAAATAGCCTTTATTCCAGCACCATAATGCAAGTAGTTGTTTAATACTAGTTTTAAGGCAAAGACCATTGTAAGCGAATGGCTGGTGAAAAAGGGGCTCAACAAGCTTTACAGTTTTTTGAAGGTACATGAAGGTATGAAAATGCACGTAGTTGTTTAATATCAACCAATTCTAAGGCAAAGACCTCTGTAAGCGAATGGCTGGCACAGACTAGACTTTGTTTAATGTTAATGATTTATAGATTTTATAGCGTCAATTTCCAATCAATATGATTAATGTGTAGATTTTAAATCAAGGTGGCTGATTTTGCCATCCATAAAATAGTTGCTGTCTGCAGAGCTTGAACAGCCAGTGAATATGGAAGGGCTATGTAAAATGAACAACAACCTCTCTGATAAAAGTAATAGCATTTTGGACTCAGTTGCTGGATGTGTTTAGTGTAATAAATTGTTACAACATGGAATGATGCTTGCACTAAAAAGATTTGTTCTTTATGAGGGGCATTTATCAAGCAAATCCAACACTTAGGGGTAGGGCATTTCAACACAATTTTGGCCCAGGGGGCAAGAATTTAAACGAGCCAATCAATAAAAGTTCAAATGCCTGGGGTGCTAAAGTTTCGAATTGATCTGTGCATTACTGAACAGAAAAACAGAAAATATGATCAAATCGGTTGCTTTCTTTAATTCTAGTGACTCAACAAGCATTTCCCAATGCATATCAACCCCTATATACTTGCTAGAGGCATGTCAGCACAATGTATTTTCTAGTGACCATATAAATGTTTTATTGTATTGCTCCTGGTATTGATTGACAATAAATTAGTGTTGACAATAAATTACCTGTGCGATGCAGGTTATGTTGGTTTTACGCGTCGGCACTTGCATCACCGCGTCGAGGAGCACAAGAACGTGTCGTCATCTATTGGCAAGCATTTTCGCGCGGAACATTCTCTGGCCCCTAAGGATCTCAACAAGAATTTTGAAAATTCTTAAGAAATGTAAAAACAAGTTTGACAGCCTGATTTACGAAATGTCAATGTACAGTCCGACTCAATTCGTGAGAAGGTTTTTAAACAATTAGTCTTTATATAGTTAGTCTCGCATGTTTTTTATTGTTTTAACACCTTCTTTGTAAATTCTTTTTACACTTATTTTTACTCCATACATATTTCTTACATATTTTTACCTCTTTGTCACTACATATATCTATGCAAATTCTTATTCTCAACATTTCGCTTGATAATGACCGAAGAGCGGTCGAAACGTCGTGAATTTTTACGGTTAGTTTTTATTGTCAACTACAGTTTTACAGCGAGATATAGAAGGTAAATCACGCTCATTTTCGCGATGTCCACCAGTCTTGATCCCAGTATTATGCTTTGAGATTTACTCGGTATTCCTCAATATGAAACAGAATTACATCGCTTAATAAAGAGCCAGTAAGGGAACACAGAGTAACAATTCGGAGATGGACTGGGGGAGGGTTAATCCTTCTGGAAATCTACAGGCATCTCAAACCATCAAAAAACGAAGTTTTTGAGTCACAAAGAGGGAAAATAATTTTATGTTTCTACTCGTCTCTTATCGTCATTCCTGATGTCAATATTCTATGAGAAGCCGATGTATGCTTTCTTAACAATTGCCTACTGTTAATTAAATTGTAGAGACTGCGCAAGCTCCAGTACCTGAGACCACTGATGGCAACCTAACGCTGCATCACTTAGAACCAGTGATGAAACAAGAAATAAATGACATCGGGAAGTTTTCGACGACCTCTAAGGAATTTGGTTCTTTTGCAAACAAGTTGCCAGTTGGTCAGAAATATCACTTGATTAAAAGTCACTTTGTGCCATCGATTAACCACAAGTTTCCAGGGCGATTTCTTCATCAGTGCCCAAGAAGGTTTCAGTCACGATACCACAGTGACTATCCATGGATGGTCTACAGCCCTTCAGTAGATGGAGTATTTATAAACACTGTGAATTTGATGATACCTAGGCATTGCAGGAAAGATAAGGGCGCTTTTGTTAACAAGCCTTTCATAAACTGGCATAAGCTTCAAGAAAAGGCAAAAAGACATAAGCAAATGAACTACTACCGGTATCACGACGCAATGATCGCCACCGAATCCTTCCTTAATTCTGTTGAACACCCAGAGTGAACAACCGATTAGATGACAAGACGAGGAAGAATATTATCAGAAATAGGCACATCGTTAAATGTGTTTCAGAAGCCATCCTTTTCTGTCGTCGACAGTGCATTGTCCTGCGTGGAGATAAAGAAGTCTTGAACGGTGAGTTTCGTGGCAATACAGGCAATTTCTTAGCGGTTCGGCAGCTAACCACGACGACATTTGCATGGACCAGGAAAGGCTGTCGTTCCTCGCACTAATGCACATCCATGATCAAGTTAAAATTGATTTGAATGAGGTGGTAAATCTGTTTGCCACCAAACATCCACAGAGGCTGGAGCTCGGGACAATCGTAAAGGATTAGTCCTGCAGTATTTGATGTATCATTTTAAATCGTAAAATTAGTCGTTTATAACTTTTTTCAAACAATTGTATTCGACAAAAGTAATATTCAGTTCCTATCGTGTACTTTGCCGTTGCAATCTCTCATGTATTGCTACTTTCCGAAATAAACGGATCAGACAATAAAAAATACATTTCGGTAGTTTGGTCCACTTTGGCCTCGTTAGTACCCACCCCCCCCCCCCCCCCCCCACCACATAAAACACATAAAATCCTGGTTACGGGCCTGTGATACTTAGGAGAGTCAGGCTTATGCTGCCCTACTTACACCTATCCTCAAAAATCCCACTAGTTAGCTGAGCAGTGAGCCCGTGAGCATAGTTCACTTCTGTCCCATTGCTTATGTTGTTATCGTATATTTACATTCATACTTGACTATCCAATGTGTATAAAATTATTTATCACTGCTACGGAAATCCTCAAATATTGTTAGTATGCTAAAGCGCCTGCCCAAGCAACTTCAGAACTTGTTCTTTGTGCCTAAAATTATTTATATCTAGATATTGGTAGTCAAAGCAATAGCAGCTATAAATTCACTTTCTTCAAAAGAACTGTCAATGAACTCACAGAGATGTAAGTCATGTAGAATAAATATTTGGAATCGCTAGTTTTATTTACTCCATGAGGCTTATATTTTAAGCTTAATCACAAGCCTGATATGGTCTAAAAGTCTCAAGCTGAAGCATATAGTTTTAAGAACGACGAATTTGTAACAATGTAACGATGAGACAATTTATTGCCTAAAGCCTCATGAAACAAAAATGTATTCTCATTTTGAGTGTATACGTCGGTGAACAATTTCAATTGTGCAACACTAACTTTAAAATAACAAAAAAGAAACAAGGAACAGCCAAGCCAAGTCCTCTAACACTTTGCCGTATTCCTAAAAACTCTTACATGGGAAACTTGTCTTTTTTTTTCCTCTTTTTTTTTCCTTGAACTGAAGCACCGCTTTTTCCTCCATTTTGTTTATCTTCACCTCAGCCATATCTCGTACCCAGATCTTCTCACTCTTTTCCCCGTAGCCGCCATTTTGAATAAATCTCCATCCTCGTTGGAGATTTTGGTTACGTGATCTGCTGTGTGCCAGGGTCTTCTCCCGAGCTGCCGCCATATTGAAAAGCGAGAAGACCCTGGGGACGAGGTTGGGTCTCTCTCGCCGCTTCTCGGCCAACTTCTCAACCCTCCCCTACCACCCACATCTCTAGTCATTCCGAACGTATGTAAAGATGGCGCGTAATTGTTCGTTGTTTACAGAAAACTCCCCGGGGGTGGGGACTCCCATATGAAAGTGATGGGGATGCTCGTCGTCTCGCTTAGGGGTGTAAATTGCAGATTTTGGCCTCACTTAGGGTGTTCAGGACAGAAAGCCAATATTTTTACCCCCACAGGTATCGCTTAGGGTAGATTATGAACCAAAACTAAAGATTTAAGACAATGCTTCTAAAATCAGGAGCTCCTGTGTAAAATCTAATAACAGAATACAGCATTCGATGTAAACATCTTAAGCGCAATTTAAATCACCATAGCTCTTATTTGGTTGTCTGTTTTATTATGGTCTCCTTCAGGGGTAAAATAAAGCCCTAGCCTCGCCCAAATTGGTCTCCTTTAGGGTTTTGATTACAATTTTCCGACATGTGCATCCCCGTCCCTTCCATATGGGAGCCCCCCCCCCCCCCCGGGGTGAATACAAACTGGAGGCCGGCAGAAACCAATACTCACTAACACATTGGTCTGAAATGTCAGCCATCTCTTCGCCCCAATCCCCGTAGCAGCAATCGCGGCGATCAACTCAGTCTATCAAGTACGATCGCTGGATCTTTTCAGAGATCGCGTCGATCGTAACAATCGCAATGACACCTGAAATAGCGTAGTGGTGGAGACCAGAGGTGTGTAAGGTTGTCGGTAAAAGATTCTGAATAAAACAGAACAACACCAACTCCACAAGTAGACATTTGGTCTTGATTGTTCCGCATTGTGTTTCCTGTTTTGTTTTGTTTTTTTAGACGTGTTTTTTTGTTGGGTTGACTAAACCACTGATTCAGTAGAATTCACTGGACCCTCACTTGCCAGACGATGATGAAAAAGATTTGACGTGAAAAAATAGTGTCCCTCGTGGATGACATTATGTTGTGGTTCTTCGAAAGACTCTCCACTTTTTGTTCTGCTAGCACGAAGTTCAAAACATGTCATGGCCATGGACCACGATGCACAACAAATTACCGCCAACAAAGCAACTCCGAATATTCCAAGCACAATTATTGCTAACATTCCTCCTCCATTAAGCTCAGTTATTCCAGTCCCGCTCCACTACTTGACTGAAATTCTCCTGCATCACTCAAAGTTGCGTCACACTGCACAAGCAAAGGGCTCACAACAAACAGAGTTGTGTAATAATATATCTCCATGTTTCAGTCTGTATTTCATGTAGTCTTCAGGACTGAGTAAGTCACATATTTCCTGCCAGTAACTTCTCGGCAAGGCATTTTCTTCACGTGATAGAGTAAGATCCAGTCAAACTGCGTAAGTTCCGTTCAGGTTTCTTGACTGTCGCTTCATACATAAATTTCGAATGCACATTTACTCAAAAACGTAATACAAAGTCATTGGTTTGAATTATTAATTCCAAGTGCAAGATGTCAAAACTTGCCAATCATGTTTGATGCAATGTCTATTTAACCTCGAGCGAATATTAAAACGAACCCTTTTCTGGAGGCAAAAACAGTCCATAATTTATTCAATGCTAAGTGAATTTATTAATAATTACATAACAAGCACTCAATTTTTGTCTATAAACAGAACATTCCAGTATTACTTTAAGTCCAGCGTCAATCGCTAGGAACTGACAATAACGTTAATTATTTAACAAGACAAACACACCGGCGTCTCCCGAGCACCGTGTTTGTAACACAGCTACTCAGGGGGACCAAACGGCAGTTGGTACTTGATAGTTCAAAGTCAATCATTGACAGCTCAGATCTAACAAAGTTACATCAAGCGATATGATTTTCTGACTATTAGTCTACCATGTTTTCCTTTATTTTACTTTGTAGTTTGAATGCATTTAATTCTTTGAAAATCTATTTAAAAGACAAAGACAGGTTTGAAGGGGGGGGGGGGGGAGAGTCCGTACCCCCACACCCTTCCCTCATATCTGCTAATGCTAGAATAACCCGGAAAACTAAAATCACAATCACATTCACTCTCAGCACGGTGGCCGATCATCACTTACAGATAAACAAGACAAGCAAAAAACAGACGAATATAATGAACAGTTTGTTACATTGCAACAAAACTCTGAATTCACGGTTTCGTTGTTCGTTTCGAACAGAATTCTGTGACTAGAAAAGTTTAAGGCCCGAAGAATCACTCCCCATTTTGTGAAATTAAAACTTGAAACAATTTCAATACTTTCTTTGTTCATAAGGTATTTTTGACAATTCTTTAAAGCAAGATCCTGTTACAGTATCAATGGTAATGTCCCTTTCCCTCCATTCTTGTTGCTCCTTTTGCAACTTCTAAGGTTTAAGCTTAAAAACTGAAATTCTGACACTACAATGTTCTTGTCCTAATATTAATTTTTAAGCAATTAATTCAGGGGCTTCGTCAACGTTTTGAGAAGGAAGGCACATGTTCGTGATAGGCAAGTAAAGTTTTTAAATTAAAATTCTTTATATCAGAAAAAAATTTGACAACATGCTCAAAGCAGCCTGCAGGGAAAATTGTGTTTCTAGCCGGTCAATTTGCCCGCCTGCCTGGCCTCATCGAAACCCCCGTAAAATAAATTAGTTTTCAAGCCTGTCCATGCAAAAGGTTATCTGTAGTGCCAGGCTCTTCCTCCATGCTTGGCAATGCTTCCAGAGGTTGAGTTTCCATCTGGATGTATCGCTGTCGCCAGCACTTCCGCCATCCCACTCTAGTCATATGATACACAGCTCTTGCCATGAATATAGCTCCAATGATAAAAAAGTAACTTCCATAAATCACAAACTGAAAGATAAAGGGCAAGAATCCATATAAATCTTCAAGATTTACAAAGAAGGGTTTATGGAACAAATCTAAAAGGCATCACTCTCTTGCTGAAGTGTATTAGCAACTTTGCAATTGAAGTTATCATAGAATCAATCAAGTCCCACCACATCTAAAAAAAACTGCACCTCTACTGGATCACTGAAGGGTCAGTTTAGGCAAACATTATCAACTCTTCATCAGGGAACGAAAGTTTGTGAGCCACGGAGGGCAACCGGAAGTTGAATGTTTACCTTTAGACACCATGTCCATCGATGAAAAGCCACCAGACAAGAATTTTCCAGCCTTGGTGAAAAGCTAAAGCAAGCCGGCAACGAAAGGAACATTCAGTTTCTGGTTGACACCTGTGGCCCATGAACGTCTGTGCTTAAGTTCTTTATTGTTTGGCTAAGATTACTTTAAAAAAATAATAAAAAGGTACATGAAAAAGATGGTTATTGTTCATCGTGGTAAACACGGACTCTTTTGCTTGCTCTTCAAGAACCTTCATGTAGTGAGCTTGCCTTGAGTGAGATACAAAACATGTTTGAATTACGGCACAAAAGTTGTGGAACACCCCGTTAAGAAACAAAAACAGAGAAAGATGTCCTTCAGGCCCCAGTTGTTCAAAGGGCGGTTAACTTTACCCACTGGATAAGCCGTTATCCAGCAGATAGAAAATATAGGAAAATCTATACATAGCCTTACGATTTTTTTAATGAGAAAAGCAAGAGTGTATCTATAATGAAGTGTGTGGCCTTGTAAAAACTGGTTGAAATGTGTAAGTTGAAGGAAAATTGCTCCATTGGATAACGACTTATCCACTGGGTAAAGTTGTCCACTCTTTGAACAACCTGGGGTAAGGACACAAGTTTTAAAAATAGTAATCTTAAACACGGCGTTTTCATTTATTTTTCTGATCTGACAAAATTATTTTCTCATTAACGGAAACCTCAAAATAATAGTTTCCTAAGGTAGAAAAACAACAAAGAAGTAATAATTAACCAAAACTAAACAAGGATGGTTACTACTGAGGGAGATTAAGACGGATTACGAATAACAAACTTGAAAAAACTTGCCAGCTTTTTCAAGTTGCGTTATCCGTGACGTAGCTCCTTAGAAATAACTATTGACCTGCGTAATAACTGGAAGGTTTAGCCCTCGTTTATCCACAACAATGCTTGTCAGGATTGTTTGTAGCAGCAAAGCAGCAAACATGTTTATTCCAAACACCAGAGCAAACCTTGTCATCTCAACATGTTTGGCAATCTGTAGACTACAAACAGAAGAATTGCATCAATATATATACATTTTTTTAAATTGACTTGAAGCTACAAAAACATATTGTGTTGTTTCAGATACATAAATCCACAATGCTATCACAGATTTTGTTTGGAATCCCCCATACTCCGCAAGTGTTTTGCCTGATGTCATCACCACCCCTCATAACGTTAGAGAATCCTAAGTTTCTCGCCTCCACTTTAAATAATTTTTTTTTCACTAGCATCATTATTTTTACATATGTACCCAACTGAAAATGTAGGAATACATAGCGTGCATGACCTACATGTATGACAAATAAGTCTAGGTAACCAATATGGCTTATTTAGGATTTGTAACTGCCCCCCGCGGGGTTTTGGGCCAGAGCCCAAAACCCGAGGAGGCATCGTTGGAGTCCTGGCATGCATACATACATGGGTAAACAAAAGAAATACCGGAAATGTGATAAGATTGTATGTAGAGGGCAAAAAAATCCCGAGTTGATAAACTAGGCGCACAGTTTGCGCAAGGGAAAAATAATTTATTATTATTTTAAAATAATTGTTAAAACAGTGTACGCACGCAAGGTGGTATCGGGTAGTTATTCAGCTGACGGCTCTTAAAAGTGACAAAAAGCCGTTTCGCATCAAGATCCTTTCGATTTGCAAATTAAAGAAAAGCTTAAGTTGGCTTAAAATATTTATTGCGAACCGTGGACGTCAAATAGATTTTACAAGACCTGGGTAAACGCCACAGTACAGGAAATTTTGTTTCTAAATGTTGATTTGCTTTTTAAAAATATTATTGTTTAACTGATCGTTTGATCCAAATTTCTATGATTTTTACAATTTTGTTCACAAAGCCGCTCCAAGTTTGATCAACCAGTCGCCTTGAAGTCATGTGAAGTGTCTGTAAAAATAATATGCGTGTGTGTATGAATGCAAGAAAATCGAAAGTTTTTTGCTTCCTAAAAGCAAAAGTATTGTTTATTTGAATAAAATTTTTGGCTGGAAAAGCTTTTTGTTGATTATTCTGTCTGTTTTAAGTGATGGTGGGGTTTAAGAAGCAATGTTTTGTAAACACGGAATAATTTGCATAAGGGAGTTGAAATTTGATATACGAGCGGCTCTCATCAACGTGTGGGAAATTTCAGGAATTTTCATTTTCAAGGTTGTTTTCTGCCTCATACTTGATACGTAACCATAGTTTTCCATATCAGAATAATTAATTTAACTTGAGCAGACTAAATTTATTTTATGCAAAACACGAGTTAATGGATTAAGTAATTGTTGCGTCTCTGTACGTTTTAAAAATATAGTTTCAGCTGTGCATGTTCTTTATTACAATTTGTTTTCTTAAACTGACGGAAAGGTAACAAACAATTGGATAGACTAAATACAAAGAGTGAAACACAAAGATAACCAAGTCCAGTGAAGTTCACATTCTCTAGGCGAACTCCTTTCTGCAAACTTTAATTGTTGCCTTGTTACGTTTTTATAAACTTTTTAAAAATATCGTTTCAGTTGTGCTAGTCTTTACAACAGTATATTTTGTTATTTTTTGTGCTTATTTCACCTTGCCATTATCAATCAACATTATAGAAAAGTGGGGGCAGCTATAGTGAGAACTATCACTAGTTTAGTTCTTAGGTGTAATACAAGGTATACATGAACCTTGTAAATAGCTTTTTGCTGACATCACTATACATGTACATTACAGGAATGTTTCTACCTCTACTACACCAAACAAGTCTACACATGTACACTTCTCATGGCCATTCATGTACATGTTTATTTCAATAAAAGCCTTAAACTTAAGTCAGGGATACTCCAGAAAAATTTTCTGGAGTAATTTTTAATGTGGGCTTCACAGACTAGGAAATTATGCTCCTGACAAACAAAGAACACAACTATATCCAAATTGCAAGTTATTAAAACCAAGACAGAAACCTATGTTGCCAAACCAAAAATTGTCTACATATTTATGACATAAGCTGACACTTAACCATGCAAGAGGTAAAAGAGACAGGTGTATTTAGCCTGCAAAGCAGGCGGTTTTGCGGGGGGAATGATTCGAAAACAGCGATTACGAACGACCGGCCGCCATTTTGAACGCGCGAACAAGGGAGAAACTGGGGAGAGGAAAAAAGTGAAAAGGGAGGGGGAGGGGGAGGGGGTGGGGTGGGGGGTGGGAAGTACCGCCTGCCCGGAAATTAAATTCTGAAGACACCACCTCCAATCAGCGATCTGTCAGCGATCTGTCAGCGTGGTGTCAAATGTCGTAGTGTCAAATGTCGTAGTGTCAAATGGGCTCTCAAGCGTGAATTGAAAACAAACTCACGTGGAACATGACAGCTCATGGCGGATAAAAGAGAAACTCCAAAGAAACCGGTAAAGAGGGGAAGAAAACCTAAAGAGGAGACCGTAAACGACTTTTGCAGATTGTGTAACTGTGCCCTAAAACGAAAATTCGGTGACTTTGAAAAGATTGAATATATTTCAACGGAAAACCTATTCAAAGAATCGAACAGAAAAGATTGTAGCTCTCGACCGCTAGCAGAGCTCTGCGAAGAACTGATCGAAACGCCAGTGGTAAAATCTGACCATTTATCCGATCGTGTTTGCAAACCATGCGGCAGAAAAGTGAGAAACGCTCATGCGGTGAAGCAGCAAGTGTTATCAATCAATAAAGCCAACGACCAGGCTGCAAATGCCAGCGACACCGAGAGATTCAAGCGCCAACTTCCCACTTCGGTGAATCAAAGCAAGCCAGAAATAAAATTACACAAGGAAACTATATACTACAGCTTGTAACTCTGATTATCGTGAGATGTTTGTGTCTCATCGTGAGACCGTGAGATTGAACTGCAAGCCGTGAGTCTCACAACAAAATCGAACAACAAGCACAACAAGCGAATGAACAGTAAAGAGTTTCAAACTCACCTTTTTCCTGTCCAAGTTTCTACAGTGTGGGACTCGTCCACTACAACTGCTGATAGGCTTTGATGCAGTTTGGTGTTGTTGTCTTTTAGGACCACGAGAAATTTCTTTCCGAGTGCCTCCTCGGCAGTACAGTAGATGAACTGCGGTGGTGTCGCTGCGATTTCGTAAATGTTTCCGCTGTTTAGCTCCTCGGCAGTGCAACTCATGGAACGCAATTCCAAAATCTGATCTTCGATCAGGCTTTTTAACGGTGAAATGACTAGGACGCTTGTTGTGTCATTCTTTCCTGCTCGGTTCAACAACTCGCTTCTTGCAAAATTGAACACAGTAAATATCATGCTCTTTCCGAAACCAGTCGGAAGAATCGCTAAAACATCCTTCCCATTCAGATCTTTTACTGCTAAAAGCTGTTCTTCTTTCAGGTTAATCCTTCGATTGCCTTCTTTTAATTCGTTGATGCGATCAACTGCAGCTTCGATGCAATCTTTCACAGATTCTTCGCCTTCCGCCATCTTTCAAGCTAGAGTCAGACTAGAGAAATGGTATCCGATGCTGACAGATTGATTGACAACTTTCAGTAACGACCAATCAGAATTTTCCGTCCCTCCGTGGACGGAAAATTCACTTGGCCCTAGTTTCCGGGCAGGCGGTCTTCCCACCCCCAGACCCCCCCCCCCCCCCCCTCTTCTCGCCTTTTTCCCCTCCCCCACCCCCTTCCCTTCTCTTTTTTCCTCTCCCCAGTTTCTCCCTTGTTCGCGCGTTCAAAATGGCGGCCGGTCGTTCGTAATCGCTGTTTTCGAATCATTCCCCCCGCAAAACCGCCTGCTTTGCGGGCTAGGTGTATTGGGTCATCATTTTAGCACCACAGACTTGCTTCTGGTGCTTGCAGAAACTATTTATGCAGAAAAGAGAACTACAGACATGCTAGCCCCTAAAAATCTGATATCTGGAGATTTATTTCTTTTGAATCAAGCCACCCCCCCCCCTAGACCCACCCCACAGACCAATCCCTTTCTCCCAATCAAAATCAACCCACCTCTGCCCATATCGAGTGAGAGTAGGAAATTTGCAGCAAAATTAGACATTTCTGCTGTGGACTTCAATTGGTTGAACATTTATATCCAATCAGACACTCACAAAAAATATTTCCTTTGCTTCGGGTAAAAATTTGTAACAGATTGGCGGAAAGATGCAAGAAAATTCAGTCAGAAACCGTGACATGAATTTGAAAAAACCAAACTTTTAATTAATATTTGGGCAAAATCTGGAGTTAAAATCTTAGTATTGCAGAGAAAAGATGCAAAGGCACTTTACCTGGGAGATCTTCGTGACCCGATACAGAGACTGGGAGACTCGAAGATTTTTAAGAGAGTTGGCATTTCTGGATCTATTGTTAAATAAAGCAAGTTAAGCTTGTTGTTTTTTTAATTTAATTATCAGGGAACATGCTCCAGTATATGTTAAAACCAATATTGTATATGTATCCTGTTATATTAAAATCTTTTTACATCAGCTGAAAAATGTCTGGATATAAATGATTTTAATCATGGATACACCAAAGGCTTACCATCCTCTTCGTGGTATGCTATACATTTGCAATGGCCGTATCAGTTAAAACTGAAGCCGGAATTTTAGGGCTTTTAAAACTGTCAAAAATAAAATCAAAATTCCTAAAATTGCTATCATGTTGTTTTGCTTTGCTTTGCTGCATTTCCTTTGGCAATTAAAGGCTCGTGAGAGCAATGTTTTTGGACTCGCTCAGAAGTTAGAGAAAGAGAACAAGGCATGCAACTGGGTGACCCGGAAATTACCCTAATGGTCAAACACTTCGCCAAAAAATCACATTTGCCTGATTTGCTCACACACAAAAGTCTTGGCCCTTGAAAGAATAGTGCTGGCTTTGAAAGACGTTTAGGCAATGACTAAAATCTTACTTCATTTCATTCCCAATCTTTCACCCATTTTTTGTAATTTTGTAGTTTTTGGTAGTGAGATCAAGCAGCTCAAAACATCACCATGAAAAACAAAATGGACAAAATAAATTTGGAGACAATAAGTTAAATTATAAATTAAACAGTTTAAAGACAGGAAGTTCTGGTATAAAAGGGCCATGGCCTGGCCACTGACAGCTCAGTTCTCAATCAACCACAGCTCAGTTCTCAATCAACCTTGGTAGAGTGCACATCTCCTATATCTGTCAACATCTGTTAATATTTCTACTCCCCTTGTTAATGCGTTAAACTCTGCCTACAAAACAGGCCAACTTTCAGTAACCTAGAGAAGAGGTATCATCAAACTTATCCCCCCCCCCCCAAAAAAAAACAACACAGAACAAAGAATTGGAGACCGTCGACTCTTCTCAATTGTAATTATAAAATACCAGCTAAATCTATTGCCAGTCAATCAAAAAACGTTCTACCCACTCTTATCAATAATGACCAGACAGGTTTTATGAAAGGGAGATTCATAGGAGAAAACAGACTTGTAGATAGTTTAATTTGCTACACTACAGAGAAGAATGTACCTGGTCTACTTTAAATTTGTTCTTGGATTTTGAAAAAGCCTTTGACACTATAGAATGGCCTTTAATACTTCAGTTTTGGCACTAGTGTCACAAAATGGCTGAACCTTTTCTATGGCCTCGGAGAGTTGCATGTTAAACAACAAATGGGCCAGTGACTTCTTAGGTGTTAGACAGGGTTACCCTCTCTCACCTTATCTCTTTACTTTGGGCGCACAAGTGCTGGCTAAGGCTTTTTGCGAAAATAAAAATGTCACAGGTATCTTTGTTAATAAAAAAGAAATCAAGATCAGTGAATACGCAGATGACACGAGGCTTATTTTAGATGGATCAAAGAATTCTTTGCTCACCTCCCTTAAGGTTATTGCCCTGTATTGCATTGCGCATCCTTACTGCGTATGATTTGTTGCGTCATTACCGCGCGCACATCCAGGGAGTAATAGGTTTCCTATGAGGCTAAGCTCACCAGAGAAAAGAAAAGTCATTTACTCTTAAACAAGCATGGTGCCTATCTTTTTTCCACATATTTTTGACCTATCGTTCATCCTCTTTTTGTTCAAAGAGTTAGAAAAAAAACACATGTTCGAAAAACAAATTATTACAAGAAACGCGTTACTCATGGAGATGAAATCACGACCTCGAGAACACGCACGCGAGGAAGGTTTTAAGTCAATTTCGTCTGATGCTACGAGCATCTGCCATAAAACATCTAGTAAATTGTTCCTTGTTATCAATATTTTACATCTAGTACATTGTTTCAAGATTTTCTTTAATTATGTGCTTCCTGTTCCTATGGAAAGTAGCGTAAACTGGTCAAATAAACATGTGTTTGTTAGGTGAAATTGCATGGAATTATGGGGTAACTTGAGACGATGATACCTCGTAAACAAACAGGGGGACCTAATCTTTTTATTTTACATTTCAAAACGTTGCACGATAGTTAACAACTTGTGAAAGTTTGACAAAAATCATATGTTAAATTTTATTTTGGGGAAATGACCTTAAATTATTAAATGATTATTATGAAGTTTCTGGCCTTAGATTCAAATAATAAAAAGACAGAAGCACTCTGGATCGGAGCAAACTGCGGGTAGGGAGAAATCCCTCTCCCTGGAAGAGAATTTAAATGGCCTTAATTTAAAACAAAAGCTTTCGGTGTTGGGTTTTCAATTGACCCAGAAGCAAGGACAGCTTTAAACTACCAAGAAAAATTGAACAATGTTTGCAACATCTTAAGCTCTTGAAATTATTGTAGACTTACTTTCATTCGGAAAATTACAGTAAGAGTCTAGCCGCCTGGAAGATGGCATGGAAGATGACATTGGCACTGATAAATGAAACAAGAGTCTCACTAGCATAAAGACCACAAAAATTACTCATGTTTGGTTTACGTAGGTTTTCCTTCACTGCTGACAAAACAAGTACGAGAAACTTAAACCTAGTGCTAGCAGCTTAAAACTGAACTTAACTCTAGAACAGGTAAACATTTGTATTCAAAATCACCTATGGTAAGTATAAAGCATGTGCAACTAAAAATTACAAAGCTAACACCCACACTAGCTGGCACCTAGTGTGAAAAACAATATAAGTAATATTACAAGCATTTGTTATAATGCATAACCCATTACCTAATGAGTGTAACCACTTAAAGCAATTTTTCTGGTGTGCAAATTTTCAAAATGTACCTTAACACTGTAAGTAGGCATACATGGGGAACCTCGGGAAAATCCTTACAGGGCAATAAAAATGAAGAAAAGAATTACCTTGCTATTGTTATGAGGAAAGTATAAGCCGTCCGAAATAGGATATACATGAGATATGCCATCCAGATACTACTGGTCAGTGCACTTAACAGCAGAAAGAAAGCATCTGCCACTGACACCACACCAAGGCACAACTCACCAAACACAGACCAGTTTGTCTTCACATATGCAAGCAGAACAGCCACTAAAGATCCCGTAAGGTGTGACACTGCAGTAACACCACCATTGTAAATCTTGTGGTTGTGTGATGGGTAGATAACATCCCATAAGTTCTGCACATAATTTTCAACTTGGAATTCTCCACATGTTGCAAATGCCCACCATAGGGACCACCTGAGGAGCTCTTTGTCGGAGTAACACAACTTTAAATCATGAAACATGACAGACATAGTTCTTTTCCAGGAAGCAAAGCAGCTCATTTGCTGGTCTTCAAAAGCAGGTTCACTTCCTGTGGATGTACCAAACACGTTCCCAGAGGCCTTTGGTAAAAACAACGTGATTAAACACGCGATTGATACACTTGCCAAAGAAATGTAATTTAGAGTGAGGTAGTCAGTTACTTTGAATGATATCAGAAGCTGGCCGACAACTCCTGACATCATTCTGCCTAAGAGCACTGCTGCTCTTGTGTAGCTGGTCACTAACTGGTAATGATCTCTGTCAACAACTGCATAGATGTACGAATAGTACGCTACTTCGGCGCCAGTCGCCAAGCCATAAGCGAACTGCATGAACTGCATCGCGAGAACTCCGCTCGCCCAAATCAGAAGTATTCTTGTCGTTAAATAAGCCAAACCTTCAGTTATTATGACTGGCTTGTACCTCAAAAGATCTGTCACTAAAAACACCACAAAAAGGGTGACAAGATACGAGTATGTCCACACCGGATAGATTTGATTGTCCAGTTGCTCTTCCGTCAGATTTATCGGTGGTGCCTTCAAATATGGCGTCAGAAAAGGTTCCGAGGGTTTCATTTCCTTGAAAAACCCATACAAGCAAAGAAGCAAGGTAGCCTTCACCCAAAATTCCATCTTTTCCCTCTCTTGAGTAGTGTAGAGCGCGAAAATTGGGGCGACCGAGGCACAAAAGCGCCAAATCAGAAAAGTATCCGCTCGTTCCCAGTCTTTTTCCCAACCAGGGGGACCGACGAGAGACGAGAGCGCGCAACCTCGTCCCCAGGGTCTTCTCGCTTTTCAATATGGCGGCGGGTCGGGAGAAGACCCACAGCAGATCACGTGACCAAAATCTCCAACGAGGATAGAAAACAGTAAACTTTGCATGGACCACCGTAACAAAATAAAAGTACCGGATCCTGTGGTAAAGGATCTAACCAGCAAAAAATAAAGAACCAAGTACGATAAAAAAGCGACGCTGATTCAACGTTAGGGAAACTGTATATTTACCAATATTTCAAAAGGTACCCTGAAGAAGAAAGGCTGTGCCTTTTGAAATATTGGTAAATATACAGTTTCCCTACCGTTGAATCAGCATTGCTTTTTTATCGAACGAGGATAGAGATTTATTCAAAATGGCGGTGTCACAGTGATTTGGGTATCCCCGTGTTTTGGGCATCCCCATACCCAAATCCCTAGTGAAATGGGTATCCCCTCCAAATGTGGCTGCCGTGTTTTCGGTATCCCCGGGTACCCTCCCGGGATACCCAGAACCCTAGTGATTTGGGTACCCCCTCTCAAATGCGAGTGGAATTTTGCGAACATCTTTAAAAGTCCATATTGCCAAGCAATGTGTTGAACTGGGTCTTCGAAGGTATTTTTGCCTCTTGGCATTTCATCCCAGTACGCAAAGAAACTGAACCGATGTGCCTCGCTTTGCTGTGCATTAAAAGTTTCCCATGTGTGATTAGTGTGCAAACGGACCTCAGGCTTTCAGGATGAGCTTAATACTGTATGTAACCGTTAGAAGAAAAACCAAAACAAGTTTACTTACCCTTTGAATTCACGTCAAACAACTAAGTATTGGGTGACAATCTGTGACAATTATAGCAAACACTGGGATCAGTTTACGCAATGCATGGTGTGTTTTTAGAAATAAACATACACGAACCCGGGCATGCAAAAAACTGTAGTTTTGCCATTACAAATGTGTGTGGCAAGGTTTTCGTGTTTGCTTCAGCAGGCGTTTGTGAATGTTTTAGTGTTTACAATATCTGAACAATATGAATATTCCGACTCATTGAAAGACCAGACAAGACTGAAGGCTGTGAAGAGCGGGAGACGTCTTTTATTTGTTTCGAAAAATATCCTCATCAAGAATTATTAAAGCTGGCTTCAGTTGAACGCTTACGATCGCGGTATCCCTCACGTTCGTTTTGAAACCAGCGGTTCCCTATTTGCGATCGTGCAATTCATGTTCGCACACGATATTAAAAGCGGATGGCGGTCAACTAAAGGCGTAGAGAAACCAATCTTTATATCGACAATTACTTTACTTTCGACTATATTTCAGGACATTGCCCCAAAATTAATAATAAAAACATTTGTATTAAATAATGGAGATAAACGGCAGAATGACCTCGCTTCTCAGTCCAGTCGTTTGTCAGTGTAAGAATCAGTGTTTTTGATATCCCTACCCGGGATACCCATTTCACTGCACCAGGGATTTGGTATGGGGATACCCAAAACACGGGGATACCCAACTCACTGTGGCAGGTGCGGCTAAGGCGAAAAGAGTGAGAAGATCTGGGCACGAGATATGGCTGAGGGGAAGATAAACAAAATGGAGGAAAAAGGGGAGGTTCAGTTCAAGGAAAAGAAAAAGAGGAAAAAAGACAAGTTTTGCATGTAAGAGTTTTTAGGAATACGGCAAAGTGTTGGAGGACTTAGTTTTGCTGTTCCTTGTTTCTTTTTCGTTATTTTAAATTGTTCACCGACGTATACACTTGAATGAACAGAATGAACATACATTTTTGTTTCGTGAGGCTTTAGGCAATAAATTGTCTCATCGTTACATTGTTACAAATCCGTCGTTCTTAAAACTATATGCTTCAGCTTGAGACTTTTAGACCATATCAAGCTTGTGATTAAGCTTAAAATATAAACCTTATGGAGTAATATAAGTAAAACTAGTGATACCAAATATTTATTCCACATGACTTACATCTCTGTGAGTTCATTGACATATCTTTTGAAGAAAGTGAATTTATAGCTGCTATTGCTTTGACTACCAATATCTAGATATAAATAATTTTAGGCGCAAAGAACAAGTTCTGAAGTTGCTTGGGCAGGCATTTTAGAATACTAACAATATTTGAGGATTTCCGTAGCAGTGATAAATAATTTTATACACATTGGATAGTCAAGTATGAATGTAAATATACGATAACAACATAAGCAATGGGACAGAAGTGAACTATGCTCACGGGCTCACTGCTCAGCTAACTAGTGGGATTTTTGACGATAGGTGTAAGTAGGGCAGCATAAGCCTGATTCTCCTAAGTATCAGGACAGCTTCCCAGATTACATTTTCAAAAAATCTTGATGATTACTTGTCATAACACAGTGACAACACAAACAATGGCAAAGAGGTGAACCATGCTCACAAGCTTACTAACTCCATAAAGGGATTGTAACGTGACATTTGCTCTGAACTTATGGTGGTCTGCTTCAATGTTGGTGCTTGAAGGTGGAGTTGAGAACTAGACATCCTGGGCATCCATCTGCCAGGGCTGGTGAATAACTTTTCTAATTTTGTAGAAGGGATTCCTGTGTAAGTGCTGTAACCAATGTCACTCTTAAAAATATCAAGGGGTAGGGGATTGATGGTGGTGTAAAAAATATAAGAGACCTTGAATCAACGATTTTGATGTTCTTAGGAAGGCCAATGAAATTTTTCTAGGTAGTGAGACACAGGTTAGCATTTTTTTTAGGGGGAGGGGGGAAACTGGCATTTTGGGGGGGGGGGGTTTGTTTTAGGGTGAAGGGTAAGGTAGCCTGAGAAAACAGCCGATGTTTTGCGAGGTTGCCACTTGAGCCCTCACAAAACGACGTCTGAGTAACGAGCGCAGAAATTCCATACTGATGACGCGTCACTGGTGGTGCTTCTGATTGGTTGAAACGAAGTTCCCGCGTGTTTCAAACAATCAGAAGCACTACCTAGATCTGGGTAGTGACGCGTCGTCAGCATGGAATTTCTGCGCTCGTTACTCAGACGTTGTTTTTTGAGGGCTCAACTGGCGACCTCGCGAAACGTCGGCTGTTTCTTCAGGCTAAGGGTAAGGGTTATTAGACAATGAACTCATTGATACTGTTAGGTTATGACATCATTTCATCATTCTCAGCTTCCTGTCACTTGGACATTTTGTCACCATATTCAATTTATTGTCAATCAATACAATAAAACATTTATATGGCCACTAGAAAATACATCGTGCTGACATGCCTCTAGCAAGTATATAGGGTTGATATGTATTGGGAAATGCTTGTTGAGTTACTAGAATTAAAGAAAGCAACCGATTTGATCATATTTTCTGTTTTTCTGTTCAGTAATGCACAGATCAATTTGAAACTTCAGCACCCCAGGCATTTGAACTGTTATTGATTGATTCGTTTAAATTCTTGCCCCCTGGGCCAAAATTGTGTTGAAATGCCCTACCCTTAAGTGTTGCATTTGCTTGTTAAATGCCCCCCACAAAGAACAAATCTTTTTAGTGCAAGCATCATTCCATGTTGTAACAATTTATTACACTAAACACATCTAGCAACTGAGTCCAAAATGCTATTAATTTTATCAGAGGTTGTTGTTCATTTTACATAGCCCTTCCATATTCACTAACTGTTCAAGCTCTGCAGACAGCAACTATTTTATGGATGGCAAAATCAGCCACCTTGATTTAAAATCTACACATTAATCGTATTGATTGGAAATTGACGCTATAAAATCTATAAATCATTAACATTAATCAAAGTCTAGTCTTTGCCAGCCATTCGCTTACAGAGGTCTTTGCCTTGGAATTGGTTCATATTAAACAACTACGTGCATTTTCATACGTTCATGTACCTTCAAAAAACCGCAAAGCTTGTTGAGCCCCTTTTTCACCAGCCATTTGCTTACAAAGGTCTTTGCCTTAAAACTGGTATTAAACAACTACTCGCATTATGGTGCTGGAATAAAAGGCTATTTTAAATTTCGCACTTTCTGTTTAAATCCCCCACCTTAGCCACGCAAAGGTCAAATTACCCACCCACGGGAACTTTGCATCAAATTCCCTACTCCTACATGTATTTCACTGTCTAAGGTATGCCCAGAGGGGGGGGGGGGATGTTGAAGATTCAAATTGATTAGCTCATAACCTTAAGTTTTAAATCCCACTTTTTAGGATGACTCATTAATAATTTCTTTGAACTTCTGTTGTAACTTTTAGTGGATTTTCGTGGTGTTCTAATTGCATCTGCAAACCCTTTCTGTTTGGCTCAGATTGACATGAGAATAGTTTTAAAGTAGAGACAGGAGATGGAAAATCATTTTAAAACACCAACAAAAAGTGATATTCACATAAGAGCACCCCAGGTTGATAGCATTCAATTGTGATATTCCTTTCCTCGTTAACTGCAAATTCCAATTTCAAAACTTCGTGAAATCTTTTTGTCTCCTTTTTTCTCTGAAATCCTGTCTTTCCAATTGATTTCGATTATTGAAAGACTTTCAAACTTAACACAGATAACTCAATTGATTGAAGTTGTTAAGCAGATATTTTTTTCAAACCTGTACGGGAATATTGTCCCCAGAACTGGTCTAACAAGCAAAGAGGACTTTATCTATCCAGTGTTAAAATGCTTTATTTCTCCGTTATTTACAGTCTCACAATCTCCTCAGTTCTAGTATTTAATGAGACTTACTGAAACTTAAGTGTAGAAAACAGTATTGAAAGTGACAAAGCCCTGGAGATCTACAACTGTACAAGCAAAAATGTAGTGCAAGGAATGGGCACAAAAAAATTCAACAAAGCCAAAATGATTATCACTGCCTCCAAAGCAGCACCTGGAATGTGCCGGATCAAACATTAGTTTAACGTGTCCATACAACACTGCTCTTTACACATTCCCGTGCAATTCGTTATATCGAGGTTGCACTGTAAACAGGCTTAAAAATAAATAAATAAATGAGTCATTTTCGCTGAACTCACAGAGATGTAAGCCATGTAGAATAAATATTTGGTATCACTAGTTTCATTTAAGGCCTAAGCTCACTCCATAAGGTTTATATTTTAAGCTTTTAATATCACAGGCCTGATATGGTCTTAAATTTGTAACAATGTTTTAAAAGAAGCACGGATTTGTAACAATGTAACGATGAGACAATTTATTGCTTAAAGCCGCCATGAAACAAAAATGTATGTTCATTCGAGTGTATACGTCGGTGAGGAATTTCAATTGAGCAACATCGAATCAACTTGCGGTATTACTCGTAACTTAAAAATAACAAAAAAGAAACAAGGAACAGCAAAACCAAGTCCTCTAACACTTTCCCGTATTCCTAAAAACTCTTACATGCAAAACTTGTCTTTTTTTCCTCTTTTTTCCTTGAACTGGACCTCCGCTTTTTCCGCTATTTTGTTCATCTTCACCTCAGCCATATCTCGTACCCAGATCTTCTCACTCTTTTCGCCGTAGCCGCCATTTTGAATAAACCTCCGCCATATTGAAAAGCGAGAAGACCCTGGGGACAAGGTTGTTCAGCCAACTACCCATTTTTTTTATAAAAATACACTTGACTCTTTCAATGAATTGAAAACTCTCTATGGCTATGACCAATCACAAGATATAGCTCTGTTCAACAACAAAGACATACTAGTTGGCGGGAAGCCAGTATATATCAATGAAGGGTTCAAGAAAGGAGTTGTCTCTATTAAAGACCTTCTTAATAATGATGGAAACTTCTTCACTTTCAAGGGGTTTTCTAATAAATACGGATGCCAAACTAACTTTCTTCAGTATCATCAAATAATTAGCGCAATACCGAACCGTTTATTGACAAAGGCAAAAGATACTGCCACCTTTGACAAGCTATATTTCACAAGCAATAATAGAATCTTCAACTTGAATGATACTGTACAAATTAATCTGGGAAACGCTAAATCAAAAGATTTTCACAAATTACTTAATGACAAAACCCATACAGTCAATCAAACTGGTGCCAAACGGTGGAGTAAAAGTCTCTCTCTGAACGAAGATTCCTGGTGTAGGATCTTCAAGTCGCTGAAAAATGTTTGTAAGGAAAATAAACTCAAAGAGTTTCACTTCAAGTTCATACATAGAATTATAGTAACGAAGAGAGAATTATTCAAATTTGGTATCAAGGAGGATGATGCATGCAGCAGGGGTGGATCCAGGATTTTTTCAAGTTTGTGTGAATTATTAAAATAAAAGAAAGGAAACATAAGGAAACGTCTCATCTCGTCATTCTATCAACCACAGGCAACCCGTTTAAGTGTTTTGGAATCGCATTTTACCAGCTTACGGCCGCGCGTTCTCGTATTTCATCGAAAAATCGTGGGGACAGCTCGTATTAGCGACTGTTTGAAATTTGCACGTAGGGGAGTAGACTGGGCCCTACCAATTTACCAGCTTACGGCCGCGCGTTCTCGTTATTTCTTCCAGAAACTACTCAAACACTTCTCTGATTGGCTAGAACCCTTGGCCATTGTCCCGGAAACCACTTAAAGTTGATTCTGATTGGCTATCGCTAGCCAGAAACACCTTCGGAAACACCCGCAAAACTATAAAAGGGCCAGCCACCTCTGGACGGTGCCTTTGATGTTCTCGACTCGAACGAAGGAATATTCGCTATGCCTCCGGCTCGAGGTGAACCAATCCGTCAGAAGAAGGACAGCTGTCCTTATGACATTGGTTTAGCCTTCAAAAGTATGATTTTGTTGTCAGGTCAAGGCAAATTCCGATTCCTGGAGAATGTGTGGTACTGAACCAACTGAGCTTTTTGAATTCCCGGGGTCAATATCGACAATGGCAAATCACGTAAGTGCTGAAGAGATTTCTTTGGCTAGTGAACTCTAAATACCTTGATGGCGCATTTTGTCTACTATGTGTGTATTTTAGAGTAGAATGTGGACGAAATTCGCACAGATTAGACAAATTATTCACGTTTCCGATTACACTGTGGAATATTTTTTAAAAAGCTAAACTAGCGAGCAGCACGGTGCGAACTTAAATTGTAAAAATTGTTTAATCTCCTACGCGTTTCGTCCGACTAAAGCGGACTTCATCATGGAGTTTTACAAGTAAGAATTACAAGCTTTATTTATACACAGCATAACCACTAGAACTATTTTGCGGATTTACGTATGGGAAACAAGCTGTAATATTTTTTGCAAGGCGTGACTAAGTGTAGCATATGTGTGACATATTTAAGCTATTACATATGCGTGACATATTTATTTTGGGGGACCACAGATTTAGTGCCAATTCTGTGGGCCGCAGTTCATGCAATATTATTTACAGATAGAACAGTTCTCTTAGAAGTGTTCAAGCCAGGCTACATATCTACAACTAGAGGGTTCTGCAGCTCAACATTTCTGAATTGGCAAGAGTGGTTGTTGTGCTTTACCATAGATGCCATACAAATGTTTAATTTTTACTTGGAATTTTATCATTGTGGTGATGCTCCTTTTATGTAATTAGTGGGTATCCAAATGCTCCCAGAATGCAGGGAATAGCATCTCTGGGAACACAAAATACAAATTTTCTCAAGGGGGTAGGTGGCATGTCCCCAGCACCGCCCCCCCCCCCCCCAGAGGGTGCACAGGTCATACAGAAATCCCGGATCCACCCCTGATGCATATACCGCGGACAAAACGACTCCATTGACCACACATTTATTGAATGCTCTTTTAAGAAGGCATTTGCAAAAGACGTTTTCCAATGGTTTAACGCAACAAACGCGTGTCAGATCACCCCAACAGAAGAAATGTTATTTGGTGTAATTTCCGATTCATACGACAGAAAAATAACGAAGAAATTTAACTATACTACCCTCTTTATGCGCCACTTTCTATATTCAAGTAAGTTAAATAACAAAGCTATCTCCCTCCAAGAGTTTACTACTCAACTCAAAAATAAATGCCGTATTGAGAATAATTGCTGAACATTGGTAAAATGGGAACTACCATGCATCCTCCTTTTGGTTTCTTATTTAACTTTAAGTAAGAATATATTGTAAATACTGTAAAATACTGCAAAATTTCCTGAACAAAATATAACAAGAAATGTTTACTGCAAAAAAAAAATCTACTATACGTGAATTAGATTATACCAGGCCCTGAAGCGGCTTACTAACAAGCCCTTGTTTGTAACTTTTTTAGTTACTAAACTGTTATCGTCGCCGTTGTAATCTTTGGTTTACCATTTAAGGTCATTTAATTTCCATAAAACCTGAAAGTTCTCGAATAAAAATAATATCTTTTTGTCTGAAAAGTACTGCACAATAGCTTTCGGAATTGAATGCTCTCATTTTAGGATTAAATCCACACACTCAAAAGTTAGAACCCATATTTGCAGCATTAAAAACGGCAACACAGGAAAGTAGTGCTAAATGGTCCTGAATAGTTTTCGTTAGTAAACGGTTCCATTTTGGGAATTTATAAAAAGCTTTTGTTTGAATGCCACCCGGCCCTCTAGAGTTTCGAGGACAGGGTTGACATTTAAAACGCCTGTGTTCTCCTTAGTAAACAATACCCCAGGAAATTTTTGCTCAATAGTCAAGAAACTGAAATACTTTCAAACTCATCGCAAATGAGCTTGCAGAAGACAAGATCCTGGCCTCTCCGTTTCGTTTTACATGAAAACGCAATCTTTCGAAAACACGATCTTTTGAGAACGCATCATTTCGCTGCTTATGCGAGTTGGAACAGAAATTTCAGGAGGATCAGTCCCTGTTTGCTATGTACTCCAAAGTGTGTTCGGCAGACCTTACTTTGGAATAAGAAAACACAGAATGAACAGAGCAAGTCACTCACACTGGGGATGTAAAGCCACTTGAAAACGAATTACATCTGGATTTCGTGTGGCAACAAGAGTTCCTAGATATTTAAGTTACGACAGCAGAATCTCGATAACCGATCCCTCAAAAATTTGAATTTCTCGCTAACTGGAACTAGAAGCAGTTTTCCTAGTTTCATTCATTACTATTACTGCTTCATTTCGCTACTTTCGATATCTTCAATAGCTTTGTATCAATTTCTTCTAACGGTTCAAGTTATCGGGATTCTATATTCCATTAATTTTTATTCCGAAATACGGCGAATCGAACGCATTAAGAGGACTATGCCAGCTACACTTTGAAAATTAACACAACGAAAACATAGTCAACGTTTTGTTATAATACACTATACTTAGTGCAGTGAAACGTTGACAAGTGCTCCGGTTGTATCTTGCACTAATCTTTAAAAACTTTAATATTATGGTTTGTTGTCCTTTCGAAAATTCACTTGATGTTTCTATTACTCTTGGTGTTGTACAACCATTTTAAGGGCAGGCAAAGGTACTCAGTCTTAATTCGATCGAGGACAGTTTTGGCGAACACCAGTTAGGCTTGGATAATTATATAAATTCTGCCGGCAGAATTTCGAGAAGAATAAGCGATTTTTGAGGCGAGGATTCTGCCGGCAGATTAAGGCATTTTCGAGCATTATTTGAGTAGAATAACGGAAAATAAGTACTAATGATATGCATAACAATTGTAAGAAAAATTGAAAAATAAATACAAAACAAATCAGGAAAATACCTTGTGATTAATGTGATTAGTAGCTAAAACGCGCTCACAGACTAAGATGAATTACAATTTTGTTACACATAATAAATGTCCAATTAGTATTTAGAGGTTAGGCCCAGGCTTCCTTCCGTTTTTGCGAAAATACGTAAGACCCGAGGTGCCGAAAATGTTTCGGGTACCGAGCAGAATTCGAGCAGAATTTCGAGCAGAATAAGGGAATAAGGGCTAATTCTTCCTGCGCTGACGGCAGGAAGAATTAACCATTTTACGAGCAGAATTTATCCAAGCTTAATACCAGCACAGTTTCCGTGATATCAGACATGTCAGACATCACGAGATATCAGACGTCATGTGTTATATACAAGACTAGATCTTAATGGACTTGGATCTAATCTATCTAGTCCAAATCAGATTCATGCACCACCGGAGCGTTGATTGTTCAGACCTGAAGGTGTATTAATTTTGTGGTACATAATCCATGCATTCTGAAAATTCCTCGCAATACACTGAAAAAGCCAAGTTGCACCATTACAGCGCACAGCCAAAAACTTGTACCGACGGCCAATGTAAAATCATCGACTTCTTTCTGTAATTCCAAAGAGGAATTTACGCAAGATTGCAAAGTATCCTGATCTTAGATTATCTGTTAAATTATGTTCCCCAAAAAATACACCCATAGGTTGGGTATATACATGTACCTGTAATGAAAACAGAAAATTGTGTTTACCATATCATCGTACACACCAGATTTAGTCTGGCTACGACGAAGGCTTCCCATTGTACCTGATCCTTGCTTATTTTCGACATGTGAAAAAATAAGGCAAATATTAAGTCTGCACTTCAGTTGCAGAGAGCCTTGTGACTTTATCTGCTCTGACGATGGAAGACATAAAGGTCCGTCAATTTTCCGACTTAATTTCCTGCGGAAATTAGTGAGAATAACGTAGTAATTTTAAAACAATTATTCCACGATTGGGCGTTGGATGTGAGATGATTAATGCCGAGCGTGCGTGTAGTTTAATGGTTGTAATCATCTTATAGGGCGCTTTTCAAATGAGTGTCATAAAACCAAAACCATAGTAATTGCTCTGGCCAATCAAGACAGGAACAAAAACCAAAATGAACCAATCAGAAATTGAAGCAAATACAAGTAATTAGTGTTAAGCCCGGGAAAACGCGTGCGAGCAAGTCACGACCAATCAGATTGATTTGTTGAGAAAGTGGCGCGAGCTTTTTAAACCAATCAGAACGCGTCGGAAAGCAAAACCAAAGCAAACACAACATTGCTTTCGACACTCAATTGAAACGGCTGCTCTATACAACGATGGTTCGATTGGAACGATTAATTGTTTGTATTAAATTTTCACCCTCGGTCTGGTTATAGTAATTGGCAAATTTTGAAAAATAAAATTTTGCAGAACGATCAGTGGCGAAACAAGGGTCTTGGTGCATTCACTTAGTCTTGCCAAATGAAAGAAAAAGCAGAGTTTTCGCTAATAATTTGTGTTTGAGTGCACCAACCAGAAGCTATCCCAGAGGCTGAGAATGTAATAAAAGGCTCTAAAAATCTTGCTAAGCCCTTATTTACAAAGCTGTACATGGGCCACCGTAAAGATGCTCTATGCACGCAAGCCTTCTGTGCCTCTGTCACTCGTGCCTTCCTCTCTCAGGTAGTCTTTCCCTCTACTGCTGTTTGAGATCTCTGTAGCCTGGCTGATACCTCCCAAAGTTGAACGCCTTCTCGTCATTGCCATCCCATTGTCGCTCGCCGCTGAATATACTCTTTCCGGCTTCCTTCCTAAGGCCGCCTTAATCAGTTTCTTGAGCGTTTTTCTTAACTCTCGGTTGGTAAAACAGAAGAGACACGGGTTTACCGCTGAACAGCTGTACTGCATGGACAGCGTGATGGGGTATACTACGAGGGGCACATTTCTGGGGCCGATTTTTAACCCTATAACCAGCACGACCATGTGAGGTACCCAGCAAATCAGATAAGCGCCAACGATGAGTGAAATGCGCTTCGCGGCGCGAAAGTTTTTACGGAGCAGATCAGCAGGCGGGCCTACCACAGGAACGATTCGGAAGACGCGTTTAGCCTGGTTAGTAGCGATGCGGTAAACAATAAAATTGGAAACGACCATGATAATAGCGGGGATGAAAAAGCTCCCTATTGTCATGAACAGGGTGTAGCTTTCCAGGTTGTCAGCCCTGCAAATGTTTCCTTCGACTGTAATTGACTGGGAACGCCAACCCATCGCAGGTAAAAGCGCAGCGATAAGAGCATACAACCATATGCCTCCGATAACCGCTCCGGTTGTTTTAGTAGTGGTGAAGGCTTCGTATTTAAACGGGTAGGCGATGGCGAAATATCTCTCCATACTGACTGTGCAGAGGTTTAAGGAAACGGCAGAGATGCTCATCAGGTTAACTGTAGCTAAAAACTGGCAATGAGCTGCCGAATAAAAATGAAAAGTTCCCAGCAGTAAACTTATGTTGACGGGAATCACCATGGTAACAATCATGACATCGGCGACTCCGAGGCTTATGATGAAAAAGTTGCAGATTGTGCGAAGTCGGCGGTTGAAGTAAACAGTAAGGATAATCAAGCCATATGCAACCAAACAAGTGACGATGATTGAAATGTAGAAAAAAGTCAAGCCACTTGTGTAAGGTTTACTGTATATGGTTCGCTTGGCGGGCATATAGGATGAGTTTGCGATGGCTGACTGCGAACAATTGTTTAACATCATAGATCGATGAAAGCTCCAGGAAATTATTCAATCTGCAATCAAGATGAGGATTGAAATTAAAAACTTTTAGGTGACCAACTGGGAATACCTATAAAATAGATTAATGAGATATTCTTTCCTCGATCACTTCGCATTGGTGATGCTCACGAGTTCTAATAAAGTTTTAAAAGGCGAGAAGCTCAAAGGCAAATGTATCCCACCATTGGGTGTTATTTCTTGTCTTTTCAATGATTTGGATTTTCTTTTTTCGCTTGTTCACCTGTGTACCGCATTGAAAAGTTCCCAGATAATGTAATCTAAGTCTTTTCAACGTTCAAACTATACCTTAACGGAATAAAAATAAAAGAAACGAAAAAGCCTTTAAAAAAAATCAAGGGATAAAAGAAAAAAATTAGCTTGCCACTTCGTAACCCTAGCAATCGTATTTAGAAGATTATTCGGGTTGCCTCTTTACGGCAGACTTCAAATTTTATTTCTTCTAAAGCAAAAGCGGGCTTCAAAAGAAATAAAACTGCCAAAACTGACAATTAAATGCTGGAAAAATTTTAAATTCACCTGCGATATTGCACCAACGTAATTGATTTCGAATTTCCATTAGGTGGATGAACTGTCCCTTGGTAGGTTACAACGCAAGAACTTGAATGATCCTTGTAAGTGGATAATGAGCGTCTTAGACCCCCAGTAGCAAAAAATATTAAACTACTATATTTGCATAGCAGTTATATAAATTGTTGGGTTAATTTTCCGCTCGGAAACAATAATAGACGATTGTTTGTCTGGGCAGGTGGGAAAAATGCGAAACTAAATTTAAAACTCGTTTTATATTTACAGTGCCTTTTCAAAATAGGTCGAAAATCGCATTTGCAATCCATTCGCATTCGCTTAATTTCTTTCAAAGATATTATTTTTGTTAAGGCACAAAACTGGACAACATTTATTCTCCCTAACTAGTCAAATTTATATTTCCTGAATAGCGAACTGAGGAAAAATGGTTTCTCATAAAGTTGACTTGCAAAGAAAATTAACTCAGATTTTCCAATTCATGTAAAGAGGAAGAACTCGATCTGACTTAACTGAAGATAAAAATCTTTCATCTACAATTTGGATAAATTAGCATTTACTTTTATTCTTCAACTTTTCAAGTTTTCATTTTTAAAGTGCGGATTAAAAATTTTCAGCAACAGCAACGGAGAAGCGTGAAAAATTCGCTGTCGTGCGGTTTCCCCAAAGGCAAGCAATTTAACAACTATTTCCATGTTGTTTCTTGTACAATCGAACAATTAATGCGGTGTTTTCCATTCATTTTTATTCTTGGCCGCGATGTTTTGTGTTTGTATTCAATGCCCAGCCTGGAACATTTTACATTTTCTTCCCCTTGGAAGGAATTCTTTTGAATTTAATGCTCAGTTTAACTGTATACAGGGAAAACAACTTCAAAGTTCCGGTATTTTTTATTACAATTTTTCACTGCCGCTATTGTTCAAGTTTCTTCCACCTGTTTGTGATCCTAAACAGCGTGTTAATAAAGAAACAACAGCAACATATTGCGTGGCCCTGTTACTGGTTTAACTATGATAAATTACGCAGATTGGCAAACTGTTCGTCTTTACTCTCAAATATAATTAGGTATTCAGTTCAGTGGTTGAATATGTTGTTTGCCTGCTTTAAAAGCTAGTTTAGTCGAAGAAAACAGATAGAGATTGCATAATAATTCAAATGAAACAAGCTGGCAAAAACTTTGAGGCAAAGAGACTTGTTAATGACGGAGTCATAGGCGAAGAAAGAATATTTTGTAATTTTGAGACCTTTGTGTCAGACCACCAAACGGCTTTCCGCGCTGAACACAGTAACCCGACTGTAACGTGGCTGCCGAGATACATACTTCACAAAAAGGTTTTAAAATATGGCAAAATCTATTAACTAGCATTTTTGGTGATCTCTATGCCATATTTTAAGACTTGATGTGAATAAAATGCGATTGATATCATGAAGTGTTTGGGTTTGTACCATTCGAAGAACATTTGTGCATGATAAATTTCAAAACGCCGCATCTCTGAAAGACCGCAGAAGTTTGCCAGTTTTGATACAAGGAATATAAAGTACCAGCTCTCTGGAGTATGTAGTACAGGGTTTACAATTTTGGTGACGTCAGGTGAAAACCAGATACTTAATCGCATCGGTCATTTTTGACAGCATTCGCGGTGAAAACTGAAATTATGGACACGTGGTCAGACCTTTAAACAGCTTTTGTGGCTGACTACAATTAAACTTTTTACCATGCCAGAGTGCCGATAAATATTTTTTCTTGTTATTTAGTTATTTTTCGTAAAGGTTTTTCTACCACGCAAACTGAAGCATGAAGCAAACGTTTTCCTCTTTAAAAACTGTCAATAGGGTGGTAAATTTATCAACTATAAAAATTTAATACTTTGTGTTGTCGACTAATGAACACTTTAAACGTATAACAAAATCAATTAGCTGAATTACCTTTGGTATCTTGCGTCTTGCAAACTAAATTGCTCGATTGTTTTTAACAAGAGCGATCGTCTTTGTAAAGCAGAATTTAAAGGAAGTCGTTGACCTATTGAAGCAAATACCCTGCGAACAAAATATCTTCGTTGCTCCATATGTCGCTATTCGGCTAACCAGCTTTCAAGCGTGCTCAGAAAGGACAAGAAACCACTTCTCGTAAGTAAATTGTTCAACTGACCAAATTCCATGGACCAAGTTTCATATCTCAATGTTTTACTTTCATAGATCAGTATTTCCATTTGTTTACAATTTTTTTCGCAGACTTTGCCTCGGTCTTGCAAAAGCAAACATATACAACTAGACAATTTAAATCCACTGTCACATAATCTCAAGTTCTGAGACACGGCAGATTTTGTGGAAATTATTTGGTACGAGTTCCCTTTGGGAATACTGTAGTTCAGTTGCGGACTTTTTATATAATTGGCCGTAAAAATACGAGCCTTTCTGAAGGGAAAGTAAACTATCTTAATAAATCTTGACAAAATGTTGGTTTTCAAGACGGAAAACATAATTTTTCTGCGATATAAGTAGACAAGATTACAAATTATATATAGACTGAAACTGTAGCAATAAAGTAAAACAAATTGATAATACAGTATCACCTGTGAAAGGAACACAATTCTTTCGTGCGTGGCTCTTTCCTTTTTTCCTCTGCTAGTGAACGTGTCTTTTTTCATCACCGAAAACAGGAAGCAAAACTGTGAATTTACAATTTTAAACCTTCCGTGGCTGCTTGCATTACTTAATTTATACCTTATTTGGCATTTCTGATAATTATTTAACGTGTTCTATTTTGCCAGCGGCGCTCAGCAAGATAATGCGAAATAAAATTCACAACCCTTGGCACGCATGTATAAAAGTAACAATCAAACTGAAAATTTTTAAAATTTCAAAACACGGTGCTCGTGGGCAGAGAATTAGTCAAATAGTTTACCAGAAAAATAAGCAATCCAACCACATGTTGTAAAACTCTTGCAAAGAACCGCAGATGAATCTTTTCAAATTTCAAAGATTAGATCAAGCCACATCTAAAATCAGATTCAGCCTCTGATATGAATATTTCTTTCCGCAGAATTTGGATGCGGCTGTTACAACAGGAAGCTACTCAAGACACTTCTAAAGAAAGTTTTGTTAAGTTCCTTTTTTTTTTCTTGACGCAAACAAGTAAACATTGCATCGAGTTGAAAAACACACCTTTTTTTAGCTCTGGTTCTAAGGAAATCCGTCTTCAAGCTGTACTCGGCTTAAATTAAATCGTTTGGCCGTAGAAAAAAAACTCTTAGGACAGATGTTACGAGAAGTTTTCAATAATTTAAACTTTCGTCGGTCTGCAAGCCAGTACAAAGAAACAATTCGCTAGCTTTGCAGGCCCAACTACAAAATAAAGACGAATTGCTAAAAACTGAAGAATTGAAGACATTTTAATGCGAGATAAGGCTCTCAAGTTATCAAAAGTTGCCGCATTGTAATTATAGTTGACCGTTTTTCTTCGCAGATAGATTTTTTTCCTCTTTAGCAAATCTTTTCATTAATTGTGTGATTTTTGAATCCCATATCAGGTAGTCTGAAGATCTTTTTTTTGTTCTTAAGGTTATCAAATACCTCTGTTTTATATTTAGCCTCTGTTTATTTTGATAGGAGAGTAATTGATTAGCTCCGGGGGGGGGACTCCCATATGAAACTGACGGGTATATGCTCGTCGTCTCGCTTAGGGGTGTAAATTGCAGATTTTGGTCTCGCTTAGGGTTTTCAGGAAGGAAAGCCAAAATTTTTACCCATACAGGTATCGCTTAGGGTTGTGCGTAAAGAAATATCTATATGAAAAAACCAAACGCCGTCAATCTTTAGCGTCAGTCTTTAGCGCAATTAAAATCACTGTAGCTCTTATTTGGTTGTCTGTTTTAGCATGGTCTCCTTCAGGGGTCAAATACCGCCTGAGCCACGCCCAGATTGGTCTCCTTTAGGGGTTTAATTCTAATTTGCCGACATGCATCCCCGTCAGTTTCATATGGGAGTCTCCCCCCCCCCCCCTGGGGGGATTAGCTACTTTACTAGTGCTATTAATCAATCGATCTCTGAGGTTGAATATTTACTTCGGTAGATAAAGCTGTAGCCGATATGACTAACATGTAGATATTGGTATGAGGCAAGCTGGCGGATCACGTAGAATGACTCAGCAAAAAGGAGTGTATGTGTCAGGGAAACCAACAAGAAAATTTACAGTCTTTTAGCAAAACACTTAAAATGCCATTTTTAGTTTTCTCAGATTGTTTCAGAGCTTATTATACAGGGATATTTGTGTAAGTTAACACAGGTTGAACAGTTCGGATTCTTTGCTGAAAATTTCACCTCCAGAAAATTTCAGGGACTGAGGAATCTTATCCGACACGAATTCCCGCGCTGCTGTTGGCTTAAAGAAAATGCTACCTGGTCTCGCAGTGTTTTTTGCACTCAAACCGACATATTGTTTCCCGCTGAATGCAAAAGATATTAATTTCCTCGAGTTACCAACGTTTGAGGTGATATTTCGATACACCTGTTGTTATTGAGGAGAGAGGATGGCGTTGTGTCTATGAGCGTTTTGTCTATGTATGAGCACTGATTCGTCCTTCAAATCTTACAGCCAATTCAGTCATTACTGTGTCGTCCAGACCCAGTTTTCTCAAACTCGTGATTCCCCAGCTATCATTTACTGTTATGATTCAAAGAACAATGACGACCTTCACAGCGAAGATATCAACTTGAGGTTCTACTTCTTTTGCCCTTTAAGCCCTGATATAAAAAAGCATATTCTCCTAACTGTTCTCCGTGCGTTTCTTATAGAACTAGTAAGGAGAATTTGTTTAAATATCAACACATCTTATCCTTGGTGATCACTTCCTTTATTCTCATCACTTGAATGCTTGAACAAGTAGTGATAATGTAAAGAGAAATTTAATGTTCGTCACTGTTAGGGCTTAAAGGGTTAACTGCTTAAGTTTATATCTTCACTGCGATGGCCGTCATCATTTCGGATTTCCTCCACAGTACACAAATACATATGGCTCTTGACATACATAAATTATTTCTTGCATTCGCACATATTTATTTATCATCTACAAAATTAATACGAATTCACAAAGGACAGACTCCGCCCCAGTTGGCTTGATAGCTGGGTTGGTTAGAGCACTACACCGGTATTGCAAAGGTCACGGGTTCGAATCCCGTTCAAGCCTGAATTTTTTCAGGTTCTTGTCTCCTACTTTATTCGCAGTTGACATACATAGAGGATATTAAACAGCGGCGCGAAGATATGAATTTTATTTTCGAGTGGTAAAAACAATATTTTACGAACGAGCGCAGCGAGTTGGTAAAATATTGGGTTTTTTTTACCACGAGAAACTAAAATTCATACCTTCAAGCCACCGTGTAATTTTCTTTTTATTATATAGACGAGTATTTTCTCACAAACAACAGTGTAAAGGCGGGAAATGACGTCATCGATATCCTCACTAGTGAGGATATGGAAAATACGCCACTCGAGTCCCGGATGTAGTTTCGTATGAACTTTACGAGTGGTCTATTTTCCACTAAAACACTCTTGTCTATATAATAAATGGTTATTCACAATTGTTATGATTCGATGGAGCAGTCACCAGAAACTACAAAGTACTTTGTTATCAAAATTAGTTTTGTTTTATTGTACTAAGGCAGCAGTTTCTCTTAAACACAAGCAAACTACAAGAGGCCGAATTTTACTCCAGCTCTGAGTAGAAGCACGACTGGACAACAAAAGGTGATTAATGCTTGAAAAATCCAGGTCTGCGATAATTGGTGAAATCAGCTGCTGCAAGTCCGAAAGCGTTTACAATTTGAACTAAAAATCCGGTCATTTCGGTTGGAAATCAAATGGACTTGAAAATTACTTCCGGAAAACAATTTTGAAGAGGTAGATCTCTTTTGCCGGCTGGAAAAGAGCGTTGGAAAATCCGGTCATTTCGATTGGAAATCAAATGGAACTGAAACTTATTTTCCGAAAACAACTTGGGAAAGGTAGTTCACTATTCCTGTTTGGAAAAAAACGTTGGAGAATTCCGTACCATTTGACATTTTTCCTGTTTCTAGTCTCCTATATCGCAAAGGGACTCTCACAACGTTGTAAATGGTCTTGTCTCTTTCAGTTCGTGTCCTGTTTTGAAAGAACCTTACCGTTATTCAACGGTGATCCCAACCAGTTCTTTTCTGCAAATGGTAAGAACCCCGGGCCACTGGCAAAGATCCTTGTTTTAAAATCCTATTATGACTATCTTTTTAATCTACTCAGCGGTTGAAGTACCGGTCCTCAATTCCGACTTCAGTCTGCAATCCAAAGATCCTGCAATGCAATATGATGTAAGTCTCGAATTTTCACTAACGATGTCACCTGCCGTAAGTTGAAGAGAGATGACCTTGGACTGCAGACTATAAACATTTGAATTTTAGCACTAAAGGACCAAATATATATCCTGCGGTTCGTATACTCATAACGATTTAGAAAGCATTGTGGGGATGACGGATGCCAAATAATATAGTTCTACCATTTAGTTATCGGCGTCTTAAGCGCTGACTTTTCGACAGCAACAACAGGTGTACTTTACGAAATTCAAAAGCAAGACAGCAATGATTTATTATTTCAATAACGTGGGCTGGGTTATAGAAGGATGGTATTAAGCATGTCACCAGTATGGGACAAAAAGTTCCAGACAGGAGTCGGAGCCATGAGCTTACACAGACCCGTCAGACACTCAAAAGTTGGAACCAACTTTTATTTTGTGGATAACTAAGATTTACCAAGGGAGGGGATTTACTCGTGAAAATCGTAGTGAATAAAAATTGTTCTGATTCAAGGTTTAACCAAGCAGAGACGCAAAGGATAAAACTTCATTAGTGCCAAAATATATTTAGTCCAATCAGCTATGAGAAGCGATGAAATTTCATCAACTTCTGACACACTTCTGTTGTCCAACTCATGAATATAAATCGTACGCGCGCAGTTTCGTAAAGTTATCTCTGCATTCAGCATAATAAACAGTTCTGCAGAAATGTACTGCTCAATAGCTTCCTTTTGAGTAGCCGACACAGCTTAGGATTTCATTTATTCACGGACACAACACCTTAAAAGCTTTCACTTGAGCTATAGGACTCCCTATACAGACTAAAAAGTTAGAACCACCTTGTACAGCATGCTGAATAATACCGCATAAAACTATCGCTCACAACCTCTAAAGGACCTCTTAGGGTTTCATCGACAGACGCAATAACTAAATAGCTTTCATTTGAATTCAAGGAGTTTCATATACAGATTCAAAAGTTAAAACCACTTTGAACAGCATAATAAACAGTGCCGCAGGAATTTACTACCTGATAGCTCTCAACTGAATGATGAAACTTTAGGATTTCATTCACTGTCACAAAAGCTCAATAGATTTCATTTTAACTTCAGGGTTTCATATTCACCCACCTTGTAGAGCAGGGGCAAGTACAGCTCATTGTATAGCTTTAAACTGAATGATCTAATCACTCGCTCAGTCGCTCTTGAAAGACGATAAACAAGGCGAAATAATTTATTTTGCTTTTTGAATTAATATTGTATATTAACATATTCAAACCCTTGTATTCAAGCACCTTGTACAGCACAAGAAAGTACTGCTTAATAGCTTGCACCTGAATGGTCACTCTAACTACAAGATCTCAATTGCTCTTGAAAGACAATACACCAAGCGAAATATTATATTTCACTTTGTGTATTACTATTTTGTATTGACACATTCAGACACTTTGTATTCAAGCATCTTGTACAGTACAGGAAAACACTGCTTGACAGCTTTCACCTGAATGCTCACTCTAAATACAAGAATAACTCAATCCGGCGCTCTTGAAAGACAATACACGAAGCGAAATTTGATTCTGCGGCCGTAACGATTGCACAATTGGTACGAAAATATTTCTACCAATCCCGAAAATCACTTCGTTTACTTTATCTGCAGTCCATAGGTACGAAGTCATTCTTAAATTAGTTTCGATAAAAGTAAGGTTATATGTTACCTTAAAATCCTTTTCACAGTCGGTTCTGAGAGGATTGAAATGCTCAGTCAGTTAGAGAGCGATGTATACCAAACGAAACATTAGCGGCAAGCTGTTGAAGTGTCTAAAATATATTCTGCACCTAAAATAAATTCCATAATCTGTTTAAAATGCCAAATCATGAAGAATAGAAGTGGGAGGAAACTTGATAAGAACAAAAATGACAAAAAAACGGAATCGCATTTCCTCTATTGAGCACAAAAATACAACAATCACTTTGCTTGACCGATATCCAGCGATAACATATTTGTTAGTGAGTGTGTTTTTTGTGACTAGGAACGCGGAGTTTAGGTTAAAATTAGCTGCTGACGCCCGTTGAGTTTCAAGTTTCCTACCACGCGAAGCTAATGTACATCCTGTATTTTTACTTCAGTGTTTTCTGTTTTTGGCCCACTTTACTGAAATGTGACGAGAATTGCGATTGCTGTGCATTTTCCGCAGGAAAACGATTAAAGTAATGAGCTTGACATGTCACTTTTAAGATGTTTGAACTGCAGCATCTGAAAGTTTCTGCCTACACACGAAATTAAAGTCTATAGTTCAGATTCAATTTCATTCGTTTTTTTGTTATAATATATATATATTTTTTTTGCAGTAAGGTATTTTTACCGAAGGCCGAACGTAAATTATAGTATTTGGATCGATAGTTTTTAGAATACTCACTACTGCCTTGTTGACGGCTAAAAATACACCAATATCTTTACCTAGGGGGCAAAACAATCAGGCGAATTAATGAACACAAGTCAAGTTCCGTATCTGGTTCAAAGATGTGACAGTTCGCACGGATATTGAATTTAAGATGGCAGCAAAGAGCTGATTTAATGCAACTCAATGTTGCAGTTTTTGAGTAGTGTAGCTCTTACAACTAAGTCTATGAAGAAGTCCTATAAAGACACAGCATGCACAAGCTCAAATATGTACAGAAATACCTTTGAAAATAAAATACAGAGCAGATTCTGTAGGGGAAAACAGGAATTTTAGTCCAAACAGTTTTGCTAAAATTTGAATTCGGAAAAAAAGAAATGAAATAGGTAAACTCAAAACACCACACACAGGATAATGTCTAATGTCCAACTTGGCTATAAATTGAAACACAATCGCACTTTTAATTTTTCTATGGAATTGAGTGAAAATTTACTCGCACGCTTCGAAGAGACTTTACAGACGTTAAACAACTAAAACGTATGTAAAAACTAAAAACGCGATTGCGTGCATTCTATAGCACAGCCAAAGACCTCACAGTTCAACACTAAAATCTTTTGAGTGATGTCTTAAATTTTCGAATTATACTTTTACAAGTTTTTGTCATAACTCATACTTATCCTAGGCAAAGACCCTATCTTCACGCCGCCATTTTGAAAGCGAGCGGACATGTTCTGGGGGGAAGCACGACAAGCTTATCTTTCAGGGCCACTCCACTTTCAAAATGGCGGCAGATGACAAACCTTCAGGAAGATGAGATCACCACAGTACTAAGCAAGCACACTAAGGCTCGGTTGAACGTTACAAAGAACTTCTTTCCTCACCAGCTGGATCCTCCAAGCCGCAATTGTCCTCAATAACCTTAATTACTTTGCTACAGAATGCCATCATCATTGAAAACATCATTACAGAAGGGCTCAATGGAGAAACTACAGGCTCAGTTTCTCACGGGCGTAGTTGTGGTTTAATTTTAATTCTTCGAATTAATATTGGAGCTAAAATCAGTCAACGTGCTATCCGGCAAACAATGAAAGTTTTCATATTCTTATGGGGGCCTTTATATTTAACAATTATTCTACGAGGGCGCGCTGGATATCGAATGATAGATAACCAACGAAGCGCGTAGCGCCGAGTTGGTTATAATCATTTGATACCCAGCAAGCCCGAGTAGAATAATTGTTTTATTAAAAACTTAACCAATGTTTAAAAAGAAATCAAGAAAGAACGGGAAAAATGAGAAAAGAAATTTAAAAGGAACAAGAATCGATCACATGACTGAACGAAAAAGGCGCCAAAACCTTGCGAAGTGTTGCAGCGTTTCATTGCAAAGCTGAATGAATCAATGAAAAGTGCTTGAAAGTGAACAAAGTAGCACAAGTTTTGGAGAAAAATCTTCTAATTATTGGCTCTGAAATATGGTACATGTTTGATTTTTCCTGAGACATTGTTGTAATCTCGTTCAAAGCGGATTGAAGCTGTACAATTTCACCACATTAACTGCTGGAGTTGAAACTGAACAAGTTTGTAATCTGTTCGCACAACGGAGCCATCATGTGCGTGTTTGATAGAACTGAAGACAGAACAAATTTGAACTTGAAGAGGTAATTTCTATGCAGCTCAGAACCAAGATTACTGTAGCGAGGAACATTAGAATTCACCATCATAGTTTGTTAAACGCAAAGCGCAAAATGCAGTTGTTCTCGGTTTAGAGGTTGCGGACGGAATGGTAAAAACAACATTCAAAAACAACTGGAAAAGCGATTCAACTCCGTTTACATGGCAAAAATTGACACTGGCGACCAGTGTCAATTTTGCGTGTGTAAAGCCGAAAAACTCTGGCCCTTCCTTCCTTCTTGGTAGT
Source organism: Siderastrea siderea (assembly GCA_964030785.1). Classification (NCBI taxonomy): domain Eukaryota; kingdom Metazoa; phylum Cnidaria; class Anthozoa; order Scleractinia; family Rhizangiidae; genus Siderastrea; species Siderastrea siderea. Next base: position 18,274,285 of record OZ034975.1, read on the forward strand.
TTGCAGCTGTATTTTTTTTTAGCACTTGTTTAGACTGATTTATGATTTTCGCACCGACTTGCCATGAATGTGTGATAGTTTTATTAAAATGCTCCTGCCCCATTTCATTGTGTTTTATTTTATGTCTTGTCTTGATATTTTGAAGTGGAAAGCCTTCCTGATAAAACCTACCGTTTGTTCAATTTCAATGATCGACGTGGCGATCGATGAAAGAAATTAATTGTAAACACAACGCTTTATGCTTAAATTTCCATTTCTGCACAGTTTCTTCAAACAATTTTGACTTGTGTTAGACGACGCTGTTGGTGATGCTTGTTGGTGACGCTGTTGGAATTTCTGCTTAATTTAAATTCGCTGCCAAGTGATTTTTCTCGTCCATTTTTCTCGCCGGGTTGCTCGCGAGGAAAAAACTTTCAGCTCACTTTGTTGTTGAGTGTTCATTGACCATATTTGGTCGCAGCAGGTATATGAGCTGATAGCCTAGCCCCGTTCAGCCAATCAAAATGCTAGAAATCCAATATACCTAGTCCAGTTTTTAAAAAAGATCGATATAGAGCACAAAATGTCGTTTTTTTTAACAATTATGCCTGCTTGGAACAAGTTTATCGACAAAAAGGATTTCTATGGTGCAGGATCTCATATTCTTATGCAGTGCAACCAGCTCAATAAAGATCATGCCGTGATATTGTGCGAGCAACCTTGGACGAAAAATCAAATTAGGTGGAGATTTAAATGCCACGCTCGATACAAACTATTCATGTGGTACCCGAAAAAGAGAAAGAGATTCCACAAAGACTGATTGAAGATATGTTTACATCACGACTAGTTAAGAGGATTTTACTTCTGACAAGAGGGTCATCCTTATTTGAAAAGGAAATCCTTTCAAAACTTTTGAACAGTGGAAAGATAAGAACTGAGTTGGCGCAAGAGTGTCTGGAACAAGTTTGACTTTTCTTGCAGGACCTTGAACTGGTAGGAACAAGTAAATAGAACCCAATTTTCCGTTTGGATATTCCGGTTGGGAATTTTGGACTACCTCTCAAGAAGTTCCGTTTATTTTGGAAATTTTCCGGTCGGGCAAACCAAAATAGCCTTACCATTAACAGCCCAACCGAAATTTCCGGATTTTTTTCAGTTTATTTAACAATTATTCGCCGAAGGCGAAGTGAATATTGTGGAATAGTCCCCGAGACGAAGTCGAGGGGATTAGTGTTATAATCACCTCAGTGTTATAATCACCTCGCGCGGGGTGATTATAGCAAGATATGACGTAATCCGCGACCAATCAAGTGCTCGCACTTCTCTATATTCATCTGAGCAATTATACTAAGAATGGTTAACACTCTATCACGGAGATTTTATCAGGGCAGTGGCTCCATTTTTACATTCAGCACTGAAAAAGGTTCTGTTTGCTTTCGTCTTGTAAATATTTCTGATAGACACCCTTTATCAGGTATAATAAAAAATGAAAAATCTATGATAAGTTAAACCTTCCTCTGTAATCTTTGCATGAGGTAAGAACGTGAACTTGCTTGAGATAGGGAGACCGAACCTGTAACATGATTTTTTGAAGGCTCTTCTAGGATTTGAACATCTACTACTTATGTCCCATTACGGAAACTGCATATGCATTTTTCAAAGTTGTTTTGTTTATTTCCTTTTCTTATTTACTTGTAATTCGTTATTTTTGTAAGTGATTGTTGAAAAACACTTAATTGAAAATGGGTTGGCGTATTTTGACTAATTTTGAGTAATAGGGATTGGAGGTCAGGGGACCCGCTTCCAGTCGTTGAAGTGTTTTAAAATGAATTTTTAACGGGGGACGTTTTTAAACGTGTTCGTAGTAGTAGACTAAAGCAAACCAAGTAAAAGACCTGCATATATCAGTAAAGAAGAGTCAGTAGTAATCAAATCTGCACACATAATAGCCCATCCTCGGAGACCAAGGGGCAGCAAGTCGGGACGACGGGATTTTCATGGGCGAAAGTTTACAACAAGAGCGGGAGAGCCCCTGGGCACTTACTCTTACCGAACGAGTTCCAGAAGCGTTTGAAATCCCGCCTTCTGATTGGCCAGAAAAATATTTTTCTGGCCAATCAGCGTAAATTTTTAGAGCTAGCGACTTCCCCTTTCTCAAGTGTTGCGTGAGGCTAATAGCTACTCGAGTAAACGATGTTACTAATTATTTCTCCTTGATCGTTGAACTACGTCTGAAACTTTCCACGGGAATCTCCGATGCACGGGCCACGCAACTATGTCGCTCGAGCGTGGGAACCACAGTTAAAACAAAGCGTAATATGAGTGTTTGTATGGAACTGAAATTCGATCGAAAATAATCCGGCGGTTTTCCGCTGAAAATGCATTAAAATGGAAATACAGTTTGAAAAACATTACCTGCTATGTATTTGCTGCGTTTTTATTGCTTTTCCGAGCTTCTGGAGGCCGATCTGGGCGATTTTCTGCTTAACGGTCGAGGCGACGTCATGTCACGTACTAGAGAGAACTAGTTCTCTCTAGTACGTGACATGACACGCTCGATCAACATAGTTGCGTGGCCCGTGCATCAGAGATGGAAAGTTTCAGACGAAGATCAACGAAGAAGGAGAAATAATTAAATACATTGGAGAAAGGGGAAGTCGCTAGCTCTAAAAATTTACGATACCTTCGATAAGTCCGCCGTGAAAAATTCCCTGTGAGTGTTTGTTTTCTTGCGGCCACGTTATAGTTTGCGATTTCCTCGACTTCGTTTATTTATTATTTATTTATTTTTTCTGAAGCTCTCCTCAAAAATGTTCCCGTTGAACGGGCCACGCTACTACGGCATTCGATGAGGTAAACAACCTCGTGTAAGAAGACATGAGAGTCGCCCGGCTGTTCCTCTTCGCTGATTGGCCAGAAAAATATTTTTCTGGCCAATCAGAAGGCGGGATTTCAAACGCTTCTGGAACTCGTTCGGTAAGAGTAAGTGCCCAGGGGCTCTCCCGCTCTTGTTGTAAACTTTCGCCCATGAAAATCCCGTCGTCCCGATTAGCTGCCTCTGGGTCTCCGAGGATGATAATAGCCAAACATGGCGCAATTGATAAAACTACTCTAGCCCATTCAGACCACCGCATCAATACAGTAACTACATTCATGTTTAAAAATTATGTACAATTAATTTCTTCAAAAAGAAAACTAAATTTCAAAGTGTCAGAGACTGTGCTCACCGCCACGTCAGGAAATGGTATTAGAAATGTTAGGCTGCTAAGCAGCCGTTCTTTAAGGTCGTCACGCAACGCGGGGGAACGTAGCTCAAGTGACCCAACTGGCCCAACTGACCCAAGTGGCCCAACTGACCCAAATAGCCCAAGTGCCCCAACTGGCCCAAGTGACCCAACTGGCCCAAATGGGTCAAGTCGCGCAAATGGCTCAAGTGACCCAACTGTCCCAAGTGACCCAAGTGGCCCAACTCGTCCAACAGATTTAAGCTTATTCCAGTTATTATACCTGAAATCACTAAGTTGACGTTTTCCTAGCTGTAGCACTCATCAGCTTGAATGTGATACCTCTTTTCCTTTTTAACGGACGACCGCTGGTCATAGCAGATACCTTCCCGTTGCTACTAGTGATGGCTTGGATAGAGTTTTCTGAAAAGGGAGATAATCTCGCGAAGTTGGCCAGTGAATTAGATAAAAAGTAAAACCTTGTGGCCATAATTTCCTCATTATTTTGTCGCAGTGAGAGGTTCCATTTGTACTGTGTAATACACTGTTACTCGCCATATACGGAGTAACAATAATGTTAGCGCTAAAATCGGAGTCGGTTTAGCGCATTCTCCTACTGGAGTATTCTTTTTTGAGCTATTTTGTCTACAAAATAGCCTCATAGCCGGCATGCAGCCTCAAGTTTCTGGGAAGGTTGGTTCTTTGGTTGGTTGGTTGGTCGGTTGGTTGGTTTTTGGGTGGACCATGTTCGGCATTCCCGACGACTGTCGTATTTTACCGAAAGGCTAGTTGTCGGGACCGGAACAAAAATGCAGATGAGAACGCACGGAAAATTCTACTACTAAAGCGACACTACGAAAGTGTCCGGATTTCATTCGCTTGATGTTGGATATTTATATATCAAATAGAAATGGCTGGCTTCCTTGTGGTAGACTTTCTTAGAAAACGAATCGTCAGCGCAAACCTGGTTTACACGTGAGCGGAAGCGAATTCTAGTAAATAATCCTTTGTACGCATGCGCACAACTAACGTTTTGAGTTATATGGTTCAACTTTAGAGTGTGAGAAATAACATGTCTTCTGTGCAGGGATGTCCCATAATAAATGATGGTAAATAGATGACAAATAGTTTGAAGGTATAAAAAGGGCAGAATCGTGAATTTCGAAAGAAAACGAATTATTGTTCGCACCTTTTGGTAGGTTTTTAAATTAATGCCCATGCCACTCGATCACTAGGTCCGTCAAAGGCACAAGGTCGACAAGGAAAAAGATTGTATGGGTGGCATAAACGTTGCTCGTACGTGCGACTTGCTAAGCGCAAAGTTAGAGGTGACTTATCAGAGAAATGGGTTTCTGGTTAGGCTGCGTGGCGGTATCGGGATTGTTTGTACAAAGTTTGAGCGGAAAGATCAGCAGACAATCAAATCAAATCAAATCAAATGAAAACAATTATCACCTCCAATACGAAGACAAAAACGCAACAGCTCTACGCAAGATTCGTTTCACAGTTTTATAGACACAAACATCGGTTATCATTTTTCAGATTACGAAAAACGCATAAATTTACTCATTCCCCGCTTCCTTTTAAGTTTCTCCCTTTTGTTACACAACTCTAGCTGCCACGAAAGCCAATAAAAAGCGCCGAAAACGAACTTATGACAGTCTCATGAAAGTCTCGTGACTCGCCATTGAACTTTGTCTCATCACATGTTTGTACGTGACAAAACACCACTTGTTTTTTTTTACAAAACAATAATCTGATCTCACGCTCAATCAACATAACACGTTCTCTACACGTGAAACGACCCACACTAAACATTATCATATGACTGCCTGGCCCTGCGATAAAATCCCCCCCCCGGACCTATTAAAGCACAATTTGGCCTTGAGTTGATCACGTGTACCCCACGTGATAAAATTCGCGTTGTTTACCACACAGGCCAACCACACCATTATTCTCGAATTCGCTCATTTAAAGGGGTTATGTCACGCTATTTTAGTATCTTTTGCTAAAAGTGTCTTCGCATCAACTGAATTCCAAAAATAATGATCTAGCTTTGTTATTAAAGACTATCTTACGCCACTGAAACTGTTTCCTGTCGCCTGTTACTACTGATGGCAAGGATGGAAATGGATTGAAACTTGAAAAAATTGGGCCAATTTTTTCAAGTTTTGATGCTATGTTCTCAAAAACCACCAAAAACATTATTATGGTGAGCTGTCGCTGATAAAACTCATTTGATATCTTCTTCATAGTATTAAAGGAGCACTTTGTGTAGGAGTAAAGGCACTAGGTAATGATCTTAGCACAGAATTGACCTAAAATAGCAAAATCCTCGTGACGTAGCCCCTTTAAAATTCCAACGATTCCTTTGCCCATTACCACCTCTCTACATAACAAAACATCCCTTAATATTATTTTCACCCAATTTTGTATCTTACTTTCACATCAAAATTTTGTATCTTACTTTCACATCAAAACGCTCATCAAAACAAAATTTATTCGCTAAACACAACCACTGATTTTTGTGTGGCTTCAGCGAAGCTGAGACCACTACCGTGTGGCACCAATATTTTTGCGGGAGTTTAATTTGTGAATGGTGATTTTTTTTTGTGTTTTGCAGGACTAATTTTTGCGATTGGAGAAACTGTTTATTCTTCCTTGGAATTAATTTTTGCGATTTTCCGGAAGCCGCCTTCTATTTGGAATTATAACATTCTCGTTTTCTGAGTATAAACAATCGACTGCAGGTGAACAACATGCAGATGTATAACACGTTAAATCGGTAAATCAATGGAGTACCTTCAGACGATCCTTTTCTTTAAAGCTTTTAACAGCTTAATACTTCAATTTCATCGTTTTATTTCTGAATGTTTTGCTTCTAATTTCGTTTTATTTTTAAACGAAAGAGACGGTCTAGGTAAATGGGCACCAACATAATATTACATGACATGTAAAAGGCGATGTTTGTATATAAATTTCGACAATGGAGTAAATTTTTGCGGGAATTATTTTTTTCCGCGGGAACTTTTTTTGCGGATCGTGAAAAAACCGCGAAAATCATAAAAATTTGAATCCCGAAAAAATTAGTGCCACAGTCAACCACACGGTATGTCAGCACGAGCGATGTTTCTGGCTTTTTTGTCAGTTTGCTACGTGACTAGTCACGCAAGACTTGCACAAGTCACACAATGGCATGATCTTTTCTAACAAGGCACGCTTATTACTAGATTTTAGCCGTGTGTTCCAAAATGTAAGTCCGTGTGAAATAATGTGGAAAATAAAACAGAGCTTATCTATATATTTGTCTGGATACGGGAGTTGCCACGTTCGTCAGAGCATGATGTCACGCAAGAGGAAGACGTACGTGACTTTCAAGATCGGCTATTCTCTTCTGGTTCAAACATTACAGAATTAATTTTTGTGACAAGTTACGCTTCCTACTAGATCCAAAATATTTGTCCATGGAAAAATATTCTTCCATTAGAAAGCCACAAAATTAAATTTCAATCCATTGAGCTGCCGAGAAACATCTGAGAATGAGCTTCAAAAAGGACTGTTTTGTATTATTTTGTTTGTCCCATATTCACACTGTTGTCAGATATTTTACAGATTTTATCTCACTTTCTTCTTGTTTTGTCGTAATTTGAAGCCACACTTGTACGCATTAGCGTACCATCTATTGATCAATGACGCATACGAATTCGAAACCACTAATATAAACTCAAACATTGATCTTTGATCACCCTCAAATCTGTAAGAAGCCCTGGGAACGAGGTTGCACAATATCGGACACAGCTCCACTTATAAGGTAAACTCTGTCTAAAAACCAATACTTTTCTAATGCTCAACGCTACTCAAATAACCAACATCACAGTAGTGTACCTTGGTACACGCACGTTCATTCAATAACCATTTCTGTACCTCTCATTGACAGCTACAAAATAGCTCACGCACGCTTTGCGTGCCTATGTTTTAATACCAGAGAATTCTCTAATTTGTTAGCGATATAGCTAGGCTTAGAAGTGTAGGCATTGGCAAGTGGATTTTCTGGCCTACTAAAAATTCAAAATTTAGAGAGAACTACAAGGAAATCAGTCAGTTGAAATCAACGCCTAGCTGTCCAGACGCTAAAATATACCTTCTTCACAGGTTTTCATTTATTACTGATCTCTCTACTTGACATTAAATGAATGTAGTCAATGTCTTTTAAACACAGCCCTTACCTTCGTTTTAGACTCCTTCCTTTCGACAATACAGCGGACAAACCGCAAATTGTGCCTTATTTGCTGTTATTATTGATCACAATAAAATACAAATTCCTTAGTGGTGGGTAAACCGCCGCTTGGTTAGTTCGATGGGTGGCTACGAGAGGCAGACAATAGAGCGGGAGGACAGGGGTGGAATAATAAAACTATAACAACATTCTCGAATCTGATTGGCTATTAGCAGCCCTGCCACACTCGTATGATTACAGAACGAATTGGATTCTACTCAGTCCTATTACCATTATTAAAAAAAAAAATGTAATACGTAAATACGTAAAAATTTTTGTGCTCTTACAATATCAAAAATGTAAATAAAAACACCATTACCTGATACAAAAAACAAATTTCTCGATCTGCTTTTTCTGATAAAAATGTTTAAGTGCAGTTTTAAAAGATGATAGGGTCACAAACATTCGTCAAAGCTCCATGCCTTGTTAAAATTCGTTTATAGCCGAGCTCCTTCATGGCTTAAGGCCCGTAGAGCTTAGCACCATACTCATAGAAATTTGAATATATACCTATTTCAATTAAAGTTGCTTTAGTGATGCATGATGCGTGATTCTTGTTCCATAGACCACAAAGTATCATGTTTCCTATAACTAAATGTAATGATTGCTTTTCTCGCTAAAAGCATTCCAGGAGAAAACCAACTCACAAAAAATTTACATTTTCTCTTGCCTTAGGACTAATAGGTATAGAGTAAAGCAGCCATAAATTTAGGTAGCATAAGGCACTGCGGTCTATAAAGCAACCTTTTTTGAAATAGGTATATATATATATATATATATATATATATATATATATATATATATATCTACCTGGATTTTTGAAAAGGTGGCTCCTGAAGATTTGCCCATTTTGACCGGAACGACACCGAAACTGGGTTTTTTGGACTCCCATGAGCCTAGAAACCACACGGGAGAGAAAAGAGAAGGGAGGGGAGAGAGGGGAGAAGAAAAAAAGGACTGCTGGCACTCATAATTTTGATATTGCCTACTTTGGAGATAGTTTCTGAACGACAAAAAAGTGCTCGCGACACACCGCTCGGACACCTCAACCGAGCGGTACCGTTTTCAAAAATCCGGCTATATATATATATATATAAATTTAACACAAATTAAGACAAACTCTAACTTTTTTTGTTTAACACCTATATTTCGAGTACATTCAGTACCCTTCTTCAGGGTGACTAAAAACCGTTACAAGAATCGTATTACAATATTCAAACTGTACATTTCAAAATTGCGTTACTAAGGACACGCGTCTTAAACGATTTTTATCGCGCGCGTACACCCGCACGTGACTTCTTGTTTTGTGCGTAAAATCCGTCATCGTCGTTGAGGCCATGGGGCGCCAAGGTCGCCAGTTTGTAAATCCAGTGATTTTCTCTTTCTCGTAATTCTTTTTCTCCTTTGACATGGTCTATCAGCTGTATTTGCATGTCTTCTAAACCTCTGTGCCCGTCACTATTGAAATGTCTGTATATGAGGTCATCTTTCCCTTTTTGATTTAAACTTAAATTAACATGAGCATTGACCCTGCTTTTATGATTATTAAATCGGGTTCTAAACCTAGTCGTAGTAGATCCTACATATTGCACTTTGCACTTAGTACAATTGATCAGGTAGATTACGTTACTACAGTTGCAATCTAAGTTATAATTAATTTTAAATTCTTTGCCATTCTTATTGCTACAAAAGGTTTCACCTAGACATAAAAAATTACATATTTGACAGTTTTTTGAAGTACATTTCAATGTTCCATTGATCTTCTCTTTCGGGGCGTTCGTAAAACGAGCACGAACCAGGTATTGAGCTAAGCTCTTTGGCTTCCTATACGCCACCATTGGTACTCGTGCAATGGCTTCTTTACACCTCGTGGATGAATGTAAAACTGGATGTAGCTTTTGAAGTAGACCTCCAATATGCGGGAGGCCAGGATGGTAGGTTACCACAAACGGAACCCGAGTGTTTTCTTTTCTCGGTCTTTCTGCTAAAACTTCATCTCTCGACGTTCTCCTTGCTCGATCTATTTGTTCTTCCACATACTTCTTCTTGTATCCCCTCTCTTCTAAAAACTTGCATAAATCACTAGCTCGTTTCTCAAAGAACGAGTTCCTTGAACAGATTCGTCTTAATCTCAACGCTTGCGCAAAAGGGATCCCTTTCTTGCAAGCGTTTGGGTGACACGATGTTTTGTGGAAGTATTGATGACTATCTGTTGGCTTTATGAAGACATCAGTCTCGAGTCTCCCAGAATCATTGATCACTTTCACATCTAAGAATTCTATTTCACTACACGACCATTTTGATGTAAACTTTATTGTTCTATGTGCATTGTTGAGGTACTCGATGAAACTTTTAAGACTGTCTTCCCCCTCCGTCCAAATAATGAAAATGTCATCAATGAAACGCCACCATGTGTGAGGTTTAATTTCTGCTTGCGAAATTAATTGTCTCTCTAGTCTATCCATGAAAATATTGGCATACGATGGAGCCATGCGAGTTCCTATCGCTGTTCCCAACTTCTGCACATAGTGCTTGTCATCAAATTCAAAATTATTATTTTTAAGAACGAGCTCTGTAAAATCAACTATGTCCTGTTTGAGACCACTGTTCTCCGATCGATCTGAATGATGAGTATTAGAAAGTCCCAGGGCCTCTCGGACCGCCTGTAACCCCTCGTCGTGCGGAATGTGCGGATACAGACCAACAACATCTATTGTACATAAAATAGCTCCATCAGGCAATGTTCCTACGTTCTTCAATTTGCGTAAAAAGTCATTGGTATCTTTTATATAAGACGCTATATTTGGTACCAATGGTCGCAAGTGGTGGTCTACAAATTGTGAAATCTTCTGTGTAGGTGTATTACAACCTGATATCACTGGTCGTCCGGGACATCCTTCCTTGTGAATTTTTGGAAGTAAGTAAAATCTTCCTGCTCTCTCTTCCCCTTCCTTTTGACAAAAGTGACACTTCTGGTTCACTTAACACTCTTCGGGAAAGATTCACAACATTTTTAAACGCACTCGCAGAGTTACTCTGTTCTCTCATACCCTCGGGCTCTTCTGATATATCTTCCGTTCTTCGACTTTCCGTTTCCATACTTCCTATTTCTGATGTTTCTGCACGTGAACGACTTCCCTCTCTATAACAATCTACTGACGGAAGCACTCTGTCCCCCTTGCATTCTTTTACTAGAGAATCAATGTCACTACTATTTACTTTCGTTAAATCAACTAGAAGAAGTGGACAATCAACGGGAAGGGGATTTACTCCGGCATTATTCTCATCCAGCTCTAAATCTTCAATTTCTACTTGCATAGGTCTTCTTGATTCATCTCCATCGGTAACTTGTTGCAACATTGACAAGGAAACGCAGCAATATCTTATGGCTTCAGGGGAAGAGAGAGCAGGAAGATTTTACTTAGTAACGCAATTTTGAAATGTACAGTTTGAATATTGTAATACGATTCTTGTAACGGTTTTTAGTCACCCTGAAGAAGGGTACTGAATGTACTCGAAATATAGGTGTTAAACAAAAAAAGTTAGAGTTTGTCTTCATTTGTGTTAAATTTATATGATCGTTATGATAGACTACAAGAATGGATGCTTGTGAGAAGTATATATATATTTATTAAAAACTGGTCTAGGTATATTGGATTTCTACCATTCTGATTGGCTGTACGGAGCCAGGCTATCAGCTCATATACCTGCTGTGACCAAATATGGACAATGAACACTCAACAACAAAATGAACAAAGTGAGCTGGAAGTTTTTCCTCGCCAGCAACCCGGCGAGAAAAATAGACAAGAAAAATCACTTGGCAGCGAATTTGAATTAAGCAGAAATTCCAACAGCGTCACTAAAAGCGTCGTCTAACAAAAGTCAAAATTGTTTGAAGAAACTGTGCAGAAAAAGAAACTAGAAATTTAAGCATTGAGCGTTGTGTTTACAATTAATTTCTTTCATCGATCGTCACGTCGATCATTAAAATTGAACAAACGGTAGGTTTTATCAGGAAGCCTTTCCACTTCAAAATATCAAGACAAGACAAAATAAAACACAGTGAAATGGGGCAGAAGCATTTTTAATAACAACTGTCACACATTCGTGACGATTTGGTGCGAAAATCATGAAGCAGTCTAAACAAGTACTAAACAAACTACAGCTGCAAACTACCAAGAAGGCCGAAGGGAGGGAGAAAATTTTTTTTCGGCTTTAACACGCAAAATTGACACTGGTTTACCTGCACTCGTTGTAGCTCTGTGTTCCAACAGGTCCAAATACTCGGATAGAAATCGGATGCCATGTAAACGGAGTTGAATCGCTTTTCCAGTTGTTTGAATGTTGTTTTTACCATTCCGTCCGCAACCTCTAAACCGAGAACAACTGCATTTTGTGCTTTGCATTAAACAAACTATGATGGTGAATTCTAATGTTCCTCGCTACAGTAATCTTGCTTCTGAGCTGCATAGAAATTACTTCTTCAAGTTCAAATTGGTTCTGTCTTCATTTCGATCAACACGCACATGATGGCTCCGTTGTGCGAACAGATTATAAACTTGTTCAGTTTCAACTCCAGCAGCTAACATGGTGAAATTGTACAGCTTCAATCCGCTTTGAACGATGATTACAACAGTGTTTCGGGAAAAATCAAACATGTACCATATTTCAGAGCCAATAATTAGAAGATTTTTTCCCAAACTTGTGCCACTTCGTTCACTTTCGAGCAGTTTTCATTGATTCATTCAGCTTTGCAATGAAACGCTGCAACACTTCGCAAGGTTTTGGCGCCTTTTTCGTTCGGTCATGTGATCGATTCTTGCTCCCTTTTTATCCCTTTTCTCATTTTTCTCTTTCTTTCTTGATTTTTTTAACAAATATAGTAGTTAAGTTTTTAATAAAACAATTATTCTACTCGGGCTTGCTGGATATCAAATGATTATATCCAACTCGGCGCTACGCGCCTCGTTGGTTATCTATCATTTCATATCCAGCGCGCCCTCGTAGAATAATTGTTAAATATATATATATATGTCCATGCGAGTCAATTTCGATGGACATGAGGTCAAGCGACCGTGCGTCCGACGTACCTCCCGCCATGCCTCATGTAAAATGTTTCAAGTGTCTCAATACTCGCGCGTTTATACACTGCTGAAAAATGGTGGACTACCCTCGAGGTTAACAGCTAACCACCTTTTTGAAGCTTCAAAGTAAAAAGGATGTACGTTCATGGACATTTTACCACATTTAGGTCGGAGCAATAACCTTCTCTGAACACTGACAAGAAAGAATTCGGATCGCCTCTTATCACAGGAAAAACTTGATCGAACGTCACCATACGGTCGACCATCTGCAAAGGACCCGGAGTCCTTCTTTTAGACTTTCAAGCACTTTTTCAACTTCAGCGGCAAAGTAAATTATAATAATATAATGATAATTTATTGACGTCTTATGCGCTTTTTACATTAAATGATCAGAAGCGCAGTACAATACGTAAAGAAATAACTACAGTAGTATAATAATGCTAAATATTACGCCCTATTAATGAATATTCCTTGAATAAATCGAATAAACACAGAAAAAGGGACAAGAAACCTTCACAAACACTGTAAATTTTTGGTGTCGATAATTTGAATGATTCTTTTGGGTCAATTGGGACACCTGGGCCGTTTGAGTCACTTGGTCCACTTGGGCCAGTTGGGTCACTTGGGCCAGTTGGGCCAGTCGGGACACTTTTGCCAGTTGGATCAGTTGGGCCAGTTGGGCCTTTTGGGACACTTGGTTATCTTGAAAAGGCCTGGAAATTAATATTCTTTTGATCAGCCTATAGAGGCCTGAAGCCTGGGCTTAGTTTAGCTCCCATGGTCATATTGTACAGCGGTAACATCCGCCTTCCCACCATTAAGAAGGACCTGAGAACGATAGTCAGTCAGTGATGACTTCCGGTTTCATGAGACTGCAGGCGGTGCCGCTGACCGTAGCTCATAAACACAACCTTGTGCTGCGTGTTCCAAGATGGAACCTTTTATAGCGTGACCTTTTCTGTAGCAGTATAGTAGTGCACGATGAAAGAACTCACGGTATTCATACTTTTATTAATGCTTTTTAACCTTAGGATAAGTTGTAACACCATCCAAGCGCCAATATCGGCGTCCAGCCGTACATTTATCGGGTTTCTTTTGGGCAGTCATCAAGCAGCGAGGGAAGAATCGAACGGCAATAATTTTTGTGAACATTAATATATGAAATTCATATATTTGAACTGCAGATAAAGATAGAATTATATGTAGCTCAGTTGGTCTCAAGTCTGTACGTCATTTCCAGACTTTGAGCAGAAATCCTGGAGAAAAGGTTATAGCCGCCTGTATCGCTTCTTAAACTACTCACAGAATGTACCAAATGACTGCTGAAAAATGGCTAAGTTGTGACCACACCTTTAAGTTTACTGCAAATATGGGCTTATGGTCCAACAAAAGATAGATTGAGTTGTACGATAAACTTTTCATCGACCTCAGTAAGGAAGGAATTGTGGTTAGCTCGAAGCTTTTTAAAGGCACAAAGTTTACTTCAGTAGAAAACACTCTGAAGCTTTTCAAAGAAAGGCTAGATGATATGGCAAAAGTGACCAACTTGGCCCAAGTGAACCAACTGGCCCAACTGACCCAAGTAGCCCAATTTACCAACTGGCCCAAGTGACCCAAATAGCTCAAGTGACCCAACTGGCCCAGGTGAACCAACTGGCCCAAGTGACGCAACTAGCCCAAGTGTCCCAACTGGCCCAAGATCCCCAACTGGCCCAAGTTACCCAACTAGCCCAAGTGACCCAAATAGCTCAAGTGACCCAACTGAGCCAAGTGGCCCAACTGGGTCAAGTGGCGCAAATGGCTCAAGTGACCCAACTGTCCCAAGTGCCCCAACTGACCCAAGTGCCCCAACTGACCCAAATGAATCATTAAAATTATCGACACCAAAAATTTACATTCTTTTATTATTCTCTGTTAATAGATCGGTCTCTAATTACGTCCTCCAATTTATTCTGTGACGTCAGCTGTGGTTACTACGCCAGAGATGAGCCGAAAAATTGTCAATAGCTTTTATAAACTGCAGCAACCCATGGAATGGGTCGACTAAACACTGAAGCTCAGCAAAGTCCTTTGCATTATGTTTTTGTTTCCGTTTTTCACCTCGACCGTGCACAAACAACAATAAGTTATGAATGGAAATGTTTCTGTTAAGTTGTTTAACCATAGTGTGTGAACTTAAGGCAAAAGATTGTGCACAGCTGTGGTGCTTTCAACATAACCTTAATACAGCACCTTTCGTATGGCCTTTGAGACTTGAAAGATTTCATAACCAGTCCCTCGCCTAGCTATACACAAACACAAGGACATCGAACAGACTGTTCCTCAGTATACTGTCACTGGAAACAACGATTTGGAGGAATAAGGGGCGGAAGTGTACGGGGGGTGGGAATAGAGAGGGCGGGAAGCGGGACAAATAAGAAAAAATGATACCACGTTTCGTAATCGAAAAAGCGCAGAGGCGGGAGCCAACAAAAAATGGGCGGGAACCGGGATTGAAGTGCACGGGAAGCAGGGAAATTTCGGACGAACTTTTACATTGGAGTCCCCTTCGAGCATGTCATGTCCGGTGGCCTCTCCAATAAGCCCAGTGGTTTCCTGAGATCTCGCCAATCTCTCCAAGCTGTAAATTTCTTGTATACTTCCAATCGAAAAAACGTTGTCGGGTGAAAAGCATAAATCATTGACGACACGACCCAATGGTGCTCTGGGAAGCGTGAATTCTTGCCTCCATTCTTAGTGACGTGCACATTATAATAACACAGCAGGCCTTAATTAACTCTTTAAATTATCTTGGAAAGAAACTATTTTGAATATCAAGAAACGAAACCCAGTAACAAACTTGCCCCTATCATCTTCCCAGACTTCCATTGTGTGGCATTGTCCATCGTTTATACTTTTCATCCGACCTTTCTTCAAACGGGTGTATATTTTGACATGGCAAATAAATGATGATTAGAGGGATTAAGCATCAAGTTTACAGCAAACGAAAACGGCTAAAATGCCACGTGAACATGAGTTTCCCGCCGTTTTTCACGTGTGCCGTCTCCCGTTTTCAACGCAGAGGCCTTACAATTATTAGCCTGTGTTTAAGCTCAGTGATGTTTTACTTATCTTTTCTACGTACCCTGACCGGTCAACTGTCAGCGCTTACACAAGCAGGAAGAAAAAAGTACGAGAAAGCGAGCTGGTGTTTGGCTGTCACGTTCAAAGGTTGTCAACTGTTTTATGAAAAAAAAAGACGCTTAAATTATGCAGTTACATCAAAACATCCCAAGGAAACCACATTCAACAGGTAACTAATATTTTAGTTAGAAAGGTGCTTCTCTAGTGTGTCCGAGCTTTTAATGCGTTTACAGGAAGCTTAAGAAGAAATGTTTCACTTTAAAACGGCAGAACGAAAACGGCTGTTTGAGATTTGCCTTTAAGGCGATGCCTCTGCACACTCCCGTGATGTCGCTGAGGTTTTTTTTAAAAAAGGAAAAGCGAAAAGGCGCAACAAATTTGCAAGGCGTTTACACGGGTAATTTGAACAATCATCATCAATGCCCAGTTCCCTCCGTAAAACGCCCCTGCAGTGAAACATGTTCATCAACGGAAGTACCATAGATCCTGACAATACAAGTCTGCGTAGCACGCGTTTCCGTAGCCTTTTTCGTACGTTTAAAGATATTTTTGCTGTTTGGACGAGCGAAATTGGCACGAGGAAAAAAGAGTAGAAGAACGAGTCGGTGGTTGGAGGGGGTTAAGAAGGAGGGGAGAGCCCTCATTCCAATTTTCACGCGGCCATAAAGCGAAGAATGTTTCAAGTGCGAGGAAAATCCTTCGGAAACGCTTGCTACGCAGGCTGTTTAGATACCCTAAAATTTTGTATTTATGACAAAAACAACCTGATACAAATCACTGGCCTATTTTCTCTGTAAAACAAATCACCTTGGGTTACATACAACTCCCATGACGCACTGCAAGTATGTTTTCTAGAGAAAGAGCTGAGCAATGCACGTTTATTTGAAACTATAGGAAATGACAAGGCAGCAAACTTAAAAGCTGTGAAATATATAGACATACGGGCTATTGGCTGGGAAATGCTTCCTTCCCATACAACATGCACTGATCTCCGATTCAGGATTTATCTCACAATTTTGATTTTCACTTTTACATTTTTTAACATCTTTAAATAAAATGCAGGGCTGTTTAATATGGTCTTTCATTGTATTCTTCCTTAACGAAGCACCAAAAAGATCTTATCGGAGGTCATATAAACCTGCAGTACTGTTTATGACACTGGCGATAAAATCCTAAGTTTTGAAAATTAAAATGAAGTGGTTGATGAGCACATTGTCGTGGACATTTAATATGCGAAAGGAAGTTCGAAAATTTGAATCCGTGGAGAAGGAATCTCATCACTTCTTCTGTGCGGGAGTAGGAAGGACGAGCAGCTGAGACAGTTTTTGCTGTAAGAAAAATATAAACTTATAGTTAGGCCTTTACATAGTTGGTCAAGAGCACGGGACCAAGTTTAAGTAAATTGTTATACCACACAACTCCAATGCGTTTTCCGATTGGACGAGAACGTGTCACGTGTAATTTGTCAAAAGGTCTAACTCCCTAGGTCGAGCAAAACTCACTGGTTGTGTACCATTTACAACAACTTTCCGGAAATTCCGGTTGGAAAGTAAATGGTACACGACTTTTCGGGTCTTCCAGTGGAAAATTTCCGGGAGCAACGGAACGTCTGAAAAGGTAGTCCTGTTTTTCCGGACGGAATGTTCCAAACGGAAATTCGTGTACCATTTGTTCAAAACTAATCTTTGATACCAGTTTCAGGCTCTCACGGCCATTTTCTGTCCCAACAACAATTAATTAGGGAGCTTAACGGGAAGGAAAACGTCACTTTTAAAATGACTTCATAATCTTTGAAACTTCTTGGCGATTATTCCGACTCGTTTAACATGTCTAATGCAGTCGAATTATCCAGGAGCTGAATTTGTAAGGACGGCGTATCTGTTCAGGAAGAACTTATTTAGAAAATTAATTAGAAAATAGCTGTGTCCCCAATCAGCGCCCTGTCTTTACAGGGTGCTAGATCACTTGACACGTGAATAAAGTTATTACTATTATATTGTTATTATTATAAAAACGAAAATTTACCGTCGTGTGTTTGCGTTCTCCACAAAACGTTGAATTTGGTCATTTCAAGTTGTAGTTGTGCACAGAACGGCAAAGAAATATACCAAAAATAACGCGCGTGCAAAGTCGTTGTTCTATTAATTAAAACTTTTGTTTTCCGACCTTCTCGTTAGCCGTCGCCGTCGTGCAAATTGTTTGGTAAATGGTAGGGATTTCTGCAAATGGTAAGCGCCAGTCTCGAACAGAATTTTCGCAATACGGAAATTTGCTTACCATTTGCCCAAACCGACCCAAACGGTAAACCGACCGGTTTGCCCGTGTAAATGGTAAACAACCAATAACTCCCTGGGGAGACAACAACTTGAAATTTCGACTCGCACGTGTTCAGGTCGTGCATCTTGAAACCACGGGAAATTTGTGCGTCAGTGGCTGCCTCCTCCACGGGCTCTCTTCTGGTTAAGAGTCGAATAAGAGAGACGAGAGAAATCGGGAGAGAGAGAAATCGGGAGGATTCGGGGCGAACATGGGGAGCTTGGGAATGAGCGCGAACCGCGAGCGGGGAGAAGCGGTGGTTGATGGGAACAACTATTAATTTTCCTCCACTTACATAAGCGGGCGAATGGGGACGGGGCAGTGTCAGTAGCGCGTCAAGCAAATATGTTTTTTCGCAGTCATGACCGCAACGAAACGCTTTCAAATCAAAACGGAGAACGATTTTTGAGTTGTGAGCTATGACAAAACACTTAATGACTGGCCCCATGGGAAACAGTAAGTTTTGTTTCCCCTGGGGCCAGTCATTAAGAGCAAATGTTGCCAAAAATCGAACATTTTCAAAATATTGTGGCAACAGTTCAAAAATCAATTCCGCTCATATTCTTGTGTTAGGTAGACCTTAATGTGAAACAAATCACTGCATAGTTCGTTTGGCTGAATATCGATTTATTTTCAAGAAAATCGATATTAACGGAATTCGCTCAAAAGACCGCTTTTGGCGCTCAAAATTTAAGGCAAATCTCGAAGCTTCGCGTGACAAAATGAAGCATTCCAGAGCAATAAAAATTGACCAAACTTGTAGAACGATGTTTAAATGTATGTCAAAAGCAATTTCAGCAATTTCTGCTCATTTATTTACGAGCTCTAATTAAATTTATCCCACATACTTTTGACTAGATAAAAACTATATCAAGTTTGACCTCTAAAAAAAGTATGTGGTACCGAATATTATTCGTCTAGAATCTGGATTTCAAGAGGAAAAGGGATGTTCTTTTGCCTCCTAAAAGGATTTTTTGGGGAAATTTATTGACGCGATGTTATAGAATTTTAAAGTTGGACAAAATGCGTTGATTCAAGCGATCAGAAAAGTCAGCCTAATTAACTCAGCGTACACATACACAAACAACTTCACGTTTACCGCAGGTTCAGATCATCCAACAACCGATTTTAACACAAAATCCTCTAACCTTCATGTTGCTGTATCACAGATGAGAGCTGTGGTCCGTATTCATGATAAAATTCAAGCAAACTGCAAGGAAGCTTGACAGGATATCGCAACTTGCCATGCCGTTTCACCGAACATCCGCCGTTTTTGATGTGAGGATTCTCTTTCTATTTTCGTTAGGCTTAAGGTGTTGTACAAAAGATGCCTTTCCTTTGAAACTAGATCTGAACTGAACAGCGGCAAAAGAAGTCGTTAATACAAAAACATCTGTTACGTGCTTTGGGTGATGCCGCTAATTAATTCAGTCAGAACGAGTTTTAGTGAAATCGACAACTGCATTCATGTACCGCGGTAACGAAATTTTCGGTGCAGCGGGTGACTTTGGGGAATAAGGTTAAATTGTTTTTTTTTTTCAAATATGCTATTATTTTCACCCTACGTTTATTAATTTAAGGACTGAGCAAAGATTCTCAGTAGATTGGTTTCAGATGAGCACTTAAAAATGCGTGAAACTGAAAAAAACGTACGTTGGTTGCGTGACATTAACCCTAGAGATTTTTCCTGGTGGGCAGGGCGAAGGGATTTAAAAAATATATTCTCTGTTGGTTTTCCAAGAGGTAGCACAGTTAATGAAGCATGGCTGGATTAAAATACAAAGTTGGACATGAAAACCTCCTTTTCGGTCTGAGAATGTTTTCTTTCTTTTTGTTTAGGGTGGGGGGGGGGGGGGTTTGGGCTAAAGGTGTTTGAAAAGGCGTTTAAGAGAATACTAAATCGGCTGATTGTAAGTGCCCGGGTGAAAGTGATAGTATAAGAAAACGATTCTTGGCATTAAAGGATTTTCAAATAAAGCGGAGCTTTTCCATTTCTTGTTTCAGAACTCACCTAATCCCACCTTTAATGCATCAATTATGCAGAAGTGAAACCTTTTGCTTTACAACATCACACAACATTCAAGCCAGCCACCTGCATGTGATAAAGCTTTTGTTCTTAACCGATCAACCGACCGACCGACTCACTTTCGCGAGGATGAGGGCGATGGGTGGGGAGAGGGGGGGGGGGGGGGTGATTGGAAACCTACTTAAGGGGAAACCTTTTCATGTTGGGGGATTAAGGGTTCAAACTTCCCCCTTCTCTTAGCCTTCAACAACGGCTGCGCCCTCATTTTGTTGGCTCACGCTCTTTGCGTTTTTCGTTTGCAAACTTTATGACTCGGCCAAACTCATTCAACATTAAATTATGAATATATGAAATTCATATATTTGAACTGCGGAATGAAGAAATAAATGTAAAGAAGATCCTCACAGTTATTAACGCAACTTATGCAGTTGCGAAAAGAAAGCCTGAAAAATCAGGCTTGCCGGGATTCGAACCCTGACCTCTGCGTTACCGGTGCAGCGCTCTAACCAATTGAGCTATCAAGCCAACTGGGAGCTGGTCATTAAATTGGTTCGTAATATACCCGGGAAAGATGAAGATGAAATTATGAATGTATGAAATTCATATATTTGAACTGCGGAATGGAGAAATAAATGTAAAGAAGATCCTTGCAGTTATTAACGCAACTTATGCAGTTGCGAAAAGAAAGCAGAGGTCAGGGTTCGAATCCCGGCAAGCCTGATTTTTTCAGGCTTTCTTTTCGCAACTGCATAAGTTGCGTTAATAACTGCGAGGATCTTCTTTACATTTATTTCATTCAACATTATTCAACAATCTTGAACGCAACTTTGTTGTGCAATGTTGAACAAGGTGGGCAAACGAATTCATTACTTTTTGACCACACCTGAGAACATAGAAAAAGTTGAATCAATATTACAGAACATCATTGCACAGGGTGGCACACCAGAGAACAAAAGAAAAGTCGGCAAAATTGTGAGACATCATTAAGCTGGAAGGCCAAACTTGTTTTAAAAATTCAACAGCGTTGATCGGTGTTGAATAGAACGTTGAACCCCCCAGTTAACCGTTTTGTAGTTTTCTCCACTGTTGGAAGCTTTCAAAAAAGACTGTACGCACTACAGTGTCAGTCGAGTAGAGTCGTTTTTCGTTGGTGCCTGTTGAGCATCGAAAGCGGAAAACCCAAGACTCATAAAAGGTCATCCAAGTTAAGCCCGTAGTGGGTTGTATTTTCTGCCACAGGACGAAGCTCTTAACAATCTTGCAGATCATTAAATTTATTCCCTGAGAACCAGTACGAGTTTTGATTTCTTATTAATCGGTCTATTCTCCGTAAATAAGTGTTTGAGCGTTAAATACTAGTGCTAATTACACTAGCACGTAAATACGAACAAGAACCAGGTATAAATAAACAGGAGGTTTAAGGTATCACCACTGCCTTATTTGAAAGTCTTTGAATGCCAGGAATCGATACAATCAGTCGATTCAGTGTTCTCTAAAACTTCTTTCCTCGAAACCTATATCCCCAGCCCCTCCCCACCCTCACCCCAACAAAACGAAAAAAGAATTTTAACACCGAACAGAAAATTTTCATGCCTGACTTTGTGTTTTAATCTAGCCATACTATGTAATATAGCGTTCATTAACTGTCGGACTTCTTGGAAAACCAACAGAGAATATATTTTTAAGACCCCTTCGCCCTGCCCATCAGGTAAAAGCTCAGTCTCAGGTATGTCACGCAACCAACGCGCGCTTTTTTCAGTTGCACAGATTTCAAAGTACTCATCGAACCCAATCTACTGAGAATCTCCGCTCAGTCCTTAAATTAGTAAACGTAGGAAGACAGAAATAGCTTATTTGAAAAAAAAAAATTAAACCTAATTCCCCAAAGTCACCCGATGCACCCAAAATTTCGTTACCGCGGTACATGCATGCAGTTGTCGATTTCACTAAAACTCGATCTAAATTAATTAGCGGCATCACCCAAAGCACGTAACAGATGTTTTTGTATTAACGACTTCTTGTTTCGCTGTTCAGTTCAGAGCTAGTTTGAAAGGAAAGGCATCTTATGTACAACACCTTAAGCCTGCTTTCCAACGAAAATAGGAAGAGAATCCTCACATCAAAAACGGCGGATGTTCGGTGAAATGGCATGGCAAGTTGCGATATCCTGTCAAGTTTCCTTGCAATTTGCTTGAATTTTACCATGAACAAGGACCACAGCTCTTATATGTGATACAGCAACATGAAGGTGAGAGGATTTTGTGTTAAAATCGGTTGTTGGATGATCTGAACCTGCGGTAAACGTGAAGTTGTTTGTGTATGTGTACACTGAGTTAATTAGGCTGACTTTTCTGATCGCTTGAATCAACGCATTTTGTCCAACTTTAAAATTCTATAACATCGCGTCAATAAATTTCCCCAAAAAATCCTTTTAGGAGGCAAAAGAGCATCCCTTCCCCTCTTGAAATCCAGATTCTTGGCGAATAATATTCGGTACCACATACTTTTTTTAGGGGTCAAACTTGATATACTTTTTATCTAGTCAAAAGTATGTCGGATAAATTTAATTAGAGCTCGTAAATAAATGAGCAGAAATTGCTAAAAGTGCTTTTGACATATATTTAAACATCGTTCTACAAGTTTGGTCAATTTTTATTGCTCTGGAATGCTTCATTTTGTCACGCGAAGCTTCGAGATTTGCCTTAAATTTTGAGCGCCAAAAGCGGTCTTTTGAGCGAATTCCGTTAAGAGCGCCTGTCTGTAAAAATCAGACAAAATCAAAATTCTGCGGCAAGGGTGGAAAATTCGATTTCTTTCATATTTTAATGTTAGATAGGTTAGGGTATAACTAAAATCAATGGATACTTTTTTTTGGCAAAATATCCTTTTATTTCAAAGAAAAATGCAAATAACGAACTTCCGTTAAAATCGCCATTTGAAGCAGTAAATTATGACATCAATTTGAGGCGTTCGCGTGCAAAAACAAATGCCTCTGTCGTCTTTTAAACACTCAATTTTACTTTTGCAATCTCTCAAGAGCTTCAAAACTGATTTTGGTAGAAACTGCGTTGTTCTTTGTGTTTGAAATAATTTAATTTTGAAAGTATACATTTCTCATCAGGAAAAGTACTTCGCAAATTAAGCTATTTTTCACCATGTGCTAAACCTTCAAATCGATTCAGCTTCTGGCTGTTGAATTAAGAAAAGATGTTCTCAGGATTGCTGCAAAAATTTCTTTGGGCAAATGATTGAGAGCGACGCGAGAGCTTTTCAAAGTTCGTTAAAATGCAGGTTGTTTGACCCTTCTTGGCAACATTCCATTCGCGAGTCACGCACATATTTTAATGTGTTTCGACCCATATGGGATCGAAAACGTCAAACAGAAAAACAGTTCGAAATGCTCTTACCTCATTTGCTGTAGAGGACAGGTCCAGAGGCCATTTCCGAGTGATTCTCTTGCCGTTCGACGTATTTTGGTCCTGTTGATGCCATCCAATGAACACCGCCAACTGGGTCAGTGTATTGTAAATGGTCGAACAGCTCAACAACAACCTTTCTTCCAAAACGTTCGACACCTTTCTACACTGTGACATCTTACCCAACGGTTCAGTTGATTTAATACGAGTGTTGCTCAGTTTTCAGTGCACAAAAGAACTATCAGATTTGACTGCTAAATTGGGACCAAACGTGGATGGTTTCGCGTGCCTATTTGGTTTGTCACGCAATGCGCATCAAAGGCATTTTAGGGGGTATTGGAAGGGCAAAACCTTTGAGGTGAAGTAAAATAACATACAGTATTAATTGCAGGGATTATTAGTGGTTTTAATGGCGTTGTGTGTCTTTCTTACTTATTACCAGTGTTGTTACAACCATTAAAAATTGTATTTGCTACCCTGGCCTAGTGGTCTGAAACGCAATTCCAACCGTTGTACAGGCTTACAGACATGGTTACAGGTGAGTGGTGCAACAGAAGTGGCGCTATTATTAATTAGACCCAACTTTAATACGGGGAAACCTATAACTACAAGGGGCTCCCTTTTGTTAATTGACGAGCGGGTATTCTACCTATGATCATTGGTGTCAGTCTGCTAGTTCTCAACTGGCACAGGACCGGGCAAGGCACAGTACTGTTATATTAGGAGTGAAAGTCAGCTCGCTGTTAAAGGGTTGGATGGAGTTTTGGACAGGAAGGGTTCTCTCTTCATAACAAATGGGTGCAATCGAAGTTTTTAACTGTGCTCTCTTGTCAGCTGTTTGACTTAGTCTACATTAGTGTGTCCTGACTAATAAGTGGGGCTTCTAACAGCACGCCAGTGCTGTTTGAAGACTGTGAAATATGGCACGTAACCATGGTACCAAAAGTGAGGTTCTGTTCCTGAATTTCTGTTTACGAATCTTACTGAGACAGGTTCCCAGTGAGCGAGATCTCTCACAGCAGCCAGCATACTTATCATAATGGATATGAGGATATCATAACAGAAATACGTCAAGCATCTTGCCCTTAAACGTCTGTTACCTCTTTCACGTTCTACATACACCTTAATGAGGACGAAGGGAAGAGTGAGGCTTCCCTCGATAACCTGGCTAATATTCGGATAGACCACAAGCGAATATATAACTCACCTGATCCAACTTTTACAAGCGAACCAGTCCCGCGTAAGATAATTTCAGATCCCTTTTTCCCCAGTCCTCTTTCACTTTTTCGCCACTCTCCTTTTCCTTACCGTTATCCGGCCCCTTGTGCTGCAGCTTCTGCTAGACACTATTCCAAGTTTTACACGATGGCTGGGACATATCGTCATCGTATGCAAACGTTCGTTGTAAAAACTGACTTGCAACTTGTGGTATCAGGCCTGCACCAAGGCTGAAATAAATTCTGCGAGCAAATTGGCCTAGTCAAAGCCTCCCCCCCCCCCCTTCAAAATACACACTCATGCACATAGATACTAACTCTGTTCACGATGCCACAGTTTGTGTCGTTTTCGTCAAACACGACACCTTTTTGGGGACATCCTTCGTTCACAATTTGCCAAAAAGCTGCTTCCTGTTTGCTTTTTCGCCGACAAAGTTGTTGGCAACATCCACCAGCTTTTTAGCATCAGTTTTAAAAAAGTACCCTTAAAGTTACAAGGTTTGTTAAAAATGAAACATTTCGACAGCCAAGCTACGAATCTCGGACCTGTTTTACCTAACTCTCGTAAACGTTTACGAACTTTTATCACTCGATTAGTGAGATAAAAATAGTTTTGTTCCTTAGACTTGTTTTAAAACAACATGATGAGCTTAAAGCTTGCGCAAATACACAGCAGTCGCTTAGCTATTAAAGGCATTAAGGTCCTTCACAGTAAAGCTATACTGCCAGGGTCAAGGTGATATGGGTGAAGATTCCCTGCTAGCAGAGGCCCCTTTTCCTTTGTATTCGCTGAGCTGACGGGCGGGACGAAAAGGGACCTCTGCCATGGGTCGAAATGAACTGTGTTGAGCATGCGCCACGGTTACTTAGCGACCGAAACGTCACGTGATGCTTTTAGCACGTGATCAGCTGACGACTCCCACCTTTCTCAACTAGCGCGCCAAAAAACACCTGCACAGTTTTGTTGTCGTGAATGGCGAGTTCACCAAAACTCTAAAAGTAGACAGTTCGTCTAGAGATAGTTGTTGTCTAATCTACGGTATT
This sequence comes from Siderastrea siderea, assembly GCA_964030785.1. NCBI lineage: Eukaryota > Metazoa > Cnidaria > Anthozoa > Scleractinia > Rhizangiidae > Siderastrea > Siderastrea siderea. The sequence goes on from OZ034975.1 coordinate 18,299,990, forward strand.
AATTTAAAGTTATCTGGACAAGGAAGCTTTTCTAACATGACCACAACTCCAGGAATCAAAGAGAATTTAACCCATTGAAGGCTGCGTGTTTTATGATCGCTTCACTAAATTAGCAGTTGGTAATAAACAACCCATGTGTAGTACGAAAGGACAATTTATAGGTTCGAAAAAACAACACTCACTTGATCTAGAATAGTTAAAATATCTTACTTTTAAATAAAATACACCAGTTCATGTGTCAATTAAGAATTAGCCAAGAATACAATCTCAAAGTCAAAATTTTGAAAATTTCCGCAAGAGATTTCTCATGTTGTCTCGCGCTTGAAATCAAACCACAACAGAGCATTTGTGTCTGTTTAGGTCAGATTACTACTTTTCGAAATTTTATGAATAAAGGTACACAGAACAAGAGACAGTAAGCTTTTCCAAATAATACATTTATTAAAACACGCCTTTACTTGTTTCTGAAGACCAAACGCGTTCAATTCTTTCTTCGAGGGAAGCTACGCGCAAACGATTTCGCTCGATGTGCAAGTTATTTTGAAGAGCATTTGGTGATGCGAACTGTGCACATTTTTCAAAACTTTTACGAAAACTGTAAGGAATATGAAGAATCCCTCAATTAAAAAGCGATTTCGATACAAATTTACAATCAAATGTGTAATTTACTCTACCGTAGACTCGTACAAGTGCTGGAGCATTTCACAGAAAGTCCGCAGCTCGAAAAATCTTTGGAGGTGGAAGGTTGTCCTTCGCCTTGACAGATGTTTTCTTCGCTCTAAATTCCATTCCTTAACTTGTCGAGTGTTTCTTAGAGCTTCTTCTTTCGATTGTTTATCTTTCCGTCGTCCATGTTAACAAAAAGGAGAGAAAGTAAACGTTGTAACTCTTCACGAGTTTAGTTCCCTCTTTCCCAGGACGGCATGTTACTATGCGGGCTCACTAAATGACAGCGGAATAACTGTAAAGGAATGCGCGAGATACAGTGTGCTCAAGTCACGGTCAGCAAACAATACAGGGAGCATGCGTTTCGGAAACCGCCGTCCACGACCATGGACGGCGGTTTTCGACCCATGGCAGAGGTCCCTTTTCGTCCCGTCCGTCAGCTCAGCGAATACAAAGGAAAAGGGGCCTCTGCTAGCAGGGAAGGGTGAAGAAAGACATTGGTAAGGAACCTGGGCGACTGAAATGTGCGGTGGGCTAGTAGATTTTTGAAGCCCACTTGCCCGATGGCTAGTGACTCAACAGATGTCAAACCCTGTTAAAGGTTGTAAAGTAATAAAAGGAACTTTTAGCATCAGCATTTAAGACTATTCGTTGCACATTAATTCGTTTTAATTAATGTATATTTTTTGGCTCATTTACTGTAATGCTCTTTCAACTTCCCAAAACTTCTGGGCACTCGAGCCCCCCCCCCCCCCCCCCACCCCTCCCCCTTCTACGGGCCTGGGTATTCTTAGTGCGTGAAAGTAAGGGAACAATTGTTTTCAAGCTTTTGATTCTTCTGGTGTTGTAACCACAAACTCCGACAACAAGAAAATGTAACCAACAACAACCGTCTTCTGTGTAACGAGGCAATTCATGTATGTAAATATGTATGATTTGTGAAAAAAATAAGTCCGAGGTCCCCCCTCTAAGCCAAAACAATAAGCACAAACTAGTTAGTCACATCGCAATTTCCCTGATAAAAACGATTTTAATGTTCTGGAGTCGAAGTTTTGAAGAGGTTTTTAACTTAAGCTAGTACACGTACCCTTTTTGGCTAATTTTCGTGTTTGAACATTGTTATTTGCATGCCTACAACTCACGCCGAGGGGTGACTACTTTTTCTGCATTCTGGCACGGGAGGTTGAGGTGCCTAAATGTAGCACTAATTTTGTTTCGTATTTTTGGTCCATTACTAGTTCCTCCCATTTCTCGAACCCTGAACCGTTTAAAAAGAATCAGAGCAGATTTTGCCCTTCTCCTACCCTCTAGTAAAATGTCCATTCCGATGATTTGCATTGCGTGACGCGGCTCTAGATAGAACTCTGGCCACGTTAGCGGCGACATGTGGTGATAAAAACCTTTTTGTGTATTGCCAACTAAGCAACACTGACCAGCAACTGAACCGTTGAGTAAGATGTCACAGTGTAGAAAGATGTCGAACGTTTTGGAAGAAAGGTTGTTGTTGAGCTGTTCGACCGTTTACAATACACTGACCCAGTTGGCGGTGTTCATTGGATGGCATCAACAGGACCAAAATACGTCGAACGGCAAGAGAATCACTCGGAATGGCCTCTGGACCTGTCCTCCACAGCAAATGAGGTAAGAGCATTTCGAACTGTTTTTCTATTTGACGTTTTCGATCTCATATGGGTCGAAACACATTAAAATATTTGCGTGACTCGCGAATGGAATGTTGCCAAGAAGGGTCAAACAACCTGCATTTTTACGAACTTTGAAAAGCTCTCGCGTCGCTCTCAATCATTTGCCCAAAGAAATTTTTGCAGCAATCCTGAGAACATCTTTTCTTAATTCAACAGCCAGAAGCTGAATCGATTTGAAGGTTTAGCACATGGTGAAAAATAATTTAATTCAGGAAGTACTTTTCCTGATGAGAAATGTGTACTTTCAAAATTAAATTATTTCAAACACAAAGAACAACGCAGTTTCTACCAAAATCAGTTTTGAAGCTCTTGAGAGATTGCAAAAGTAAAATTGAGTGTTTAAAAGACGACAGGGGCATTTGTTTTTGCACGCGAACGCCTCAAATTGATGTCATAATTTACTGCTTCAAATGGCGATTTTAACGGAAGTTCGTTATTTGCATTTTTCTTTGAAATAAAAGGATATTTTGCCAAAAAAAGTATCCAGTGATTTTAGTTATACCCTAACCTATCTAACATTAAAATATGAAAGAAATCGAATTTTCCACCCTTGCCGCGTTATGTCTGATTTTTACAGACAAGCGCTCTTAATATCGATTTGCTTGAAAATAAATCGATATTCAGCCAAACGAACTATGCAGTGATTTGTTTCACATTAAGGTCTACCTAACTTAAGAATATGAGCGGAATTGATTTTTGACCTGTTGCCACCAAATGTTTGACCGTTGGTAACATTCGCTCTTAAGTGCTTATGAGGCCTCGGTGAAAGAGTGTAACAAAGTCTGTAAATATTTCTGGTCCCTGTTGTTCAAAGAGCAGTAACTCTTTCCACCGGGTAAGTCACTATCCAGTGGATAGTGCTCTATGTTTTGTTGATATTTATCCACTGGAGAGCGATTTTTCCGGTGGATAGTGTTATCCACTCTTTGAACAATCGGCCCTGATTTTGCTTGAAATTGGTTTTGAACAAGTTTTTCTTTAACAATCTAAACTTCGTTTATGCAATCGGCCCGTGAAGAGTACTGTGCGCTTATGTGGTTGAATTTGCACGTTAAAGTCGTTCTTAATAGACTCACTTTATGTCCAACTTGTGCACACCTTTCCAACCGAAAGCTATGAAGGGCTAGCTGCAGGGACTTGTCGCCCGCAAATGTGCGTCCCGCAATCAAGTCCCTTGAGCATAAAGACAAGAGAAGCGGTTGCAGGGACAGTCTGGTATTCATCTGTGGTTTTGATCGCAGGGACTCGCAGGGACTTTAACCTGCAGTCTTAGTTTAAACCAGTTTAAATCCAGGTAACCTGTGAACAGGCTCTTTTTTAGTTCTTTTTTCTCAAAGAAATTCTTGGGAAGAGGGAGGGAGGGTAGGGACCTGATCGCTGACTAGAATCGAGGAAGAAGGCAGAGGGACCATATATGTTCAAGTACCGACCTGCAGCAATTCAACGTTCTTTCGCGCAGCGTCATCCAGAACAGCAGGTTGTGATGGACTCAAGTGAGATGTCGTGTTTAGATGGAAAGTCTGCAAAAGACAATTTGTTAAGAGAGTGCAACAAAAAAACAACACAGTCAGACCTTGATTATTATGACTCGCTGAGACTCGAAAATAGTTCAGGAAATCTATATAAGAATAATGAAAGAATATTGAATAAATCCCAACCTATCATCAAACACGATTAAGGTTAGCAAACACAACCGAATATTTTGAGAGGAAACCGAATTCACCAATGGATAAAATAACCGTATGCTTGACTAAGCTCTTTTACTGGCCAACAAATAGTAAACAAAGCCTACTTAAAGGAATTACTCGAATTTTCCTCACGCAAAATTTGTTCAGACACGATTCAGAAGTGGTGCCTTCTTTCTTGCCACAGGCACTGATAAGCAAAACAATCTTTTTTTCCGGTTGAGCATTCTGCCATTTTGTCAACTGGAAAACGGTGGGCACTCAAATTGCATGCCATTACCTGGCAACGGTGCTTGAGTACCATAAACGGTGCCTTAGTGGTGTCCTTGAGGGAGATAGTGTTCATGCCCGTGAACAAATAAGAACTATAACTTGGGCCCTGACAAAAAGTTTGGCCGAAAAAAGTTGGCAAGTCGTGTGGTAAATGCCGACTGGTATTTATCTTTTGCCTGAAGGCAAAATTACCAAACCTCTCACCTTTCCATTTCCGAGGGGAATAAGAACCTCTGCATGTGAAGCAATAGGCCCGTGGTTGACAATTGGTGATCCACTTAAAGACATGATTCTGAAAAAAGAAATACACAAAACACTGTTTATCTTTTGGCTTTCGTCATCTTTTTGTTGACTTTCCTTTGATGGCGATCGTTCTTTACGTCGGCGTTCTTACAACTCTTTACAAGTAAACATGAAGGTCCACCATAAAATTTAAGTTTAAGATTGGGGATTCTTTGTTAGTAATTAACCGTGTGGAGGTTTCAAAAGAGGAAAATGGCTGAATTTACCTAGGAAGACGAACAATAGGCCTTTCCACGGGTTTTTTTTTTTCAACTTTTGACAAGGACTAGTTAGCAAAACTTTGTCGACACTGCTAGAGAGGGCGCCTTTAAATTAGTAAACTTGACAAGTTTGAGAGTGATATCCTAGAAACGAGCGAAGATGTGGCGGGCCCCACCATAGAAACATCTAGAAAATTTTGCGACTTTTGCGGAGCCATATCTTTGTTAGTTTTTATCCTATCACTCTCAAACTTCGCAACGTTATTGATTTTAAGGTGCACTTTCCAGCGGTGTCAATGGATTTTCCCTAACTGGTTCATGTGAAAAGTTGAAAAAACCGTGGAAGGGCCTATTCGTGACAGACGAATTATTTGTCTGCTCAAGATAACTGAATTCGGAGACGCATAAAACGGGCACCATGCGGTATAGCGAGAGTAACTGGACAAAACAAGACCAGCCGCACGACTGGCACATAGAAAACCATTGGTGAGTATTCATGGTGCTTTGAGCTTAATTTCTAATCACAGGAAGTAGTTTGAAAGAAACAGCTTCAGATGTTCGTCGAATCGCTAAAATGGCGAAATGAAACTATTGCCGCAAAGTTACATTACGTTGGTCTATTTTATGGGTCCCGTGTTTTCTTGACGCACTTAGGACAGGTAATTCGTCTTTTTTATGCGTCGTAAGAAGACATAAAACTGACACCTGTGTTCTGTATTAGTTATCTTGACGAATGAAGCGTCAGAGAGAATTATTGAAAGAATTTAGCAAGGAATTTATTTATTAACAATATTTAAACAGAGATGCCCAGTTCAGCAAACGCTGGTTTAAATGGGGCTCTGCAAACTATCTAATAACTATGTAATAAAGACACAAAGTGCGAAATAACCTCGAAAAATAAATAAATAACACACACAAAGAATAAACAATAAACAATAAATAATAAATAAATAAATACGTTCTGCGTATCTCAGGATATTCGGGTTTATTAAGGAATCTGCCCCCTAATACAACAATATTTTTCCGCGATATATGTCTATGTGGAAAAAGCAGATCTTAGCAAGGGCTATCAGAATCCAAAAAGAAAATTGGGGGTAACCACCCATTTTTCAGAGATAATTAAGTTTAAATTTGGAAAGAAATTACCATACATTCTTTCTATTTTAACGCCTTTTTAGAATTATGGTTGCTTAATTATCTCTGAAAAATGCGTGGTTCCCACATTTTTCTTTTTGGATTCCAATTACCCTTGCTATGATCTACTTTTCCCCCTTAGTCATAACCTTTGCAAAAATACATCTGTATTAGGAGGCACCGTCCTTAAGTCAACATTAAAAATAATAGATTGTCAAGCGTTTGTCATCCGAAATATTCAGTTACGATGCAGATCGCGTCATTTCCACCCCTTACTGCTGGCCCTCATCGGGAGTTGGAGTCGACTGGTGATGTGAGAGCAGCAGTAAGCAATCGGAACGTGATCAACATCAAAAGTGGCTACATTGTTTACTAATAAAATGGCACAGCATGTTAACATTTATTCATACTGCGCCGCATTTGCCTCACCTTTCTCCAGCTTTGGGTTCTCGCAGCAAAGCAGGTGTCAGCGGCAATCTAAACATGAATTTAAGGTGTTTCGAGACAGTTTTTTTGGGACCATACCTAACTTTTTGAATCGGCTCTTAGACAGTCTTCTTCTAGTCGGATCAACGTGAAATTTGCACTACTTGTTGGTTTTGGATTGAACTTTAGTGTGGTTTACATTTTGTGAAAATCGACATTTCCATGACAACGATAAACAAAAATCCTCGAAAACAATAAAATTGAAATTTTACGCGATCCAGATTTCAATTTGAAAAGCAAATACCAACATCTTAAGCTGTGGTGTATGGCAAACAAAATATACAAGAATAAAAAAAATTTTGTACGTTTGTTTTGAAGTAAATCGCAAAAACATTTTCAACCTTAGTTTTTGCATAGAAATAATAAATGCACCGAAAGATAATCAATGATTTCATGAAATGGCTAGAAAATACTGTTAAAATGTGTCTTTTACTTACTATTTTACGCCTAGAAAGTTTTGTTAAAACTGGTGTTCGCGATCTCCAGAAGGAATTGTTTTTCTAAGATCATTCGCGTAATCATTTTGTGGTAATTCTTGAATTTGAGCGCTTTTGCGAAAATTTTAATAACGGCTCGATGGATGTTTTTAAAACATTAAACAAGCGTGCTTGATGATGTGATCAATTTTAGTTTTGAGTCTTATTCACATTGATTCACTGGAACACTTTTAAATTTAACGTTAAAGAGGACGCATGAACCGACGGAAAAGCTTGCGTTACATATTAACAGTTGGCAAGTAAATGCTAATATATTCAAAGTAATGCGCAATGCATTCTTCCGTGATTTTTACTTTTCGTTGTAATCTACAGTGAAACAAAGAACAAAGAAACCAGATTAAAATCACGAAGCAATGAATTACGCATTACTTTGAATATGTTAGCATTAACTTGCCAACTGTGAATCTGCAACGGTAGCTTTTCCGTCGGTTCATACGTCCTCTTTAACGTTAAATCCAAAAGTGTTCCAGTGAATCAATGTTAATAAGACTCAATACTAAAATACGTCACATTGTCAAGCAGGCGTGTTTAATGTTTTAAAAAAATCTATCGAGCCGTTCTTAAGATTTTCGCAAAAGCACTCAAATTCCAAAATTACCACAAAATTATTACGCAAATAATCTTAGAAAAACAATTCGTCTCGAGATCGCGAACGCCAGTTTTAACAAAACTTTCTAGGCGTAAAATAGTAAGTGAAAGACACATTTTAACAGTATTTTCTAGCCATTTCATGAAATCATTGATTATCTTTCGGTGCATTTATTATTTCTATGCAAAAACTAAGGTTGAAAATGTTTTTGCGATTTACTTCAAAACAAACATACAGATTTTTTTGTTCTTGAATATTTTGTTTGCCATACACCACAGTTTAAGATGTTGGTATTTGCTTTTCAAAGTGAAATCTGGATCGCGCAAAATTTTAATTTTACTGTTTTCGAGAATTTTTGTTTATCGTTGTCATGGAAATATTGATTTTCACAAAATGTAAACCTCACCAAAGTTCAATCCAAAACCAACAAGTAGTGCAAATTTCACGTTGATCCGACAATATGAAGACTGTCTAAGAGCCGATTATAAAAGTTAGGTATGGTCCTAGAAAAACTGTATCGAAACACCTTAAGAAGTTAGGCAAGTGATAAATTATTGTTGACCCTTCCATCCTCACTGTGGCCTAGACAGTTTGCGTCAATCATGACAATACACTTAAAACCTAAAAAATCGATCACTTCTTTTAAATTTTACCTGAAAAATAAATTAATTACTGACTTTTTAGACTGAAGTGGTCCACTGCATAAGCATCTACTTTTTAATTTAAATATATAGAGGATATTACACGGCGGCGCGAAGATATGAATTTTATTTTCGAGTGGTAAAAACAATATTTTACGAAAGAGCGCAGCGAGTGAGTAAAATATTGTTTTTTTTACCACGAGGAAATAAAATTCACGTCTTCAAGCCACCGTGTAATTTTCTTTTTATTATATAGACAAGAGTGTTTTTGCCCAAAAAACAGCGTAAAAGCAGGAAATGACGTCATCGATATCCTCACTAGTGAGGATATGGAAAATACGCCACTTGATTCCCGGATGTACTTTCGTATGAACTTTACGAGTGGTCTATTTCCACTAAAACACTCTTGCCTATATAATAAAGTATTGTATTTTAATTTGCATTTTAAACATTTTTAAAATAATTAACTGAAAAAATGAAAACAGAAGAATGTTGTTACCAATTCCTGCTTGATTTTATACCGGAAAGCGATGAAAGGGATTTCTAGCCAAAGGACATGTGCGAGATTTCAAGTCAAAATCAATGTAAAGAAGATCCTCGCAGTTATTAACGCAACTTATGCAGTTGCGAAAAGAAAGCCTGAAAAAATCAGGCGAGGATCTTCTTTACATTCATTTCTTCATTCCGCAGTTCAAATATATGAATTTCATATATTCATAATTTCATCTTCATTTTTCCCGGGTTTATTACGAACCAATTTAATGACCAGCTCCCAGGTGGCTTGATAGCTCAATTGGTTAGAGCGCTGCACCGGTATCGCAGAGGTCAGGGTTCGAATCCCGGCAAGCCTGATTTTTTCAGGCTTTCTTTTCGCAACTGCATAAGTTGCGTTAATAACTGCGAGGATCTTCTTTACATTCATTTCTTCATTCCGCAGTTCAGATATATAGTCCAGTCCGTTAGCGTCGAAATTTACGAAAATCGTGACAAGTCGCGTAAAAGCACCAAATTTGGCATACATGTCCTTGAGGGCATATAAAACAAATTTAGAAGGGGTGCCACGTGATCCGAGTATCCGGGGGGCCACAGCACTCAAATTAATTTTTATTCATGGTCACAGGACTCCCACGCTCATGAAAAGACCACACACTGGCAAACTGAAGAGGATTTGATGGGCTTTTTTAACTGGCCTTGTCAGCGAACGACAGAAAATGAAAACAAACAGCCGTTAAAGTTTACCGAGCCACATATCCTTGTATTTTCCGCTCCCTTTTCGCCTGCCTGTGTTCCCTGTGGTCAAATAGACTTAAAACTGAATCGTTTCACTTCAGATAACTGTGAAGGGAACGAATAATTATTAGTTCGAATTAGTCGACAAACAGTCCCAAATCAGCAGCTCAAATCGCAAAGGAAACCATTGCCTGCTACAGCTATTCAAACATTACTTATTTCGGGTTATTTTCGTCAATCGTTCAGGAACATGTACGCCGACCCATTTAGGAGAAGGATAACTGAAAGAACTGACTTCCGTTCTTAATTGTTTTGAGTTACGTTTCTTTACAGCCTCTCCCGCATTAAGTTCCTTTAGACAATAAAAGCTAGTCGGGTTGACGAGAAATCTAAAAAATGTCAGATGTTTTAAGTGTACTGTTGAGAAAAACATCGCGAGAGACATTTTAAGGTCACTGACATCTCTGCCTTTACTTTAAAAGTCAGTTTAATTCACAGTACAATGACTGAAGAAACAAAATTAGTAACGAACATTTATATATGAAATAATCATATATTTGAACTAATGATAGAATTATATGAAGATCATCGCAGTGAAGGTGTTTCAACTTAAACAGTTGAAAAGAAGAAACCTGAAAGAATTCAGGCTTGAGCGGGGAATCGAACCTTGCATGACCTCTGCGATACCGGTGCAGCGCTCTAAAGCGCTATGATTATTTCTTATATTAATGTTCATTTCTCCATCTACGGGGTAAATACGAACTCTCGATTGACCAGCTCCCAGTTGGCTTGATAGTTCAGTTGGTTAGAGCGCTGCACCGGTATCGCAGAGGTCATGGGTCAGTTCGATTCCCGTTCAAGCCTGAATTTTTTCAGGTTTCTTCTTTTCAACAGCTTAAGTTGAAACACCTTCACTGCGATGATCTTCATATAATTCTAAAATTGGCAACGTTCAGTTCAATCTGCCATGAGTCGTGTGTCACCAGCAAGTACCATAAGAAGCACGCACGCTTGCTAAACTCTCTTTCACGGTAGTCAACCAGCTCCAACGATTAGTCACCACTTTTTCCAGCATCGTACGTTTTTCTTTCTTTTTTGTCTTGCAGTTCTTAATTCAGTACACCGCATCGGGTACTTAACTTATGCCGATAACATTAATCAAATCCCTCCCTCTTAGAAAACAGGGGCACCCAACGGTTCGTTTTCGGAGGAATATCTGTTCGGCAGACCGAAGTCGCCTGAGATATTCGGATTTAATTGCAGTGAAAAATAAAGATTTCTGTGGCGAAACATCACCTCACGGATTTTCTTAAAAAAATGACTGATTAATTCCTTTTATTTTTGGAGGGACAAATATGTCATTTAGAGTGTAAAATAAGGTCAGCTAGCATTTTCGGAATGACATTAGCAGCTCGGAAATTCGACGGATAGGATTCCGTTTCCTAAAATTGTATGCGCCTTAACTGATTTTCAGCTAAAAACGCCGAACAGTTCAACCCGTATTAGCTCACACAAATATGCCCTTAAAAAGCTCGGAAACGATCTTAGAAACCAGAAAATGGTATTTCAAGTATTTTGCTAAAAGTTTCTCTTTGGGTGCCCTTAAGAAAAGACGCCGAGTTCTGCAGAACAGGATTTTATTGTATATTTCAGGCGAGCGTTCGCCTGAAAAACGAGTAAAACATTAATCAGGCTAAATTACTTGCGACTGTTAGATTCCGAATACAACGCATAAAAGGAGAGCGAAAAGGCCTAGATATGGTGACGAGCTCAATCTTTCGCCCTAGAATAGCGAGGGACGTAAATAATTACCGTCTTAGAGTTTCAGTGTAGGTCTTTTAAATAACGCGTAGATCAGGGGATGGTTATTAGCTGTTATGGTAATAGGCCAGAATCTTCTCTGACAACATTACGTGTTCTTCACGATTAACGTAAAAAACGCTATTGCTTCCTTATTTTATTTTTACCATCACTTGTTTTTGTTTTTCCTCTGAATGTAGCTAGCAGCCTTAGCAGCTCACACCTACAACCGCCTGCAGAACAGGCGTTTCTAATTAATGCCTGTCTTGCGCGCAGGCTCCTATTTACACCCGAGAGAATGGCTGATTAACCCATAAAAATCCCCTTCTCCAGTTTGGTGAAAAAATTCTGAAGTTTGCCAGGTCATTCTAGCTAACTGATGCCTTTTGATGTTTTTGTTGTCGAGCTTTGTCGGCCTTTATCTCTTATAACGATCGATCTCGAGATCTACAGTATGCGTGGCTGAGTGATCACGAATTGAATTATTGAATGTGTTGGTTTATTTGTAACACTTTTTAATTAGAAAAGAAATTTCTCTCCCAGATATGTCTTTGTCAAAAGAAAGCTTGAACTAAGACTTAGATAAGCTGCTTAACCCTTTTGGGATAAGCTTTATTTTCCATTAGTCCGGCTTATGGTTGTTGTCCACCAGTCACGGCCAGTAATCTATTTGACCACAGGATCCCCAGGCTCATGAGCAGATCTCTTGGTAGACAAATGTACATACAGTATGTGGATTTGATGTGGCAAGTAACTCTAATGACTGTTTATTATCATTTGTTCCGTTCGCTGATGAAATCAGTTAAAAAGTTCCCTACAATAATTCTATTTTGGTATTAGTGATTTGTTAGTGAGCCTGGTTGTCCTGTGACCAAGTTATTGACAATAGATTTGCGTTCCACGGCCCCCCGGATGCTCGGATCTCGTGGCACCCCTTCTCAATTAGTTTTATACGGTCTCAAGAATATGTGTGCCAAATTTGATGCTTTTACGCGATTTGTCACGATTTTTCCCTTAACGGACCGGACTAATATGAATTTCATATATTCATAATTTCAGATTTCAAGTTGTTGCTATTGTTCTTGGTGTTTTTTTTTTTGTAATCTCCGAACAACTTTAGGTTGTTTTGGAATCCTGAATCCTCCCTCAACACCAAAAAACAAACAAAACAAAACAAAACAAACCATTGTGTGAGCTACGTCTAGAAAAACATTTCGGTGTTTTTGTCCCCGATGCATAGCAACTGTATGGGAAAGTCATTTCTGGTACAGAACAAGTTAAAATATGTTCTTTATTGAATTTATTTAGGTAGACTTCTATGAGTTACTAGTAAGACAAAATATACATGTCCGAACGAATTTGCTGCTTGGTCATTAGTGATTACACAACTCACCTCGGATCAAACTTTGGTGTTACCAGAGGCGTGCAGCTGGGAGGTACTGTTCGTGCAGCGGGGGTTACAAATTGTGCTTTAGACTGCAGTCGTTTGCTGAAGAACAGGGAAAGGAAAATCAAACACCCATCAAATAAACCTTGGAAACAAACACTTTACATATTATATACACTCAAAAAGAAAATGACAGCTACTAGTCTAATATAACTCTAATATAACTCTAAGACATGTAACACGTAAAAAGTGATGATGTTACGCTTTGATGTTTGCTGCCTTAAGTGAGAAAATTCGTGCCACCTGAATACTGGAATAGCTTTCTAGAATCTCAAGCTTGAACTCTAGGAGGCCTTGGTTTGGAGTGTTAAGTGTCATCCTTGTTTTAATATCAATGGATCCTTTTTTCTGGTTTAAACATAGCGTTTTAGTCGAGCGCTATTTATCCTTCAAAAACTCATGAATAATTAATGATCATTTCCACCAATTGCATCACGCAAATGAGTCACGTGGATGCTTGTTTAAAACCGGTAATACATCAACAATCTAAAAAGCCTGGTGGCGGCATTTGATTTCAGTCCCAGGGGAAAGCGGGGCTGATTGTAATATACCTCATTACTATTCTTTATATAAAATGTTACCCTCATTAGTATTCTTTATATAAAGAATACTAATGAGGGTAACATTTTATATAACAGAAACAATGCTGTACAGCGTACGAGGAGGATAATTTTCCCCGGTATCTTTGCACACTTCCATTATGAATTTTGTTAACCAAAAATTTAGCGACTCTGCCGTCATATCAAGCACGTCGGTTTCCAAGTCTTGAATTTGTGATGTGTCATTAGTACAACTGCTCGGCTCTTCAGAAGCTTTCTTATTTACTCTTGTTGACTGCCATTCTGAAAAAATCTTCATAGCCCACTTATTGACGGAACGTGTTGACTTTGGTACGGCATTTTCCAGCAGTTGTTTCTCTTCTTCAGCATTTTTGGGTTTGCGAAACGTCCGCTTGTGCTTCGAAGCCATAATGTTCTCATCGAGCTCACTATTGAATGAAGTTTCCACTATACAAATCATCTAATCTTATAATTCTTTTCAGATCTAGCAGCATGAACTAGCAGCACGGGAAAATGGTCCGAAGCTCATTAAACAAAACTTTTTATTCTTTTCAAAGACTATAGGAACTACAAAACATGAAAGAATGTCTTTATATTCTGTGAGATCGATTTTGACATTCTCTTGATGAGACTATGGAATAAAGTTATAGCACGGGAAAATGGCACCATTAGTTCATTATTCTATGAGATCGTTTTTTGAAGCCGTTCAGATCGTGTTTTATCGGGTCTAAAACCACTCGGCTACGCCTCGTGGTTTTAAACCCGATAAAACACTCCTGCTCGTTTATTAAACAGTACTTTTTAAACTAAATAAATTATTCTCAACTTTGATGATTGAATTTCTAGCTTCCTGTTTGGTTCCTACGGACAGGTTATCAGCGAATAACCCTACTTTTTGCCTTAATAAGGAAAATGCATGTCATGCCAAATGTGGCGGCTATCGAGGAAAATTTTCACCGCCAAGCTAAGGTTTTGTCCAAAAATATTGCCAAAGAACTTCGGAACCTCACCCGTTTGGCAAAATGATAAAACAATTTTTCCACTCGCACTTGTTTATTATTTATCATGTCCTTTGCAATACACGCTTGTGTAATAATTGTTAATTACCACTTCTATTGGAGGTTTTGGCTACCTTCCTAGAAAACTAAAACGTACACGTTTATGTTTCAAATTAACATTTTGGGAGTTTTATTTATTTACTTCAAATCTGCTCCATAAAAAATATAGGCTTAGTTGCATTTGTTTGATGTTTATCCTTGCGTGCAATGTACACTAGTTTCGGTGTAAACCTAGCCTGTGTCTTGAGGAGAGCGGACGGCTGTGCGCAGGCTGGTGTAACCCTAGTTTTACGGTACTAAATAAAGATTTACCGAAATTCCTTGCAATCCTAATGTATCTATGAATCTGGTATATTTTGGCTTGAGGGGCGACTTTTCTGAGTTTTTTTCTATCTATTTTCACCATTCATCTTAGGGGCTGTTCACATGATACCAGAATGAGTTTCATTCCGGAATGAGTTTCGTTCCAAAATGAAGCTCATACTGCATTCACATGACAAAATCGACCGGCTAAGCCATCTCGAAAACGACCGTTTTGTCCGCCATCTTGAAAACGAAACGCCTGCGCCACTCGCCCCAGACTACATGGTTTGCGTTTTCATCTCGGAACGGAGTTCGTTTTTAGTTGATACCAGAATGAAATGTCATACCAGAACGAGAATTTCATTCGGATTGAAAACCGGAATGAACTCATTCCGGAATGACTTGTGCGGGAACGAAATTTCGACTCAGTATCATGTAAACAGATACATAGAAATATATGGGGATGGAATCAACTCGTTCTGGAATGAAAGTCATTCCGGTATCATGTGAACGGCCCCTTAAGGTTGTGTACCTTCCGCACTTTATCTTGGTCATGACGGTCCGGGTAAATTTGTGCATCCCACTAAATTTTTGGTCGCGCTTGCGTTCGCATCTTTCACGTGAAGGAAAGTGTCATTGTGGATTGTTTATCGAGGACGTTTATTTGGGCATTTTTGAAAACGCCAGCTTTTTAGGACCTTTCTTTTAAAATACTTTTGGAGGTTATTTTGACATTTTGACCGTCAATTGGTCCCAGTTGCCAATCTTGTTCAAACCTCGTTCCCAGGGTCTCATCTCTAAATGTCCGAGAGCCTGGAAACTAGATTGCATGCAGATTGCGTCAGTTGTTGTTGTAAATTGGACACGCGAAAGGTTCGGTACAGTCTACAGTGCTGTATCTGAGTTCTCCCGTTATAGTGAAAGCACCTTCTGGCCAGCATATGTCTGACCTGGTAAAGGTTTGTGTAGATCATTTCAGTTGGTTGCATCCCGAGTGTGTGAATTCAACTGATCATGGAACTGTTATGTGCCCTCCTGTATTTTCATTTGATTACACTGCACCAACCGGGGAAGCTTCTGGTGCGACTCCACTTAGTGAATTAGAGGAAGCAAGTATACGGGCAAACAAGGCGGAACGTAAGATCTTTAAAATCCTGGAGACGTTTGAACAGCCCATGTTTGTTCTAACGGGGTTAAAGTTCTCTGAATTCATTGGGTGTATCCTTCGTCAGAAGCTACCGGCGAACCATCCAAGCCTAAGCGTGGCTGAAAGTCTCGAAGGAGAAATTGACATTGCTATCATTCACCGGCAAATTGGTGTCATCCTTTTCGAGGTCAAGTCAGTAGCAAACTTTAGTAAAGCCCAGTATGGTAAAGCAAAGAAGCAACTACTTAAGGGAGAGGAAGTAATCTGGGCTCTCTTGGAAGCTGTTGATGAGAAAGTGGCAATTCCTATTTACAAAGAAGTTGCAATGCCTAATGTCGGCTCCTTCACCAGCCATGCCACAGGAAGTGATCCCACGATGGTATCACCGACAGCAGACAAAGAGCTCGGATGCAAGAAAGAGACAGAAATGGAGCCTATAGGTACTGCAGCCTTCGCTGACCCCAAAAAGCTCGAGTTCATTGATCTTCGAATGGGAAATTTGGGTTCGCTTGACCATTATGTGTGTTGGTGGAAAGAGCAGTTTGTTACGAAGGAATTCAATGGTCAAGAAACAGGAGCATTGCAGACTTTGCTCTCCATACTGCTCTGCTCTCCCTTTCTGCGAAGGCTCACAAGGAATTGTAGGTTTTTCCTGATATTTTATGATGTTAGCATAGCCAAAAAAAGTAAAGTTAACGGCGAATTTTCTCGCATTTCCTTTGGTGGATTTTTTTAAATTTTGCACTTTTTGAGATACTAATGCTACCTTTCACATATTATTTTTTGGAAAAATTCTGTCAGAGCAATTCAGTTAAATGATTAAAAAAAAAAAAAAAGAAATCACATGATATCGGTGAATCCGTCTGAGTGACCCCATATTTTTCCCCGGCAAAATGTTAGTCAAAATCACTTGCACAAAATAGGAACCTTTAAAAAATTTCACCGAGAGAAAATCAAAATATTTAAGAAAAAAGACGAATTAATGGCAAATATCTGTCATTCTTTAGACGTTTTGTTGCTATGACAATGGCCTATGCCTGAGAAGCAAAAACTGAAAAATAAGGGTAAGTATGTTGATAACCTTACTGGTAAAATTCAGGAACAAAGATTGCAAGACAACAGAACTCGGGTTTCTTTTGTAAGTCTTGCCAGTTCGTATAGTCACTTTTGTAGAAACTCTTGGAAGCTAAGTAAACACAATGTCGTGAACTACAGTGAAACCCCAATACAATGAAGTGGCAGGGACTGGAAAAGGTGTTTGTTATGTTGGGGTTTTTTTCCATACATTTTGTTATTACTGGGCTCAAAAATACCGTTGGTCATACGGGGTCTTCGTAAACATCAGGGTTCCACTGTACTAACAATGAGTGGAGCTAACAAAACAAGAACCAATACGAGCAATAGTCACGATTTTAGACAAGAAAGGCTTTTATACTAGCTGCAACAATGTAGTAGAGAGTATTCGTTTTGAACAGAGGCCTTCAACTGGTGCTGCTTACTAATGTTTGGCCAAAAGTTTCCTGCCGTACCACCCCTAGGGCATCGCCTCTATTAACTGCATTTTATTGGTAAGTGAAAGAGCCATAAATTTATATTTATGACTTGAGTTCTTTTTTTTTTTCATTTGAAGTCAGAGACCTTTTCACTCCCAGTTCCAAACCTTAAATACCAAGTTGTAGTGGTTCTAACTTCTGAGAGAGTGAAAAGTGTGACCATTCAAATTAAAGCTACCGAGCAGTACTTTCCTGTGCTGCTGTATAGTGATGTAAAAGGTGTTTTATTTTTTGAGTGTGCGAAATAAATATTTTCTTCAAAAATCTACTTGATAGCAAAGCCAGCGGAGCTCCATTCCTAAGAAAATTTGGTAGCCTATCGATCCGAGAAATTTTGGTTGTGACGTCAGCGTACGCCCGCCCGTACAGACTCTGGGGGAGGGCCGGGAGGGGAGTCCCAAGACAACCCGATCGGGGTGGTTACTGCCATCTTTTCTTGGCGGTAAATCTCGTGGTGCTTTTGAGCAACCGGCGCTTTTCTTGGCGGGAAATCGCATGACCATCGTCGCTTTTGAAAATGAAGTTTCTTTAAAAAGCTTAAGTTTGTTTAGCAAAACGATTGTTCGACAGTGCTGTAGTTTTAAAATTGAGAAAAGTTTCAAATATATTTTCAAGTATCTATAAATGGAAAGAAAAAGTTCAAAAGAATACTGGAAGAAGGCGAAAAGTTCAAGTTACGAAAGCTGCCTTCAAAGGACTTCATCGTTTTGTTTTCTTCACGGCGGGAGAGCTTGCCCTGTTCTGAAACACAACCGAGTAAGTCAAGTGAAGTTTTTAAAGGGTCTAAGGTACATGATTTTGAGTATTACGGTCAAAGAAACTGCGTTTTGAAATGGGAATTCTATTTATGTCATTAGAAATGTGTCATTTACTTTTGATTTTAAAAAATTATTAGAAAACGCCTCAGATTTGTGACAGATGTAGTCTTGAACATTTTGCCATGCTCAGCCGATTTCACTCGCGTGGATGGACCCACGATGCTGGAAGTGTAACGCGAATTGCATTTAAGTATAAACTTACGGGTTTTCGAATAAACTTTTTCAAAATTGATTTCTCTGTTTATTATTTTGCGTTTGTTTATTCATAACAGCAGGTCAAAGCACAGTAGCAAGGCAACTGCACAAGCACAGTGTTCCAAATAAGGGACGGGTCTCGGGTCAATGACCCGATAAAGAAGGCTATCTGACCCGACAAATGAAATGGAAAATTTTAATTAACGAAAAATATACCATATATATATAAAATATATGGCTTTTGATTAACTTCTTTCCCGTTTGAGTGGCACGCGTGGGAAAAGACACAGCCTCGTTCCCCTGTCGTCAACTTTACCATATTAGGCTTTTTTCCCTTTTCTTGAAAGATTCTTCATAATTTAGTTCGCCCGCACGGTGCTAGTCTTGCCTTTTTAACAATTCTCTGTACTTCAGTCCGTTTACTGTCTTTGTCTTGTTTTCTTTAACCTTGTTCCGTGCCCTAGTTCACCCGTACAGATAAGCTCGTTTTTTTTAACCTTTCTCCATACGCTAGTTCCTTGGAATGGCTGGGGTGTTAGTTTTGTCTTCTTAACGTTTTTCCTTACGTCAGTTCATTTGCACTGTTAGTCTTGTCTTTTTACAACCTTTCACCGTATGCTTGTTCGTGCGTAAGTTGTTAGTCTTAATTGTCTTTTCAACCTTTTTCCGTATGCTACGTACGGTTCGCACCTAACACCGTTCTTAGGGTGTTAGGTTTGTCGTTTAAACGTTCGTTTGTACGTTGATTCTTTCTTACGGTGCTCATCTTGTCTCCTTTACGTGTTTCCGTACGTTCGTTCCTTTATCCAGTGTTAGTCTCGTAGTTACGTTTCACTGTAACGGCTAGTTCGTTCGTACGGTATTAGTATTTTCAACGTTTCTCCCTACGCTTGTTCGTTCGTACAGTGTTAGTTTGTCTTTGCAACGTTTCCCCGTACCCTAGTTCGTAAAATGTTAGTCTCGTCTTTTCAACGTTTCTTCGTACGCTAGTTCGTTCGTGCAGAGTTAGTCTTGCAATTTCAATGTTCAGTCCCCGTACGCTGTTTAGTCACGTCTTCTTTACCTTTCTCCGTAAGATAGGAGTGGTTCGTATCATGTATGTCTTGTCTCTTTGACATTTCTACATCCACCAGTTTTGTCGTACTGTGTTAGTCTTGTCTTCTGTACTGTTCTCCGTACTCTAGTTCGTTCGTACTGTGTTAGTCTCAGTATCTTTTCAACGTTGATCCGTACCTGACGGTTTACCTTTTTGTTTTTCTCCATCCATCAGTTTGTTCGTATGTTGTTCAGTTGAGTCTTCAAGTCTTTTCAACGTTTCTTCGTAACTAGTTCGTTCGTATAATTTTAGGGAAAAAAAAAGATTTCTCCATCTGTAATTTTGTTCATAGTGTTAGTCTTATCCTTTTTACGTTTCTCTGTTCCGTCAGTTTGTTGATAATACAACTTTGTTAGTCTTGTCTTTTGCACGTTTCTCTGTGCGTCAACTATTCTTTCGTACTGTAGTGGACTCATTTCAAATAGCGGACACGTGCTGACTGGTGTGTCATTTTGCACGGTTTTGTTTTTGTTTTTAGGAACTAGGGCTTTCTTTCAGCGTGCGATAAAGACAAAGCAGAATTTAATAATTAAAATTATAAGGCGTCCCATTTGAGACACGAGTTACCACCCTAACAAGGCCACTGCCCGCCAAGTTGGTGACCCCTCGGATGGTTTTCATGACTTCTTGCGTAAAAAACTTAACTGGAACACTGCAAGCACCACTTCAATGAGATTACGGCGAATAATTGCTTTCAATTTTGATTGTCCATTTTTTGTCCTAGACGTTTTCAATAGTAATAATCTTTTAAGCAAAGTAGTTGTCGGTTTAAAGCTATTTTATCCGAAAAGCTTCCGAAAAAGGTTTGTGCGTTCCTCAAAGCGCCTAACTTTGTATAGGCTTATGTACCAGTCAAATCGAACCTTCAACATCTAACCCCCGGGCATTCGAACTTTTGAAGATTGGCTTGTTCAAATTCCTTCTCCTCGGGGCAAAAAAGCCGTTCAAATGCCCCACCAACTAGTTCTAAAATACCTCTCCTCAAAGACAAATTTCGTCTTCAATCAAACACTGTTCACACTTTTCAGAGAGAGAAGTGCCGTGATGACACCTTCAGACTTCTTTTGAAGACCTTTTTCAAAGAGTTATTCACTAACAAAGGCGAAATTCTATCTTGTAAATCCGTCAAACCCTGCAAAAACCGAAAAAACTCACAGGAGTATTACGCCAGGACAACAGATATACCCGGTTCAAATTCCCCACCCTTCCAAGGCAACGTTCAAATTCCCCCCTTCCCGGGCACAATGCACAGTCAAATGCCCGGGGTATGCCCGGGGAGTGGATGTTTAAGCTTCCATTTGACCGGTACATAATACTTCGCATCCGCAAAACTTATGCCATAATAAATTTAAAGCGTGGTTGGTGTTTGTTTGTTTTCAATCTTGATGGTATAAATAATTATTGTTGACCAGACTAATAGTGGCAGTTCATGTTATTTGTTAACTGAACATCCGAACGCGATGAAGATAACCCATTTACTTCAGAATAAGTTTTATTTTGTTGTTGTAAATGAGCGCCGTTTCACGTTTAGTTCATTCAAGGGAACAGCCAATAATCCAGGGAGATTTGACAAGCCTTGACAGTTAATGACAGGATATGGAAACATTGCAAAACCCAAGCAAGACGGCTCGTGGGTAAAATATGTGTTCAGTTTGCTGCCCGAAAAAAACAAAAACAAAAAATAATCAAGCTGTGCTCAGCCTCTAGAATGACCTTTCGAGCTTGGTTTTACAGAACAGATCCTCAAAATCTTGGAGGACAATTCGGAACACTTTCGGGCTTTTTGAGAAACACTTTTCGAAAGCAAACGAGCCAAAGAAAGCCCCGAAATATATTTCAGACCGAAAAGTTTCAGGACTATTTTTGAGAAACGAGAACCAGTTTATTCCTTGGCGGCTCCGCTTTTAGGCTTGGCTAAATCTATAGGGAAAGACCGTCTATTATCAAGGTAGATAGCACGTTTTCACCAAAAAACAAGACCAAACCCATGATATCGCCCCTATAAACTTGTGGGACATTGTGGTCTTGTGCTGTGTACCTGTTGCTTCTGTAATTATAATCAATGTCCCTTATCTTTAGCAACACCCTGTTAAAAACAAAGGTAAGAATTAGGAAACTGTATACCTTGTTCTTTTTCCAGTAGAGGGAGGTGGCATTGTCACATCACTGTCTTTTGTTTTGCGGGCTTTAACAGACCTTGTACCCTTGTCAGTTGTGCTGGGAGATGCATCCTTCCTCTAGACAGTAAAAAATGGACAAAATATAAAACAGTACTGAAAGAAAGTTGTCATTTATGTCCTTCTGAGACTGAGTCCCATCTCAAAAAGCTCCCTCCATCCATCCCCAAATTCCAGAGTCAAAAAAATTGTTAATTGATTAAGGACGGTGCCTCCTTTTGTTACTGCGTATCTCAGGATATTCAAGTTTCTTAAGGAATTTGCCCAATGATACAACAATATTTTTGCGCGGTTTATGACTATGTGAAAAAAGTAGGTCTTAGCAAAGGCTATCAGAATCCAAAAAGAAAATTGGGGGTAACCATGCTTTTTTCAGCGATAATTGAGCTTAAATTTGGAAAGAAATTGCCATACATTCTTTGTATTTCGGTACTTTTTTGGAATTATGGTTGTTTCATTATCTCTGAAAAATGCCTGGTTACCCACATTTTCCTTTTTGGATTCCAATGACCCTTGCTAAGATCTACTTTTTCCCCATAGTCATAACCTTTGCAAAAATACATCTGTATTAGGATGCACCATCCTTAAGAGCTATTAACAGTACACTTGGCAGTTGTACATCACTATAGTTCCGCAGAGACAAAGCAAATAACTTCGTGAAAGAAATAGAAAAGTCACATGAAAGGGAAGATGGAACAAAATTGGAGAAAATAAATTCCAAATAAAATTGTTTTGTATGCTTTAAAAATTAGGAGTCTGAGGTGATTTAAGATTAAACACTGAATGACATTATTTACGAACTCACATATTAACCATCTCAAAGTTGACTTGATGACTTCATAGAGCACTGCACCAGCAATCAAAGGGGCCTGGGTATGAATCCCATTAAGCCTGACTTTTTCTTAGTTTTCTTTTCTGAAACTACTAATTTGCATTCTTAACTGCGATATTCTTTCACTCGTTAAATCTTTGCCCGCAGTTCATAAAAGTGGTATGATATTTCACATATTTCACTTCCACTGAAGTTAATAAAAACGAATAGACACCAAAACAGACTGTTGTCAACCCCAAGTGCTCAGGCATTGATGGCAGTCACGACTTAATTATTTAGAATTATCTTGAATCATATCAAATTTCACCAGTCTCTCAATCCCCATCCCTTCTAAAGGTATATTTATTATGCTGGAAATTGAAAATACACCCTTAATACCCCTACCTTTCTTGAGCGCAAAGATCTGGAAGCTGTGGTTGGTTCTAAAAACTCAGGTTCCTGAAAATTGAATAATAGAGATAGGTCAATTGAATTTAAGTGTGAAAAACAAGTGTTAAAATGATTATGGTCTTTACTTGTCTAATACTCCTATAATTTAAATAAATTTTTCTCCAAGGTGAAACAAGATAAATTTATCAAGGAACTCAATTTTAATAGTCTATGAATTACAAACACAGCCAAAGACTCTGCCAAATTTTAAATTTTATCAGTATAAATCAAAGCTACGTCTTATTAATTTTATAGTAGTTAATATTAGATAGTACACGACCCCGCAAGTATTACTATGCTTAAACCATTATCATGTTTTGTATTGCATTGTATTGTATTAAAACCTGGGATGAAAAACTACTCTGATTAATGATTCAATTATACAAAGCTATAATCATGCAATTATTTTTTTCAAGTCTCCTAACAGAAATAAAACACCCAATACAATATTCTAAAAGTAATCAAGTCTTTTATATTACTTTCTTTGAACAGTATGATGCCCACAAAAATGAGACAAATTGACTGACAGACCCCTCCTGTAAGATGCATAATTAGTCTTGTTTCAGATCATTTTTACAAACAATGTATTATTATTCTTTCAGGAGACTCTCTGAAAGGTATTTTAAGTTACCTCCCAAACGTAGTATGAAATGCAGTCTGCAGTTCCAAATGATGTACTCAGCCAGTTCGCTTGCGAACACAGACATATTTCCGGCTGTCGTTTCTCTCTACCAAAAATTATTTTTGGCGAAGGGAAATGACAGCCGTAAATACATCTGCATTTGCAGGCTAGCTACCTCATGCAAGTTAGAAGTCTGAATTTTACACTAAGTGACCAGTGGTCTCTTTGGTTTACAGCAATTCAAAGGAAATGAATGGCTTAAGATAATAATTGTGAGACTCACAGTAAATTTCACAGTTGCATCCTTATCTTCCCTTTTGACTTTCAACCCTGGAAAAAAAAATAATGAAATGATGACTACCATCACAGTTAAAGATATTAACTTAATAAGCAGTCAATAAAAGAACCTGAAAAAATTCGGGCTTGAATGGGAATTGAACCTGTGACATCTGTGATACCGGAACCTGTGATTATAATTTACCAGATAGTTGTAATTGTTACCATTATTATTATAATTACAATCCGTCTTTTTGAGTATTAGCCCTTCGACAGAGAGTCAGGGTGTTAACATTTCGGTCTAACAACTGACATTATAATTCAATTTACTAAAATTTAAGGTATTGTTTTGTTTTATTAAAGGGATCAGTTTGCGACTTTATTATATACATCACTTTAACTCCTCACGTGCATACAAACAGCTGAAAGATGTAGAATGTAAACAACCTCCCCCCCACCCAAAATGCACCTTTTAGTAATAAGAAATACCCCCCTCCCTTAAGGCCATAATGACATATTTATGATTGAACCCTTATAGTGGCATGAGAAAACAAGGTACATGTATCAGCAGTAATACAATCTGTGCTAAGCGATCCAGGCATTAAGAAAAGTTCTGAAATGGCAAAGAATTTTTCAGAAGCTAATTTATTTTCAAGTGACAGAGTTGTTTTTTTCAACATTTTTTATCCTCACCTGAAGGAGTTTTTAAAGGCAAGTTTCCTACTTCAGTCAATGGACCTCTACTGAAAAACACCAGTACACACTTCATAATTTAGCCAGAAGATACCATGCATACTTCTGAAAATAAGTAAAGGGATTAGGGCTGGATCCAGATAAAGGCCCTGCCCAAACAGAGTCACGAGTTATCACAAGCTGAAAACTAGAGATAACTCACAGCTTTGTTTGGCCATAACTTGTGTGTGCTTGCAATAACTTGTGTCCATTTTGATTGAGCTCAAATTTTCATGCAAGTGAACACAAGTTTTTCATCGTTAATATGATCACCCAACACAAGTTGATGCAAGTTGGTCTCAGTAAATATGTTTCTGTCTATGCAAGTTTGGAAATGCAAACTTGCATTGACTTGCAACTCCATAAATTGGCCAGGGTTGAACAAGCCAAATGGCTCATCATAGCCAGAGCACTGTTTCTGTAGCATGAAGCGATTAGGACCAATTTTCCATGTAGGGCATTCTGTGAGGATTCCTTTATGATTCATCAGTACCCATTAAACCACTACATCACTGCGCCTCTACGTTATAAAAATACTATGTTTAAAATGAAAGTAAATACAATATGCTGTAAGGTTTCCCCAGAAAATCTTGAGCAACCCCATGCAATTTTCAGCAGAAGTAAGAATTTATGGCAGCTAGAAATTAGCATATGCTTGCATAACCTGGACTGATTAAAGTTTTCAGTGAGATAAGTTAAAAGTACTATGATTAATCTAATGATGATGATAATAAAACATTTAAGAGTGGGTGTAGATGTCCTCATTTAATAAGTCACACCATAAACTCATTGTCTACTGAACTTAATTCTCATATGTAGCCAGAAATTTAAAAGAAGGGTGTCCTAAGGGAATAAAATTATTAATAATTAGAGGTAAAATCATGGACATGAATTCCCTTTTCCTTTGTCAGGCTATAATCTCATACTATCAATCCAATACAGCCTTTCTCTTGATTTTGGTTTTTCCTGACTATATATAGTGATATATTCTGCTACTTACATCAAGTGACACTGTTTAAAGCAAGAATTGGAAAAAATAATAGAAAATATTTGAGCCAGTTTAAAACATCAAAAGTTTATTTTCTGATTTGATAGAAAAAAAAAAATGAAAATATGGATGCAATTGACCAGTACCTGGCAGCCAAATCTGAAGCAGGATTCAAAATTGATCTTGTCATTTCACTGACAAAGTCGGATGCCTAGAAAATAAAAATAAACCACAAACTTCTAATATCTGAATTAAGAGTTTGCTGACCTAATTCTTAGCAAAGCATGAATGATTTCTTTTGTTCTCTGATTGAAAAAAACAAACAAATGAAATCATTTGTACTTCGCTTTTCAATGATTAAGTTCTCAGTTTTTTAGTGATAGGCTAATTCTTTAATGAATTTAAGCTCTCAAGCCAAGGGAATTTAAACATTCTACATATACAATCTAGTGTAACTGTCTTTTCAAATGAAGAATGAAATGTTCAAAATAAAAATCAATGTGACAGCAAAATATTGATTGGATAAATGCTTGATATCATGCCTGAGGCAAGCGGGATTTTGGCAGGTTTCCTGAACCATCTTATAACAGTAATTTGATTTTAAATTTTTTTCCTTTTTTGCTCCACAATCAGCTATTTCAAACAAATCAGAACACGAAAAAAGCTTTAAGCATTTTGATGGGACCAACAATAGGAAAACAGAAGAGAAAATTAATTTAATGAATAAATGTATATTTCTGTTGGTATC
Source organism: Siderastrea siderea (assembly GCA_964030785.1). Classification (NCBI taxonomy): domain Eukaryota; kingdom Metazoa; phylum Cnidaria; class Anthozoa; order Scleractinia; family Rhizangiidae; genus Siderastrea; species Siderastrea siderea. Next base: position 18,326,178 of record OZ034975.1, read on the forward strand.
GATCGACAAGTTACGCAAGTTGGCAAAAATTCTGACTCCCCTGTCACATTATTGAAACAAATAATGAAATATTGCTATATATAATCAACTTCACTTTTTATTCTTTGAGGGAATGTTACTCCTGTTTTTGTTATAAATTAGCTGGTACCCGTGAAAAATTCACGCGTCAGCAACACATTGTTGTTCTTGAAATCATTTATCAGTTTTAGTTGAATCTGCTTGAGAATCATGGAGTCGTTTGTAAAGCGTGAACAATGCAAATATTCTTGCACCACGAAATTACCATACTTATGACATGTAGATGGTAAAAAATGTGTGACTCTTTGTGCAAATTCTCCAAAGTGGATCTTTTGCATTTAAAACCCAATTGCTCACATCCTTGCCAGGAAAGTATACAAATGGTGTGGTTGTGGCTTTTTGTAACTTCCCCATTTTTCCGTGATGACTATTCTGTCTGTTTTAATTCATTGTTTAGCTATTAAAGGAGGCAATGTTTTGAAAGCTGACATAACTTTGAATAAGTGCACATGAAAACCAAGACCAATTTATATAAGTCACACATCAACAGACATGGTGGAGCGTTCGCTTCCAGAGAGGAACGTGCGACTGTTTGTGCAAATTCTCCAAAATGGATCTTTTTTATTTAAAACCCAATTGCGCACATCGTTGCCAGGAAAGTACAGAAATGGTGCGGTTGTGGCTTTTTGTAACTTCGCCGCTTTTCCATGATGAGTGGACAACAGTTAATCTGTTTCGCATATTATATATAAAGATACTTAGTGTCAAAAGTCTTTAACAAAGTAGATACCTCAGTAAGAGCATTGTCATTTACTTCACCACCCTGAGCTAGAAGACATAAAAAAAATAAACCATTTAATATATATTTATGGTAAGTCATTTACGTGGCCAATTTGGATATTGGTTAGAAGAAAGAAAGAGTTTAGAGAGAGGGAGAGAAAGAAAGAAAGAAAGAAAGAAAGAAAGAAAGAAAGAATTTTGAAAGGGACAAATAAATATGTGAATAAATAAACAATTAAAAAATTAAACAAATAAACAAGTGAGTGTGTGACCAATAACCACACAAGTTTTAGCCAGCGAAACCAATCGGCAATGACCATTTTGAAAACAATACCATAAATTCTGAATATAAGTCTTAGGCTGATGGGAAGGGATGTAAAAATTTGGAGGGGCTTATTTTTTGGGTGGATTATTGTTGGAGGAGCCTATGTTCAGGATTATTTTTTGGGTGGCATATTGTTGGAGGAGCTTCTGTTGAGGATTTATGGTATCAGCATTTCAGCATCTAAGAATCCTCTTGCCCAGCATCCAGCTACAAACGAATGCTGCATGGGTCCCACAGTACATGTGTTTCTCTTCCCTAATAACGTTCAAACACAACTGAACTGTCAATCGATTACATGTACATACCTAAATAATCACTCAGCTTCATCTTTCTTATGTGCTGTTGAAATTGAAGATTAAAAAATTATTAATAGATAAATTATAAATCATTAAACCGTTGTCTTAACAGTAGTGGGATTTTTTAGATGAGAGTAGTAGACGTTAAACAGAAAAAAAAGACATTCAGTTTTGCTTCCTGAATGTCTATTGATGGGGATGAAAAAGCAAAGAGCCTTACTCACCATAGGGAGTTTAAGGATTTCCAGTGCAAAGGCTCCCTTCACTTTACAGATCATATCATGACCTCTGGCTTTCATCTTCTCAATTCGCTCTTCCACTAAGTAAAAAAATAAAGAGCTCTGGCATTTAGAACTCCTGTCCATAGAAGTTTTCTTTATTAGTGGATAATTTCTCTAAAAGAGACCTTGCTTCATAATTGCACCTATTAATGTTACTGAAGCAACACTGGAGGGATTGGTTGGGGGACACCAGGTAGCCATGCACACTACACTTAAACTATTGTCCCTACCCTCAGACATTTAACTGACAAATTTACTACCACAGAGAGCCAGGATGGGAGGTACATGTAAATCACTTAAACCATGAGGATTTGATTTGGTTTGATTCTGAAGGTGGGGAATATGTAAAGAAATCCTATGATGTCAACACACATGAGGAAACAAGTTCCAGGGACTAGAAACAGCATCAAGTTCCTGAGACAGCTCACAGGAACTAAACAAATTCAAATTGGTTTGAATTTAAGGGACAAGTCAACTCAACTGAGAAATTGTGTTGGTCTGCTCGTGTGTGCTGTTCCAGGAATAAGTCAAGCAACCAGAATATAAAACTAAACCTGTACTGTCCCCTTGAGTGTAAGCTTGGGGAGTCCCCCTACTCTTACCCCCCCCCCCCCACAAGGTCTTGCAAAAATGCAAAAAGCCCTTATAACAAGTTCCTTTGTGTAAACATCGTGAAAGCAATAAAAGGGCCCCAGTCCCTAGAACAACTTCCAGGGACTATTCCCTTTGTGTGTGCTGATCTTTACAAAATTCAGATGCCCCACATCTGCCTGGTCTCCTGCCCATCTCCTGTGGCTTAAAACATTCACCACTGGGTACATAATATGATTGACTTTTGTCTAGCCTGTCTATATATAGCATGTGTGTAGACACAAAATTCTCCTCGAACCCTTCTCAGAAACATCATGTCAGTCTGCATTACTCCACTGATGATTGTGATTTGGGTGACATCACTTTCTGCAAGCCATGAACTCTATAATTTGATTACGGCATTTTTAATTGACAACCTATCTGTCAGATGTGAGATGGAAACTACAAGAACAGAAACAGCAGAAGGTAATCCAGTGGTTAAACAAAACAACATATCTGGGATGGTTTCGTTTCCAAAAGATCTGTTGTCTCCTGTAGTTTTTACATTTCTACCTAAATTTTGAGCAGGGTTTAAAAAGGAGAAGTTTAAGCTACAGTTGCTTCCAACCATGAATGACGATTTCCAACAGCAGCAAAAGCGGGCAAAAGTTCACCTGCCTCGTTACCTTTTCTTAAATTAACTGGCAAAGCACTAAGCTTATATTTAGAGAAAAAAAAGAAAGAAATAACAAAGAATGATGGTTCCACATAATAAAGCTCATGTTGGGCTTAGAAGAGAACGTTTGAAAAAACAAGACATGTATAGTTACGAACTCTGTTTGGGCTGAGCTGAATGAACTCTCAAAGTGACATGTTTACTGAATATGCAAATGACTCATTTGTATATTCAGTAAACAACACCGAATCGAAATCAATTTCGAGCTAAGCCTTGCACGGTCCCTGAAACAGGTCTCTTGCACGTTGAAGTTACAGATGTTCGTGGATGTAGAAGGCATTCAACATACCACACACTCCAAAATACGACACGTAATTCGTGATGCCATGGTGGATAACAAATGTCTATTAACAACCAAAGAAATTTAGGAGATAGGAGAATTAAGATAGCCAACCTTGCATGTTAAAATCTTTCAAATAAACGTCCAACTTTGCTCGGCGTTCATCAATGCTCATAGATGTATCTAAATCGCCTTCGGGAAGCATCGGTCGCACACGGCTTGTCTGATTCTTTCTAGTCTTCTTCCTTCGGGGCATTTTAATTCTTTTACAACCAAAATAGAATAAAAAAGATCAAATCGAGAGACCACAACAACTGAAAACAACGAGTTGCATATTTGGAAAAGCCCGCCAAGAATTTGATTTTTGAAAGTGAGCCCGCGATCCAACGAGCGAGGTTACATAGTTCGCCAGGTTACAAAGCTTTCCTTTCCAGCCGGCCATATTCTTTTCCTTTGAGAATAGAGCAGACTTTCTTAGCCGATTTTTTCGTTTAAGATGACTTTATTTCACTTTGGAAACTGTGTAGCCTTAGCTTACTTTCCTTATTTTATTGTCTACAAATGTTCTGGACTGTAAGTTTGGTAATATTTATGTTACTAGTTAGGAGAGCGTAGGCTTGCGTGATAGTCATGTGTTCAAATTTGACAACAACAGCCAAGTGTTTTCGTGCTTCTTTTTCTTAATCGTAGATCTGAGTACAGTGCGTTTTGGAGATGTGTGAAAGCAGGGGCTGCATACTTGGTCACTCAACTTTGTAAGGTAATGAGTGAGTTAAATAGCACATAAGCTTAGTGGCTTTTATTGGATGCATGCAATATCGAAATACAGGATAAAAATTAATCACCAAACAGCCAAGACAGAATTTAGAATTTGAGTAACTGCAGTTGTTTCGGGTGTGCTTTCCTTGTATTGGTATGACTCTATACTCACAAGGCAACGGGTTTGTTATGGGTATGAAGCCTGGGGTTGGGAGGGTGGGGGGGGGGGGTCCTCCCTTATATGAGTTATACGAGGATGTGCTTCTGGATAGGGTATGGTTTTTTGGCCTCTTTGTCCTGAACAGGGTATATAATTTTATGTGTGTGTGCTACACAGTGCATGTATTTTGTCATTTGTCCAAAAGAGGGACCTAAAATGGAGGGTATTGTCCTGGAAAGGGTAGGTACTTTAGGGCTTTTTTGTCCTAAACTGGGTCAAGGCTTCAGACCCTCCATGGCAGCGCTATATCCAAATGTGGGTCAAGTGAATGTTATGCATGGAGAGGTGAACACGATTTTTTTTTTATGGAGCAGGGAGGGATCTTAAATTTGCAATTTTGGTATTTTAGGGGCTTGAAATTTTGGTCAGTGTTTTTGGGAGGTACAGGGATTCTGGAAAATTTCTTTTTTTAATGGACATTGCTCGGACGTTGGTGCGCAAATACGAACATGAATTTGTTGCTGTCTGTCTAACAAAATAAGGAACTTAAGCATGGATGTTTATGCGCCATGTACGTCAAGTGGAAGCTGAATGTTCTCTTTTGTGGCATGTTTTTGCTTCTCATCAAAGGATGAAAAACGCTTCTTTTTGTGTTTGCTAGTATGCTATTGAGAAAGTGAGGGCATTAAAATACACCAAAAGGGAAACCTTCTTCTTCCTTTTGCTGTCCATGACTCATGAACATCTGTGCTTTAGTGCAGTGCCTAAGCATGGGTCATACAATGTATTCTGTATCTGCAACTTAGCTGTGTTGTACTTCTTCAAGCACCATTTATGGGCACAGGCATTTGTGCTGCTCACTTTTAGCCTATCCTCAGGTTCTTTGTTAACAAAATGACAAAATGGACCTTAGAAAAAAAAATTATCTCTTGTTGCCTGTGGAAAGAAAAGGTCTCACAGTGTTCCTTTGCACAGGAACTGTACTGTCCCAGTAAGGGACACAAAGGGCCCATTTGCACTAGACTCGCCAGATTTGTTTGTCTGTCTAATTTTTTGACTCTGCCATTTGAATTTAAGCTTAAATGTTTGCAAACATGTCTGCACTAAAACAAAAACAAAACAAAAAATTCAAAAAACAACACACACATTAACTAAAGTGAAACGGAGCATCTACTTTCAAATACTGAAAACTTAGAACAAAATAAATTTACCTGTTTGATGCTACCAATGTTGGTACTTCTGCAGAACATCAAGATTTTACAATGTTTGGTAGAAATAAACACATTGTTCTCCCTTTTGAACTGCCACTTTTTGACCCATGTTTTTTGCCTAGTGTGAATGGGCCCTATTAAGCAGCCTGAGAGTTCTTCAGTTTAACAATTAATGGCAACAAGACAAAACATTAATGGCAAATCTTGCAAATCTTGCACAACATATGCTGATGCTACATTTTTTTCAGATGCTGGTTCTTGCAACATTCTTTCCTACATCAGATGTTTCTCCAGGGTATATAGACTTCATAGGGGTAGGTTGCTCTTCAAGTTAGACAATTTACCAAGAGACTAATAAAACCATGAGTAATGGACACAAACCTGCAAGCTATTCAAACATTTTCATCCTTTACATTTGGTTGGTTCATCTTACTTTCTAATTCTATCTTATTTTAATTCTATCTATCAATCTTTATCTCTCCTTGTGAGCATTTGATTCTCTGTTTGAAGTGTTTCAATCAATGTGTCTTTCCATGCAGTTAAAAAAACAGAAGAGACAATTGCTTAAGCGTTGAGGTAAATAAATTCATATTGTTGAGAAGTGAAAATGGTATTTTCACATGTTGATCTTTTAGGAATTCCTTAGATCTACAGTCGACATAGCAGATCTTGTCGGTCTCCATTTAGTGATGACTAAAATTGCTGGAAAGGGAGAACTGAAAGTGCTGGTGACTGGAGTAGGTATGTTTCCAGATCATCCTGATGAGTGTACTTTACTTGCAAACCATTAGTTTAAGGTTTGATGATAAAAACAGAACGTCTTTTTGCTTTTCAAAGTGATGTTAATGGGGTTTATAAAGTTGCAGTACAGTGTAGTACAGTACAGTGCAATGCAGTGCAGTTCAATCTGCCTGAAAGGACCTGCAATTTATGCAATATGGTACAGCACATTGCAATGCAATATTTATCCATGTTACAACTGCACTGTAAGACCTGCTGATATACATGTTTGAATGTGCATTAAAAATGCAAAGCATGTTGTAAGAAAAGTAGTTTTATCTACAGGGAAAAATAAAATAGATACATTGTGATTACCTGTTAAATCAGTGGCTAATTTAAGCTTATGGATAAGCAGGCATGCTTAAATTAGGCTCTCTAGATGCATTACTTACTTTACACACTCCAGTACAATGTAACTACTGAACAGCATTGTTGTCGTTCCGAAGAGATTTCTTGAGATAACAGTTTAACAGTCTACTTGTATGAAATCACTGTACTCATACTGGTAATTCTGGTAGCCCTATAATCACAGCCCCTTTAAATTATTTAATATTATGCTAAAGCCTTTTCCTTATTTAGGGTGGGCTACGGCAGAGCTAGTCATGACCCGCCTAGTTCCTCTGTGGGTTGGTGCTAGAGGAGTAGAGTTTGACTGGAAATACATACAAATGAGTTTTGATGCCAATGTTAGCCTTGTAAGTGATATTTTTGTTTGTTAACTCGATCTGATTTTCAGTCTCCATACAATCTCACTTGGTCTTAGGTTAGTAACAGTGTACAGTTTAGTTTACATGTGTAAGCTTGGTTTCACTGAGAGAAGAAATACTTGTAAAGACTTTAGAAGTCATTTCAGAAGCCATGTACGTCAGGACATGTCCTATATTGTCCTAAAGATTCATCCATTTTTACTGTCAACAGTGCATTTGAACATGTCCCTGCTAATTTATGCTTCACAAGTGCTTACCGGTATTTTTTTTTTTCATTTTTATGAAATACTTCAATCTAATCAGTCATTTGCAAAATATCTAAGAAATGTGGAAGTCACTTGTCTTCTGCATGCTCATACTTTCAACAGTTCTCTCAAGTGCCTGTCAAGTTTTATGACAATATATAACAGTAGATTTTCCCTTCTTTGTTTGTTAACTAGAAGACTCATGTGGTCAATTATATTGCTAGTTTTCTCAAATGTTTTTCACTTGGTTATGCTTAACACATATGTAAATCGCATTACAGGTTCAACACATCTCTACCGCAGCATTAGTTTGGCTGTGGAGTAGGACTGACTTACAGAAATCCTTCTTGCCGATTGTGATGGTCTTCATGGCTGTGACATGTTATAGGCCTCTCCTTATTGAGTAAGTACCTGTACATTTGCTGTATATAAGGCCTCTCCTTGTTGAGTATAAAGTATTTTAGCATTTGCTGTTTATAATAATTATTGTGTACTGTGAACACATACTAGTGAGAGGTCTGGTTCAAGAGAAGTGACAAGTACAGTTTTTTGGCCAAAAAATTGAAAATATTCGGATCAGAGTAAATTTTGTCAAGCAGTGAAGAATAAAAATAAGGGAAAAAGCGCAATGTTTCGATATCGCCATGACATCATTTTCAAGTGAGAAAATAACTCATTTAAATTTTATTTTCTCACTTGAAAATGATGTCATGGCGACATCAAAACATTGTGCTTTTTCGCTTATTTTTATTCTTAAAAATTGAAAATACCAAAAAAAAAACCACACTTTGAAAATGCATATCTTTTTTAACTGGGCAACCTGTTCTTGTGTTAACCTCAGTTTTCTCTCAAACAACTCACCCCAAACATCGTTTTGCTCAACCTACACAGCACTCAACCTAACTTTCTGTTTTCACTGTGATCAGAGCAAAACAAACTATAGTTTCTTTCTTCTAAAAAGTAATGAGTGCATTACTAGATGTTGCATGTGATGCCATAATTATTTATTTGTTCTAAAGTACAAAGACTTGCTACTTCACTTGTAACCTGCGATCAGGCTCTATTTTCGTTTTGCTCGGTGAAACATTCAGGTGGGACAGGCGAAATAAAAAATAGAGCCTGATACAATTCTTCTAAGGAACGTCTACCGCCCACTTTTTTGATTGATTGATATTCAACGAAACAGCCAATCAAAAGTTCTTCTGCTTGCACGATCCTCGGTATGCAAATTTCCCGTAATGGCAATTCGCAAAATATCATGCAACTGTTGGCAAAAATAAGAAAATCACAGGCTACGATATATGTTCTAGGCACTACCGCTCAAATTTACAGGATTGCTAACTTGAAGGTTCCGTTATTGTACATGGTTGCTCTGTCTGAGCTGAAACTGAATGAAAATTCAGAACACGACAAGGTTGTTATGTACCAAAATATGCTGCATGCTTGAATCCTTTCATTTCAGGTGGTAGATTCTCTGCGCATTTGTCACCGATTTTCTGCGTAAAAAAACTCGGGAAATTAAGAGAAATATCTTCAGTTTCATTCTTTAGAATAAAGATATAAATAAAACCTTTTATAAACAAACAAGTATTTTGTAATTTAATTCAGTCCCAGAAGGGTATCCGGTCGTTTCGATACAAAGAAGTGATAGATATCTGAGATTAATTTGCAGTGAATTATATCTCTAAACAGCAGCGAATTTTAAAACAAAGAACATTTGTTATAAAACTAGTCAGAGATCAATAAAATGACATTAGTAACACTGAATGAATAAACTGAAAATCAGTTAACCCTAATGTTTTAAAACTGAATTATCGGTTGACTTGTTGATCTTTCTTGGCGAAAGATACTAGTCCCTCTCCTGTTCGTTTTGTTTCATAAAAAGCGGAACAACCACTACTCTGTTTATCTTTTCAATACTAACTGAAAGCCTTCAAATGAAAACTTTGAGACACGATGCGATAAAACAGGATACATACCTCACTGTTGCTGTACTTCTTTGCTCCAAGTGAGAGACAGCTTGTGTCAAACCGAACGCCATTCTCAGGAGAGAAAGAAATGATGACAATTCTCCTAGAATGACAAGAATATCTTTGAGCGACACATTTACCTCGGCAGACTTGTTCCTTGGCGATGGCGGTCGCAACAAAATATGTGAGCGAGTCTTGCAACAATTTACTTCCGTTGACAGCTCTATTGTTAAAGGACCAATTAGATTGTGAGATTCCCGTGGCCAAAATTAGGCCGCTGGCACAAGGTCCTGTGAGAGATTGTATCAGGCCCCATTTTAGCGAGCGACCAATGTAAGAAAATATCAATCAATCAATCAATCAATCAATCAATCAAGAATATGAGAGCAATGCTAAAATTCGGCCTGATCGCAGGTTACTTCACTTGTGAAACTGTTCTTCTGAGAAAAAGGAAGTTTTTTAAAATTATTCAAACCACTGCATAATTTGCCCTGTTGAAAAGACTGTCATGTTTTTTCATAGATTATTTATCCGCACTTAACACCATATACCAGTAGGTATACTGTAAAAATTTTGTGCAAAGTAACTTGTTTTTATAATATTGTTTTAATTTGCAGAGTTTTGAGCCACGTATTTGGAATTCAGTCCTGGAGCTTGTTGCTGTTAAAGACAACATTCACTTCTTGTATCGGGCTTGTAGCTTTGCAGCTGTACCTGACGTTAACCACTAGCAAACAAACCAGGACATGAACACTACAGAAAATCCCTGATAGCCTGCTTATTTATTGACCCTGGTTTCTTTGAACAATTTTACTAAAAACAGTATTCCAAATCAACTCCTAAACCACGTTTTTGTTGAGAAATTTTGGAAGAAACTGCAATAATACCTGTAAATTATACACAGTTCAGCAGCATTTAGTTTTTTCTCAACAACTTTAAAATAGACAACAAAATTAATAAACTTATCACTGTTCCTGTTCTAGCATGTTGTTTAGGCCAGGCCTTGACCAGTTTGGAAAAGGCTTTGGACAAGATTTGCTTTATTTTTCTCACAAGTATCTTTCCCATATTTAACAATTAGATTATGAGCTCGAGATTTCTATTGCATGATAGTTGATGAGGTCGAAGGCCGAATCAACTATCGCGCAATAGAAATCGAGAGTGAATAATCTAGATAATTGTTTTAGTATAAATCTACTAGACGTTCAAAACTTAACAGCAGACACTACATGTTTTTGTTGAAAAATGATATAAATAGGTCACACTGCGCATGGAAAACACTCTACTCACTATCTACAACAGTATAGATAGTGAGTAGCGTAGCCAATCAGAGAACAGCATTAGTTATAGAACGCTAGTAGATTTATACTAAGTTGTATTATTGCAGCATCTCTGAGATGTTTTAAATTGTTATGCATGAAAGCAAAGGTGCTGGGTAGCCTACTCTGCAGTAGGCTACCCAAGGTTATAGCAAAGTGCTCATTAAAATTTGACCCAGAAAGTTGCATAGCTGTGAATTGCTTGGTGACTGACTTATAGTTGCTGTGCAGGGGCAAAGAGTTAAAACCTACCAAAAGTTGTGCAATATCTGATGTCCATTGTTGAGAGGTGCCAATTATGTGAAGGTGGCCAGGAGAGTTTTTGAGTAAATGGATCAGTGGTCAATACAAAAAACAAAGTAACTGTTCTATACTGAAACTTGAGATAGGGTGGAACCTTGTAATAGGAAAGCTTAAAAAGGAGTACATAAAATGAGTGGATCTGTATCTGGAACAAAAAGTTACATGGCTGTTTAGAAGGGTGGCTATCTGAGCTGGTGTCAACTGCACAGATGTTTTTGTTTTGTTTTTATACTGTTAAGTCAGTCTGTTGTTACTGTTGTGCTTCGGAGCACATTTTGTAAATTTACGTTTTTTTAGCCTTGGTGCCAGAAGTTTTACCACACACTGTCTTGAAGCTCTCTTTAATCAAAAGCTGGATTACATCTGGAATCCAGGGTAGCCTCTTGTAGTTTATGTGAAGAAATGTAAAAACAGCAGATTGTCAACCTAGATATGACAGCTTTCTTTCAGCTGTAATTAAAACCTTTCTTTATAGTATGCAAACCAGTTACTTAATTTGCTGATCTTGGCAAACAATATTAAATGAAGTTGACAACTCATCTCAGTTATTGTTTCTTAGTTTGTCATTGCCATGCTGTAGTAGGGATGTCATTTGCGAGAGCAGATGCTATTTCCAGATCTAGTAGGGGAGGCACCCTACCCCTTTCCCTCCTTTTTGTTCTGTCCCGACTCTCGTCATTTTAAAGGAAATAAAGTCTAAAGGCCCAAACATTCTAATGTGCAGGTCAGGATCTGCCTGTGTCATGTGTCAAAGAAACAAAGAAAAATGAATGTTGAGTTGCCTTTATGTAGACTACATTTTAATAGATGAGGGATTCAATTTGGTACAATTTAGTTTACCATTTTGTAATTTGTTTTAAAAAAATTCCAAAATTTTAAATTTAAAAGATTTAAATAATTTTGCCAAACCAGAAGGAACAGACCGCATTGAAAAGTACAGCTTTCCAAAATTCCCCCTCTTTTGCCAACGTCATTCCTAGGGCCATTCCACATTCAAAGTGGTTGCATGCAAGTGTCTGCTCTAATGAATTGCCTAAATAATGTAGAAAAAAGGTTTGGCTTTTTGCCAATTGTAACTGAACTATGGCCACTTGGCTTGGTTCCAGGCATTGCAATGTGTAAGTGAAATTTGGAAACAACATGCAACTGAATTTTAATTTAGGGATTGTGTCCTACTGATTCAATGCAAACTGTGGGAACGTTTTTAAAAGGAGACATGCAGGGGACTAAGTTGGTGGCAGTCATGTTGGCGAAAACACAAAAGGAACCGAAGACCATGTAATACAGGGAATACTTTCCTGCAAATTGCCATGCAACAAATGTTATATCGCAAGTTGCAGCCTTCTGTTGGATGTAGTACCTCCTGCATGTGCAACAAATTTTCATGCCGTATTGCAGAATGTAGAAGCAATGTCTACTTCATGCACGAAAATTTGTTGCACATGGCGATTGTCACAGACAGTAGTACATGCAACGTCACAATCTCATTCTCAGGGTCTCTCTTCTCTGCCTCCCTGACCCTGGGAATGAGGTCGGCAACTTGGAGTGCCACATTTTGCAGGGAAATGTTGCCCGTACAACTCTGCCTCGGCCTTAACAAAACATTTTCATTTGCCTATTGACATGGTGGCATTGAGATATCAGATGGCACTGTCTGTGCACACTGATTCAATAAGGTAATAATCAAAGGAAATTTTATAACAGTAGTGCTTAAAAGGTCCATTTATTCCAAGAAAATAACAGAGACACAAAAAGCTTCACAACACAGCAAACTGCTTCATTATCTTCTTTCTTATACAACAAAAACACCAAGAGTCACACTCCAAAATGATTTTCAAGTTTATCTGTGCTGTCCTGAACCAAAGCATTCGCCCTATTCGTCAGAAGTTCAGCAGTGAATCCAACACTGTTCATTTTATCCAATGCAAGTCTTGAAAGACTATTTTAATCACGTGACTCGTCTCTAGTGGCTTTTATATTTAAAGTCAAACTTGGGAAACTCCTCCAAATTTCCTTCACCGTACCGCTTTCGTATCTGCTGCTTTTCCACCTCCATTTTATCTTTCATGTCCGGCGTAACATCGACTAAACCTCCACCGGCCGCTGTGCTTTTCTTCTTGTACTCTTGTAACTTCTCTACGAACAACTTCTGTATAGGATCAGCATTCTTGTCTGTCTTTGCCAGTAGAACGGCTGTCATTCCGATGTTTCTTCTAAGATTTCTCTGAAACGAGCCAGACGCCCTAGAAAGCAGTTGTGAGAAGCGAAAAACTGCTGCCATCGTGTTAGTGCAACTTGTCCCAATATTCAAGATGGCGGACCTTGAACTTCACTGTGGACTCGTTTTGAGGTAGAGGCTTAGTGTCCAATCTTCTTCCACGTGGAACTCTTCTCGGTTATCATGGCGGACGCAGGAACGGTCGTGAAAGTTGGCTCACGGAAAAGTCAGGTATGTGATTTTATGCCATACTTGAGGTCTGTTGAGGGAAAAAACGATGAACATTTTACGTAAGTCCTCCGAAAGATATGTGCGGAAATTTTTTGGTTTCTTTTGCTCGCGGCACTGAAGATTTGGGAATCACGATTTGAGGATCAATATAATTGAGGCCTTTTCATAGGGTCTATGCATGCACGTCCGCAGTCTGAATTTCAAATCCTGTTGAGTCCCGATTTTGGGCGGCTATATATCAGTCACTTTTAGTAGAGTCCATCCCTTCCTGAAAATTAGTGGGGTCGTTCATGGGTGTTGGGCATTTAGTGCCGAGGTATGCCCTTCGCTTGCCATCGGCTTCGCCAAGGGGGTTGGGGGGGTGGAGTGGGGGAGGGGGGTCGTCACCGGGCCATATGTGGAGGAAGGGGGGACTTTGTGAGAACTTTACAACAAAGTCGAACCACTGTGGTGGCTGAGATTTATGATGCCCCAACTCTCGGGGAAAATGTGGAGACTTTGCTTCTAGCAAGGCAAGAGGAAATTGGGAGCAAGTTGTGTTTTTGCTCAATTGATGAAAAGATTGCGGGGGAGAATGAGAAGGGGTGTGTTAAGGTGTGTGTTGAAATTGACCATCTGTCAAACATTTCTGTGAACAGAACAGTAGGACAACTTGCTGAGAATTCTGGAGAGAAAAAAAACTGTTCAAAGAAATGAGGTGCCTAAGTATTAGGTCTAATGTTTCATGAAGTAAAGTGTGTTGTGTTTAAAGGCATGCAGCAAATGAGCCATGATCATAGTATGTTCTTTATTGTCATTTGCTTATACACATACAGCTGTGATGGGAGAGGTTTAGAAAAAGTTGTGGACAATTGCAAAAATTGTGGAAATACAAAGAACTTTAAAAAGGACAATTAGCAAAGTCCCCTTATCAGCCCAGGTCCTCCCCTTGTGGAAGCCGATGACAAGTGCATTAGACACATGATTTTTGCTGTGAACTGTTGTATGTGACTTGCTCATGTCATGTCTGTAACAAGTAGAATAGTGTTGTCTAAATCAGACGTACAACATCTCTATGAGAGTTACACAACACAAAAAATTTTGTAGGATTTTGAAACATGTTGTAATACTATTCGACAGTCATAGACACAAACAAAATGTTAACGAGTTGCTTATGATCTTTGCTTGATGCAAGCAGCACGCGCTACAAAACTCGCATGCAACAGTCGTAAGCAAAATTTGTACCGTCTAAAGTACCGTTTTTAGTACCCTGGGACATTTGAACTATGTCTAAGGAGAACATCAATGAGATGGTAGGTCTGCAAAACAAATGGTTACTGGGACAATACTGTAATATTAGACTTCCTTGAGTCTTAATAGGTCAGGTTGAAAATTTTTGGAAGCCTGGGGCATTTAAACAACTCATTTTTTCCCTGCTATGGGGCATTTGCCAGTTTGTAGTCAAAATATGCTAATGCCTTGGGGTTAATTTGCCCAGTAGGGGGAGGGACACTGCTGGAAATTTCAGATGTTGCAAAGTGGTGAATTTACCATTCACCACCCCTTGTAATCACCTTGTATCTAACAAGCACACCTGGAATGATGTTGTATTAATTTCACAACTTCAAAAATATATTGCTGTTATGTCCAATAATTGCACTGCCTTTGTCAAAAAATGGTCAAGTTTCTTAATGTGAAACATAAACACTCCTTGTATACTTTATTATTATAATTATGATTATTCTTGATCTTTTCCTTTTATAAAGCTGGCACTTATTCAAACTAATGTCATAGTTGATGAATTAAAGAAGCTCTATCCACAGAGATCCTTTGAAATTGGTAAGAATTTCTTTCAAGTATTACTTGTTAGGAGTTACTCCTATGAAATTTGTCATATATAAAATTTGATGTTAAGATAACATTTTTTTTTAGTTTCCATGTCAACTGTAGGTGATGACATATTGAATAAACCATTACCTAAAGTGAGTACTTTCTAAATTTAGTAGTAGTTTGTTTTGTTATTAACAAATAAGTGTTTTAAATTGGTGCAAGATGGGAATAAAAAGTAATTTTAGCCAAACAATAGAAAAGTTATCCAATATTTCCCAGCTTTCACAAATAAGTGAGGAAATTAGGCCTAACAAGTTTGTTCTCAGTGGGGTTGGAAAGGCTTAACCATGGGATCATACAACTTTGTTGTGGGTTCTGGGTGTTCTTGTTAACAGATACACTTGAATTCCCTAAAGTCAGGTCTTTTGCTTTGAGTGGTGTTGTTTGTGGGCTCATTTCTCCCGACAAGGCTGGAAATTGTGCCTAACAAACAGAGAAGTGTTTTTTTTACTATCACTAATGAGCCACCCCAGGTGAGGATCAGTGACAGCATACCCCTTATCTACCCCTTCCTCACCTATGGTTTATCAATTTGGGGCAATACTTATAGTACTACTCTTAAACCCTTAATAACTCTTCAAAAGAGAGCTATACGTACTATAACGTTTTCAAAACCGGATGAACACTCTGAGTCTCTTTTTAAGGAATTAGAGATCCTTAAATTAACTGATCTTGTTACCTTTCACAATGTACTCTTCATGTATCACTATTACTATAATCTTCTTCCATCTTCCTTTGAAAATTTCTTTCAAACAGTAGCATCTGTACACTCATACAATACTAGGCTTGCTTCTAAATCGACCTATTACATCAATACCATCAAAACAAATTATGGTAAATTTAACATTCGCTTTGCAGCTGTAAAAGTTTGGAATCACCTTGACGAAAGCATTAAATACCTCCCCCTTAAAACGTTTAAAAACAAAGTCAAGCTAACATCTTACAGTCTTACTGTTCATGAGTTTTCAACTGGTATTTGTTTATTTATTTT
Source organism: Siderastrea siderea (assembly GCA_964030785.1). Lineage (NCBI taxonomy): Eukaryota > Metazoa > Cnidaria > Anthozoa > Scleractinia > Rhizangiidae > Siderastrea > Siderastrea siderea. The sequence goes on from OZ034975.1 coordinate 18,342,227, forward strand.
ATTTATTTACTTATTAATTTATTTATTTTTATCTATTTATTTATTTATTTTCTTTATTTCTTCTTTTCGTCTTTTTTTAATTGACTAATAAATGCTTTCACCAAGCTTTAGTGCCAACCTACCTCCTGTACTTAAACATCACTTAGTTTTACTCAGCTCGATTAGCTTTATAGTTATCCTGAGTAAACATTACCTCTTTTTTGTATTAATATATTATATTGTAAAGTTTAACTTGTTTCCTTTTTCTATTTGGTAATAAAAGCTTGTTGTTGTTATAATCAATTTAACAAATTTTGTCGAGGGAGTCTGCAACTTATTTTGATGGCTAGATGACGAAAAATGTGGGAAACAAGAGGCCAATTACCACGGAAAACTGGAGGAAATTTGTTTTTACCTCAGGAAAAAAGTTTTTTTATGCAGTGTGAGTCTACTGACAATAAATCAATCACAAGCATTCATGACAAGCATTCATGATGCGAACGTGGTATGGACTCTCTTCTCCCACGGCTCTCAACCAATCAGAAAACAGGAAATTGATAAGATGTGGTAAAAATAATTTTCATGTTTTCCAGGATTGTTAGTTTTTAATAACCATTTTACAATTTTTTTTTTGAAATTGTACAGTGTCCTGTGACAACATGGTAAGAAAAAAAAAGGTAAATTGAGTGAAATTGAGAAAAAAGGTAAATTGAGTGGGGGGGAGGGAGCTTGCAGGAGTTTAAATGTTTTTAATGTTGCAGATTGGAGAAAAAAGTGTCTTCACCAAGGAGTTGGAAGTTGCTCTTGCTGACAAAAGGTCAGAGTCATTAATTGTGTAGTCATGTATGCCTAAATTGAAGTTTAAAGGTTGTTTTCAAGTTCTTTAATGAAACTAGTGGACCATCAAGCTGGAGCTTAGTTGTGGCCTTTGTGATAGTTTTTTGGGCTATGTTAATTGTGCACTGAAAATCTGTCCAGTTCATTGCAGCAGTGCTATCCCTGGTATCAAATTTTTGTGGCTGTTGTATTTATTCACTTAATAAGTGAATAAATACAACATATAAGGCTGACCCAGACTTGGGGAATGTGGCAATGCACTTGAGCTAGTAAAATAATGGAAAAAACGAAGACAGGAAAGAATGTTTTTGAGTTTATTTTACAAAGTAGACCTCTTGCAGTGCTATCCCCAGTATTTTGTGACTACTGGTATGTAGTATCTGTTTATACATGTGGATGGACTGAAACAGTGTGCAGCAGAGTCTTGCAATGGCAGTTCCAGAATACTTGAAGAAATCTTGCATTTGGTAAAGACATTATTTGGAAAAATAAAATGATATCCAATCTGTTTTCTTCTTTCCTAAATTTGTGTTGACTTGCATATCCACCTTCATCAGAGTGTGGACAAAGGGCTTGTAGCTGGTGCTTGTTGGTATTAAGGTAGCTAGAAATAACATGATGACATGTTAGTTTATATGAATAAGGGTGTGAATGTGTAAGGAAACATTTTTCAATTGTTGGTGGCTTTGTTGTCCAAGAAGTGGAGTGCCGCAACTTTGAATTCAAGGAAAGACTTTGAATTCACTCCACACTTAAGGATCTTAGCATATTGCAAATGAATATCTTGTTTCATGGTTTCTGGATGCTGCTTGATTGTCCTAGTCACTGTTGCCTGCATGGCCGGTCATGTTCAGCTTAACACAAGCAGTTTGAGAAGGTGACAAAGTCTCCACAATGGGAACTTGTGTTATCTAATGTATGGTCCAATAAGGTTCCATCCTATGTCTCTTACTAATTTCTCAATAGTATACCACCAAGCCATCACAAATAAAGAGATTTAACCTTAGTATGTGTTGTTTGTCCTTTGTCTCTTAGAGTCCAACTTGTGGTTCATTCATTGAAGGACCTTCCCTCCACTCTGCCCCCAGGAATGCTTATTGGAGCTGTGTTCAAGTAAGGTTGAGTAACTTGACCTCAGTAAACTTAAACCTTGCTAAATGCTCAAGTTAGTGTAAACACAGCATAAGCCACATAAAAGCCAATTAATTTTGTACTGGAAAGTCATCATTATTGATGATCTTTCAGCTGTTGCACCTGCAGATAGGCAGCTACAAACTTTCTCCAACCCACTAGCTATCTCACCCAATGAGAAAATCTGGGCAAAATACTTGAAAGGTCTGTTTCTCTTTTCTCAAGTTGTTTCAGCCAAGGGCCTTCTAAGAAGATTTTTGTAAGCTAGCCCAGTTTGATTTGTTCACTGACAGATTCCTTAGCTGATAATGTAAGCTGCAGAAAGGTTAAGGGACTGGAATCTTACCCCCCTCCCCCCTAAATTTCCAAGCTGTAGCTAGTTTACTGAAAGTGCTAGTGACCTAATTTTGCACTCCAAGTGACATATTTGTCCCTCTGAAAAAATAGAAAGCAATCTTCTGTGTTGGGAAAGTTTGATATTACAGTACTCCAAATAAAAGGCACAGTTTTTTACTGCAATTAAAAGAGAATATTTCAGGAATGAACACCGTACATGGAACGTAATTTGTTCTGGCAATTTTCTTGCCATTATTATCCCATTATTTGTCATAGGCTTCACACTGGGCAGTCTCTGCTGCAAACTGCTTGTACTCCAAAATATTGTTATTAATTAGTTATTTATAATGGGTAGAGCGGTTTTCAATTCAGTGTCGAAAGTAGTTCACATTTGCTTTGGTTTTGCCTTACTTCTCTCTGTGATTGGTTAAGAAATCTTGCGCCACTTTCTCGGCCAATCAGAAGTAAAACTTAAGCCAACTGCAACTTGCTTGCACGTGTTTTCCCGCGCTTGGTACCAGTTTCATGTATTTGCTTCGAGGCCTGATTGGTTCATTGGGTAATTTGTGTTTGTCGTGATTGGGTGGCACTATGGTTTTGCTTTTGATTTGAAAAGCGCTTGAAGTGGTTACTGATTGAGAGTTAGTTTTGGATTAGGCGAGATGATCCTCATGATGTAGCTGTTTTTCATTCCAAGCATAAAGGTGCTAGTCTTGCTACATTACCTAAGGGAAGGTAAGTGGATAATATTTGTGTTTTTAAAATGTTCTTTAATATATTATAATCATATAATCTTGTTATCATCATATCTCTTGTTCACATACTCTTTTTAAACATCATCAGCAATTCTTTAATTAACCCATTCACTCCCAACCTTTTTCAGAAAAACCGCCATCTTAAAGCAACAATGCTGTAACATGGCTCCTGTCTGCTCTAATCCTAGTCCAAAAGTCTATAAATTGCTCTGCAGCATGGAAACTAAACTTCTCTTCCATTTCCAAGGTTGTTTCGCAAATTTGATTTCGGGCGCATCACGCACACAATTTAAAATTTTGAAGAACACCGTACCAGATCATCTTTCTGGTTTTAGCGCTCAGTCCCACTGTGTTTGGTTCTCAATTCGATTTTTTTGGAGTTTGTAGGCCATTTGTCATGATAGTCTTTCCTTGGATTATAAAAGATTTCCCCTAAACTTTCAGGAAAGAGGGAATTTCTAACTAGAGGTGTCAACCAGTGTCAAGGCCAAGTTTTGCATCAATTTCACAACGAAACGTTTTTCCTTTTTCTTTGTGTAACTCTAGTCTGTTTTAAAGGGGATCTTCAGTTTAGGCACTTTTTGTTGGACGTATGCCAGGTGCATCGATTGGCTATTAAAAAAATCTGCTGGCTGTCACTCGAAGTGATGACATCACAAACTGAACAAGGACCATGGTCCTTTATGGGCAGTTTTGGGTGGCACGGTAGTCAATGGGTTAATGTATAATGCAGAATTGTTATTCACTGTGTTCATGTTTTATTATGTCATTTATGTGTTTTTCTTGTTAAATTGTCAGTGTTGTTGGAACAAGTTCTTTGAGGCGTAGTGCACAACTCAAAAGAGCTTTTCCACATTTGGTTATTGAAGATGTTGTATCCTTTTTCAAAACAAAAAACAAAGGAGATAAGCTTATTAAAATCCTGGTGGTTTTTACATACTACACATGTTCCAACTTATAATTGGTAACCAAATATGTTAGATTTTCATCTTGCGAGTGCCAGGACATACAATGTGTAGATTACTGAAGGAGTAAAAGATCTCTGAAGAGCTTCGTTTAAAAGATGAATCAAAGATTTCCACAGATGTTACGCTAGTTCGAATACCATGATGTAATCATGTAATAATTATGTACAAGCAAAAATTTTGTTACACAACTACCTGTATTGTTGATTTTTTTCTGGACTATTTTTAAAGTGAGTTTAATGGTCTGTATGCACCAATGTATCCTGGCGTGGTTATAGTGAGGGAGCATGGGGCGAAGACGAGTGGGGGAGACAAAAGATTTCCATCAAATAGGGTTCTCCACCCCCGTCCCCCAGACCCCTCCCTTAGGTCCGCAATAGTCTGGCATGGCTGTTGCTTCAGACCTGTTGGTTGCGATGTTAACCTAATGTGTAAGAGTTGGCTGGCATATTCCCTGACCTGACCATGATAATAGGCGATCGATAAAGCAGTCAATCAATTGATATCAATGGATTGATGATGGCTAGCTCATTGATATCTATCGATATCAGCCACTAGGTGTCCAATCGACAGGTACCATTAGTATCAGTTGGATCGATTGTAATTGATATCTGGTGTTGGTTTCGCGAGAGGATATGAAAAAAGGTCTGGTCAAAGTTGAATTAAATAGCTGAGGTGTAGATTGTTTGAAACAGCTTTGGTTGAGTAATATAATCTGGTCCATCAATAGTCCATCATGGATTGTCGTGGATTATTGATTACGACTGTTATATTTGTTTCTAAAAATGTAATGTGTTTCTAAGATATTTGTCCATAACCGATTCTTTCTGGTGATCAGCGTGGAAACCTCAACACAAGACTGAGTAAACTTGATGCCGGTGATAAATACGATGCTCTTATCCTTGCGGCGGCGGGGATGGAGCGCATGGGGTGGACAGACCGCATTGAACAGGTGAAAGCGATTTCTCCTTACAAGTATATTTTAACGATACGTTTTGTGCAATCCAAGTCAGCCCCTCATAGATTAGCAGTTTGCAGTACATGCAAGGCCCTATTAATCTTTCAGAATTCAATTTTTTTAGAATCCTTGTATGGATGAAACGGCAAGGGGAAACTGGAAGAAAGTGTTTCAAGGCGATTGAAAATTAAAATTGACAGTCTCTCTTTCTGCTCAGGGATAGGCGAGCAAAAGGACCCGCAAGAGAGCGCAAAAATGGCCTGTCGCGTGGGAACATGACAGGCGCGGTGGGCCAATAGCTCATCGCGCGTGTCGCGTTTCGCTTTCGTGTTCCTTTGCTCGCCTATCCCTGAACAGAAAGAGAGACTGCTTGTAGTCTAGACGGGCTACAAAACTGGGGTCGTTTTCAATTCATCTCGGCAAACCAAGCCAACCCGGCTCATGTAATTGGCCCCTAAATTTATTAAGAAGACAACAGCTTAGGGCTCCAAAAGGTTGGTGCCATTAACGAATGGTCTGATGAACAAAATGTTCAGAAAAGAAGATCACAGAGCTTTCACTTCGGCCACAAAAAAGTGATTGTTACTGCGAGATGGTCGTATTACCGAGGATGGTGGTAGACCTGTGGTCCTTTGCACAGGGAAGTTTGCAAAATGAACTTGGACGGATCTCAGCAAAATCCTCTGAACAGCGATGTCATCTTAAAGAGGAAAAAATTGTTAATTTATGTATGGTGTCTTTTTCTCCTCTAGGTTCTCGGTTCTGAGTGTTTGTATGCCGTCGGGCAGGTTGGTAGAAATAAATTTGGTATTTGTGTTTTCATTTTGTCGTTTTGTAGTCGTTTGTTCTGGTGAATGCCAGAATTAGAAAAAAACCACGAGGTGGTCTGTTACCTTAGCATACGTCTCACGAAGTAAGTAAGAGTATTCAGCAGGTACAAAATAACGTCGCTTTCGTAGGCTGTGATTGATAGATTTCAATCCATTTTGTTTTTATTTCTCGAGGAACCATTGTTACTCGTTTTCGTTATGGCCGACGGCAATGGAGAACGCAATCAGTAGTTGCATTTTAAATTTCAGAGTTTGCATGTTGCTGAATATTGCAGTAAGGCGTCACGCTTGTGTTTGCATTAGACGCGCGCTGTACACAATCTGGATTTCAAAGGGGTCTACATGAATAATTTGTGTGTGTGTGTATGTGTTAATTAACAGGTTGTAATTCTATTATCTTCAGGGGGCTCTGGCGGTAGAAGTTAATATAGATGATACTCAGACCGTTGAGTTAGTGTCGAAACTGATTGACAATAATACAAGTTTTTGCTGTGCAGCTGAAAGAAACTTCCTGAGAACATTGGTGAGAGACTAATTCATGTATCACTCCTTGTAGAGTGTAAGATAAAAAATATCAATGTAAATAGGCAGCTATGACGATAAGACAGGAATTTTATGTGTTGTGTTCTCTTTACTATATGGACGGGGGTGTTTGTTGTCTTTCCTTACTGAACTTGCTGACAAAGTGTAAATGTGCACTTTTAACTGCACATTTTTAAGTGCACATTTTACCATTTGGTAAAAGCGCCTGTGTTGCGGTTACTTTTATGGTCACTTATAATGCTTTTCTATGTGTCACATTGTTCTGTGTTTTCGAGGGCTGTTGGTGACGGAATAAATGGGATTTCTGTGTAAAACAGGGTCCCCAACGTTGCGCTGTGGGTCGCTTCTGTTTGTATAGTTGACAACCTTTAACTTCACGCACTTTTTGTTAACGTGTTTGCTCTGCTTTCTTTTCCAGGAAGGAGGATGCAGTGTTCCAATCGGGGTGACCTCTTGTCTAGAGGGTAATCAGGTAATTATGTTGTTTTTTGACTACTGTCTTTGCATAGTCAAGTTGTAGCAACACGACGTTATTTTTACAAAAGCCACTTGCATTGTAAGGCATGCAAATCGCAATGAGCGGCGTTGCAACATTATTGGTAACAGGGGTAATAAGACACTGTGCGTTCGTGAAAATAAAATGACAATCAGTAGAGACCTTCGGACTAGGAGTAGGAGGTTGGGTACGAGTACGTCTTTTTAATTTCAAACCAGCGACGTTTCCAGAGCAGGGCTTGAAATAACGGCCGGTCAACGGACAATGTCCGGTCAAAAATAGGTTTTGTCCGGTCAAATCCTTGGATGGCCGGACAATTTGTCCGGTCGTTTACGCTTGTAAAGAAAAATTCAATGCGGATCTTCAGGTTTTAAATTTTTATAGGTTCAACATTATTGGCGTTTGTGAATAAAAAGGGGAAAAGACAGAGATACTACCAGACCAAGAACTTTTAAAAAATGATTCATAATAGTGGTTGTAAAATTCCCGGTGGTTGCAAATCTTCGCTTTGTCGTTCATCAAGCCGTCACCGCAAATTAGCGGGTCTTCCGGAGTAGCGTGTGTAGCAGTATGAATTACTATATTCTTATAATATATAGTCCGCTTGGATTTTGTAAACGTGACGTGAGAAGCATAACAATGCCTCTCAGATTCTCGGGCAACACTCAGCGAGAACACCCTTAGCCACCTGATAAGAGTCAAAATGGAAGGTCCCCCTTTTCAAGGTTACGACACTACACCAGCCATTCACTTGTGGGTAACGAGCGCCACTCGCCCTCCGAACCAAAGCAAGAGGAAATCGTACAAGGCCCGAGAGTTTGCGAAAAGGGGAATGGTCTTGATTGATTGTTCTTCAACTGAAGAAGATTCCGATTCAGATAATGAGGACGAATTAGAAGACAGAGCAATAGATTTAATAAAAGACACAGGAGTGGATCAGTAGGCTCCCGAACATTGTATATATTTTTGGCGTTGATATGTTTTTGTTTCACTTAAAACCACAACAAAGTGCTTTCATTTCCTTAATTGCACAACGTTGATGTAATTCCAGTAATTCCAAATGGCCAAATAGTCATCCATAAAAGTTGTGATTCATATCGTCTCTAAAAACGCTGAAACGGAACAAATCATTCATCACTTCCGGCACGCCCCTGATAAATACTTGGTTACCAAGCTTTTTGGTGATTATTGGATTCACGGGCATTACTTCGCAAGGCAATGTTTTCCTTAGGCAGTATAGACTTGAAATTGACAACGAGTAGCAAAATTAGGTTGCCATTCAAGTATTCCAAATGAAAAAAGAGAGTTGCCTGTTGGTATCATTTCCCCGACCCCTTTTAATAAGATATAGTACTGAAACATTTCAAGATTCAAGCTTATTCATTCTAAGCTTACTTTGTAGCAAATCAGTGGATATGGATTCTACTTGTAAGAGTTTCTTGTTGTATATTCACATCAGTTAGCTTGTATTATTATGAGGATCAACTAGATCGCAGGCTTCAATTTCATCAACTTCATAGCTTTAGTAGGTATCAAAATTTAACGGTATAGAAGACATAGAACTGAAGCGATAGATGCATGCACAAATGTAATATTGATTTTGCCGAACGTTGTGGCTGTACCATGCATTCCACTTTTCCTGCAATGAGTTCGAGGCTCCATGTACAATAAAGGCTTAGAAAATGTACTTGTTTGATATGTAAACATCATGCTGCAGGGGGAGGGGGGGAATTTTGTAGAGATATGGCGTAATGGAGATTTGTCCGGCCAAAAATGGGTGGTGTCCGAGCAAAAATAGGTTTGACCGGACAACTTGACCGGCGCCAGCCGGGAAATTATTTCAAGCCCTGCAGAGCCCTCATCCCTTCGTGTTGTTTTAAGCTCCATGAATGAGATTGATGTGTGATGTGATAACGTAAAGCCTACAGAATAAAATTGAAACGTCGTTCGTACTCGTTCTCGGATCTCAAGGCCCTCAGTAGGCACAGCAAATTGATAAGAGAAAGGAAATACAAAAACGCACGGACCTACGTCCCCTCCCCAGTGAAACGTTTTAGTCACGTAAATATCTCACCTGGTTACAGTTCCATTTCTACAAAGCGCAAGCGCAAGTTTCTATTAAACGTCTATTTCGGTCCTTTAAAGGTACTGATACAAGAGAGGATGAAGGAAGAGAGCAAATCCCCCATACAAGGGCCTCTTCCGATGAAAATTATTTGAAATCTATTTTTGGTTCTGTGTCATACTGCGTGCTTATTTTAAGGACGACACCTCACTGGTCAGTTAGAATAGCGTCATGTAATTTTAGACTGTTGACATGGGAACAACAGATAAAAATAACTTTTGCAGCATGGGTGCGAACTAATAACAAATTTCAAAGAATTATAATGGGGCACGGGGATTCGCTCTCTTACTTTATCCTCTCTTGATTGATGTTACAAAAATGGAGCACGCGCCAGCGTGGATGAGTCCTCTGACTCTTTTAATCCTTTAGATCGTTCAAATTATGTAACTATTGCGGTCGTTTAGAGACACTGATGGTACAAAAACAGGAACACGCGCCAGCATGAATGAGTTCTTTGAGGCCTAATCTGCAGTGAAATATGTCCAGAAATGCACGCAACAACGAAAATGGCAAATTTGACAAAATGTTGCTGTCGATTTTGGTAAAAGGGGAGTAAATAGGGGAATTTGGCGAAAGTGACGATTTGACGACATTTCGCCATAAAGGTTTAGATTTGAGACAGCGATCGAAAGAAGGTGGTATCCGGAAAGGGGTGAATTCGACAAAAATCGTGAATTTGGCGAAAGTGACGATTTGACGACATTTCGCCGTCGTCTTAGATTTTAGACAGCGAGCGAAAGAGGCCATATTCACCACAATCGCCCAAATCGCCAGATTCGCCCACATGGTAGGCTTCCCTGTGTTTAGCTAATTTGCATAAGTTTGGGAATTTGGTTCAATTTCGCCACAATCACTAAAATCGCCATCCTCGGAGACCCAGGGACAGCTAGTCGGGACAACGGGATTTTCATGGGCGAAAGTTTACAACAAGAGCGGGAGAGCCCCTGGGCACTTACTCTTACCGAACGAGTTCCAGAAGCGTTTGAAATCCCGCCTTCTGATTGGCCAGAAAAATATTTTTCTGGCCAATCAGCGAAGAGGAAAGCCGGGCGACTCTCATGTCTTCTTACACGAGGTTGTTTTCCTCATCGAACACCGTAGTAGCGTGGCCCGTTCAACGGGAACATTTTTGAGGAGAGCTTCAGAAAAAAAAAATAACAATAAATAAACGAAGTCGAGGAAATCGCAAACTATAACGTGGCCGCAAGAAAACAAACACTCACGGGGAATTTTTCACGGCGGACTTATCGAAGGTATCGTAAATTTTTAGAGCTAGCGACTTCCCCTTTCTCAAGTGTTGCATGAGGCTAATAGCTACTCGAGTAAACGATGTTACTAATTATTTCTCCTTGTTCGTTGAACTACGTCTGAAACTTTCCACGGGAATCTCCGATGCACGGGCCACGCAACTATGTCGCTCGAGCGTGGGAACCACGGTTAACCAAAGCGTAATATGAGTGTTTGTGTGGAACTGAAATTCGATCGAAAATAATCGGTGGTTTTCCGCTGAAAATGCATTAAAATGGAAATGCAGTTTGAAAAACATTATCTGCTATGTGTTTGCTGCGTTTTTATTGCTTTTCCGAGCTTCTGGAGGCCGATCTGGGCGATTTTCTGCTTAACGGTCGATGCGACCTCATGTCACCTACTAGAGAGAACTAGTTCTCTCTAGTACGTGACATGACACGCTCGACCAACATAGTTGCGTGGCCCGTGCATCAGAGATGGAAAGTTTCAGACGAAGATCAACGAAGAAGGAGAAACAATTAGTTACATTGGAGAAAGGGGAAGTCGCTAGCTCTAAAAATTTGCGATACCTTCGATAAGTCCGCAGTGAAAAATTCCCCGTGAGTGTTTGTTTTCTTGCGGGCGCGTTATAGTTTGTGATTTCCTCGACTTCGTTTATTTATTATTTATATATATATTTCTTTTTTCTGAAGCTCTCCTCAAAAATTTTCCCGTTGAACGGGCCACGCTACTACGGCGTTCGATGAGGAAAACAACCTCGTGTAAGAAGACATGAGAGTCGCCCGGCTGTTCCTCTTCGCTATTTTTCTGGCCAATCAGAAGGCGGGATTTCAAACGCTTCTGGAACTCGTTCGGTAAGAGTAAGTGCCCAGGGGCTCTCCCGCTCTTGTTGTAAACTTTCGCCTATGAAAATCCCGTTGTCCCGACTAGCTGCCCCTGGGTCTCCGAGGATGTAAAATCGCCAGATTCGCCTGGCAATCTGGCAAAACTTTGCCATATTCGCCACCATCGCCAAAATCGCCAGATTCGCATACGTGGTAGGCTTCGCTGTATTTAGCTAATTTGCCTAATTTTGGCAATTTGACAAAATTTCGCCATCTTTGTCACATTCGCCATAATCTTAAGATTCATCAGATTCACCAACGTGGTAAGCCTTTCTGTGTTTAACTAATTTGCATAAGTTTAAGTAAGGACTAATGGTGCCACGTAAACAATGACTCATTAGGGTGCATATGCCGCCAAACAGGATTCGACGTAGATTAGAAATAGCTTGAATAACTGACCTTTTTTCCCCAATGTGGCAGCCTTCACTTTTATCACTGACTTGATTTAAGAGCGCAATTAAAATCATCTCCAACGATACTATTGTCGTTTACATATTTTGCAAGCTTACACTTAACGTTGTCGAAAAAATTCACTTCTTGTGCTAAATCATTTGGAGCATGTGTCGCTTAGAGATACTGATGATACAAAAACAGGAACACGCGCCAGCATGAATGAGTCCCTTTGACTCGTTAAATCCATTAAATTGGAAACGGACCTTTCTCTCACATCGTGACATTGCTTTGTTGTTGTATTTCAGTTAACTATTACCGGTGCTGTGTTCAGCTTAGATGGAAAAGAGTGTATCATGGAGACAGTATCAGGGTCCCTCCCAGGCCCCACTGTTCAGTCGGGTAGCTGCCCTCATGCCGTGCTTACGCAATCGTGTATCTATGTTCCCGAGGAAGTGCGGGACACCCTCGTGGCAGCGGAGAAGCTGGGGGAACAGTTAGCGCGAGCTTTGATCGCTCGAGGAGCTGAGCAAGTGCTGCGTGCAGCTAGAGAAGAAAAAGATCTTGCTCATTAGGACAAAAAATTATTGTTCTGCTTAATCATACGACCCTACTTTTTTAACGACCTCAGCACTTTTTCGGAAGTAATTGTTAGTGAATGATAAATAAATTAAAAGGTGAAAGTTAACTGTTGTAGGTTTGTCTCAACCATGGAACTGCAAAGAGAAAATCATCATCATCATCACTCCACACTGATTTAACGTCGGATTCACGTAGTAGCTTATCCAGCTAATATCTGCGACGGCACTATAATAGTGCAGGTGGGATTACTAAAGATCAGACTGCAAGCTACGTGCGCTATTCATATGAAACCAAGATCGTCGTAAGTTCCCTTGTAGCTCAGTTACAGCATCCGACCGGTCATTGTACGGAAAGTCGTTGGAGTTCGACTCCCGTCGCGTCGGAAACTCAGAAGTCTTTGTAGTCCCATGCACAGGATAGTGACTGCTCATCGTAATGTCGAGCTCTCCCGAATTGATCTGTCTGAGATGTCCCCTTTTTAATCAGAGGAAGTGCATGTAGGGCAAGTTTATTTCTGTACAAGTTCAGGTCATTTCTTTGATCACGAATTTAATTTTTAGCAATGATAAAATGTGACCAAGAAGTTTGGAATTTCCGATCCTGTTTTTGTTCATTCTAACCGAAAACACAGAAAACAATTTCTTGATTTCGTGCTGTCACAGGAGTCGATCCACCTTAGTATGTGGATCGCGAAGATTGGAACCAGGATTGAAACGGAAATCAAATCCAGATTTAGGCCACCTAAAATGGATTTTTCAAACACTATTTCCGTTTTGCGTAAGGTGGCTGTTGGCGTACGCGTACCAGTACCCTCCTTCCGAGGAGAAAACGCGTTTCTCCTCGGGGGAGGGGGGGGGGGGGAGGAGGGTACGATTATGCGTAGGCTAGGTGGCTGTGAGTAAACTTGCAGGTAGACGGTAGAAATTTATGTATAAGAACAACAAGGCATTTTCGTTTGATACAGCAATTTCATTTTTTTATAAGTTCAGTGTACCGCATGACCTTTAGGGGTGTGAAAGGGTGATATTGTCTTCAACGGAGATAAATTAATTTGATTAAAAAATGTAGCTTTGTTTTAATCATATCAAGTTAAACGGGATCAGTAAGTTCACAAAATAAAAAAAAAATGTATGACAGCAAATTTGCAACAGCAATTTGCTGTGCTGTTTCTGTTATGTGAATGTTTCCTTGTGATTGGGCGCCTATGAAGGTTCCGAGATCTGGTGTTCTTTTCTATGCACTATCTCAATCTGCACTATATACTCTTGCTGTCGCTAGGTAAGTGGACCATGATTACAGTCAGATGCCATGTTTTCCTAACGTTTTGTCACTTTTTCTTAGTTGTTTCCCTGAGGTTTTATTCAATCCAAAAATGCCCTCATAGGTTTGTGGTCAGTGCTCGTCCCATAAATCGGTAAGAATTTTTTTTCAGGATTTTTGTGTCTGCACGTAAAGCTGTTAGCAAACTTTTGTAACCACTTTTGGGTAACGCACAAAAGGCTTACGTCACACTACCGGAAATGAAAATTCAACCATGGAAAATGCCTACGGATAAAGTGCTGAAAGGAGTTTCGAAGTCACCGCTTTGCTGCATTACAACCGGCAATACCGTGGCTCACTAGGATTTTTGCAGGGAAGTCTATCTGAGTAGGATTGTAACTGTTTTTGTGAAATCAAACTACTAGCAACTGGCTCGCTGAGATAACGCAGGCAAGGCTCGGCCACCTTTCACAGACAAGACTCGCTGCCAGCACAGCCGGGATTTTCACTACCAAGGTTCGGACCACATAAGAACACTCGGCAACAAGCAAAGGCTCGGGATTTTCACTTTCAAGATTCAGAGCAATAAATCCCGAAAACTGTGTTTCTCCCACTTTGACTTTTTTCGGAGTTATCAGTGCAAATTAACAGACCAACAGCAGCTGATTCACTATATTTCAATAATGTATTTTATTTTTGAACTTTTTTCTTTTCCTTTTCAATTGCTTTATTTACAAATCAAAAAGTAAGTCTGTACGATTCTAGCAATACGATTAAGCAATTAAACCGTATTACAGTATTTTTCTAAGATAGATTCAAAATGTTATTGAAGGAATAGTTATCAGACAAAAGAGAGGTGTTACAATATTGTGGGTCCCAGGAACAGTGGTGGGCCCGGAAGCGCCCTTCAGTCAGGCCCGCCCCATTTCCACGTCCAAACAGCAGGTGCAAGCGAAAACTCGCAAAAAGCGTGAGAAAAGGTTTCAATCTCGCCGCATATGGCGCAGCGATCCGTGACTCCGATTTTTTGCCACCGTTTAAGTTATGCACCAGTTTTAAGCAATCCTGTGCGCGATCCGCCGCGCTATAACGGCCTCCCAGTTGGTACTCAGGCCACCATAGATCCCTGACCAGATGGAGGGCCAGGCTAAAGTCATGTCAAGTTTCTTCTCCCAGATACCTGTGCATGGCAGGTTTCTGGGGGAAGGGTAAGCGAATTTGGCGTGAAACGTTTTGGCCTTGTGATCCGGCAGGAGCGTTAGATCGGTATCTAAACGGTCTAAACGGTATCTAAATGTGACTGAAATACATAGGGGTGAGGAGCCTATGTATTTCGGGACCGAATTAAAACTCAAAAAGGACCAACTTTTAGTCCGGTGGCTCAACACGGAGCCTATCCGGAAACGCGCAAAGAACACCCACTTAGACTCGTAAGTGGGGTCACCCACGCGAGGTAACCACCGCAGCTTTAGGGCCCGGACCTTCTCGATCGCGTTAATCATGGCTAGACTGCCTCGTGCAAAGGAAGTTGATACACGATCCTCCTTACTTGTTCCGTTTTACCATTCCAAAGGAAATCGAAAACGGCCTTGGAAACGCGAGTATTGATCCACTCCGGCATTGGCAAGACTGTGGTCGTATACCAGAGGCCTAAGGTACCAATGGTGTTTATTATCATTCGTGATTGTCCTTTGAGAGAAAGTGTGCGTGACCCGGTGTTCCCAGTTAGCGTGATCAAGGTTGACCCAGGTAATATTGATGTTAACCGGGCCGGTAGGTCGGCCGGCAAGGGTACCAGACGGGCAGACGTCTCCTATTTCCTTTGCGTCACGTCAGCGCGCAGGCTAGTCAGGATATTGTTAAACTCGCGTTCTAAACTGAACTTGTCACGTTTTCTCTCGCGTGCCGCGGAAACACTGTGAGAAACAGCGAGCTCCTTAAGCCGAAGTTTACCAGCATCCCACAAGACTCTAGGGTCGGAGAAAGCCGGTTTGAGCTCACGCCAGCCAGGCCAGAAATTATTCACTGCGATGTTTCAATTTGAGGTAAATCCGAACATGGCCTTCACTGGGGATAAACTTGAGGAAGCCACATCTCGCGCTCCCGTGCCGAGCGCGTTATGGAGACGACTGGGGACAAGTCACGTACCAACGTATGTAAACTAAGCAACACAAACTCGTAGACTGCCCCTCTGTCCAATGTTTTTGGAGATCCTTTCGCACAGAGTGGCTTATTGATCAATGTATTCCAGGTGTCAATCCTTTATGGTTACTTTCGCCCTTTCAACAAACCTTGCTCGTCGCAAAATATTTCATCTACAAGTCCTTCTTAAATGAAGAATCTTTGGATTTCTAGCTTTACAAATTAGGGTTAGGCGAGATAGCCTTTAGGTAATTTTTATAGCGTCCACAACAACACTATCACCAACTTTAATAAAAATTTCAACTCTTTTATATTACAAGCAATTTTATTTCTTGCAAAGTCTGATTTGTCTGCACTCCTATCTCCCTCTCACGTTATTATCTTTTAGTATCATTAACAACTTACAGTATTAGTATTCAATATCATCATCATCATCATCATCATCATCATCATCACCATTATTATTACAATTGATTTTTTTCCTTTAAAGTACCTAGAGGATACCTAGAGTGTATATATTACGCATGAGTGAGCAAATGTATTGTAAAGTAGCCGTAGGGTTGACAGCAATCTATTATTCTGTAGTTTAGTTCTATTGTAAACCTTCTGCTTTGGTATTGAAATGTTCTGAATGTTCTGAAAAAATATAATAAAAAGAATTGCACCCATTGTGTAATAAAAATTTCGAGGACTGTCAAATTGGACCCGTGGACCTGAAGGTCCTAGGCCGGGTCTAACTTGGCGGTCAGAGGAATTTCTTCCCAGCTGGACTGTAAGTCGTCTTGTTGGGTGTCAGTTTTTATACTGCGTACTGAACCACGTATTGTACAATTTGGAAAATAACTGAAAAATTGTATCAGGCTAACAATATAATTATTTTATTACGATAATTCCTGAGTATAGGCACGAAAATAGCCAATACAATTTGTGTGTTCTACACCAAGGAACAGAAAATGGGGCGGAAGAAGATTGAAACAAGCGTGCGAAAGTTCACAAGAAAAGTTATTTAATACTCGAACTAATTTGATACTTTTAAACTTCATTCCGCTTAATTGTCTGTCCCTTGTTCTTCAAGATAACCTGATCTCATCAAATCGAATTTTTCAAGCTAATTTACAGCAGTTTTTATTACGGATCCTGCTATTTACGTTTTACAAGTAGTTTACGATTAATTCATTGTCCATCTTGAAGCAAAGCTCGAAATAATCGTGGTTGGGGTTCCAGTCGCTTCCCAGCGCTTGTCACCAGTTGACTTCCACGTTTTCCTGCACTTGGCAGGGATTGCATGTTTCCCGCGCATGGCACCCGTTGAATGTTTTCCCGCGCTTGGCGCCAGTTGCACGTTTGCCGCGACAGACACCAGAATGACCAATCACAACAAACTTACTGTTTTCCAACCAATCAGAGACAAAACCAAAGCCGTCAGTGTGACAGCTGCCACGCCTTTTTTCGCGCGTATCACCCGCTGCAAGTTGTTGATTCGAGTTTTGATTGCTTTGCTGTGATTGGCCAAATCAGTAGTTTTGGTGCTGGTTTTAATTGAGATAGTTGTCGCAAAACAGGCTCTACTTCTGGTACTCAAAATATAAAGCACTTCTTGCATTAAAACAAAATATGAAAAAGAGACAATGTACCAAAAATAGAGTACGAAGTTACAAAGTTATCAGATTTTTCCTTAAGCACCGTAAGGAAATAAACGTATCAGCGGCGAGAACTTTCGAAATATGATTCTAGACGATTAAATTTCCTAAGCTACGCATCTGTGCTATACATCACACAGTTGGCCTTCCCAGTACGTGTCCTGGAAGACAAGCGCCAAGCTAGTGACATTCTCGTCCACAGAGTCCTCGGCCTCTCGCTGTCAGACATGGGTTCTGTAGTCGATAAGGGTTGGCCGATTTCAAAACGACTAGCCTGTGAACTGGGTCCGCGGGGGAGGAAAAACCGTGACAAAAATTGGCGGGGACGAAAACGGGGCCCCAGTACGCCATCAGCTTTTTTCGCGTTATTTTCCCCACCGCGGAGCCTATTCAGAGCTACAAAACGACACGAATACGATATTAACTAATATTTAACATTTATCGATGATGGCCGTGTCACTACGACTCATACTGTGACGTCACCGCTCATGGTAGAGTCCACGCGTGCGTTTCTCGAAAGACCCGAAACTTTTCGGGCCGATTTAGCCTTCCACGCTGTCGTTTTTAGGGGAGTCGTATTACCCACAACTGCACTAAAAACGACTGCGTGAGAGGCTTGGCCTGATCTCGGGCACGATAATTCACACTGTACCTTCAGATAACAGCTTCAAAGCACGAAACTTTGCTATGAGTTCAACATGAATGGTTGTTATTTTTACAAATGGCTTTCCGAGGCAGAAAAGTTATCAGGTCTTTCCAGAAACGCGCACCAGGGTTTTCTGTTAAATTTAACAGATACATGCCACTTCTCTTTCCAAGTTGCCACAGAAATCTGCAGTATCGAACATTTCGAATCAATCAATACCACCCGCAAATACTTTTTTAAACGTCCCCTGTATCGATGGTCATTTGAGCATCTGGGCCTTGCTGGCCAAATATGACCTCGTCGTTCACGCCAAATTTCCCAGGCCTAATTTCCTATAATCCTAAAATTAATAGCACTAAGGTCAAAGTTCTTCTTTCCTGTTCGGCTCTTCATTTTTTCCGCCCTTCGTTGTTTCCGTGGAATTTGTTGGCTCTTTAAGCTCCACTTTCCCCGCCAGAATATCTTCCACCCATTGCTGAAGATGGCGAAGCTTGGTTTCCTTGCCTTTTTTCTCGAACCAGGAGCTTTTGCTCTGCACATCAAGATACGAATTTTTCTTAGTGATTTTTCGGTGTGAAGTATCGAGTAAAAATGTACGGCGGTACTTCACACTGAAACATCTAATAAGATATATTTATTGTAACAGGATGAGCGCGCGCACGGTACTGTCCAACAACCAACTGTACAATATCGTGTTTTTCCTCAGTGCGCGAGCGGGCGGTATCCTGCGAATCCTGCAATCTGATTGGTTCTGGGAGCGGGCAGAATTTTCCCGTCTCTGACCACGGTCAGGTAACCGCGCAAAAACCATGAGTGAAAATCTAAACACAGCAAAATTCGGCTGAACTCGGAAAGTTTTTTATAGATTTTTGCCTACAAGATGCGAATTTTTCGTTAACTCACAATTCTCACATGTGTTGTAAGTGGGAAGTCTAACAAGGAGGGGAATTAAAGGCCTTGTAATTCCTTAAAAAGGCAAGTACTTGTCGTTTTGATATTGTGTTTGATTGTAGCTTCATAGCATGACGGCTCGTGATGTCACTTTACACAGCAGTTTAGTTTTTGAATTGTGCTCGCTGCAATGCCTTTTGATCCCGATGCTTACTTTAAATAACTTAATTTTTTAGTTTTTTTTTTTCTTGTTTATCGAGATTCCGCTTATTTTCATTCAAGAATGATTGTGGGCTTCTCTGGAATTTTGCTTTTTCATCTGCCACGAATGAAGACAAACGCCGGCGCACAGTTCACTTGATTAAAAGTGAAATTACACTGAACAGTTTCGCTAAATAATAATGATAAAATTGTTTACTTCCGAAGAACCAGGACATACGTTTCCAAGTTCAATGCAAAACGGGAAAAGAAAGGAATTAGACAAAACAGAAATTTATTTCAAGTATTCCTGTTTACGCAAGGGCGATGGAAATCCTTCTTGAAATGCTCCTCAAGTTTGAGTACTGTTTTAAATACGGTTTTGAGTTTAGTAAGCTAAATTGTTAGCTTTTAATTTAGGCTGTTTTTCTTTATGCCGGCTACGATTTCTCAAGTGAATGTCTGTTCTTAAAAGACAACCTTTTCCGAGTTGATAGGGTAGTCTTTTGTCGAGAAAATTAAGCTCAAACTTAAAAGTTTCAAAAGTTTGTGATTACATTCGCTCCCCAGTTTCCTGGCACCTGACTCAATGAAACTTACTCGCGTACCTGCAACCTTCAAAGATTGCCCTGTAAACTCGCAAATGTTGGGAAAAATAAATGTTATTTACCGGCCGAGGTCGGACCGTATAGGGAAAACTGTGCCCTCGGTCTTGAGTACGGCCCGAGGCCGCAGTTTTTCCCTATACGGACCCCCCGGCCGGTAAATAACATATATATATAGATCTATTTGTACTCGTTTCGCGCGCTTTCTGTACAATAACCAATGCAGTTGGATAGCAAACGTTAAAAAATTAGCCTTTGTTCAGGCGCGCAGTTTCCAAAGTAACGTGAGCATACATGCATGAAACCAGAATGTAACTTACTTAGGGAAGTGGTCATTCACAAGTGTACTCGATGAGGACCCATCTAGTGGAGGGGTAGGGGGTGTGGGGGGGGGGGGGGTATGCAAGATATCATCTCTCTGATTAGCCAAATGGACAAAATTTATTGGCCTCAAAATTTGAGTTGAGACTTTCATATTAGGTGTGCATGAAGCTTGCATTGCTGGAGAAATGGCACAAGGAGGTTTGATTCTTTTTCTTGGTTTCTACTCGTTATAGAATGAGGGCTATTTAAACAAGACACCATCTTTTAAGTTGGGGGAAGGGGGGTACATGAAGAGACCACCTGTCTTTTTGGAGAGTGGTGGGTCCTGTATGAGTACAATAGTTTTGACCATTTCCCTTGAGTCGTTAAATTGGCCTTTGAAGAAAGCACATAACGAATGTTTGACTCAATCGAAAGCTATCAACTATCTTCACATCTCAGATTCGAGAAAATTAGGCGACTGAGGCTTCGTGGCCACTGTTTTAGAAGTAACAACAAAATCGCCTCAGGAAAATCTGGAAACGTTACGCTACGGCAATGAGAAGATAAATGTGACACTAACTTGCTGTGGAAACAAAAACAAGCGATAGGTGTGGTTGGCCACTTCAAAACGAGTAGAGGTCTGGAACCTAATCGTGAATAATCGCCGAAAAACTGCTAGCCCTCCAAGCAGCAGTTTTTAGCTTAGGGGAGGACGTAATACGACTCCCCTAAAAACGACTGCATGGGAGAATACAAAACTACAGGTCTTCCCCTCCCCCCCTCCCCAAATAAAAGAGAAAATCCCATACAAACGTCTCTATTTTGAAACGTGTGCCCCCAGTATGTCGGATTTTTATGGGTCATTTATTCAGCCCCTACTCAACATGTAGTTCCAAAATTAGTAGGATTTATTGTTTTAGATGCTTTATCGGATGATTTACATACTTTCAATCAATCAATCAATCAATCAATCAATCAATCAATCAATCAGTCAATCAATCAATCAATCAATCAATCTGTCAGTCGTTCGTTCCGAGTCCTCTGTTCGATTCTTAAGCGGTCAACAAAAAAAAAGAATGCCAATCAATCATTTAAGAATGCCTCAGAAACAACTTACCAGTTTAGGCTCAATGACTTCGATTGCAGGGGAATTAACATCGATATTGTAGGAATTCTGCCAGTAATCACGCATCTTTAACAAAAAGAAAATGAAGAGATTAGCTTATTGATTGGCCAGCCACAGGGCAACCACACAAGACTTTGCTGCAACCAAGGACTTCAGAATAACCCGGAAAAATTAAACCACACAGGAGTCGCAAAAACTAGTGTAGGCAAAACTCGGAACACGCAAAACAGCAGCAACAACAACAAAAAATAAAAAAACGCAAAACTGTGAAATTGCGTATTTAGGGAGCCCCAGTCAAGTAAAGAAACACTTGAGCACAAGAACAACACTAGACTTAAACTTACCGTTGGAAAGGGATCTGGATCGACCCACAAAAAGTGTAATTTCTTGTTGTCAGCATAGCGTTTGGCCAGTGACTTCACCAGGGAGAAAAATTGTGCGCCGTCTGGTGAAACAAAATGAATCTGAGCATCACTTATAGAACCATTTAAAAGTAAGGAAAAGTTGCACACGGTCCACGGGTGCCCCACGTGGCCGGCGCTTAACTGCAGTTTCTGTAGATAGAAGCAACTAACGTCACTACTCCCCCCCCTCCCCCCTTGGTGGAATGCTTGTCCTTCGCACGGATATGCCCGGCATTTCACTAGGCTCCCCTCAACGATTCGTCTGATTACATTTATACCCCTGAGTACAGGTAGATCGTCAATGTAGGGTTACGTTTCTTGCCTCAGAAAACAATATGACAGCACGTGATCACCACGCCTTCTAAGGACGTTCATATTAGGTAAATCACAACTGCTAAAGAAGTCCCAGAGGTTTTTTTTCTCCTTGGTCCAAGTCTCTGTAACTTCTCACCAAATCATAGTGTGGTCCCAACACCACATACACGACTCACTGTGTGCCCGTGTTTACTTTGAAATAACTCTTTTTTGATTACAAATTATTCTTCTGGGTGATGAAAATCAAGATTGCATTTCGTTAATAATGTCACTGGTAAGCCACAAAACTGAATTCAATATTAACATTCACCATGGAATAGCTTGCCTTGAACTACTGAGCCAAGGACAAAGAAAGAGACATACCGTTCGTGTCCAATCTCACAAACGCCGTGACGAGGTAACCTTCCACTTTTGTTGACTGGGAACGAAAGCACATGTTGTTAGCAGAGAATTACGCTTGGCTTAGCCTGTGTTTAGTCGCCCGATCCCCCCTTCCGATTCTTCTTGAGGGTCGCGGGCGGCTATGTATGGGCTACGCTTGCCTTAAAACAGACGACCATTTGCAACCTTCCTTATCAAAATAATGCCTCAACAATGAACGTCTTTGGTCCTTTATCGGCAATCTCCGGAAATCTTCCGAAATTGGTTGGAAATTTCCGAATGATCTTCAGAGCTGCCTTTTTTCTTGAGGGTGCAGGCGGCTATGCATGGGCTACGCTTGCCTTAAAACAGACGACCATTTGCAACCTTCCTCATCAAAAGAATGCCTCAACAATGAACGTCTTCGGTCCTTTATCGGCAATCTCCGGAAATCTTCCGAAATTGGTCGGAGATTTTCGAATGATCTTCAGAGCTGCCTTTAAAATCTATATAGATTATATATCAAACATAATTTTTAGTTTGGCACACAGCAAGTGCTCCTCAATACGTGTTTGTAACTACGCCTCACTAAATGTTCAAAATCATCCTCAGCTCTGACGGCACAAGTTCAACCTTAAACTCCGCTTGCGGTTGGTAAACGAGTCAAGACGTCACTAAAAAGTTTGTAGCTAAAGGTCTCCTTCTCTCCTTCGCAATACCCCCGCGGGCTTATTTTTTCTTTCTCCAGCCTCTGTTCGTTTTAGTTGTCCTCTCGTCACTCTCCGCTCGATTATATGACCGTATGAGAATATAGAAGAAGCGTCTACAGAGGGGAGAGGCTGTGTCAACGATTGCATCGGAGACTTAAGACATCGGTACAACAAGACAATTTTCCCTGGTTGTGAATGATTTTAATGAATTAAATAAATTAAAAATGAATTAAAATTCTACTCACACGACTACTTCACACTGTATCGACACTGAAAGGAGATTCAAAGGATTACTTACCCAAGTATCGTGGATATCTTCAAGCCTGATCTTCGTCAAAACGCTTCTGTTTCAAGCAACGACAAAACAAACTATAAGCGTGATAAATTACTGAGCTTCAAGAAGCAGCCCGAATTGTTTCAAAACACTACGGACCACCTTATTTTGAAGTCGTCAGTGTTGCAAATTTCTTCCACAAACGTTAAGGTTAGTTGTCTTGGGTTTTGGACAGAAGATAAATGCACACTCCTCCTTTTGAAGACTATCTTAAGTTTGAAAGAAAAGGTCGCGGCGAAAACCTAAGGAAATTCCTTTTTGCCTCGTTTGCATAAAAATTCTGAATTCAACCAGTATGCGTCTCATAGTGGATTTGGTTTATGTTATGAAAGCACTGAATACACTTGGGACGTCAGGAGAGAAGGGGCGTAACCACGAATTTTCGATAAGAGGGGTACAAAGGTCCACTTGTACTTTTCTAGTGTAAATGTATTTAATTATTACACCATGCCCACCCACCCACCCCGACCCATTGCAGAAAGTACTCGTTAAACCAAAGTTTTCTCTCGTGCTCTCCAGACTTCTCAAATGTGCCCATAAAAAGTAGCCATACACCAGTTCTTATCTTTACACCACAACTATAACATCTGATTCCACCACATAGGAAAATAACCCTTTCTTGTTCATCTTAACTGCCTATGGAGGTCTTATTCCGGGGGAGGTACTCAAATGACAAGAATATAGGGTAAAGGCACTGTTAAACCAGGCAATTTTTTACAACTTGCAACGCAACGGCGTTGCGAGACAACTTGCGGACGAAATTGCGCGCGTAACACCCCACTTCGCAACATGTCCTGCAACGAAAAATTGCATTTACGAGATACAGACTTCTGTTTTTCGCAACGTTGCGAGATAAGTTGCAGAATGTATCGTACATTCTGCATCTTGCCTCGCAATGATCTCGTCATCTGTTTCTTTGCAAGTTGCAGGAAATAATTGCCTCGTGTTACAGCGCCTTATAACTGTCTGACTAGTTTTCAGTGAGATGACGTACATAAAGCCATACTCGAAGGTGTAACATTTACTTACTTTTTGTTCTTTTCGATGAAGTCGTTGATATTTTCTTCTGTTATGGCCTTGATAGAAAGCAAAAGACAATACCATTGAGAAATCAAGTAAATCATGTTAAAATATCTGAGTGAATTCTCGATTGGCTCTCAGTCATTGTCAACGAGAGTCTCGGCCATAAATATGACGTAACATGTGACGCAATCCCGTCATCGGCCCGAGGCTAAATATTGCCAAATTAGTTTGCTGTTTTTGTTTTCCTGGTACTTCAAATTAGGGAGAATTTGTCGCCACATCGATGAGATATCTTCTATCGTGGCAAAAAAGTGCTCCTTGATGATACACTTTTCTGTAATTGGAAATGTACTCCGTTTTCTTTAAAATAAAATTTTCTTTTTTTTAAAACAAAATTTCCGAAAAATAAAGTTCTTCATTTGCCAACAAAAAAATAATAATAATAATCCGGTTATAATTATTTACATGCTTGTTACCTGATTTGACGGAAAGGAAACAGGTTTCTCAAACGGCTTCACCAGTTGAATGCTTTTTGGCTTCTTGAGTCTCAACGACTTGGCAAGCTGGTGAAGAACAAAAGTATTTCATTAACGTAACTTACATATACTAAAAAGCCTCGATGGGGAGCTGCCATAATCTGCTGTGTTATACTTATCGTAACTGATTTACCAGCCCGGGGGCTGCAAGTTTTTCAGCTTATCAAGCATCTATCTTTCTTCATCTGTGTGGATTGTTTCAAACAAGTTCATATTTTGAGGTGAGGTTGTTCAGCACAGGAACTTGGCCTTTGAACAAATCGACTGGATCATCTCTTGACTGGACTAATTCAGGGTCCGGTTGTTCTGAAAAGTAGCGTTCACCACGATTAAATTTGAATGAAGTCATACCTTAACGAGGTAGATTCCTGTAAATTCCTTTAACCAACAAATTGACTTTGGCTGGTTTCAAACTGTAACATAAAATTAGAAGTAGCGGGGAGCGCCAATTTTTGGCGCTCCCCTCGCTTCGTGTCTCCTCGAAATTTCACGCGCGCGCGTTTTCCGCCCGCCTCACAAAACGCCATCGCCAAAATAAGAGACTGCTCGCAGTCTACCCCGGGCGCAAAAACAGGTAATAAAAAGAATTTTCCAAAGATGGCAAGGCGTGCAAACAATCTAACCTTGGACGAGGAAAAAATGTGAATTTCTTGCACAGTTTATAGTTGGGTCTAAAATAAAAGGAGTTGGGGCTCTAGGCCTCAGGGCTAAAAACGTAGGGGCTCTAAGGCTCCAAGACAGAGAAATTGGGGCTCTAGTGCTCCATTTGGCCAGAATCAGCAATTCTGTCCGGGCTCCGTGTGGGGAAAGGACTCGGGATCCAGGCTCCACGGAAAAAATATTGCAGGGCTCCAGGGCTGACCAAAGACCACCCCCCTCCTTTGGGATCCTGTATAGCATTGCGTCTCAAAACAACATAAATTTTCTAAACATACCTTTTTATCCCAAACTGCAAAGAATGGCAGCAGAGGTTGGTATTGCTTGGCTGAATCTTCAAATGCCTTTATTTCTGAAAGACAGTATAATCAAAATAAAGTAATAAGGTAAAACAGTAACGTCAGTTTGTCAGTTGACACGATAACAGTACGACTGTCGATGATGGTCTTTCATAAAAATAACCAAAACTGCACAGATGTGTCATTTATACTCATAAGATATCAGCATTGATTATTCACGAGCTGCTTTTTTTGTGTGAGTTTCCCTTTAACAGGGGATCAGTTTGCATTGTTATGAACTAAACGGAAGTATGTTTTGTTGAGAACTTAGGTGTGAAACAGGCAAGCAAAGATCACAGATTTGGACAACACATCCTCAAGCACTCCATGTTCCGATGGTTAACCTCCCCCCACCCCTCCTTGCACCACCCACCCCAAGATGGCAATAGCTGTACCTGGTGAGTCCTTCTCCAAATAACCTATGACTTTACTGCCATCAACATCGTCAAATACAGTTTTCTGTTTCTTGCTCTCTATAAGAGTCACGGGAGGCTCAAACATCTAAAAAAGCAATTGTAGTACACATCAGTCAATTGGAGCTTGTTCAGGGTCACCACTTAAGCACCATGTTCCATAAGCCCCCAGCCAAACGGATGCAACATTTCTATTCATCACTGTTCAATGTGGTGTTGTACCGCTTAAATAAAACCACCGCAAGTTAAACACAAGT
Source organism: Siderastrea siderea (assembly GCA_964030785.1). Lineage (NCBI taxonomy): Eukaryota > Metazoa > Cnidaria > Anthozoa > Scleractinia > Rhizangiidae > Siderastrea > Siderastrea siderea. Next base: position 18,368,447 of record OZ034975.1, read on the forward strand.
CTGATTTATTGACTCCATGCTCGCGACGACTACAAGGGAAGCGGGAGTTCCTTTCGACCGCGTGCTCGTATGATTGACAGATGTCACAACACTACATCTCTCCCCTTCTTGATAATAAACTTACAATCATATATGTCGGCTAACAAGATCAAATAACTTTACAATAACATCAACAAATGATAAGCATGCCTTCTAGTAACGAGTCTTTTAAAATGTTAAGTGTTTATGCTAGTAGATTATTTGAACGTAATCTGCGAGACTCGCAGGGGGTCTCCTTTGTCTCTGTGACCTCCGCAGGCCTCCGTCATTTGCGCTTGGGGGGTTTGGATCTTCATCTTGTGTCGGAACTTCGGTTTGTTCAGCAGGTAAGTCCTCTGGTTCTTCCTGTTCTCTGCGATCTCCTTCAGCTCTCAGTTCTTTAGGGATGATTTTAAACATGGATGAGTTTCGCGTTATGGACTTGAAACCGTCGCTAGCTGTAACCATAGATCCTTTCTTTTCCTCAACAACAAGGGGTTCTGGGTTAAAAGGAGTGCTTAGTTTGTTTTTCTTTGGTTGTCTCACAAGCACTGTATCTCCTGGTTTGATATTGCTTGGTTTCGTGCCCAGTTTCGAGTCTGCATATGCTTTGATCTTTGACTTCTGTTCTGCATCTCTCTCTGCCATAGTCTTCTGAGTTTCCTGCAGGGTGTGCTGTCTAGCTGGTGTTGGTGATACTTCTGGCAGGGTGATCTTGAGTTTCCTTCCATTCAGTGCTTCGCTTGGAGATACATTCGTGGTCGTGTGCGGTGTCGCACGATACTGTCTGAGAAATTTGTACAGTTCCTGTTTCCAATTTTTTCCCTCAACGACAGCAGTTCGCACACACTTCTCAAGGTTTGGCATAAAACGCTCTGCCTCGCCATTGGCTCTCGGCCAAAGAGGTTGAACTTTCCTGTGATGGAATCCTAAATGCTTCGCAAAATTGCTGAACTCGACTCCGTTAAAAGGGGGGCCATTGTCTGTCTTCAGCTCGTCAGGGATTCCTTGCCTTGCAAATATGGCGTCGAGCCTAGGGATGACAGATTTGGCTGATGTGGACTTGACGATCTCAACTTCCGGGAAGCGGCTGTATTCGTCAATGACTACTAGGAGATAGTCACCCGAAGGGAATGGTCCAAGGAAATCCATTGCCAGCATTTTCCATGGCCCACTAGGTAGCGGCGTCATCTGCAGAGGTTCGATTCGCGATGACTTGCTTGGAGTTACTGCTTGGCATGCTAGGCAGTTATCGACTTTATCCTTGACCATCTTGTCTATCCCAGGGAACCAAACTTTCTCACGAATTAAGCGCTTCGTCTTTACGATGCCTTGATGTCCCACATGCGCCAGTTCTACGGCTCTTTCTCTCAGCTTACTTGGGACAACGATTCTGTTACCTCTCAGTATCACTCCACTGTAGACCAGTAGCTCGTCCTTGAGTCTTTTGTAGTCCAGTATCTCAGGATCAGTCCAGCGGTCTGTCTCGATCGCCTTGATCAGTGACTGGAGTGTGGAATCTTTCTCTGTTTCAGCTTGAATCTCTTGAAGTGTCATAGCCTTTGGTACGGCATTGATGCAAACATAGTTCACATACTCATCGGCAACGTTTCTCTCTACGGTTGCTTGGAGGTTTGGGTGTCTGCTCATGAAGTCAGCGGGGTTCTCAGCATCCTTTCCGGGTCGATACACAAGATGACAGTTGTACGGCATCAGTCGTAGCTTCCATCGGTCCATGCGAGCTGAAGTGGGCTTGTGACTCTTAGAGATGCCTAGGAGAGGCTTGTGATCCGTCACGATTGTAAACTCAGATCCGTAAAGGTAAAGATGAAAATGTTCCAGAGCCCACACGATCGCTAGCATTTCCCTTTCTGTTTGTGAGTATCTGGTTTCCACGTCACTGAGTGCTCGACTCGCGTAGCTGATAACCTTGCCGTCCTGCGCTAGTATTCCTCCAAGACCGACAGGGCTTGCGTCGACAATCACTTCGGTCTCTTGAGCAGGATTGAAGTATGACATGACATGGTTCTTAGTCAGACTGTCCTTGAGTTTGTCGAACGCATGTTGCTGTTCGTCTGACCACTGCCAAGGTGTCTCTTTCTTGGTGAGAGCCCGTAACGGTGCCGTGATTGTAGCATACTCTGGGATGTAGCGCGATACGTACTGGGCCATTCCTAGTAGTGACTTGACTTCGCTAACACTCTCTGGCTCGGTCATGTTCGTGATGGCCTCTATCTTCTTAGGATCTGCTCTTATTCCCTCTCTGCTGAAGATGTGGCCGTAAAATGAGATCTCGCTCTTCGAGAAACTGCATTTCTCCTTGTTCAGGCGTACATCATGTTGTTGGAGTCTGGTCAGGACACCATAGAGATTCTGGTCATGCTCTGCTGTGGTTGCTCCGAACACGATGATGTCGTCAGAGATATTCTTGCATCCCGGTAGGCCTGTAAGTATTTCCTCGATTGCATTCTGGAAGATCTCTGATGCAGCGTTTATTCCGAACATCAGACGTTTGTACCTCCTCAGACCTACATGAGTGCTAAATGTCGTGATGTGGCGACTCTCTGGTTCTAGCTCAAGTTGATGGTATCCGGAGGAGAGGTCTAGCTTGCTGAAGACGGTCGCACCGTTTAGATCGGCGACTAGGTCATCTATGGTCGGCATCAGGTGCTTCTCACGCTTTACCGCCTTGTTAGCTTCTCGCATGTCTACGCATAATCTGACTTCTCCAGAGCTCTTTGGGACCACTACGATGGGGCTTACCCATGGGGTTGGGCCTGTCACCTTTTCGATGATGTCTAAGCTCTCTAGTCTCTCCAGCTCCTTTTCCACGTCTTGCCGTACATGAAAGGGGATTCGGCGGTGTGGTTGTTGTTTGGGCTGCACATCCGGGTCTATGTGAAGCTTGACTACCTTTCCTTTCACTTTGCCGATGCCGCCAAACAGATTTTCAAATTCGCCGCTCGCCAGGTACTGGGGACTAGTTTTGTCTTCTCCGACTTGGTTGACAATCTTTAGGAGTTCTAGCCTTTGCGCGGTGTCATATCCTAGGAGATTTCCTGAACTGCCTTTAACAACGTGCAGAGTGGCTGGCGTGCTGTTGGATTTTGCAGTTATCTTGGCGTGAATGGTTCCTAGCAGGGGTAGGGGTGTGGGTGATCCATAAGAGAAAATTCGCCGTTTGGATTGTTCTAGAGGTTTTACTTTGCCTTTGTAGATTCTTTGGTAGGTGACTTCGTCGATAAGATTAACTGAAGCTCCGGAATCCAGCATCAGTTCTACGTATTCTCCGTCGATCTCCAATCTGCACATGGGTTGTTTCTTCTCTCCTATTGCGTATACGTAGTCTTCCTCATCTGTGTCTTCTTTTTCCGTCACGCGTTTCACCGAACCGGGTGGAACTGTTCTACAAACTTTAGCAAAATGATTGAACTTGCCACAGGAGGTGCACTTCTTGTTTTTAGCAGGGCAGGAGTCTCTGTGGGGGTAAGCGCCACCGCAATTTCTGCATTTGGATGACTCTTCAGTCTTGCGTGACTCCTTGCGTGACTCGCTGCGTGATTCGCTGTGTTCCTCTCGTCGGCGACCTTTGCCTTTCTTTGGACGCCTGTCGCTCTTCTTTTTGTGGTTTACAGTGTTCACCGTCGTTTTGTCACTCTCCACTTCTTTAGCTTGCATATCACTGAGCTCCAGGGCTCTGCCAGCTTTTAAAAGTGCAGTTAAATCAAGGTCTTCACGTAGTGCTTTCCGCCTCAGTGCGTTTGACTTGCAGCTTAGAATAATTTGCTCCTTGATTTCTTTATCGGAATTTGCAAATTCGCAGGTCTTCGCAAGAGTTCGAAGTCTTGTATGGAAACTGTCCAAACTCTCGCCCTCGTTTTGCTGAGCTTTCCTGAAATTGTAGACCTCGTAAGTCGTGTTGACTTGGGGATTGAAGTGAGCGGTAAGTTTTTCGACGGCCGTTTTGTAATCTTTGTCTTCGCCGGTGCCTTCAAGCGTGTCGAAGATCTCGTCGACTTCGGGACCGCTGTAATGTAGCAGAAGAGCACGTTTTTGTTTTGCCTCTTCGATACCCATTCCTACAATTAGATTCTCGAATCTGGCTAGCCATTTCTTCCACCTTGGACCCACATTGCCGTCTAGGTGTACTTGGAAAGCCGGGAAAGTCGGAAGCGAAACTGCCATTTTGTCAAATCTTTGTCAGGATTATCTTGTCCGCGCTTTGGGATTTGAGTTGTGTTGTCCGCACTTCGGGACTTGAATTGCTTTGTCCGCGCTTTGGGACTTGAATTCTCTCACTGGATACGCTCCGTGGATCCTCGTCGCCAGGTGTGGTGTTGTACCGCTTAAATAAAACCACCGCAAGTTAAACACAAGTCTGATCTATTGACTCCATGCTCGCGACGACTACAAGGGAAGCGGGAGTTCCTTTCGACCGCGTGCTCGTATGATTGACAGATGTCACAACACTACATTCAACATTGTTGAATTTGGCAAGTTATTGCATTAGGGCTTCTGATAACCCTTTTAGTCCCAAGACCAAGTGCCCTAAATGAGAATTCAAGACAAATCCCAAATTTCATTTTGTAAAATACTTAAACATAAATAGTACCATGTGAAAGAACTGCTAAAGAGGTTTCATTTGAATGGTCACATCATAGGATTTCATCCGCAGACTCAAAAGTTAGAACCACTTTAAATGTCTCCATAACTGACGCTGGGAGTGAAAGGCTTATAATAAAAGATGTTAAATGAGTCTGAAGGATATTCAATGGTGTTGAATCAGGTGTTGTACTCAGAGTATTGCATGCACAAAATTTGACTTCCATTAAATGGCACCCTTGGGAGAAAGAGGGTTAAAATGTGTCATGTTTCTTTTCTAACTGCTTATTTTATAAACCTACAAATACGAGGAAGTGGTTGGAAATCACAAATTTCTGACCCCTCAAAGTGTCAATTGCCCAATATGTACAGACTACAAGCAGGGCCTAAACATCCCTTTAAGGTTTGAAACTCTCCACTAACCTTGTGCAAAAATCCCACAAGAATGTCTGCTGACCTGTCCAGATAAAAACAGAGAGCACATGGATGTCAGCCTTTCATCTATGACTACAAAGAGGTGTGTATAGGGGGGCAAGATCACATTATTTCACTGAAAATAAAACAGTGGTTTCATGCACATTCCAGTTCATCATCTTTTACAACATTTTGGATAATGGAGCCCTACAAAATCACAATTCACAACAGTTAAAAACAAACTGTTCTCGCTTCATGGGTAAATTAATCATGGCAAAACACAGCTCATGGCTGCTTAGCAAATCATGTTTCACAAAAAAGAAAAGAGCCATTTCACATTTCACATTTTCATGGGCACAAAAATACCCTATACCCCACTCTACAAATGTAAGGGGAATATTCTTCACATTAAATTTTAACGTCATCATTGCAGAGCTGCAAATTATTATTATAACTATTATATTTTTTTTGGTATGAAAGGATACATGCTCAAGGAAGATTTTTTTTTACAAAATATTCATAGACATTGGTATTTAAAACATTCATTTGAACTTAATTATGTCATTAATAAACAAAATATACCTGTGTCCAAAGTATTCTATCCTCTTTCCTCTATGAAAAATCATAATTGCACCAGAGTATTTCACTCCTAAAAGTAATTAAAACAAAAGAAATTAGCTCATAATAGTATTAAAAATATCCTCAAACAACTTTTTAGGAACTGATTTTTCTCTATAATGTTTACCCACTCACTTGATTAATGATCAATTCAAAATAGTTGCAAAGCCCTCAAAATACTAAATGTGACCAACAACAGGTATTGTACATAGTTGTACAAGTACAGTGGCTTTGTGAGCTCTGCCATTCAGCTTATTGATGCACTCACCTACACTTTGAGCTAACTCCATATTGTCTGCCACATTCACAATGCCGATATTCACACCCTGTGGTTGAAGGACCCGTGCTACAATCTATAAAAAGAAACATCTCTGAAGACTGATAAACTTCTTAGTATACAGTTTTTGGCTCAGCAGGGGAGGACTCACACCGCTTCCAGACGACGTCTAGGATTGGTCGAGGAGAACAATAGGTAAAGAACGAAACAATAGCCCTAACCCTGATAACAATAGACGGTGCAGGTTATAGGGACCAATGAAATTAGAGGTTTGGAACCCTGCAGGTCTACCGCTCACCAGACCTGTTTTTGCCCCCCTCCCCCCCCCCCCCCCATGGAGTGTGGAGTGTCCCCTTTTGGGAGATGCCATCTTATGGGTTATGGCAGTCCCCTCATGGAAGGTGCCATCTCATGGGGTATGTGGGTCCCCCTATGGGGTGTCATTTAGTGGATCTTGTCCCCTTTTTGGTGTCCCCTTTATGTGGGAGGTGTCCTATTAAGTGAGTTGTCCCATGATCTGTCCCCTTTTGAGTCTTTTCATTTGCTTTTTTTAATGTAGAATTGAAGTCAGCATTACTTTTCTTTAATTTGCTTAATTTGGCTTTTGTTAGTGAGAAATACCATCAGTTGTCAGTGCAGTGTACCAGTGCTCTCTATAGGATTCCCTCTTGGTAAAAATCCCTTCTGGGGTGTCCCTAAGTGGGAGGTGTCCCTTTATGGCATGTGTTCCTTTATGGAGAGGGATATTTTTCCTGCTGAAGGTGCCCCTTTATTACAGGAGGTGTCACCTTACGTTGTGTGCCTTTAATTTATGGTAGGTGTCCCTTATGGAGTGTCTTTTTATGGGACGTGCTCCCTAATGAGGTTTCTCTTTGAGAAGTGTCCCTTTATACGAGGTGATGCCTTATTGGAGGTGTTCCCAATTTAGGTGTCCCTTAAGGGGAGGTTTCCCCTTAAGATAACTTTATCTAGGCAATATCACCTTATGGGATATCCCTAATGGGGTGTCCACTTCAGGAGGTGTTGTTGCAGTTACGTGTCCCCTTAAATGGGAGACGTCCCCTTAAGTTGTGTGCCTTAAATTTATGAGAGGCTTCTCAGATGGGGTATCTCATTACGGGGTGTCCTCTTATGGAACTTGTGTTGCCCTTTTAGAAGCCCCTTTACAAGGGATGCCCCCTTAATGGGAGGTAACTCTAATTAATGAAGTGTTCCTTTATGGAAGGTATTCCCCCACGGAAGGTGTACTCAGACGACCTTCATAACGATCGTGTCAAAAAGTACACACTAGTGACCACAAGTGACCACAAGCTGACCACTAGTGACCACGAGTGACCGCAAGTGAGACTGCATCAAAATAGTTTGCTGACATCACGATAACATCATAATTATGTCATTTTAACAAATAACCACTATTGAATGGCAGATGGACCATTTCCATAGACTTAAATTGGAGTGGGAAGGGAAGGGGGACAGGGTGGGGTGGGGGGCTTGAACTTCCTTCCACCTGTACCCTTTAATTTTGGTTCCCATCTCTTTACCTTAAGTTTTTAAAATGCAAAATATAATCGAATTTTGTGTTTATAGTTTTTCTTATTTACCCCACTTTCCACCACCTTGAGAATCCCACCTCCCGTTCATCCCCCCTTTTTCCCAGGTACCTGCCTCTGTGCCCACCACCTCACATCTGAAGGCTACCAGTGATCAATATGGCGCGATTATTTATTTATGACAAGTTTTATTTAACTAAATTTTGCCTCTAGAGACTTAACTTTGAGAAATCGAGGGAACAGTATTTGGCAAGGCTTTATTTTCGTGATTTCAATACAATAATCATTGCAACAGACATTTCATCTTTTTAGTATTTATTTCTATGGGATTTTCAAATTTTTCATTTACTATTAGTCAGAAAAATAAATCTTAGGAAACTGCTCTCTCGTTCACGCACTCCTGATCATTGGTAGTCTTGGGAAAGTGACATTGGTGGGGGGCAGGAGAAGGGAACCCAGGAGAAGGGGGGGGGGGATGTACGGGAGGCAGGAAAAGAGAGGGCGGTAAGCGAGGTTCTCCAGGTGGGGGAAAGCGGGAGAAGTAAGAAAAAAAACACAACATTGCACAATATTTTGCAATTGAAAAAGCCAAAGAGGTGGGAACCAGAATAAAAAAGGTTGAATGTACTTATTTAGGTCTCCGGAAATGGTCCATTTGCTCAAATAATGATTATTTGATAAAATGATGTAATTATGTAGTCATCATGACGTCAGCAAACTATTTTCATGCATTCTCATTCGTGGTCACTTGTGTGTACTTTTAGACACGATCCTTCATAACTCTGTCCTTATGGCTGTCCAGAGAAAAATCCTATGGTGGGTGATTTCGCTGAAAAGACTAATCACTGAGTCATCTACAGGCTTATTGAACACAGCTTAATTAATATGTTAATTTATTTAACGATTTTTTTTTTTGAGATCTGAAAATTAAATGGTTTGAAATTGTCAAAAAAGTAATATATTTCAGTAGACTAGTGGGGAAAGTCCCTTTTAACCAAAAAAATATGTTCAACTCCTTAGACAAATATCCTCAAATTTCCACTAACAATTGCAAATTAATATGCAAACATCATGCAGTCAGAAGACACCACAAAAACAAGGAGTTATCATCATTTGTATGTGGGAATGATTTTTCATGATTTTCCATGAACTTCTTCAAAACAAAAATTCAAAACAAAATGTACAAGAATCTCTAATAAGAATTCAGATTTCCTTTCAAAACATACTGTTTACCACCCAATCCATACCAAATGGATGGGGGAGGGGTGATTGGGGGGTACATGCGAAATTAACCATCAGACTTCAGAATGTTTATAGCTTGAATAATTATTGCAAAAACAATAGCCACAATAGCCAATTAGTTTACCTTATGACTTAGTCTTGAAGTTATGGTTAGGAACGTGATATTCCCATGGCAATCACTTGGTGTTTCCATGGCAATCATATTTTGATGAACATGTTAACCCAATTTTTAATTATATTTATATATGATTAATATATGACAAGAAAAATGAACGTGTTTCCAAAATTTTACATTTCAGACTACATATCTGGATGCAATTTGCATGGAGAACAAAATTGCTGCCAAAATTTTGGAATTGAGATCTCAAAAAATATAGATTTGCATAATTTTGTCTGAACATGTTGACATAGTTTGAATTTGAAGAGGTTAAAATGGGTCTTACAATACAGCTTTAAATTATTATCACCACATACCCTTTCTGTTATTAAAATAAATGAATTCAAAATAATCATAATCTACACGCCTGACACACATATTATTTAAGCTTAAATTACAAAAACAATTTGTTCAGCTGGAATCGGAATTTTTTTGCAGCTGCAACACAAACCAGAATTCTCCCCTGATTCAATTTCATAAAGACGAAAAAGGTGTGTAATTTATCTTAAAGCACAATATATTTTGAAGAACTAATAATTTGTCTTCACTTCAAGAACTTCAAGAGCTACTTGACAGTTTTATATTGGGAAGGCCTACGCGAACCATTTATTATTAAAAAGCAATTTACACCATCAATTAGCACAAAGGTAATTAATTATTGATGACTTTTTGCCGCCAGAATTATTTGCCCTAAGTATACACTATTCACTGTTTTCACCACTAAATTAATAATTTTTCAAAATGAAGTTTTTTGGCTCTGCACTTTCAAACGCTTATATGTGGTTATAAGTTTCAGGTTTTTACGTTTTCGTGGAAAATATCAGGAAACCCTTTTGAAATCAATCCTACATGAAATAGACTAAAACAAACTCGAAAACAAAGGCTATCGGAAATAAGAAAATATAAGCTAAGCTTTATAATTGCTGAAATATCGTGCGTTGAAGACAAGCTTATTCTAGAATTCAATTTTCTTTCATAAACTTTAAAAGAGGATTTCATCTTTCACACAAGCTTTTAATACAAACAATCCCGAGATAAAATGTATCAAATTCAATGCTACAAATTATGAGAGCAAAGAGGATTAGTTTCACGTGAAAGATAAACAGGGCAAAGATCTCCAAGATCTGTGGTCTCGCCGCTGATGCTAAATTGAACTGAAATAATGCGAGCTTTATGTTTATCTGTCAGCTTGCACGTATCCTGTCTATCAAGTAGCCTACCTCCAACATTTTTTCGTCCAAATCCCACGAGCTTTCAGACTCCTGGTTGTCCTTGCTCGAGTAGTAAAACAACACCACTAGCATGCGACTTGCCTTCAAAGTCTTGTTGAAGTGGTCTTTGGTGAGCTTCGCGACTCTCCTTATGCCGTCATCTTTGAGATAATGTGGGAGTTTATCTTCTTCCCTTTGAATCTCATCGAAGCTTTCATCTAAAAGGTACGCACCACGAAAGAAAAGTGCACAGTGGACTGCGATTACAAGAATGAAAACCTTCATGGTAAACGCAGCCAAAACACTATCGGTATTCTGCACTTTGCCGGGGAGCCCTAAGTATGAACTCTTGATCGTACACTTCCGGTCGGCAAAGAAACTTCCGTTTCGAGGACAGAGCGACAACATTCTTGTGAAACTTATATCAGTTAATACTGTTTATGATTTTGGTAAAAAAAAAAAACGAAAAGAAAAACAATTTTTACCTTGTATTATTTTGTAGGACAACTTTAGGAATATGCATGGTAATATTTTCTGGGTGGGGGTATGGGGCTCGTTTGGAACTTTTGTTAGTGTCTGGGTTTTATAGTTTTTGCAATCTTGCAGGGAGGGTGGGTTATTCTTGCCAATAGCTATTTTTGCTGTTTTGTTTTTAAAATCTGAGCATCCATCCCTCTCCCAACGATTAGAAGCGGAAACAAGACCGATTATATTACTGAAAAATAGCCCTGCGTACGAACCGCGAGAAAACCGCGGAAAATACACCTTTACTCCGATTTCCGGTAGTGAGCCCACGGCTCGTGACGTCATTCACACACCATGGACTTGCAAATTTGCAATCATGGCGGACACAACTTGCTGAAAGAAACAAAGAAATAATCCACGATAATTCCGTGCCATGATTTCATGGTACTTGAAAAACACGACCTTTACAAAATGACGACTTGGTACACTTCAGAGAAGTCCCCTACAGGTAATTTAAAAAGACTAAAGCGGATGTTACTGCGAAATATTTTGAATGGCTATTTCACACCCTTAGGTAAAGGTTTTTATAAGGCCTAAATCGTATTGGATTTGCGCTTGTTAACACTTTTAACCCCCGTGTTTTGAGAGTATTTAGACATAATATCCCTTGTAGAAGCACATCCTGTCCACTCGAGTCTTTATTTTCTTTATTTGATCCAATTTTAGGGGCAAATTTCTCGACGTCTGCGTTTGATGAAACCTCGGTCTTTTATCAGCAGGAATCAAGTAATAATAGGTAAGGGAGATTTTGTTTGTGAGTAAATCCTCTACATCAAACACCTTTCATCAAACTCAAAGCTTTGAATACATCGACTATAAAACTTGACTAAATCGCATATGTTGACGCCTTATCGAATGATGATCAAACTTCTCCCAAATTGGCAGACATTGTTTATTTGAGTTTTATAGTTGTCGGTTTCAAATCTCTGGCGACCTGAACATTTTCAGCCTGTCTGCCAGACAAGTACTCATTGAAAAGTGATGAAATCGCATTAAATTTTGAAATGCAGTATTTGGTTTTTGTTTGGCAGCCAGTCTTTATAACTGCTCGCTAAATGTTGTTGCCTGAACGACAAAATTCCACAAACATTGAATCCAAATAAGCCAATATCCTATATCCTGTAGCTATTTTGTTTAATACACAAGTTTTGTCTGTGGCCAGCCAATTATATCGATAATGAATAAATTTTACTTAAGCTGAAGCTTATATGGGTTCAGTTGGTCAGATATCGGCTAAAATGTCGTCTTAAGATTTTTCTCTGTGTCATGTTTACTATTTAACGATATTGATAGAATTATGTGAACAATGTTGTCACTTCCAATTCAACCTTTAGTGAAAGTATTCGTACAAGCTAGCCAGATTACCCAAGCTGCATGTATATATAGCTTGATACTGTAAGTTTTGGATCGTGGTGAGGAGTTTATTGCAATATTAAACTTGATCTAATGAAATTAAGATAAAGTTAAGTTTATGAGGAAATTTTGAATCTTTTCCTGTGGGTAAAAATCTAAACCACTAAATTAAACACTGATCAGATGATTAGTTGTGTTGACTTCATGATCAGTTTATTTGGGCATAGCATACAAAATATGTTTTTTGTATGTCCTTATAAATGCAAAAATACATCACTACAGGAAATGTTTGCAACATAAAAATTTTCACATTTTTCAATATTTGATGTTACAGAACAAAGTGGCTGATTTATGCTAATTGGAAGGAATTGTGATGTTGTCCTGTCCAAGGGCTAATTTAGACAGTACAACTTTGTCATGAGTGGACGCAACAGGGTACTTTAAGTACATGTACCTCTAACAGTTTCTTAGACAAAATAATTATCTAAGATTCCTAACGTACCTAAACTCAAGACCCACCAGGTTTCGTCCCCTTTGAGACCAGCAAGATGTCATGATCTGTTTCAATGTCAGGGTGATGTTATTAAATGGAAAACTAACCAGATGGGTTGAAGGAATACAATCTGAACTTTTAATGTCACTTCAGGATAAATTAAATCCCAAAAAAGACTGAACGGTTTAAAAAATAGTTATAATAATAATAATAACTTTATTTAATGAGGGTAGCACGAAATAGTGCAAAGCACTAATAAACTTGTGGCCCTTCTAACTTTCTAAGATATTTACAATGAATTATCTAAAAAATATTTACAATGAGTTATATAAAAATCTAAAACCTACTGTATAAATATAAATATATAATGTAATGAAAAAACAAAAAGAAGGAAAGAAATTAATTGATAAAAACTAATATAAAGATTGAAATGAATAATATAGAAAACTAAAAATGAGGTAAAAATTGCTGATTTTTCAAAAATTTCTGGTGCAAAGCACGCCTGAATGATTTAACGGTGATTTCCTTTTTTAGGTCTGCTCCTAACATATTCCATTGTTCTATGGCGGTTACTAAAAACATACTTCCTCCTTCAGTCTTTAATCTATAACGTGGTGTTAAAAAGTTCAACTTTGAAAATCTATTGTTTCTAGAGTGTAAAGAACTATTGAGCTTTAGCGCTTCTATAAGGTATTCTGGAACAGACAACTGAATACGTTTAAACAATATCACACACTTGGATATTAAAGTGTCAGTGTAAAAAGGAAGCCATTTCAGTTTGTTGAATAACGGTAGAGTGGGCACCTGAGTTTCTCTTAATTCGTCTTATACAACAGAAACAATTTTATAAATAAACTGGCGTGCATACTGTGAGGAAAACAACTGGGCATTTGATTACCGGCTAGATGAACACGGATAACTCAGTAATAAAATCAAAGAATCAATCATGGCGTAAAAACACGAAGGAAGAAAGGAGAAAGCAACTATAAAGAGAGTGGAAAAAGAAGAAACTTGAGTGCAGAAAATTTATTTATCAATGCCGGAATGTTGCTGAGAATTTAACAGGCAAAACATTAGACACATCTATATCCATAATCTTGAGATCTCTCTTTACCAGAGCGAAATCCGCTGCGTGGAAATGTCATGATATCACATCACAGTGCCAACCACAGCAATCGCAGGGTTTCAATAAAATTTGAAGTAGGCAGCTGGTTTGAGTAGAGTAGCCAACTGTATCAACAAGGTTTGAAAGAAATCTCTCTTTAATTACTTCAATTTAGGGAAAATAGTAGACGACTTCTTTGAGCAAATTTGCAGACGCTTTTCGTCGGTCGATGGTGCCTATTGAAAGCACTGCAATCGTACTGGTATTGATATGTATATCAAAAGAGGCAATGTTGCTGTAACACAAGCAAGTGCCCACTGGCAAGATGAAGCTGATAAATTTAAAGTGCACCTAACCCCAAAATATTTTTTCTGCTAAAATAACTCTTTGCGCCTGTTCGAAAAGCATTACGCCTTTTTTTATGAAATCCCCCTCAGTCTTGACTTTTTATAGGCTGTAAAAGTTACGAAATCTAGCCATCATCTGGTACACGACCGAGCTAGTGAGGGCATGGGTCTATTCTGGATTTGACATCACAAACTGATTTGCATCTCCTTAAGTCTTTGTAAACATGCATGCAAAGCAGTTTGTGACGTCAAATCAAGAATAGACCCATGCCCCTTCTAACTCGGTCGTGCGACAAATGGTGCTTAGTTTGTCGTAAGTTTTGAAGCCCATAAAAAAGTCAAAAACTGCAAATAATGGCGAAATGTTTTAAAATAGGTGCAAAGATTTATATTAGCGTAAAAAATATTTTGGGGTTAGGTGCACTTTAAGGAAATTATACTGACTGACATTCTACCATCAATCGTGTAAATTCTGTGCAGGCACGCGTTTATCAAGCACGCGTGGAAATGTGTATTGAATTTCCTCTTCTGTCGTCCACTGCAAGTAAATTCTCATACCAGCTAACTCATGTTGGTGTTTTGTCTTTCCCTTTTTTTTATCTTGGCAACATATAATATGGAAATATGTTTCGCAAAAAATCATTATGCAGTGGGACATGCAAGTTATCACGTTTTTGCAAAGGATTACAAATTGTACAACCCTGAAGGAGCACCTACTGAGGTTGTGCATGCGATAAAAAAATTACTATCAAGAAATACTTAACACGACAAAACTGTGTTTAGTCATCGACTGTCGCAGGTTTAGTTAATTAACAAAATAAAAAATTGAAGCAAGAAATATGAAGACCATGTCAAAGTAAAAAAGTGTTGTGCGTGGGTTCCTGAAGAAGGAATACTGGTAAAATGTTATGATTCAGAAAAGAAATGCAAATACCCCCCCAAAACTTGAAATGTGCCAACTTTTAAAGTCTACGTTCAAATCTTGCGAGCAGGACATATTTATTTGTATGAAGTGTGTCACGTGTCAGTTCTGATGTGAAAAAATTAGGTGCAAGCTGGCCTCTGTGACTAGTATTTGTAGGTTACATCGAACTGTATGAGATGTGTCACCCGCCAGTTTAGATGAGAAAAACATTAAGCACAAGCTACCTGCTATCATTAGTACCGAACTGTATGAGGTGTGTCATCTGCCGTTTCAGATGAAACTGGCGGGTGATGATGATGACTAGTATTTCTCTTTCACGTGTAACTGTAGTTACCAGAGTTATGAATCAAATACGCAGTCTGTACTTGTTATTCCCATGTTCTATTAATCTACAAACGGATTATCAGATGGACAAATATTAAATGAGAGGCAGAAATTGCCTCTTTGGCCGATGAGAAGTTGAGTGTCTATTTTTGGTCATATTTGATGCCAGAGAAACCAAAGTTCACATAAAATGTACCTCTGTGTCCATTTTATACATTTCTGCATGTGTTAAACTTCATATGAGGTTGTGAGCAGGACGTCAATAGCCAGCTTGACAGGGAAACTCATTTTGCTGAGATCTTAGCACATCAGCTAAGCTCACAGAATCAACTGATTTTAAAACCTAAAGCAATTTAGGAAAAAATCTAATTCCGGTTAACAGTAGCTCGAATCCCGGTTGCACAAATTGATATAACCAGTGAAGCTATAGCTAGCTGATATTCTTTTGCACATCCGGTTTATGTGATTAAGCTATCCCGGCCACATATGTTAGAGCTAAGAGATTGTATGCAATAGCAGTAAAATGAAACTGCTTGGACTTACCTGGTGTCCTCACTATTCTTAACGGTGTGATTGTCAATCTTATCAAAAACATCTCTGAACAAATTTCTGAATTGGACGTCCTAGAACATCCATGGCCTAGTACAAACATGCTGTACCTGGATGGATGAAAGAAACAACTGCTGCTCCAGTTTTAAAACCAATGTGAAATCAGAAATCATCTGTTTAAACTTGCGGATATCGCACGGTGAATACTTAGAATGTCCCTGTGTACATTTGAAGACATCTGATGAATTTGCCAGATTTCCTTTCAGAATTTTGACTACTGCTGTCTACCAGGAGTCCATCTTCTCCTTGAGATCCGAGAATGGGAAAAAACTGACCTAATTCAGCAATTCTTGTCGACTTGAGATCAGGCCAGCCCTGTAGAATAGCCTTTGAAGGCTAAGTAAAAAGCAAATTTTTTTAGGGAAATTGAAGAACGATTCCCTTTCTGTATTAGCGCACACAGACAAAAATAAATTAATTCTAGTGCATAAACACGATGGTAAAGCGCACATTGATAATATTGTAGCAATGGAAATTGATCCTCGAAATATTAGTGATGACAAGGTGACTAGTTCTCCATTAGGAGGAGATGACAAACAAAGAGCCCTATACTTGATGGATTATGACACTTTCGCAACTGCGTAAAGTGGTACAGTAGAACCCGCTTGCTATCTGGTCATGGTGTGCAACATGCTGACAAATAGCCTGCAAGACTAGTTGTTTCCAGTAAATCAGTGCTACAACTTGTTCATGATTGCCACGCACGGCATGAAAACTGTTGTGAGGATTTTGAAACGTGTTTGAAAGTTTACATGTACATTATGACAGTCGTAGCCAGTTATAAATGATGTCAGTTGTTTAGGATTTTTTCAATGATTTGACCAGCACATGCCAAAAAGACATACATTACAGTCTTAAGCAAAAGTGTCACTCGCCATTAAATCGCCCCTTAAAATAATTATTCTGTAATAAGTTGATTTTAAAGAATTTTCTCAGACTACAGTGTACAGTGTATATAGTTAATAGGAGTGATCCTTAGAACCACAGAAGGCTTTTTTACTCAGTAATACTTAATATCCATGGATATTTTCAACAGTAATTTGTTGTTCATAGTCTTTCACCTGGGGATGATATCTTTATTTTCTGACAAATTTATTTCTAACAATTTTCATTTGTCGTATTCTCAGATAGTAGGGATTTTTATCAAATGTCTGCTGTGTCATATCTAGTTAGGTACTGTGACATGATGATGGGAAATATCTGCAAATGACAGAATGACTTATTAAATTGATATTAACCACCTTGTCGTGAATATCTGCAAATACAGGCTTTTTTCAAAAGCCAATATCCAGTTATTTGGACCATCTATTCAAATACATTTCACCTGCTAAATGTGATGAAAAATCTTAAAATCCCTAGCACCGTTCCATTACATTTTGTTAACTCTTTTAAAAGGAAATATTTTATGCTTTTGTGCATAATCTGCACAAAAACCCTGTGTCTATAATCCTTGCTGTGCCTACATCTTTGCCTGACTAAGTATGTACCCTAACATATATCGTATTGAGAGCCTGTCATTGTTCAAACTGGAGAGAACATTCCAGAGCCCTTCATGAAATTTTGGCTTTGAAATGGTGTGAATGTCTTGTCTACTACTTAATAGAAGAACAAATAAACACAAGAGAACAAATAGCATATTTTAAATTTCTTAAGAGTCTTAGTAACCAGGCAAAGGATTGCAAGTGAAGGAACTGGGCTGGACTCTTTTGTCTGTGAATTTAGGGATCACTTCCATATTTACAGTGCGAGAAAAAAAAGAAGTGAAATATTGAACATTTTTATGTTGTAAATGCCTGGTGGAGTAGTTTGAGTCTCATGTAACTTCCAAATGAAAAAGTTAGGTTCAAATGAACTAAAAATAAATGCACAATTTGCTTGACAATTGGCTTTTTTTGCCACACAATTCACCCTGAAATGCTGCCCAATTTACCAAACTTTCCCACACTCCCTATCACCCTCTCCTGTGAATATGGTGATATAACTTGAATGTGAGCCAATATTTTGCTCAATGTTGTAATCTATACATAGGGCAAAATTTAATTGCCTTACATAATTGCCTTTTTGAAGATTCACATTTTAATTTTCTTTTCACAGGAACTCTAGATCATTAAGACTTTCTTTGGGCTCTAACGGAACAGAAAGGAAAAGCGTTAAGTTTGAAAAGACATCACCAGTGGAAAACAAGGTAAATGTAATTTCACAGATCTACTGACATTTGTTTGCTTATCACCGGTACTTGTCAGTGATTTCATCACGTTGTGAAACAGAACACAATCTTAGTCTTGTACATTGTAAGAGCATTTAAGCAAGCAACTGATTCAGAAAATCTACAAAAAGAAAGTGTTTTTGAGGATGGTGCCTTCTTATACAGAGGTATTTTTGCACTGGTTATGACCATAGGGAAAAAACAGAACTTAGCAAGGGCTATTGGGATCCAAAATGAAAATTGTGGGTGACCACGCATTTTTCAGAGTTAATTTTCAAGCAGCCATAATTCTAAAAAGCTTTAAAATACAGAACAATGTGGCATTTTCTCTTTAGATTTAAACTCAATTTTCTCTGGGGAATATTTTGTTAGCCCCAATTATTTTCTCTTTTCGTTCCAACAGCCCTTGCTAAGATCTGCTTTTCCCTTTGTATTAGTAGGAACCGTCCATAAAAAATGAAGTTTCGCAGACTATCCTGAGATGTGCAGAAAGTATGTGCAGTAACAAAAGGAGTCACCGTCCTTCAGACCATTGAATTGAAGCCTTCACATATCAATGCAACATGCCTCTTTACTCTTGTTTCACAGGATAGGACCTGACACTAACAGTCACCTTTTCGTCAATGCAGAGTTAATTTTCTAATTGGAAAATATTACCTTTTTGGTGTAAGGCCCGGTGATGTCTTTGTGTTAATCAGTTTTTTCTTTGTTCCCAGGCTGATTATTTTTATGGTGAGAGTGCTGGGGGATATGGAGCCTACAAGAAAATCATCAGGTATTTCTTGTCAACATGTTAAGGACATTCATGCTAATTGTTTCTGCGCATCCTTACTGTGCATGCAATTCACTTTGCGATGCCATGCCACATCATACATTGGGTGTGCGTGCTGTTGAAGAAATGCAGAGATATATTATATTAAACGTGTTCATCTAGCCCCCTTTCACATCTTCATTCTAGGCGTTGCTAGCATTTTTCATCGACTGACATTGTGTTTTTTGGAAAGAATTTGACAAAAGTGGACTTTTCATGTACACATAGCTGACTTTTACATCACCAATTTAGGCGTGCTGACATTTGACCTAGGGTGTGTTTTGTGGAGAGAATGTGGTGAAACTGGATTTTACACAAACACAGCTGACTTTTACATCACAAACTCTAAGATGGTCTTAAACGTTGTGATACCAAGCTTCAAGACAAGGCCGAGAAAATTAATCATCTTTTTAAACCAAGTTTTGGCTTATTACAAGATGAAGATAAAATGTACAATATTTCAACTCTATTCCAGAGTCATACTGTAGTTGTGAAGATTGTGTCGCAATTAAGCAGCTTTCATTTTATCATTACTTTGTAATTAACCAAAACTTGGTTTTACAACGACGATTACATTTCTCAGCCTTGCCTTTTTCATGTTATATTCCAACTGTCAGAAGGCTCTGGATTCTCAATATCCAAAGGTGTTGCATCATTTTGTCTCTTGAACACTGAGATCTTAAGACTCCCCATGATTGACCGGCGATTCAATACCCTGATAAACACTTTCTGATATAACATCACGTTGTGTTGTTTAGTGCATTGAGGGACAGCCTTTCAGTTAGTTTTAACTAGATGTCAGTGAGATCTGACGTCCAAAACAACTGCTGTATTTCCTTAAATAATAGGGTTTCCCCAGTAAAATCGTCTGCCTCCTCCCCCACCCCCATCAAATAATTACCTCCTTTTTGGTAGAGTTTTTACGATTATTTCCCAAAAAACGCACTTTGGATAATCGCTTGCCTTGAAAAACCACCTCTTTCGAAATTCCCCTGGTAAGTTTTTGAGGAAATACCATTTAGGTGGGACTTCTAAGTACTGTCGTTTTCATGTAAGCATGGCCATGTCATGGAAGAAAAAAACATTTGAGGTCTGAATCTGCACTTGTTAAACTTTTGCAGCTGTAACTGTCCACCATTGTGTTACATGTAATTATCAACATTAAAATGACTTACTGTAAGTTAACAACAGTTCAGCACAGTTTCACTGAAGATTTCATCCTAACTAACTACTTTTAGCTCCAAAGGGCACGTAACGGCCTGTCAAACCTCAAGTGTTCGATGACAAATCAGGTTTCGTTTGATACCCAATTAGATCATGTTTGTTGTTACTTGGCTTTAAACGAAAACGGCGCTAACTGTAAAGAATTTTCCTATCATATATTTTTACCTTTTTTCTTTCAATTACATGCAGTCGTTGCAGTGGAAATTCTCGTTTTCCAAGAGTAGAAGACATGCCGCATTTTCACTATGACTTTGTTGATCTTGGTGAAAATGTCAAGGTAAGATATACTTGATTTCCAACAGTGACTCCAATCTAATTCTCTTCAGTAACATTAACATTTCTAAAACGGTCACCAAAATACTCAAGAAAGCAAGAATTAAAAATGGCCACTAACTATTTTATGTACAAACTTAAGTAAGTTACCTTATTACCTGAAATTGTTGTGACATCAAAGTTTAGCATACACCGTGAAAATTTGACGACCTGGGAAAAACTAACTCACTTAGTGATGAGAAGTAAGATTTTGTCATACTCTCCAAAATACAATGTAGAATAAGTTTAGTAATACAAAATCTAAACTTGGAAATAAAGTTTTCACGAATTTTTCGTTTACGAGGTTCAAGGATTTCTCCCAAAGAAAACGTTGTATCTCGTCGCACCGCAGGTGTCAGGAAAACTCAAAATCGTTTTAAATCTTCACAAAACAAAATAAAATCTCGTGTTCTTTAAGTACTCCGTTGTACAATAGGTGGAGCAAAATGTTTACATTTGTAGCTAAAATTCCGTTCAAGATCTCCTTAGCTCCAAACTCTCACTCAAGTTAAACGGTTGAAGAGGAATTTGGTGTCTCCACACACCCCTGTTCGTGACTCTGTTTTCTCCATGTACAATAATATTTGTACAACAGTAAATAATGATAAAAGTAAAGCGAGAGGTTTGTGATAGCGGGGTTTTCGGATAATCACTCAACTTTTTTCTTTCAAAGTTTGGTCTTTATGAAGGCAGAGGAGGAGGAGAAAAACGATACCATAACGGTCATGAAGAGGAAGGCGTTATATTGGTAAGTAAAAGCTCGAGACGAACGGTTGCTAACTGGTCAAGGCGGAGGTTTGGCTGATAGCAGTGATGGCACGGTCCTGAAGGTCCAGGACCTCCCTTTTCCTTCCTTCAAACCTGGTTTAATTGACTTTTGAATAATAAGAAAACCAATTTTACCAGGTAAATATGAGGCTTAGTTTCTAAAGAAATTGTGGTGCTGCATCGGTAGGGGAAAAAAAACACAAAAATTTGGATTGATCAACTGACATGAGGTAAGGTAAGGTAAGGTAAGGTAAAACTTTATTTATACAGGGTGGCCCATTCAGCACAGTGGCTGGTCTCCAGAGGGGCCCTGCTAAATACAATTTCTAAAAATATAAAATATCTAATTGTTTAAAATAGTTATAAAAATAGAGTTAAAAGCTAATGTTTAGTAATTAAAATAGTTATATAAAAAGAGTTTAAAAACTAAAACGAATTACAAGCATGAACGGTATATAGAAAAGATAAATATCGTAAATTAGGTGCTATGAAAAAAAGTGGGCTTTAACAAGATTTTTAAAAGAGGAGAGAGATGCAGCTTGTTGGATTTTTAGAGGTAGTGAGTTAAAAAGGGCTGAGCCAGAAAATCTAAAAGTACGCTTGCCAAGGCTAAGCTTGGGTTTAGGTAGATGGAGGTCAGCCTTCCTTCGAGTGTTGTAGCCATGTACATTGTAGTTCCTAATGAAATAGTTACTTAAATACTGAGGAACTAAGTTATGCAGACATTTATAAACTAAAACACATTTGTGTATAAATTGTGAATAAATTGGCCACTGTTGAATAAATTGGCCACTGTTGAGAAATTGAAAGCTAACGTTTCGAGTTTAGCCCTTCGTCAGAGCGTGGATTCGCTCTGACGAAGGGCTAACGGTCGAAACAGCTAACGCTGGAAACGTCAGCTTTCAATTTCTCTACGGTGGTAATTTACCTTATCAACTCAGTTGATAATTCCAAATTTTTCAATTTTACCGAAGCAGAGCTATCGTTGTTTGGCTCTTGTTTGTTTGTACAGCTGTTTGTTTGTTGTTGTTGTTTTTTGTTTTTTGGCGAGGGAGGGAGGATCCTCAAGCCTGTTTTCCATATGCGTGTAACTGCATCGCAAACAGTTTACCATGGCTTGATAGCAAACAGTATGCATACACTTTTTACGTTAATTCCCGACGAGTCGCCAATGAACGCAAACAAAACGCAAAGATAGAAAATTTTCTATCTTCGGTTTTCGCGTCTTTTTACGACCTGGCAAAATCTGTTTGCGCGTACTGGATTATACGTATGGAAAATAGGGTCGCAAACATAAACCTGAGATGATAGAAAGTTCGCGATGACGATGAAAACGTCTGCGGCAAAAAAGAGAACATTGATACGTGCAGAAAAAGCATTTTAGAGGCTCGAAAATGCTTTCTACACAGGTTACGATAAGCCATCTGGCTGACTGTATAAGGAAAATTTCTGTGGAAAGGAAATGAATTGGACAGATGCAGGGTGTATCAATTGGATAAATACCGATGAAGCTTATCTTACAATAGAATAAAGAATGTTGTGAGCGTTAAAATTCCCTAAAAAGAGCACAGGTTTATTAGCTCTCCAGTGTTGTTGTTGTTGTTTTTATTTTTGTTTGTTTGTTTGTTTGTTTGTTTTTGTCACGCGTACTTACTTTCGCTGCTCTCATTCTGAGGGATAAAACAGGCTCAAGTCGTGTTCACATTTAATTCTGTTCAATCAATGTTGAGTCCTAATGAAATTGTGATTCGAACATGGGTGGCAATAAGCCCAAACAGTAAAATTCATCTGATTAGAATTATGTCTGACGTGAGCATGCTTTTAACGAATTTTGGGAAACTGGCTCTAACTTCAAATTCATCAACCAATCACAGTGAAGCTTGAAAACGAGGTTGCATTCAAGGATAGAGAAGAACACGTCGCGACTCTTACGTACTTCAAAATCTGATCAATTTCTCTTTTGATAGAAATAAATTCTATCAAGCCCTTAAATAAATACATTAATTCTTAAAAACAAATAATAAGCTAGATAACATGAGACAAAAGGTTCAAATTTTTTCGAACGAATAAGATTTTCAAATGAGCCAAACTTTTAATGTTTCGTTAGTGCAGTTTGAAACAACACGCATGACTGAATATTCAAAACTCCCAAGTAATTGACTTTTTAACTACTGTTATATTGGGTGTGATATTGGCGTTTATTGCCTCACAGACAATAACGTATTCACCCACGAGAGAATCATTTTCAAACGTAAAAACCTGATAAATTGTTTTGTTTCAATTTCAAAGGCTTGCCCTCAGTGCATGACTTACTCCAAATGCAATATCACCTATCATTTCGCCGCCTAATGCGCGTTCTTGCGTTGTCCTGCTACATCGAAAAACAAATTTTATTGTAATTCGGTGTTATTTCTCGTAGAACGGAATCTGATAGCGAAATGTGTAAATCTTATTGCAGATAAACGTAATTT
The DNA here is from genome assembly GCA_964030785.1 of Siderastrea siderea. Classification (NCBI taxonomy): domain Eukaryota; kingdom Metazoa; phylum Cnidaria; class Anthozoa; order Scleractinia; family Rhizangiidae; genus Siderastrea; species Siderastrea siderea. The sequence goes on from OZ034975.1 coordinate 18,392,009, forward strand.
GTCGCGGAAAATCGTGGGTTTTGACGCGAACTATTGGTAATTTTCGACTTCTCGACCGAGAATTACACAGGTATGTCTCAGTGTTATATATTAATACCTTCCTTCAGCCTTATCTTTTACCATATTTTAGTAATTGCGTCTCCGAGTACTAGGAGTGTAAAGTTAGCAAAATTTTGTACACTTTCTGCTTGAGGAAAAGGCCCAAAACGAACAGCTAAACCAGTACTTCTCAGAATTGTCATACTTTTGGATTTTATCCACAAATTCACAGATTAAAAATTAAGACCAAACAAGCCATAATAAAGTAGTGCTCAACAGCGTCCATTTCAATCGCCACATGTAAACTTCAGCATTTTATTCACAGTCTCAAAAGTTGGAACGACCTTGTACAGCATGATAAACGGTGTCACAGGAAAATGCTAATTCTGCTCAATAGCTTTCATTTGAATAGGACCTCATGCTTCAGGATTTTGATTCTATGTTAGAACCACATCACGTGACCGTAGCTAAGTTTGATTCTAGCTAGTAGGTTGAAAGGTTTAAAGAAGCTTTATTTTAATTTACAACAAAATGCATGACAATCAGTCACATTAGTCTTTCAATATTTTTGTTGTTAGCACAAATATAAGTTTTTGTTAATTAGACATGATCTCTTTGAAGTGAAAACGATGTAGTATTAGTTAAGAAGGTTTTCTGCTAATGATATAACCACCATGTTTTTGTTATTATTGTTTTTATTTACTGACATTAAAGACAATTATTTAGATGAAATTCGTACAAGATGAAGTGAAATCAATCGTGACAGCAGAATCAGGCAATTGGCGTGGCGTAAATCCTAAAGTGTGACTTCAAATAAAAGATATTGAGACGTGCTGTTTATTGTGCTGTACAAGGTGGTTCTAACTTTTGAGTCTGTGAATGAAATCCTAAATTGTGACCATTCAAATGAAAGCTACTGAGCAGTACTTTCCTGTGGTGCTGTTTATTATGCTGTACAAGGTGGTTCTATATTTTGAGTCTGTGAATGAAATCCTACAGTGTGACCATTCTAATGAAAGACACTAAGCAATTCTTTCTTGTGATGCTCTTTATTATGCTGTTCATGGTGGCTTCAACTTTTGAGTCTGTGGATGAAATTGTGAAGTGTGAGCGTTCAATGAAAGCTATTGAGCACTTATTTCCTGTTCTGTTGTTAATTTTTCAGTAGTTTGGACGGAGAAATATGGATTTTTCCGTTTTGAACTTTGCCTCTGAAATTAAAGTATAGAAAAATAAATGAGCCGGTTTGTCTTCGTGTCCTCCGTTTGTTCCGCTTTCGTTTCTTGACTGCCTACTTTTAGTCTTTTTCCTTCTCTCTGCTGGTCTTAAAAAGGCAGAGTTTGGCACCGCTCGGAATTTTATTAGGTCTATTTATTGTTGTTTGAAGTCGATATGAATAACAACAGTAAGACAAAAAAGAATATGCAAAAGAAAATAGTGGATTAAACATAATGAGGGAATTTGATCACGGCAGGAAACTGAAATGATTGACTACGCCGGAGAGATGTGAAATACGTCATCTAACTGAGAACAAATTCAAGTTGGATTTTATAAGGGTGGCCGCTAAAGATTGTTGGTCGCTCACTAGATATTAATTAGAAATAATCATTCTGTTTGACCGAGAACTGAATCAAACGGGATTTCATGAAGGTGGTCGCTCAAGACAGACATCGCTTACATAAGATTTAAATTCGGTGTACTGTTTTAAACGGAAAATCCTTGGAGATGGCCTTTTTATTACCAGAGATTCTTAATACACTGTTTAACCGAGACTTGATTCAAACTGGATTTCATGTAGTTGGCCACTTATCAGAGTTGACGATCAGAGTGATTCAACTGCATTTTTTTTTAATAAGAGCAACCTCACATTGCGGCAAATTATTATGCTGAAAGCAGTCAGTAGCAATATTAGATTATTCAAACAAAAATGAGACGCGGGCAATATACTGCGCATACTTAAACGTGAACAGTTAGTTCCGTCTGGCTTGGAATCACGGAAACTCGAAAATAGAGTGAGACTAAAACTACGGTATCATTACATAGTTTTTTTTCTCCTTTGGACATTGGATTGAGTAGTATGACAAAAAGCTGCCATTAAACCTTAAAGGTGCGGCATCGTGGGGATATCGGAGATATGCAGTTTTTTTTTTTTTCGTTAAAGTTGTGCTGAAACTTAAAACTAACCACCTTTTCTAGTACACAAAAAGCTCCTAAAACAGCAAAAGGAATCGAAGACGGAATTTAAAAAAAAGGACGGAATTAAAAAGTGACCTAAATTTTTCAATCTGCAATCAGTTTCCAATTATCCAAATACACTTACTTATGATAATTGCCGAAAACAACAGGGTAATTTTGAGCAAAACTGAACCATTATGATTGGGAGTCCTTTGATTCCAAAGTCACTTTTAATCCGGGTCATGTTCAGCTATTGATAAGTTAAAGAAGTGCAAGCTGATTGGCGTTTTGAAGTGGGAAATGATCAAATGATGACATTGCCCTCATCCGAATTGCTTTCAAAAACCGTCTTGTAATTATTGAATTCCTCTTTATGAAATCATACGATTTTAAATCCCAAGCACTGTAAAATACCATGGTCACACGAGCCCGAATAAAACTTTATTGAGTACACCTCCCCCCCCCCCCCCAATCGAGAGCACCTTTATAGAACAGTTGTCAAATGTACGTCCTGTAACTGTATGTAAGAGATAATTGTTATTCTGTTGTTAATTGAAGGTTGATAAGGAGGAATGTATTTTTCAGATGCCTTTTTGACAGATTTCACAGTAAACTAAAATCACTTGCACGCGTGCCGGACACTGATGAATATGTCAGGACCCATGTAAGTTTATTCTTTGGCTTGTCACTAGATTAACATAACTGCTCTGAATGTGACTGCGTTGTGTTGTGTTGTGTTGTGTTGTGTTGTGTTGTGTTGTGTTGTGTTGTGTTGTGTTGTGTTGTGTTGTTGTGTTGTTTTGTGTTGTTGTGTTGTGTTGTGTTGTGTGTTGTGTTGTGTTGTGTTGTGTTGTGTTGTGTTGTGTTGTGTTGTGTTGTGTTGTGTTGTGTTGTGTTGTGTTGTGTTGTGTTGTGTTGTGTTGTGTTGTGTTGTGTTGTGTTGTGTTGTGTTGTGACTGTGTTGCAGGGCTGCCACAGGTCAGGAAACGGTCAGGGAAAACTAAAATTCCTCACGATTGGGGAAAAGTCAGGGAATTGTTTTTTTGAGTCTGGGACAATTGATACCTAAACAGTGATGGTTTATTTATACCAGAGGCTGAGAAAAAAATTCTGGTCACTGTCATCTTGACGATAGTTTTTTGCTGAATGAACAATGCAAGTTGCCGTTGTCAATAACAAAACAGGTTGAAAGGATGGTTTGTTATAAGCTGGGAGGTTGCAGGTCGCCACTCTCTGTGATTTGTCTGGGAATTTTAACTTTAATCAGAAAAAAGTCAGAGAATTTTGAAACCTGATATCTGACAACCATGGCAACCATGCGTTGGTATTTAGCCTTGAGATATGTGATGACTGACTTTACCAGCTTTGGTCGTACTGACGTGTTAGGGTTAAAAGGAAGTAGAAACAAAAACAACGACAACAGAGGAAGGAAGCATAAAAATAGAAGGCGAAAAGTCTTCGTTACTGGCTACCAAATACAGTTTAAAAGATAGTTTTGATTTTATCATTGGAGCAACAAGACATATCAAGTAATCGTATGTACGGGGTAGATTTATAAGAAGATAAAAGTTTGCGACTGTAAAAGGTGCGGGTCGTTGCTCGGATTTACGCGGTTTTAAGATATGAAATTGGCGAGTTGCATTTGGGGGGACGCGCAGGGGGGGGGGGGTCCTTTTACTTAAGGCTTGAAATGTTGCTGTTTTGCAGGAATGCCGTCAGCTACTACAGGGGTACCTGGCTCGATTGTGTCAGCTGGCTGATGATGCCATGAACTGTAGTGCTGTTCTCAACTGGTTTGAGGTGAGTTGCGCGTTAAACAGGGGCTGTTTAGGAGTCTAGGTCGGATCAGACACGACTTCTTATATCCTAAAGTAATCACATCCTAAATTTAAAAAGATGTGGAAGTCGCACTTTGGACCAGGGTGACCCGAACGGCCGGAGTTAACTTTACTCTGTAGGATGAGGCAACTGAGAGCAGTACCACCCTGCCACTCCCCCCTCCCCCCTTAGGATAAGATGCTACCCCCAGCATTTTTTGTCGTTCACCAGTTATAAACCCTACCCGACGCAGACAAATGACCCCGGAGGGTAGTCTGGGTAGCAGACTATTATACACCTGGGTAGAGAGAGGTAATATAGTGTAAAGTTTCTTGTCTAGGGGAACAACACGACAACACACAGATCAACCTAGCATTGAAACACTGACTCTCTGAACCTCCGATTGAAAGCTCAGTGCGCTGACCACTACACCACCGCGCTTCCACTCGACACAGTTTTTTTCTTTTTCTTTTCCTTTTTCTTTCATAGAGCACCTTTCAAATGAGTGTCTTAAAACCAAAATCAAAGTAATTGCCATGGCCAATCACAGCAAACACAGATTACCCAATCAACCAATCAGAACTCGAACCAACTACATGTAACGGGTGCCAAGCGCGGGAAAACCCGTGCGACAAAAACACGATTGGTTTGACTTCTAATTGGTTGAAGAATTGAACCTATAAACCAATTACCGCGCAAAGTATTAGCCATTTTCTTTCTCAACACTCAATTGGAAACCGTTCCAAAATCCTCCATACGCATCAACATTTGTTGTTGCGACTCGCTTTTCAAGTCAAGAAATTTTGAAATGTATTACTATAGGCTGCCATTCAACATGTTCAACGGTATTGAAAGTTATAAGCCAGGATCTATTACATTAAACAGCGTTCCAACATGTTGAAGGCCAGAAGAAATATCAAGCAATTTATCATGGCAGTTATTGAATTATCGAGCAACAAATATTGTATAGTGTTCAGTATTTACTTTCAGTACGATGCGTTTAAGGTTACAAGTCTTAACGCCGGTGTTGATATCGAAATCTAATATTTCTTGCTCTGCAATTTCTTTGCTCTTAGCTTGATAACCATGGTAATCACATGTTATTGACAGACGAATCACCAATCAACGTGCCTGGAATAGCAGCTGCTCACGTGATCAAACGATATACTGCTCAGGCTGTGGACGAACTCTCGCTCGAGGTATTGTAACCGTACATTTACTGTCCTAAAGAAACGTTTTGCAATCTGGCATAAGTTCTAGCCAAACGAAGCCGCTAGTCAACACAAGTTTGGATAATGCGAACTTCAGTACACAGTTGCAGTCGGTGGTCTAACCGTCTCGCAAATAGATGCTCACGAGTTGCAAACAGCCATTCCAGTGCATACTTGCGTAGTAAAGAAAACAATACATAGGCCATATGGTGTCTACTTGCGCTGGGCCTCCGAACGGTGAAAAACTTGTGCAAAATTACTTGTGAGTTTTGTGTTTTTGATTAAAGTTAACCCAAGACTTCGCAACTAACCACAAGTAGACACAAGTAGTTGCCGAACGGAGCCACTACACATCCAAATTCCCAGCCTTACGGCTTCCTTCGAATCTGTTTGATAAACAGCACCACAGTAAAGTACTACTCAGTAGCCTTCATTCGGAGAGTCACGCTTTGTGATTTCATCCACAGCCTCTAAAGCGGGAGTCTTTACTATGCCTGTACGGCATAGTAAAGGTTACCCCAGTATGTCATACACTGAGTCAATGTTTGGCTCAGTGTTTGGCGATATGAAAAGGGTGAAGTTAAGCGATCACCTTGATGAAATCCTTTTTGACTCAGGTTCTCAGTCAGAGGTGCTTTCTGAAATCTTAAAAATAAGCAAAACCATTGAATTTATCAACTGATCAGGTAAACTGGCCAAAGTAAAGCTGACGTTTCGAGAGTTAGCCCTTCGCTCTTTTAAACGGCTACTCAGTTAACAAATCCAGTTTTCTGTGTTTCACTTTCCCACCGACGCAACACCACAGTTTCTTTAGAATCTAACGCCCTTAAAATTAAGCGACCATTTCTCTTTCTTTTCTGAGCGTAGCAATGATGTTTGTGTCGGTTTTGTTTAATACCTATTCTGGTAAGATATAACTTGTGAACCAAGGTAAAAAAACTAATTAATTTTGCAATCCCGCGTAGCTTTTCAATGACCGTAAAAAAGCATTATGGAGTCTATGACGTGTTTTTTGAGTGCTTGTTAATGAAAAGACCTCGTGGCGTGTTTCCGTTATTTAAATTGTCTGTTTTGTTGCCATGGGTGACCGATTTTGAAGGGTTTCCGCCTGTCACGGTTTTAGCTCACGTCATGGTAGTTTTGGTCGCGTGTACTATGTCCATGAGACTTTTTTCCTCTATATACCACTTTATTATGTATTTAAGAATAGCCTGTGACAATTGGACTTTTTCCCTTTCATTTCTTTGAGACATTACGTACATCTCGTAGTTTTCTTGGATCACTTGTGTCAACTATGGATGAGTAATTTGCTTTTCAGTTTTTCAACGATTTCTCATTAATCAAGACAAGTAATTGTTGTAAAGTGTTTTGACCCCATTTGCGTTTCTTGTCACAGAAAAGTAAACAGACATTTTACTTTTTTCCTTAGTAAAGAAATAATCAGATTCATTGTTTATGGGTATAGTTTTAAACAGCTTAGCACGACACACATTGTACCCGGCGTAGCGGAAACCACGGTTTCGTGATTTTTACGCAATTCTTGCATTTACTTACGTGGCTTGGGGTGTTTACGTAAGAATTAATTTGTTGCGCTCAGCATTCCGTAACGTCTTTAAAATGCAACTTGGAAACATTTCAGAAATCCAGAATTAATCGATTGTTTTCACCAGCGAGGCAATTAAAGACGCAACTTCAGACGACAGTACTGTCGACTTCCATTTAACATTATCTGTAAAGCATTGCTGTATAGTTAAATGTCTGTGAGTTTAGCGATCAGTTCTGGTAAGTGAACGTCTTCATAAAACTCCTGTTTGAATCACTTCTCAGTCAAACACTACTTGTGTATTGAATCTCTGGTAAGCAACCAAGCATCTCCCGTAAACGACCGCTTTTCCTGATCCTAAAGTTTTCGCCTGCGAAAAAAACCTTTGTCTGTCTGAGTTAAGGCCTGGATTTGTTGGAGTAGTCTTGACTTTTGTAACTCAGTACGGATGAAATCCTAAAGTGTGACCATTCAGATGAAAGCTACAGAGCAGTACTCTACGATGGTGTTATTTGTTTTACAGTGTTATTGAAAACGAAATTTGTGGTTATTCTAGTTTCGATCTAATTATCACCTCTGGAAATGAAATTGCTGTGTTTTTTCCAAACTAGGTTGGCGGGATAATCTCTGTGATTGATATGCCCCCAGTGGATGAGAGTTTGTGGTGGAGAGGCAAGAAAGGATTTGAGGTATGCTCATAAATAATACCTCTAATATTGAAAATTCTCGCGCTAGATTTTTCTACCCATTTTACCCTTGTTTTACCTCACTTTCAGCACACAGAGCCTGAAGCCAACAAAAATTCCTCTCATTTCGGGCTTTATAGCGGTTTGAGAGTTTCTAAACAGATTTCGTTCTTGTTGATGTTTTTCTGAGTTGTTTATGATATTCTTACAATGTATTGTGTAAGTATGTATGTAAATATTTACCTACGAGTAAGTGTATAACCAGCTTATTCTGGTTAGACTTAAAGTGAAAGGAAGCAGTAAAAATTCAAGGGCAAATATTTTCGTTTCCGACTGATAATTTTTGCTCACAAGTCATGTCCTCTCGGGATATCAAAGTTGTTTGTTGCTCGTAGTTTAATTGGATTCAACAAATGCTTCAGGGTTCACTGAAAGTGGCAATTACAGTGTAGTTATTTTTCGGAGTATTTAACGTTAGATGAGGAATATCTGGAACCACTTGACTCATCTTTTTTTTCAATAAAATGACGTGCTTGAACTCCGTTTATGTTACAGTTTCTTGTATTTTGGACCCTGATGTTCCCGTTAAAATCAGTTTCCTTTCACGCTCGCCTACCCTTCAAATTAATTAGCTCGACAATTAGCTCTACACGCACACCACTCTCTTATTAGCTGTCTCCAAAATAAGTGATAAGGCTTTTGATGTTCGTTATCTGCTTAATGACATCTAGCTCAGATGAAAGAGCGTTTACAGCAAACAAGTAATTCACCGGTGATGGGCTCGACTCTGTTGAACTTGGGGGGATGGGTGTCTTTGAACTGCAAAAATACTCCCGTATGATAAAAACAAAAAAGTATTGTGAGTGCTAATAAGTACCCTTATAGGGAAAATGCATTTTTTCGCGCGGTTTCGCAACCTGTTGGACGAACGTTTGGTCGCGATTGCAGTTGTTAAGAGGCTAAGTTTACTATCCGAATCCCCGGTTTTGACTCCTAGGCGAAAAAACTCACCTTTTTTTCCTTTTATGATTGTTCTCCGATCGACTTTGTTCCTTTTTTTGGCAGGTTACTTTGGGCAATTTTATGGTGCTGCTTTTTCTGTTTCTATTCATGACGTTGTTCAAAAACAATGTCAGATCATATTTAAAGCCACACGATTACATTTTTGTTTATTTTTATTATTATTTTTTAAATTTAGGTTTATGCAATTTGTCAAGGTGTTTGCGAAAGTTGAAAGCAAACGTTATCCCGTGTAAATCATCGATTTCCTCGACATAAAAGTTACATATACAGGAGAGCCCGGCAATCTCGAACCCGGCTGTGTCGAATCCCCCGCTATCTCGAACTGAATCTTGTTGATTCCTGGTTGATGTTCTCACGTGTTTCCTATTGGCTATCCCGAACTCCCGTTATCTCGCATAGCTGTTTTGTTTCCCTTAGCGTAATTGAGATAGCAGTTGGCTAATGACATGCAAGTTTGAATTGTCCGCAGTAAGTATGCGCAGCAAGTATGCACGGTGCAATTTACGGGGATCAACTTAAATTAATTTTTTAATTTCACCTTAATTCAATTTTTTACGTTTTTTTCAGGTTGGATTTTTTCCCAGTCAGTGCGTGGAAGTTATAGGTGACAAGACGGACGGACATACCACCCTTCCCAGCACTGCGTCCTCCCCGCATATGACGTCAGGTTTGTTTAGTTGAAAGCTGCGTTGTGTTGTGAAATAATAGCCAGAAATAAAGTTCAAACAAGGCGTTTTAAAGTGAGCAAACGAAAGTTGATTCCATTTTTCCCGTGATGAAGGAAAACTTGAGTCAGTTTGAGTTAAGAGCACATGACAATAGCTGGGAACATATGAGAGGTAGCGGTCACACCAAAGCGCGAGTTTGAGCTTCTCCCCATAGGCTCAGCCAGGTTATTGTTCTCTTATCGCAGTTGCCAAGAAGCGAGGAAAAATCGTCACCTTCCTGAGGTTGTTTTTGTCGTCTCGGCCATCCAAGGCACGGCTCATGCAGAGCGGTATACTAAAGTAAGTCAACTTGAATGATGCTTATTGAAAGTAACGACCCATCCATAGTAACGATAAAATATGACGTTTCCGTTCAAATTTTAGTGTTTTTGTCTGGTAAAAATGTAAAATCCTGGTTACAGGCTCCCCCTTCTCTACCCCTCCTTTTAGGTCCACCTGGTTATAAGCCCACTACATTCTTGACAACACATCTTTCCAGTTATACACTCCCCCCCCCCCCCCTCTCTTCCACCCCAGGTATAAGCGTACCACGTCCTCCTAAAAGGAAATTTGAAAAAATAATAAAGATACTTTTTTACCTTTTCAACCCGATGTGTAGCTCGCGCGTGCATTTTTGTAATGTCGTATGTATTTTGTCGTTTGTAATTTGCCCGATGTAACCGTCCCTGAAGAAGTGCTGAAATAAACGCTCGAAACGTTGGACGACCTGTTTTGATCACATCTTACCTTTTGACAACTCATTTAACTCAGATAACGGTTTACTGCCACAGAATTTTGCGCTTCCCAACCCAAACACTTTTACGAAGCTGTACAATCGCAGGGCTTATGGGCGGGATTTTACGGTAGCTACCCAAACATCAATAATCAGGGTCGTTACACTTTCGAGACTTAATGCCGGTCGCACTCCGACCACAAGTGGCGCATAAGTCCAGTTTCGGTGGCATGAAGCAACTGGAGCATAAGTACTTCGCCCTCCCCTAGGATGGGATGCTAGTCCATCACAGGATACGCACCCAGCATGAAGCAACTGGAGCATAAGTACCCCCCCCCCCCCCCAGGATGGGATGCTAGTCCATCACAGGATACGCACCCAGCATGAAGCAACTGGAGCATAAGTACCCCCCCCCCCCCCCCCAGGATGGGATGCTAGTCCATCACAGGGTTGCCACTCAGTATTTGTTGCGTTTTCCTTACCGTTCACCAGGACCCATCTATACACCTGGATAGAGAGGACATAAAAAGCGAAGCCTCTTCCTTAAGACAGCAAACGCAGTGCCTCTTGTCATTCCCCCGACTAGCGACTTCCTGTCGAAAGTCCGAAGAGCTCATTCATGACGTTACAATCACGTGTCCACCGTAGCACAATAGCACTAGGACTCGTGAATGATTCGTTGATTGATCTGTTTATTTGTTTTCAGGGAGCGAACATTTGGTTGCGATTTAGGCGAACATTTGGCAAAAGGCAACCTAGATGGTGAGGAGAGCTGTTTTAATTAATGAGCTTTATTTTCAGAGTTTTAGTTCGTAATTGTCGTAAGAGTATGATTTACCATCGTGAAAATTTGCGGGTGCAAAAACGCACATCCTGTCTGATCGAGGTGCAAGCCCAAACTTTGTAATACCCTTGCACTAGCCAGTCGCTCCACTGTCATCCATATTGTGAACTCTAACCCCAGTGTTTTCAGTGATTTTAGTCTCGAGCTGATACATAACTGGAAAGCGACTGTAAAATAATCATTTACGCATTACATCACAGCATACTTACATACATAGATGATATCTGAGGCTTTTAGTTCGTACTTTTATTCAAGTGGAGCTCTACAGAAATCAAGTTGAACTCCGCGCAATCCAGTGGCCCCCTGTTTGGTCTCTTAGTACGTCGTTTGTGTGTATGTGTTTTGTTGTTGTTGTTGTTGTTGTTGTTGTTGTTGTTTTACAGTTTCAAACTTTTCGTTAGAGGTTTCATTCCATTTTATCGGCAGTTTGTTCATTGCAGTACTTGTGTTTAGTCACCAGCTAAGGCCTTGGGGAAACAGATTCAACGTCATCCGTCATTGCTGAATACAACTTTGTTGTATGAATGTCTTATAGCTATCAAACTTTGTTTAACATCAGTCACCATCCTTCAACCTCGTTCCCAGGGCCTCTCCTCTTCCTGACTCTCTTTCCAGGGGAGGGAACGGGAAGAGGAGACACCCTGGGAACGAGGTTGAACATCTTTATATCATTCAACAGGAAGCACAAACGCGTTAAACTTGCCATATTCAACAGTGTTGAATGATGTCGAATTGAAATGCTCGATCCCTTTGGTCTAGGCCTAGGGCTTATTACACACTACCAAGTTTGTACAAACAAAATTGGCAAGTTTTTCCTTGGCAGAGTTCCTCGAAAAAATAAAAATAAAAAGTAAAAAAACTGCCAAACTTTAAACAAGGAGACATGTCCAGGCAAAACGACTCAGTCGTGTGCAATAGACTGCGTGGAGCATTCATCCAGCTTGCTAACAGAGTGCGGTATTTGTTGCAGTTCCTTTGGTGTTAATAAAGTGTGCAGAAGTGATAGAGGCGGACGGTATTGTAGATGGTATTTACCGCCTGTCCGGCATGTCAACCAACATTCAGAAACTTAGGTAAGGGGTTTTCAGTTTTTTCCGCTATTACCAAGGCCTTTGGGGAACACCATTTGGTTTTTACAACACCACGAGCTCTTGTAAGTCCAATCCATTGGATTGAACGAGCCATGAGGCTCATCACGGCTGGTGCTTCTCACGCAGCTAAAAGCGACTAGGAGCATCACGACCTCCCCCTGCATGGGGTGCCAGTCTATCGCAGGGTTACCCCCCCCCCCCAGCTTTTGTGTTAGGATTCCCTACAGTTAGCCCCGGTAACCATTTATACACCTAGGTAGAGAGAGACAATGTGGAGTAAAGTTTTTTGTCTAAAGAAACAACACAATACAATGCAGAGACCAAACCTCGAACCACCGACCCTTTAATCTCGCGATCGTCAGATCAAAAGTTCTACGCGGTGACCACTACACTACCGCGCCCCCATACTCAGACTTACCTTCCAAATTTATTTCTCCTTTTCTCTGTCCACAACGAAAAGAAATTTATCTATACGTTATTTTAGACCAGTAGGTTTAAAAAAAATAATGTTCTAGAAGAATTCTTGTGAGTTGAAGGGTTAACGCGAGTTTTATTTCGCAGATTGGCATTCGATGGGGAGGAACCGCCAGATCTCTTTAAAGAATGCTATATCCGGGACATTCACTGTATCAGCTCTTTGCTTAAAATGTACTTCAGGTAAGACCCCATGAAGTTTTCCTTCGTTTTTTCTTGGAGCAGTACAAGTTGCAAGGGATTCCTTCCCATACCAATTGGCAGGTTGATCATTAAAGGGAGAGACCGAGCATTGCTGTTGTGGAGGATAGAGGTACAATCGTGGCCAGTTGGTTTAGGGGCACTCCACTTTTTTGTTTTTTGTAATCTTTTCGCAAGCAGTATGAAAATAGGTGATATCTTAAGCGCGTCAAAAGCATCTTGCAAAGATCTTTTCCACACACCCCCTAGACAATATTGAAGCGCATTAACTGTACAAGATATCCGAGAGGTGTTGGACTCCTGACACTCAACATTGGAGGGGGAGGGGGAGGGGGAGGGGGAGGGGGAGGGGGAGTGGAAACTATATTGATTATGTTTCATCTGTTCAGGGCATAACTTAAACTTCTTATCCATGAGTTTAACACACACGGAATTCAATTGTCCAGAGAATTCCGCAAAATGAGTCAAAACTGAATATCCAGGGCCTCATTGGGAATGATGATTTCACAAGTAGTTTTGACACAAAACAACTTTTATTCTTCTCCTTCAGAGAGCTCCCAAATCCTCTGCTGACGTATCATCTGTATGACAAGTTTGTGGTAAGCAGTTTCTATTTAACTTCACAAAGTAACCTGTGCATATTTGTAAAGAATAGTATCTTTCCGTAGTGAGGTATACTGATCACGAAACAAAACGTCGCGTAAACCAAGGAACATGAAAACCTGAAATAAGTTTTAGTTGTTTGAAAATGAAAACTTTCTATATTGTAGGCTACAAATGACAGTAACTACACTGGATGTTTAGCTACAAATTATGCGTTTTGGATTGAAGATGAACCGCAGAAATTGGAGGTAATGACGCGCAGTGGGGGAATGATAGTTTATTTTCTTGCTATTGTGTTTTCCAGGCTGCTATCCAGATAACTGATGAATCAGAGCGTCAGATAGCTGTCCATCACGTGGTACAACAACTTCCGCCCCCTCACTACAGGACCCTGGAGTACCTCCTACGTCACTTGTCACATGTGGCCTCGTTTTCGTCCCAGACCGGCATGCACGCCAAGAACCTGGCGATAGTGTGGTCACCAAATCTCTTGCGGCCAATGGCCTTGGACAGTGGGGGTGCCGCCCTACTGCAAGTCAACGTGCAAGCGATCATTGTAGAGTACCTTATAAGGAATGTGCACGTGTTTTTTGACCAGCACGCGGCAGCAGCGGTGATTGTGGCAAATCCACGATACTCTACGGGCTCTCGGGACGTACAAACAAAGGTCGACTCTGATTCTGGTAAGGAGTGTTTGTCACGATAGGTGTGGTGCTTAGTGTTGGGTGACGACTTATAAGGTTGCGTAACTGTCTTTCCTCGATCTGGCCCCAGTTGTTCAAAAGTTGGATAGCGCTATCCATCGGATAAATTGCTACCCAGTAGATAACGCAATTGGTTTCCCTAATACTTATCCACTGGATAGTGATTTATCCAGTGCGTAGTGCTGTCCACCGCTTGAACAACTGGGGCCTGAATGGTCTTTCCTCGATCTGAATGGTTAACTTTTCTCATTTGCACTACAGTGTATTTGAACGTCGTTGTGAGGCGCATTCGGGCATTTTTCGCAGTTTCTGCCCGAATTTCCTTACATCCACGTTTAAATACATTGTAACGCAAATGAGAAAAGTTGAGTGGGAAAAGGGCAATTTCTTCCTCAAGGGGGTAAAGTCACGCTTGCTATTTCGTAAAATTTGTTCTTATCTTCTTTCATTGTAAACTCGCGGAAAAGAAACGTGTAATTACACAACACAAACAAACTATCAAACTATCTGGCCATGGTAGCCCAACTAGCGTGACTGCTTTGTCTTTCGTCCTTCTTCTGGTTCAAGTAAACAAACAAACAAATGAACAAAGGTATCACAATTTTGGCACGAGCATGAAACCATGTGTGGGGGCGCGGTGGTGTAGTGGTTAGCGCGTTGAACTTCAGATCTGAAGGTCGTTCGAGGCTCAGTCCCTGCCATCGTGTTGAACCCATACACCCAGGTGTCTAAATGGGTACCTGCGACATACTGCTGGGGGTAACCCTGCGATGGACTAGCATCCCATCCAGGGGGAGTAGCACTACTCTCAGTTGATTCGTGCTACAGAAACCGGGTTACGCTCCGGCCGAGTTGGCCTCCTTGGCTCGTGTGCGACTTAACCTTTTACCTTTTATGAAACCACGTGGGGGCGGTATGATGTAATGGTTAGCGCGTTGGACTTGAGATCTGAAGGTCGGTAGTTTGAGGCCTGATCTCTGCAATCACGTTGTTTCCTCAAGTCCCGGCTAAACGATTAAACATTTTCCTCCAACATGGTGTTTGCCACACAAACCTTGCGGTAGCTAAACGATCGGGCAAAGTGAGCCTACATAACGCTTTTTGCGTATTTGCTGCTGAAAACGATGACGTGACTAGTTGCGACGTCACCCAAATTCCGTTTCTGATTGGTTGCTTTTTCCCGCTGCGCAAAATGTTGGGTGAAAATGTTTGATCTATATCAAACTTGGAAAACCATTGAAATGCAAACTTGAGAGAGGCGGCTAAATAGTAAAACAAGTTCTTTCAAAACGATGTTGGACGAAAATGTTCGACCGTTTAGCCAGGGCTTTGGACAAGAAACTTTACCCACATTGTCTCTCTCCACCCCGGCCCCAGTTGTTCAAAAGTTGGATAGCGCTATCCACCGGATAAATGACTATCCAGTGGATAACCCAATTGGTTTCTGGATAATGATTTATCCGGTGGATAGCGCTATCCAACTTTTGAGCAACTGGGGCCAGGTGTATAAAATGGGTACTGGCGACTTACTACTGGGAAGTAACCCTGGAATGGACTAGCATCCCATCCAGGGGTAGTAGCAATACCTCAGTTGTTTCATGATACAGAAGCTGGATAAGCTGCGGTTGTGTGGGTGTCCTGTGGCTCCTCTGCGACTTTGCCATGAAACCACAAAGATAAAATTTGTCGACCCTGACAGGAGTTGAACCCGTGACCTCCCTCACTATGGTCAGGTGCTCTATCTTCTGAGCCACAGGGAAACTCAGTGGTTACAGCATCCGACCGATGTGCGGAAGGTCACGGGTTCAACTCCCGAAAGGATTTGCCATTTTTTTCTTTTTAAAATAAGTTTTTTTTTTAACTCAGCGGCTAAATTCCCCATTATTTTTACAGAAATTGCAGGCGCTCCCTCAATTGGTCCAAGGATGGCATCACTGTCCATCTCTCCGCCTACTAAACTGATCTCACTGGAGGAGGCCCGGGCCCGAGCACAGAGCACACCTGCAAGACCCACAGCGCATCATGTGGGATCCAAGCCAGCGGATGCTCCGCATAGGTCCCAGTCCACCGTCTACCGAACTTCAGTTGACGTTCCAGCCAGGAAGAAGTCTGGGGAAGGGTCCGTGAGCGGCAGAAAATGGAAAAGCTTTTTTAACAAGGGTAAAGGCTTTGATGCCCCACAATCTGTGGCCAAAATTCAAGAGACGAGCCAAGGGACTTACGTAAGTGTCATGCGTGACACGCGACCTCAGCGTGATCGCGTGGAAGGTGTGCGACACGCGCGAAGCGCTGAAAACCTCACTGAAGTCCCTAATGGTGATAAGCCATCCCAGCCTGTAAGAACCGGGCATGTACGTGCTGAGGTAAAGTATGATGCAAACGAGATAAGAACTCCTGTACACAAGCCGGTCACAATATCTTTTAGCCATCAACCCGTGCGGGAACGTACGTCCTCAACCGGGAGCAGTGGCTCGCATATCAGACGACATCCGGTGTTGACCTCTTTCAAGCGTGTGTCTTCAGATCAAACTGTGTTTTATACCAAAGTGGAATACCACCCGACCCGACCCAATCACCGCAGAGCCTCCACGGGCGGTGATGAGATTCACATGACTGTGCACAGGCGAGAGGTTCCCACGAACTCTGAACATCGGCCCCTGTCGGTTTACGACAATCGGCCGATCTCGATTTACGATAATGAGCCGCCAACTGCGTTTCGATATTCTTCGCCGGTTTTCTCTCAGAACTACCATGCGATACCGGAGGAAATGTACCGATACTCTACCCCAGGCACCATGGCTACTCCTCCAATGGCGAGAACTTCTAAGGGGAGTAGGCTGTCAGAGCAGCAAATTGCCGTTACGGGAGCGAGGCTAGCACATCCGCCTCTTGTGTATTGCTCCAATAGCAATAGGCCAATGCATTGACCCAGATGACCAGAAGTCACGTGTCTGACTTACGTGGTTGAGTCACGTGATGCCTTTAAATGGTCTGTTATCACGGAAAATATTTATTTCGGGATCGTTGGTCTCTAAACTGTTTCATTTTTGAAGTCAAGATAAAATGGCCAAGTCGTTAGCATAGCACAAATATCCTTTCTCTTCAAACACCACAAAGTCTAAAAAGCAACGAAGTCCCGAAAGTAACGGTAGAATTTGGTATTTGCTGACAAATTCCGAAAATGACGTCTAAGAACCGTTCACTTCTTGGGTCAGTGAATCAGTTGATGTGGTTGAACTTCTGAGTCTGTAGGTGAAATTCATAAGTGTGACCATTCAAATGAAAACCATTGAGCAGTGCTTTCCTGTGGTGCTGTTTATTGTGCTGTACAAGGTGGCTCTAAGTCTGGAATCTGTGGATGAGTTTCGAGCAATACTTTCCTGTGAGACTTTATTTTGCTGTACTGTAAATTTGATCAGAATAATTGCATCTTGGAGTCTTATCCACATACTCAAAAGTTAGAATCATCTTGTTCATTCAGCGTAACTGAAGTACAGCACAGGAAAGTACTACATTTCAATGGTCACGCTTTAGGAATTTATACACGGAATTAACCAACCACGTTAAGACATTTGTTGTGGCTGTTATGAAGTAAATTTTCCCCAGATCACCAGTGTATGAAGCACTTCAAAATAACAGACTTGCCTTTGTTTTCAGTATCTTTTAAATTATTATAAAGACAACCTTGAGAGTGAGTTAGAAGTTTGATTGGTTCTCTGCAAAGATGCTTTTAGCTTATCTCCTACGAGTAGAGGAAGAGGACAAAAACATGCTTGTTTCGTAGGAACGTTTGCCACGTTTCTCTTGGTCCAGGGTTTGTCTAGATGATAAATCCGCGTCTCTGTGAATTACAATAATATTTTTAATTTATGATGAGAGTAATATTTTAAAATTTTGGAGCGTGTTATAAAATAAATCTATGATAAGACCTCGTTGTTAGCCAAGAAAAATGTAAATATTTTAAGAACTGCTAATGTCATTGACAAATCGTCTCGTTCAAGAGACAAGGGGGAATTTGAAGTAAGCACTGTTGAATTGAAAAGTGATTTTCTCGCGTGACACGCAATTTTCACGCGCGTTCGCTGCAGCTTCTTAGAGAAAGGATGGAATTCCTCTTACTAATATTGGGCTATTTTTACATTCTCCTGGTTATGTTCAAAAAAAGACTATTTTGTACAGTGTAAATATTTGCAGATTGATTTTGTTACAATTTAACTCTGTGAAGTGGGGATGACAATAATAAACAGTATGTCAACTCGGAACTTTTTTTGTTAAATTATTTGTAAAGGGGGACGACTCGAAATTACACTCTGCATTGAA
Organism: Siderastrea siderea; assembly: GCA_964030785.1. NCBI lineage: Eukaryota > Metazoa > Cnidaria > Anthozoa > Scleractinia > Rhizangiidae > Siderastrea > Siderastrea siderea. The sequence continues at coordinate 18,410,181 of OZ034975.1, forward strand.
AACTGAAGTCACGCTTTCTCTGTATCTCTAAAATTCTCCATGTCAAAACGAGTGTATCTGAGATCCCGTTCACACGAAATTTCGAAGAGGCTAAAAAAGAAGTGACTTTCTCGTTTATGTTAACAAATTCCAAGCGCGTGGAAATATGTGAAGCATACATAGATACCTCCTCATCAAGCCATGCTCTCCATGGACCCTCCGCCTTTCATCGACGAATGTAATCCATGGCGCCCTGTGACAAAGCAGTCATGATAATCTTTATACATTTACACTGAGTAAAGGCTAAACTTAATAGCGGAACCAGAACACGGGGGCACAGCCATGTGAACACCCGGTAGATACGGCCGTCGCGTTTAGCGACTACGTTTTTGTGGCCCAAACAAGGGCTCAGTCACTTCTCTCTGAAAAAAAAAACTCTCTGGTCCGACCAACCCGTGAAAGCGACCACTGGTCACCTCTTGGAGTCCCAAACTGCTATCTTATTTACAAGGGAATGTTCATTTAATATGGAAAGCGAGGCTATGGAGATGTTCACTGTCCTGAAAAAGTTCAAGGCTCCCCTTCACGATTCCATACCAGCCATCTCCTTCCCCACAATCAGAGTGACTGGAACCTCTGATACCCATGACAACAGAGACAATCACTAACCCGCTACCAAAAGCATTCAAAAACATGTTATCATTTGCCCTCGTCGCTCAGAAACCTCGTTTTCCCCCCAGAGTTAATAAAATGCAAGTTATTAAACAGAACTCACAGTGTTGTTATCAAGAGAAACAAATTCTGGCCCCCCTTCACAACTACTCCACTCCCTATTTCATATTAAATGGACTTTCCCTAACCTTCATACCCAACCTCGTCGTTCCCAGAGTCCGCGTTGCCCCAGCCTTGACCAGCGATCGGGAACGAAGAGCGGTTTTTCACAGCTACTCGAGATCGATGTCTGATGGCTTGTCAATTTTTGCTTGATTTTATGAGAAAAGCAAGCATAAAATGGCAAAAAGTCAGAACTATCTTTTGAAACGTACTTGGAGACCAGATTGAAAGCTATTTCACCTTCTTAATGATGCTGTCTTCTGCCTGTTCCTCTCTTTTCAGTTCTTTTCTCAGGCAATTGACATCAAAGGGTTTTATGATTTTCTAGTACTAGGGTTACTGCGTTACCCTAGCAGCCAAGACAAAGATGTAGCGGGGTTTACAAACAACTTTCTCGGATAGGGTTACCCTGCTACCTGGGACAATTCAAGTGTCACGCTTCCATCCACCCAGCACTAGGGTTGCCCTAGCTGCCTTGTAAACACGACGTGTAAAAAAAGAAGAACAAAACTTTGGATTTATCAACTGGGTTGATAAGGTTAATTGGCCGCCGTAAAGGCATTGAAAGCTGACGTCTCGAGCGTTAGACCTTCGTCAGAGCGAATCAATTGCAAGGAATTGTGGGTTGCACTTGGTTCATATGGAGAGTGGTGGAGCCATGCTATTGGTAGATAAAGCGTTCGTTGGTACCGCAGGGATTGAGTGTGCCGATTTTTCATTTCCACGGTATCAAGGAACGCTTTTCATTCAACTAATTTATTCTTGTTTTTCACGTTGCCATGTTCCTACCAATAGCGTAGATCCACCACTCTCCTAAATCAAGTGCAACCCACAATTCCTTCATTCGCTCTGACGGAGGGCTAACGCTCGAAACGTCAGCTTTCAACCTCTTTTCGGTGGCCAATTTACCTTATCAACTCAGTTGACAAATTCAAAGTTTTGTGTTTCACTTCCCCACCGACGCAGCACCACAGTTTCATTAGAAACTAACCCCCTTGTTTAAAAAAAAGAAGAAACGTGCGAGGGCTAGGTTAACCCTCTTGCTGGGGTTACCCTGCAACCTTGCAAATAGGCCCTAAATTGCTGCTAAATTGGCCACCGTAGAGAAATTGAGAGCTGACGTTTCGAGCGTTAGCCCTTCGTCAGAGCGAATCAAGGAATTGGTTTATATGGAGAACAATAAGTGTACTTTTGCGGCCAAATGGAATTTCTGTATTTATTTCCCACTTTCGCTCCGCTTTTCTCTTTTTCAGGGATTACCGTCTTCTGCTTTTAACCGTTCCTTTTTTGTAATCCGAATTTTTCTTTTCAGTTTTCCATCTTTAATTCTTATTGCTGCTCGATGACATTCCTTCCAGAATTTTAAAAGGTGAATTCTGCTTTCCGGTTTTCACTTTCTGTGACCTGCGTGTGACTTCAGCTTTCGGCTTTTAGCATTCATTATTTTGAAATTCGCGCGGGTTGTTGGTTTCAGCATGCTGCTTTTACGTTTCGGCATTCGTCTTTCGATATTTAATTTTCAGCTTTTGGCTGTTGGCATTTAAAGTTCAGATTATCAGTTTTGCCATTCAGCTTCTGGCTTTTAGTGTTGGACCCTTCAGATTCTTTTCGTTTGACCTTTCTGTCTTTACCCTTCTTTTAGCCTTTATTGCTCTGTGTAAAAACAGGATTTGGACGGGACCGCTAAAGACAACGGACGATGAACGGTTAGCCTGCGCTGCGTGCAGACGTCAGTCCTATTTCCTTTGCTTCGCGAGGAGGGCTTCGATTGTACTCGAATTGTGACAGTTTGTGGACGGTTGCCCAAGATTTCTCTATAGAGAGATAAGGAACCGTTCACTGATTATACATAGGGGTGGGCAGGTGGAAATAACTGGAAATTTAAACAATGCCAAGAAAAATGTCCCTTCCCGCAACTCCCCCCTCATCTCGAGATATATTTCAGAAGGTAGTGTACGTGTCATGCTAGGAGTCACCTCAAGAGCCATTAGCCAGAGGAGAATATCAGCGGCTTGCAGACGAGTGGCACAGTAGTGAACAAAGGACACTTTGATTCGAACAAACCCAGTACCTTACTTCGTTCCTTGTTTTGTATATATAGGCCATTTTGATCAAAACGAAAAAATTGCACGACTTTGGTTGTACTCACGTGGTGTTTGTCGACGGTTGCTCAAGATTTATATGTGGAACTATAATCTTGTCCGTTAAGGACCCCGTCCATATTTACCATCATTTGTTCAGACCAATATAGCTCCGCTATGGATTATTCGACCAGATCAGAATGGACCACGGACAAGAGTTCTGCTTGTGTGTGTTTTTTTTCAGGAACTTTTTAAAAAATACAGGTTTGACAAAAAGAGAACGCCTTGGCATACCCTTCGCTTTTTAAATTAACATTGTACCTGATCAGATCTTAGAGATTAAGAAGAACACTGTGCAGCTGCCGACGGTATTAACATAACACTCTGAGCGCACGATCGCTTTGTCAGGCAGTAATGATGTATGCTGATGGACATTAAATTCGTTTGAAACCATCTTACGTGCAGCAAGGTTTCTCATTTCCTTCTAAATCAAGTTGTACCATTGGCTTCTCCTTTTAATCATGTCCCATTCAGGTTTAAAGCGCACTCGGTATTGATTGCAAGATCACTACCCCTCATTTTCCCCTGCCTACCCCCACCCTCCGTTTAGGCGTATTTTATTAATCTTGGGGGGAGGGGGAAACCCTACCATGCCGAGCCATTTAGCTTGGTGTAAGTTCACTTAAGAGGCGCGGTTTACTGAATTTGGTCTTCAACTCCGACAAAGATTTCAGAAAGCTTCCTTATTCCCAACAGGTTATTTTAATCCCAGTTTTATACACCGCTTTCCGTCGTATTATTTCCTATTCCTTACGACAAATTTATAGGGGAAAATTTATAGTGTCTGAAAACTAGTTGAATAATTTAAAACAAAACTCAGCCATCATTGCACGTTCCTTTGATTGAAGTATGTCTAACTGACGCTTTCTTATAGGAATACTAAAACTGGTGACATAGTCCGTTAAAGAGACATTTTCCGAAGTTTTTATGAAAGGTGTTATCATTCTTCACGGTGACGTTTCCGTTCCTTCAGTGGCTTGACGTCAGGGCTGTGGCTAGCGGGGGAGGGGGGGGGCAGGGGGTGCCCTCCCTGGACCAGTTGAGCCAGAGAAATCAAGTCTTTGTATTAGGATTTTCATTATTCAAAGGATTTGTTTGCTTTAGACTCAGTTATTTTAATTGTACTGACTGGCAGTTGTTTGCCATTTTCATGGCCGGGAAATCGGTTGGTCCGCGGTATGTACTGAATGGTAAGCAGAATGAAGCAAAACTCCCTAATGAAATTGGCGTGTACCATTTGCACGTTTTACTCTCGTCTAATTTACAAAGAGTGCCTGGAACTTGCTTGACGCAGCCAATGGTCAAATACAATACAGGGTAAGTCATTATGATGGAACCAACTACATGCCAACGCCAAAGGATATTTATGAATGAAAATCAAACTGGAGACATCTTTTATAGCCAGTTAGTTAGCCAAACATCATGGAGTATTGTGAAATGTTTAGCGTACTAGTGCTGGGAAATACGGTGTGTTTCAAATTAATAGGACCTCGGAAATAATATGTAAGCACTGAAAACACCTGCTTTTTCACACTTATTCGAGGTCGATTTTTCGATTTTTCTCATGACAGGTGCTGAAAATAGCGTTTCTGAGCCTCCAAATTTGAAAATTTCCTGGGGGAGGATACCCCCAGACCCCCCTAAAGGGCTCGTGCCTTCGGCACTCGCGGCAGTGCCCCCCCCTTGACAAAAATCCTAGCTTCGGCCCTGGACGTTCTTGTGATAAATTAGTTTCCCATAATAATGTCAATTCGTCTGCCATCCACTGTCCACTATTCACACGTCCATTCATAATCCATATCTTTCTTGCCCTCGGAGTCCAAATTGTTATGAAATGTATCAATCAAAAACTAAACCTACTGAATAGTCGAGAGCTGTCAAAGCCAAAACCCGGAAGCTGAAATCCAAAGGAAAGCTACACCCGAATACCTGATAACTGAAACCTGCGAAAAGCAATTCGAAATGCCGAAAGCTGAAAATCTAAATCCAAAATGCCGAAAGCTTTATGCTGAAATCTAAATCCGAAACGGCGAAAGCTGAAAGCTAAATTCGAAATGCCGAATGTTGAAACGGCCGATAAAGATAAATACTGAAAGCGAAAACCAAACTGGCGAAAGCTTGAAAGGCGTGGAAATGCCGAGAGCTGAAAGCTAAATCCGAAATACTGAAGGTCAAATTCGCCGAAAGCTAAAAGCGAAAACTGAAATGCAGAAACACCGAAGCAGAAAAGTTATTGGCGAATTATACGATATTCTGCTTGGCCGTAAAGTTACACTGATTGAGAACGATGGAGCAGGAACATGACAACATAAAAAAAAACAAAGAATTAGTTGAAAGGGTTCGTTGACACCCTTTTTTGTGTTTCACTTCTCCACCGACGCAGCACACAGTTTCTTTATAAACCATAAACCAGTGCCGAATTGTCTAGATGTCCGTTCTTCCGTTTTCTTTGCCGATTTGTGACGTGCGTGACACAAATTCTCTTGTCATGTGACCTAGCCAAGCTATAGACAACAGCGAGCCGAGCAGCTGCAAGTTTATACCCGCGAGAACAATATAAGCTTTTAAATCAAAACTCTGTTAGCACAGATCGGAGTCCAGAATGTCTCTTGGCACTGCTGTTACTGGCATTATAAGTGCTTTTAAAGCAGTCGCACAATCGAACGAAGTGCCGCTGAAAACCGTTATTTTAGCTCTCTTGTTGTACGGCGTCAAAGAATTCTTGAACGACATCATCTTCTCGTGTCCCGAAGAGAATTTCAAGATCTATGGCAGTCTTTTTATCTTCGGTCCTTCAGTTTTCCTGTTTTGTCTTTCTTTGCTTGCTTCGTCCTCGTTTTGGCAAGTTGTGACGGGGTGCTGTCTTCTAAAATGGCGCGAAAAGAAGTTGTTGTTGTTCAAAACAAAGAACAGCTTGTATGTCGCTTTCATGCCGCCAGTTATATGGCTAATGTACGCTTTCGTGGAAGAAGATTACTACATCTGTGCCAAGTTCGGGCCTTTGGACGCAGCTCTTGCTAAGGCAAATACCATCGCGGAGAAAGATGCTATTAACAAGAAATTTTCTCAAGCAAAGACTACGTCGCAGTTAATTGCGTGGGGTTTACTTCTTGGGCTTGTGATAATATCCACAGTCTTTGTCACTGTTTACCGCTTGTGTATGCCAATTAATCCAAAGCTGCTGGGAAAATACGCTTATCAAGAATACGAAGCGGACAAGGCAGTATCGCTTTTTAACGCGAGAATACAACCTCTTGCAGAGCAAGATGCTAAACAGCTCGTAGATGGTTTATTCGAGAAATACAAAGATAAGAAGCACAATGACCAAATAAACCTTATCGAGGACGAACTAAAAGCGCTTTATCCGCGGCATGCTGGTGACTTGAATGCACCGTTTCGAGTGGATAAGGAAGAATCAAAACCGGATGATAACAATCTGACTCCTATTCCTACTCCGACAATTGTTACGGCGGCTGGCGAGAAAACAGTACCTAGGGGAGATATTGAGTTACAGCCTATTGTGTATACAACACATGCATAACAGTGTTGTGTTAAAATGATGGCACACACTAAAAGACTTGTCTTGGTGTCCTAGGGTCCCAGGGCCAAGTCTTATAGTGTTTACAGGAGGGTGGTTGCAGTGACTTGTCCCACAAATCACACGGGGACATTCAAGATTTTAACGATTTGTCAACTCAATTCAAATCAGTTTGTATCAAGGGGACTACCGTGGTTGCAAGCCAATCAGCGACATTTTCGATCAAAGATGGGTAATTCACAGGAAGGCACCTGTTGGAAGGTCTATTTCCAGGATAAGTTACCTTGTTTGTGCAACTGTTAGATTTACATTCTCAAACTTTGTGGGGAGGGGTGGGTTGTATTTTTTCGTCCCATTTACGAACCATTTATCTCTCCCTTTTGTTTGAACGTCATGACCGCAGTGCTTTTTTCTGCCTTCTGGTGGATCCCGCTGGCTTGTATAAAGAAGCAACAAAGACTGTGAAAATGAAATTTAGCGATAAAAGTGAACAATCTCATGAGGATGCTAATGCCTTTCTTGTTAGTGTTATTGCTAACTTTTATTTTTTAAGAGAGAGAGAGGCAACCAAACTCATTCCTTAAGTAGCATTAGGTAATCCAAGCAGTAGTCAGTATTAGCAGATAATTTTACCCATTTTAATTATTTCAATTTGCATTTTACTACATAATATTTAAGCATTGGGTATGGAATGCTTTTTGAGAAGGGAGGAAGGGGGGGGGGGCAACTTAATTGTCATTTACAAGTATCCTTTAGTGCCATTAATAAAGCATTGTTTTCCATGTGAATATTTGTCTAGTTGACATTCAGTCCCCATTCTTGGCTTTGGATACAAGAACACATTGCTAGGGAAATGCCTTCCAGTAAAGGAATTTATAACAGAAGTGATGCTTGAATAGCCTCCAACCCAGTCTTCCTTAGTGCATCATGCAATTAAGCCCAAAGAATGTCTGCATTGGAGGCCAATGCTCGAAAATTAAAGCTTGGGCCAATTGTCCATAATTTCTGAATTCCCTTGAACTTCTTCTTCCTGGTGAGGCTTGGTGCATAGCCTTTCTTATGAAAATTAGGTTGCTTTCACAAACAAAGGAAACTCATTTTCATATGAAAGTCTATGCACCAGACCTTGCTTTGAAAAAGACGCTTAAAGTGCCTATGAACTAAAAAATTTTTCTCCTAAATATGATAGTTTATGACTCCCTTAGTCTAAATATGTAAGTTTTGCTGAGTAGAAACCTTTGCATGGGATATTTTTCCAGCCGCAAAGTTCGAATTTGGCACCCAAAATGTGTCTCCATTTTGAGCGCGGCCAAAACGATCACATTACAAGGCTGTGACGTCACAAATCGCGCAGAGGACAAGAGTGTTTGGCTGACAAGAGGGTTTCCAGAAGAGAAATTACTTTGGAGTGACTCGTGGGCCCAGGATTGTAATCTACAAGGGCAGGATTCGCACAATGAGAGCATGTGTGTGTCGTTTCTCAAAAGGAAACGAATTAGGGAGAGAAGCGGACTCATTTGAACCCGTGTTCGACTCGGTAAGAATTCGATTCGACCCGCATTACAGAGCTGCTTCTGGGAAAAGCCGCAGTATTTGAATGTCGCATTAATATCTGTAACTTCTGCTACTGGTGGATTAGTTCCACTAGCAGCAACTATCGCAATTCAAGATTAAAGACCGAGATAAAGAAGGTTTTCAATATTTGGCCACAAAACTATTGCTATCTGCATCTGTCCACCTTACCTAAAGGCATCCAAGATCTACAACACATAACTGAGCTACAAAGTTTTGTTTACATCTCCAGTTTTTTTGGAAACCACATGCAATACGTTTCTCAAACTGGATGTTCACCATAGAGTTTGAAGTGATAACAATGAACAGAACTGTCTTGACCAACGACGACACAAGACGTTTTAGTTAATCAGAGATAGCTATAGGAATATTTATAAATCCCTCGTGATGTTTCGTCAAATAAAAGGAAGCAGTTCAGCTCAGCATTGATAATTGTTATTGCAAGTCACTCTGCTTCCACTGCATTTGATTTATGTGGTCCTCTTTAAACACCACACATTTCAAACAGATTTGTGCCTCTCTTCTTGTTGACCCTGCTCCTGTTATCTCAAGAGGACCATATAATACGTAATTTCACATATCACACTTAACACTGTCTAATTGTCCCTGCTGCAGTACAGTCTTGGTGATGTAGGTTTAATTTGAATTTATAGCATAAGTTATTTAATCATTTTTATTACTGAAGGGCAGTGAAAATGTGACCTTCATTTCCCATTATTTAATTTTGTGGCAGGCTTTGTATTGAAGATTCCTCACACACTGAATTGTCTCAGTCTCTTCTTGACTCATTCCCTGTACCCAAGAAAGCTACCACACAAGCCACCTAATTCGCCAACAGAAAATCAATAATGAGGTTTCAAAATGGGCCTTTTCGATCTCGTTCTCCACCTTTAATTTGTAATAATAATAATAATAATAATAATAATAATAATAATAATAATTTTTCTGAAAATTAGCTGCATAGGCTATGTTCCCCCCATATGCATGCTATTTAGGGACATAGCATATAAACGTCTTGTACTGCTTTAATAATAATAATGATGTATACACAGGATAGCCCCATCAGTGTAAAAACACTGGTAACATAGGGGGTTCTGTTACTAAATAAGTGCCCAAGATAGTAAAATACATATCTTCAAACATTAATAGCATGCATGCATGGTTACGTGGCGGAAGCCTGATGCAAACACGAGAGTGTTGGGTGAATTCAAAGGATTACGCGAGCTTGATCGAACACAGACTCTTAGACATTTGTAACTGAAGAGCATATCTCTTAACAACAAAAACGGCTAATACACGCATAATGTGTAGAGTGTACTGGGAGGGTACTGTAATTTGAAGGGTTTATGGATCCAAGGGAGCTGCCTTAACCTCTCCCCACCTCACTCCCCTCCTTAAACAAAAATAACAAGAAAACAAAAAAGGAAACTACACACACAAAGAGGGCAATTTCTACTTGACACTGATTTCTGCCATACTTCATGGAATTGGAATGGGTGTATGTTTCAATGAAAATGGCACTTCAAAATGTACTTCTGGAACAAATTACATATTCATCTTAGTGTTCAGATTGACCCAAGGGAGTTATTGTCATATGAGACCAGTATACAAAGGGAGCTCAGACCAGGCCCCAGCTGTTCAAAAGGTGGATAAGTGTTAGGGAAACCAATTGCATTATCCACTGGATAGAGATTTATCCGGTCGATAGTGCTATCCAACTTTTGAACAACTGGGGCCAGTATAACTGGACAGGTATGGTTAAGTTTATTTACATGAGACCAGCATCATGAAAGTATAAGTGATCACATAAAGCCTGTAATAACTCAGCACACTAGCTCTCACCTGAAATAGCATGTTTCCACAAAATTGGTATGAACCAAAATCCTAAAGCAAATTGCTGAACAGAAGGACAAAAATCTCAGCTGGTCTAATATTGTGTAGGCAATTACTTAAACCAGTTCATGTAGTCAGAAGCGACGGATTATTACAAGGACAAAGCTGAAGTCACACTAGTCTGAGTTTGCACGCGTATCATACAATGTCCATCTTTATTTATCACAGTCATCCTCATAGCACCTCCAGGTGGAGTAAAAGACCACAAATGAGCACCATACTCAAAAATTCTTATTTATTTGCTTTGAGATGCTCCCTCATAAATGGCTTGAAATTACAATACAAGCACTCCACTTCCATTTGAAAATCATTTGTAGCTGCTGATTATAATAAATAAAACACGCTCTTTAGAAATTACTATTGATGGCTCAGCCATTAGGCATGTAATATTTCAAGCAAATTTTGGGTATGCTTATCTTCAATGTTTAAAATCCTGCTAACTAATAAGTTTATATCAGTGTTCTCTCTGCAAAAGTCCTCATTCGAAAGAGCCGAGCAACTGAGTCTATCTTTCTCTTGGCGCGAAAACCTATGAAAAGATGAACAAACTAAGTTACAAACAAGTACACCGTAAACTTGAGCTTGTCTGGTATCGGTTTGAGTAAAATAATTGAAGTACATACAACGACGCTCTTAACAAAAGAAGTAAAGTCAAGGCTGCGTCAATCTCTCGTTATTAACACATAAAAGTACTGACCATTCAATTCTAGAAGCTTCTCCTTCAAGGCCAGTCAAGCCAGTAGAGCTGAAAGTTAGTCAATCCCAACAATTCAATTCGCCATCTTGCTTCGCGCAAGATTGTTGTTGTCGTTGTTTAGGCTTTATCCACGGACGACAAACCCAAAAACTGCACATCTTCGAAATCGCTTCGAGCTGAATCTTAGCGTTTTCCTCAGTCGTCGGTAGCTTTCATTGTATATCAATATTAGCAAGGAAAATGTAAGTTTCATCGCTCAAACACTTGACAAAGACCAAAGAGGGTAAAGCGTTCATGTAAGCTACATATAACGTCCCAGTATATCCATGAAACATATACACTGCTATGTAAGGGACATATAGCGTCCCATTATATGAAACGTATACTTCGTTCACCTAAGTTTGCCTTGGTTCACCTCCGTTTGCCTTGGTTGACCTCCGTTTGCCTTGGTTGACCTTAGTTTGCCATGGTTCACCTCCGCTTGCCTTGGTTCACCTTAGTTTGCCTTGGTTCACCTCCGTTTGCCTTGGTTCACCTCCGTTTGCCTTGGTTCACCTCCGTTTGCCTTGGTTCACCTTAGTTTGCCTTGGTTCACCTTAGTTTGCCTTGGTTCACCTTAGTTGTCCTTGGTTCACCTCAGTTTGCCTTGGTTAACCTTAGTTTGCCTTGGTTCACCTTAGTTTGCCTTGGTTCACCTTAGTTGTCCTTGGTTCACCTCAGTTTGCCTTGGTTCACCTTAGTTTGCCTTGGTTCACCTTAGTTGTCCTTGGTTCACCTTAGTTTGCCTTAGTTCACCTTAGTTTGCCTTGGTTCACCTCAGTTTGCCTTGGTTCACGTTAGTTTGCCTTGGTTCACCTCAGTTTGCCTTGGTTGACCTTAGTTTGCCTTGGTTGACCTTAGTTTGCCTTGGTTCACCTCAGTTTGCCTTGGTTCACCTTAGTTTGCCTTGGTTCACCTCAGTTTGCCTTGGTTGACCTTAGTTTGCCTTGGTTCACCTTAGTTTGCCTTGGTTCACCTCAGTTTGCCTTGGTTCACCTTAGTTTCCCTTGGTTCACCTCCGTTTACCTTGGTTCACCTCCGTTTGCCTTGGTTCACCTTAGTTTGCCTTGGTTCACCTCCGTTTGCCTTGGTTCACCTCCGTTTGCCTTGGTTCACCTCCGTTTGCCTTGGTTCACCTTAGTTTGCCTTGGTTCACCTTAGTTTGCCTTGGTTCACCTTAGTTGTCCTTGGTTCACCTCAGTTTGCCTTGGTTAACCTTAGTTTGCCTTGGTTCACCTTAGTTTGCCTTGGTTCACCTTAGTTGTCCTTGGTTCACCTCAGTTTGCCTTGGTTCACCTTAGTTTGCCTTGGTTCACCTTAGTTGTCCTTGGTTCACCTTAGTTTGCCTTAGTTCACCTTAGTTTGCCTTGGTTCACCTCAGTTTGCCTTGGTTCACGTTAGTTTGCCTTGGTTCACCTCAGTTTGCCTTGGTTGACCTTAGTTTGCCTTGGTTGACCTTAGTTTGCCTTGGTTCACCTTAGTTTGCCTTGGTTCACCTTAGTTTGCCTTGGTTCACCTTAGTTGTCCTTGGTTCACCTCAGTTTGCCTTGGTTAACCTTAGTTTGCCTTGGTTCACCTTAGTTTGCCTTGGTTCACCTTAGTTGTCCTTGGTTCACCTCAGTTTGCCTTGGTTCACCTTAGTTTGCCTTGGTTCACCTTAGTTGTCCTTGGTTCACCTTAGTTTGCCTTAGTTCACCTTAGTTTGCCTTGGTTCACCTCAGTTTGCCTTGGTTCACGTTAGTTTGCCTTGGTTCACCTCAGTTTGCCTTGGTTGACCTTAGTTTGCCTTGGTTGACCTTAGTTTGCCTTGGTTCACCTCAGTTTGCCTTGGTTCACCTTAGTTTGCCTTGGTTCACCTCAGTTTGCCTTGGTTCACCTTAGTTTGCCTTGGTTCACCTTAGTTTGCCTTGGTTCACCTCAGTTTGCCTTGGTTCACCTTAGTTTCCCTTGGTTCACCTCCGTTTACCTTGGTTCACCTCCGTTTGCCTTGGTTCACCTTAGTTTGCCTTGGTTCACCTCCGTTTGCCTTGGTTCACCTTAGTTTGCCTTGGTTCACCTCAGTTTCCCTTGGTTCACCTTAGTTTGCCTTGGTTCACCTCCGTTTACCTTGGTTCACCTCCGTTTGCCTTGGTTCACCCCAGTTTGCCTTGGTTGACCTCAGTTTGCCTTGGTTCACCTCAGTTTGCCTTGGTTCACCTTAGTTTGCCTTGGTTCACCTTAGTTTGCCTTGGTTCACCTTAGTTTGCCTTGGTTCACCTCAGTTTGCCTTGGTTCACCTTAGTTTGCCTTGGTTCACCTCAGTTTGCATTGGTTCACCTCAGTTTGCCTTGATTCACCTTAGTTTGCCTTGGTTCACCTCGGTTTGCCTTGGTTCACCTTAGTTTGCCTTGGTTCACCTTAGTTTGCCTTGGTTCACCTCAGTTTGCCTTGGTTCACCTTAGTTTCCCTTGGTTCACCTCCGTTTACCTTGGTTCACCTCCGTTTGCCTTAGTTCACCCCAGTTTGCCTTGGTTGACCTCAGTTTGCCTTGGCTCACCTCAGTTTGCCTTGGTTCACCTTAGTTTGCCTTGGTTCACCTTAATTTGCCTTGGTTCACCTCAGTTTGCCTTGGTTCACCTTAGTTTGCCTTGGTTCACCTCAGTTTGCCTTGATTCACCTTAGTTTGCCTTGGTTCACCTCCGTTTACCTTGGTTCACCTTAGGGTTGACCTCAGTTTGCCTTGGTTGACCTCAGTTTGCCTTGGTTGACCTCAGTTTGCCTTGGTTGACCTCAGTTTGCCTTGGTTGACCTCAGTTTGCCTTGGTTCACCTTAGTTTGCCTTGGTTCACCTCAGTTTGCATTGGTTCACCTCAGTTTGCCTTCAGGTTCACCTCCGTTTGCCTTGGTTCACCTCAGTTTGCCTTGGTTCACCTTAGTTTCCCTTGGTTCACCTCCGTTTACCTTGGTTCACCTCCGTTTGCCTTAGTTCACCTCAGTTTGCCTTAGTTGACCTCAGTTTACCTTGGCTCACCTCAGTTTGCCTTTGTTCACCTTAGTTTGCCTTGGTTCACCTTAGTTTGCCTTGGTTCACCTCAGTTTGCCTTGGTTCACCTTAGTTTGCCTTGGTTCACCTCAGTTTGCCTTGGTTCACCTTAGTTTGCCTTGGTTCACCTCAGTTTGCCTTGATTCACCTTAGTTTGCCTTGGTTCACCTCCGTTTACCTTGGTTCACCTTAGGGTTGACCTCAGTTTGCCTTGGTTGACCTCAGTTTGCCTTGGTTGACCTCAGTTTGCCTTGGTTGACCTCAGTTTGCCTTGGTTGACCTCAGTTTGCCTTGGTTCACCTTAGTTTGCCTTGGTTCACCTCAGTTTGCATTGGTTCACCTCAGTTTGCCTTCAGGTTCACCTCCGTTTGCCTTGGTTCACCTCAGTTTGCCTTGGTTCACCTCGGTTTGCATTGGTTCACCTCAGTTTGCCTTGATTCACCTTAGTTTGCCTTGGTTCACCTCCGTTTACCTTGGTTCACCTCAGTTTGCCTTGATTCACCTTAGTTTGCCTTGGTTCACCTCAGTTTGCCTTGGTTCACCTTAGTTTGCCTTTGTTCACTTTAGTTTGCCTTGGTTCACCTTAGTTTGCCTTGGTTCACCACAGGTTACCTTGGTTGAGCTCAGTTTGTAGGCGGAAAGATTATAAAATTGACAGTAGAAACAGGTTTTTCTCTTGGTGTCCTTGCTCACTATATTTACGAAAGTGAGAGGGAGTGGAGGGGGGGCTATTCGTGGGGTGGGGGGCGTTGCTGGGCTATTGTAGCCAAGGGTGGGCCCTTGTATGGGGGAGAATTCATCTGCGCTTTTTTGAGCTTGGGCGCTTATAGGAAGAAATACGGTATTTGTAATGTGAACTTGAAGTTAATGAGATTGTTCAGTTGTACTTAGTGCAAATGCTCGATTAAGCGTCTCGGTCGCTTATCAATTTTCGGCCTTATAGCAGGGGCGCCTATTCGAATCAGTTTTGACTGATCACGATCTTTCTGATCTGACGTTGAGTAAGGTTGATCGTACACGGTTTCTCCAGTGGTTTCATACCTTAACTTCATACAATTTACCAGGTTTTTAACTGTTTCTCTTTATATACTGAAACTGTAACAAAACATGAACATTTCTGAAACGATTGACCACAATTTACCGAATGTCTATTTGCTGTCACTGTAACCAGCTTTACCAAGTTCTGCAAGAAATCAAAAGCACTATAAATGACAAATCTGTCAACGTTTTCAATATACCGCTTATGCAAATGTTTACGGAAAACGCACTCAACAGCTCCTAATCATGATGACACCATTCATGATCCAGTGAGCAACCTTAACCGAAATCTGGCCTCCTTTGGATTATCGATTGACCCAGTAGTTGGTGATGGCGATTGCGCATTTTCCAGTGTCGTAAAACAATTGCACAAATTGCCCGAATTTATTAACAAAGAGCCTTATTTTGTGGAGCACCTGTATGGACTTGGCCTTTCCAAATCTGTAGAAGAGGATGCTTATCGACTACGACAACTCTTTGTAGACAACGTACAATCCAATGAAGAATATCAATCAGTTGCTGGCATGAATCCCGACAGACTAAATGAAGAAACTGAGCTTTTTAGGGAGCGGGGTACTTACAGCGGAAATCTGGGGGACTTAGTAATTAAGGTTTGCGCAGATGTGCCTAACTACCAATACCATTTTAAAGAAAAACATGGGTAAACTATATATCGTTGGAAAGGTTAAGTAATGTAGATTTCGGGAAAAAAATTATAAATTGCCGGTTTCTTCAATTCCGCAAAAGAAAATCGCAAACAACCGCGAAAATGACCATGTGTCATTCAATTGAATTAATAGCGTATCAAATCCAAGTGTGTGAGCATTTTTTGATATTCTGACTCATCTGGTTCTTTTTAATTAATCTGTCAAGTTCGAACAGCAAAGAATACGCAAAGCGCATTGCTTTGAATTTCGCCACTGGTGAAATATTATATATAAATTTCAAAAACTGATCGCCGACAAATTTTGGTTCACCGAACATTTAAGAAATGTCCAGGCCAAATTTCACAGCAACCCGCCGAATTTTGATACACTATTAATTCATTTATCTGATTGAATAACGCAAGGTCATTTTCGCGGTCATTATTACAATTTTATTCTGCGGAAAACACCGGCAATTCATTTTTTTCCCGAAATTGAAGTGTGCAATTTAGCTTTTTTTAATTAACTTAGCGTTAAGGCATGAAATCGTGCAACGTAGAATGCCAATCCAGCAATGCATTTGAACACGGATACAAACTACCTGGAAACTGAGAAGTAAATTCAATTTTGGGAAAAGCCTAATCTCCTGCCCAAACGAATGGAAAAGTCTGGAAATGAAGACGATTTTCAGCCATCTAGTGAATTGTGAAACACTTTCAACAATCACTGCGTGCTGTTACTTCTCAAAAATTTTCAATTACATTTGTGTGTGTGTGCTTCACCAGTATATGTTGTGCTATCTGAAGAAACGTAAAAAAAAAAATGAAAAAACTGTTTCTATATTATGCGATCGCCAGTGTTTACTGTATTCAAACCAAGAAGTACAAATTTCAGTCCACATGGATTTAGATCGCCGAATGGCCAAGGGTGACGTTTCCAGCAATCGTTTGGCGATAATATGCTTAGGGGTGCACCACGCCTAGGTTTCAATTTCCTGTCTTTTGTAAGATTCTTTTGTTTGTGGACAGTTCTTCTTTGTGATATTTACGCAAAGTATATTTTTTTACTCGACCCCTCGTACAGTTTTTAAAAGAAAATGACTCGGTGTACATTTCCTTTTTACGAAATGCAATACTTGTTTTACTTTGCAAGGAAAATCTACATTTTCAGTTACTTAGGAACTCAGCGTCAAGACACCCAATATTGATAGAAGAAACATGTCAAAAATTAAGTTTCCATAATAGTCGTCATGACATTAATTTATCTTAGTTTATTAGATATGAAGGTGTTTTGTACGCCATGTTATTTTTTGTTCGTTAAATGTAGTTTAGAGTTCATTATCTTATTGTTGTTGTGTTGATGGAGGTCATATATTAAGACCCTTTTTGGCGAAAAACCCACTCTAATTAAAAGACATCGAGTTCACTCAATCAGCCAAAAGCGAATTATTACGTTGACTACTTGTAATTTTATTTTCTGATAATTTTGCTCAAGTCTAACTCCTTGATCACACATTATATTAAATAACTTTGTTACTTTGTTATAAGTGAACAAGATATTGTTAAGATCATTTGAAACAAAAACACTTCTTTAGGACAACTGATATTATTATTCTAGTGATGAACATAGGTAATGACTGTACAAGGATTAAGAAAACAAGTATGAAGAGCACCTCACAAGACCGAGAGACCAAGACGTTTAGTGATTGATGTAAACCAAAAATGCTAGATTAAGCGCCCAGCTTCAAAAAAGCGCATCGCTTCGAATTAGCTGCCCTCTTATAGATTAAATGAAAAATGAATAAGCGCCCACCCCCCTTCCCCCGAAAACCGAGTTCGGTACAGATTACACTAGTACCATTAACTGTGTGTAAAATTTAAAACACGAACAGTAGTGTTTTATCAAGGACTTAATATATACAGACTTGATAAAACACCTGCTGTTCGTGTTTTGAACAGCTTCAAAGACGTCAGCTTAAAAAAGTGACCTGAGCCAAGGCAAACTGAGGTAAACCATGAGGCAAAAGGAGGTGAACCAAGGAAAACGGAGGTGAACCAAGGCAAACTAAGGTGAACCAAGGCAAACTAAGGTGAACCAAGGCAAACAGAGGTGAACCAAGGAAAACTAAGGTGAACCAAGGCAAACTAAGGTGAACCAAGGCAAACTAAGGTGAACAAGGCAAACAGAGGTGAACCAAGGCAAACTAAGGTGAACCAAGGCAAACTAAGGTGAACCAAGGCAAACTAAGGTGAACCAAGGCAAACTAAGGTGAACAAAGACAAACTGAGGTGAACCAAGGAAAACTAAGGTGAACCAAGGCAAACTAAGGTGAACCAAGGCAAACTAATGTGAACCAAGGCAAACTGAGGTGAACCAAGGCAAACTAAGGTGAACCAAGGCGAACTAAGGTGAACAAAGGCAAACGGAGGTGAACCAAGGTAAACTGAGGTGAACCAAGGCAAACTAAGGTGAACAAAGGCAAACGGAGGTGAACCAAGGCAAACTGAGGTGAACCAAGGCAAACTAAGGTGAACAAAGGCAAACGGAGGTGAACCAAGGCAAACTGAGGTGAACCAAGGCAAACTAAGGTGAACCAAGGCAAACGGAGGTGAACCAAGGCAAACTGAGGTGAACCAAGGCAAACTAAGGTGAACCAAGGCAAACGGAGGTGAACCAAGGCAAACTGAGGTGAACCAAGGCAAACTAAGGTGAACCAAGGCAAACTAAGGTGAACCAAGATAAACGGAGGTGAACCAAGGCAAACTGAGGTGAACCAAGGCAAACTGAGGTGAACCAAGGCAAACTGAGGTGAACCAAGGCAAACTAAGGTGAACCAAGGCAAACTAAGGTGAACCAAGGCAAACTGAGGTGAACCAAGGCAAACTGAGGTGAACCAAGGCAAACTGAGGTGAACCAAGGGAACCTGAGGTGAACCAAGGCAAACTGAGGTGAACCAAGGCAAACTGAGGTGAACCAAGGCAAACTGAGGTGAACCAAGGCAAACTGAGGTGAACCAAGGCAAACTGAGGTGAACCAAGGCAAACTGAGGTGAACCAAGGCAAACGGAGGTGAACCAAGGCAAACGGAGGTGAACAAAGGTAAACTGAGGTGAACCAAGGCAAACTGAGGTGAACCAAGGCAAACTAATGTGAACCAAGGCAAACTGAGGTGAACCAAGGCAAACGGAGGTGAACCAAGGCAAACTAAGGGGAACGAAGTATACGTTTCATATAATGGGACGTTATATGTCCCTTACATAGATTGGTATGCATACTGGGACGTTATATGTAGCTTACATGAACGCATTGCCCCAAAGAGACAAACATTCTGCGCGATTTGTGACGTCATACGGCCCGCTTCCTCGGCCAACTCGTTCCCAGTCTTCGGAGACACGATTTTGGTCATTTTGGGTACTTTCAACGGCAAAAAAACGGATTTTTGTTTCTTGCCGTCCAATTTCTCTTGCCATTTCGGAATTAACACATAATGAACTACCAAAATGTGCAAAAAAAAATTTTAGTTCATAGGCACTTTAAGACGACTCGGAAAAAAAGGTCTATTTTATAGCCTTTTTAGAAAGGTTTAAACAAATTTGTCAACCCACAAGCTTTGTGTTTTGTACCATAGATCATCTTTAGAAGGCACTAAAAGGGATTGGAGACCATTGGCTACTTAGTTGTAGAGCCTACTTAACAAGTAGGTTTAAAACTCTTACTAGTGTAGGTTGAGGGATACAGTGAAACTCTGTCAATTCGCCATTAACAGGGCAAAATAATTGGGCATTATTACCTGAGTGAACAGTTTGAAGGATTATTGTTTAAGGAAATGAGTGAGCATTTGTGGGGCCAGTCTGAGAAAACACCTGACGTCTCGCGAGGTCGCCACTTGAGCCCTCGCAAAACAACGTCTGAGTAACAAGCGCAGAAATTCCATACTGAAGACGTGTCACTACCCAGATCTAGGTAGTGCTTCTGATTCGTTGATCAGAAACGAGATTCCCTCATGTTTCAACCAATCAGAAGCACTACCTAGATCTGGGTAGTCACACGTCATCAGTATGGAATTTCTACGCTTGTTACTCAGACGTTGTTTTGCGAGGACTCAAGTAGCAACCTCACAAAACGTCAGCTGTTTTCTCAGGCTATTGTGGGGCCCAAATAAAGTGGCTTCAACAATGAGGTCCTTGTTTAATGGAGTGGCTGTAATTCAGTGTCTATGAAGTGCAAATGCGTTTGACTGTAATGGCACTATTCAGCCAAAACAAGTTCGCCTCAGAGGGTCTGTCTATGGAAAGGACATCAACATTGCATCTCTCCACCCACCCAGGTGTCTGGAAGAGGGACAAGAGAAGATTACAGGGTTGCCATGGTCAGGGAAAAACAATAAATTTTCAAGGTCAGGGAAATCTGGGTAAGAAATTTTCTGCTGGACTTATTTTGGGAGAAAGACAGGACATTTCTTAGACAAAAAACATGCATGCTTTAGGTTTGCGCCCTTCTTCTTTGCTGCCCGCCACTCGAATTTTTTTCACCCACGCTCTACTACCCCTGCTCGCAGTCTAAATTTTATGTGAAATAGTTGTGTCAGTTTCATTTACAATCTTCAGACATGTGCACTACATGCAACTGCAGTCTGCCTTAAAAAGTTTGTGACAGATGCATGATGAGTAAAAAGAATGGTGGAAGCATAAACTGTCTCAGAATCTGATGTACTATTTTATGCGAACAAAAAAGATTTCTGGTTTTTTAGGTATCCAAGATTTATTAACATCGAATCACAGTCAGCATCGTATCGTATCTTACCCTTATCAGGTATTAGCGTCGTAGGGGTTTCACGATCCAGGCGGAAGACCGATAAGGTCCTGGAAATGAGCACTCTCGATACTGTATTCAAAAATGGCGGAGTTGGGCGAGTTGGCGGACTTTTTTGACAGCGAAGTGCATGAAGTAGTTTGAAGAGTTAGATTTTAATTTGCATCATCGAAAGTTATATCATGATCATAACCATAGCTTTGCCGTATCTTGCCTTGTGAATAACGGACGACAAGATGCATTCGGGGCCTGCATCTGCTTGGTCGTATACCCCACAGAAGCGACTCCTCTCATCAGATGATCCGTTTTTCGAGGTATGTGGAACTTTAAAGAAGATTTTACTGTTAGATCGGTAAAATATTGTTAATGGAACGTGACACTCATTCTCAGTGAGCCTTTCATGGCGCGTTCGCTATCAATAGAACTACTATGCAGTTGGGATCCCAAGTCCACTAAAATCAATAGCTTCGTTGAAGCTAGACCTTCAACATTATGGCTTTGTTTCTAGTTAGCACTTTCGTATAATTTATTGCATTGGTCGATAGCAGTAAGGCCCTATTCATAACTAAGATAGTACACGTGTAAGGCCAAGCTGTTGTATAGTATAGCTTTTACTACTGGCTACGTTAGCAGACACTGTTTAGCTATAAAAGTTTAAGCAACCTGTACAAGGTTCAATTTGCAATTCTCTTGTGCAGTGCAGCCAGTGTTTATTGTCAATTTAGCAAAATTCTTCCCTCCCTCCCTCCCTCCCTTTGGAGATGGGTTGGCTATGTTATTTGTGCTTCAATAAACTAGGGTCACTCCTGCGTGGTGCGGTTAAGTCTGCGCAGCGACTTCCCCCAAGCTTGTCAGCTTCGTTGCCTTTATGCATCGCCTGCTAACCAATGCTCTTGTCTAATCCAGCACGTGCTGTCTAGCATTCAGCTCGTAGTGCTGGGGAGATAAGTGAGGTTGTTTTTGTCACACAAATCGGAAGTCGCATAGACTAACCAACTGCAAGGCAGTGTTCCCCTCAATAATGCCATCTTGAGAGTTTTTTACTTTGTTTTGCGTGTCATGCGCTTATTTATAGCCTGTTGCAGTTGCACTACGTTCCTCAGGAACAGTGACATTAATTAAACTTACCTTCTATTTCGAATTTGCTACAACGTACACGTCAGGGCCTTAATTTAATCCTGGCCTAGGGCCAGGCTAGGATTAAATTAACTTCATCAATTATATGCAATCACAAACTAAGCTGAGCCAGCCACCCTCATGTCCATAGGCAAGTGAAATTTAAAAAGTCGTCTTTGAGCTACATCTATTAGGGTCTGGAGCTACTGTTTTAAGAAACTCGTGTTGTTTCTACTTTTTTACTTGTTTTATCTTCTTATTTGTGGTTGCTGCACATGTGCGATTGACCACTAATGTTATTGCGCCAGATTACACAAAATAACTACATGCAACACTAGGGGATTGATCAGCAACGCCCAGAAACGTTATTCTCCCTAATTTCCAAAAGGTCCCGGCATTTATTTTGGATCTAGACTATGATGACGATGATGATGATGATGACGACGACGACGACGACGACGACGACAACGACAATGATGATGATGATGATGGTGAAGATGATGATGATGATGATGATAATGATGATGATGACGACGTTTACTTAAGTGACTACTCCCTCTGAGGGGCTTTTCAGGGACAATGGAACAAATATAATAATACAAATGAATAAAATAGTGTTTAAGACCCCAGTTGGCTTTGTACAAGCATGGCCAAGGAGTTGAACTCAGACTGCCGAGAACAACTGCATCTAGCACTCAGAATGGGACACGAAGCTGGGACCTCTGAATTTCAAGTCTGGCACCCTAACCACTTGACCATGTTTCCTACTTGTGAATTGTTGTAAAACACTCCAGGAAGTGAAGGGATGTGTAGAAAAGAGAAGAGAAATGTAGAAAGCTCTTGCCTCTGGCTCATGCCTTCTACATTTCTCCTGTTTAAAAATCCAATGCTCAATTGAAAATGCATGTCATGTTTTATGAAGATATTTAAATAATTAATTTTAGTACATGTTTTTGCATTCTTTATTTGTAAAGTAAGTGTGGACATTTGATATATAATTATATTATTTGATTCTGTCCAAGATTTGGAATTGAACATCCAAGAAATTGTTGAGGCTATTAAGTATAATATTCACTTGGTGTTTCTGTCAATCCCTCTTAGGAAGGAGAGTTATTTTGTAACATTGCTAGAAAGCAGTTGGATGACAGTGAAGAAGTTGAGGATCTTATCCAAAGGCAAGCTAACACTGTATGAACTTTAAAAAAATATTTTTTTATTGTCTGTAATTGTCATTGAGTTTTTAATTTTGACAAGAAAGATATTGATAAAATGTTTTTAAGAACGCTGAATTTTGAGACCAATGATTGTGTTTTCTACTGTCGTCACTAATGGACATAGCACTAGCTAGTCTCTGGAGAAAAAGAAGTTTAGTTCAACAGATTCAAAGGTTCAAAAGGTCACGTTTATACAATGTACTTGGTGCAATTCAATCCTCTTAATATTTAGTCCTTTGGTTGTCATATGTAATTTTAACTCACAGATGAGCAGTAAATAGTGTAATGATTATCATTAGCTGGGTATTGACAAAAGTAAAATGATGTTACACACTTAGCCTGTATATTGTTTTGTTCAACTGCAGGGATGACTTCAAGTGTGATGTTCCCAGTTGTGGAGAATGGTTTTCTAGTGTTCCAAGGTATTAAATATAACCAATGGTAAATTAAAGATCATCATAAAATTCAGAACTGTCTTACTAAAATATTAATTACCAAAGAATAAAAAATATAGATCTATATTCAGCAATAGATTAGAGAATATACAGGTAATATTGTAAATATCACTACTTCTAATAACTACTGGCAAAATTCTTGAAAATTACAACCCACTTCTTGTTCTGTTTTATTACATGTGGTAATAGACTGTATGAAGACATTAGCCTGTAAGCTACTCTTAAGCTACTCTTAAATTTTAGGTGAAATAAAGTTTATGGACTGTGTCTATGTGTGTGTGTGTGTGTCTGTCTGTCTGTCTGTCTGTCTGTCTGGATGTGTGTATGAGGTTTCAGGAAAAAATAAAATTTTAGTTTTCAAATAATTAGTACCCCTGTCTAATATAAATCCCTCCTTCTTTAGGCCTGAAATTAGATAATCCCCTAGGGTGTGTGTGTGTGTGGAGGTGGAGGTGGGGGAGTATTATTGACAGGTATATTATATTATAAATACGCGTGTCACCACGAACTCAGTAAATATGACCTATGCTCACCACGAGTCTCCCAGTAGCTCAGTGGTTAGAGCGTCCGACCGATGTATGGAAGGTCATGGGTTCGATTCCCGTCGGGAACTCAGATTTTTTCTTTGTCCCACGCACACAACAGGTTGAATATTCCATCTTTTCTTATTTCTTCTCCAAGCTTTAAAAAATTCTCCATCTTTCTTTAGTTATCACCTATAGGGCACTTCGACATTGTTGATCCTAGCAGTTAATGCAAGACGCGTGTCACCACGAACTCAGTAAATATGACCTATGCTCACCACAAGTCTCCCAGTATATGTAGCTCAGTGGTTAGAGCGTCCGACTGGTGTACGGAAGGTCATGGGTTCGATTCCCGTTGGGGACTCAGATTTTTTCTTTGTCCCACGCTCGCGACATGTTGAATATTCCACCTTTTCTTAGGTATATTATTAATGGGGATTGCAAACGAGGCCACATTTGTATACCCAAAAAGTCCCATTAGGTTAAAACTGGGCCCAAAAAAGGTAGTGGCCCAGAATGTTATCAAAAAAGAGTCTTTTGTACATAGTTTCATTAAGTTTGCAAACAAAACTATTAAAATTCTTTGACATCAAATTGAGAACTCTGAGGTGAATATGCTGTTTATCAACCCTAAAAAACGTCCTGCCAAAATCTAAGTTCTGCCTAAAATAAATAAACCTAAAAATGGCCTTTGCACCTCCCCATCACTAATATACCCGATACCCCCACCGGGGGGGGGGGGGGGGGGAATTAATGGAGTTAACATGTTGTTTCTGAACTATTAATTAAGGTCATTCCCCCGAAATACAATTTAGCATACGATTTTTGTCAAGCTTTCACAAGTTGTCATCTATCGTGCAATGTTTTGAAATATAAAATAAAAAGAATAGGTCACCACGTCCGTTTACGAGATATCGTCGTCTCAAGTTACCCCATAATTCCTTGCAATTTCGTCCAACAAACACGTTTATTTGATCAGTTTACGCTACTCTCTGTAGGAAGAGGAAGCACATGATTATTAAAGCAAATCTTGAAGCAATGTCCTAGATGTAAAATATTGATAACAAGGAACAATTTACTAAAAGTTTTATGGGAGATGCTCAAAGCATCAGACGAAATTGACTTAAAACCTTCCTTATGTGCGTGTTCCCGAGGTCGTGATTTCATCTCAGCGAGTAACGCGTTGGTAGTAATAATTTTTTTTTCGGACACGTGATTTTTTTCTCTTTGAACAAAAAGAGGATGAATGGTAGGTCCAAAATATTTGTAAAAAAAGATAGGTGCCCGTGCTTGTTTAAGAGTAAATATAGGGTAACTATGCTCTCCTCTGGTGAGTTTAGCCTCATAGGAAACCTATTTACTCCCTGGACATGCGCACGCTGTTAGCGCGCGCTAATGACACAACAAATCATGCACAGTAAGGATGTGTAATGCAATACAGGGGAATGACCTTAAAATCCTTAAAATTTCTTTTTATTTATTTACTGATTCTCTTAGCTATGAAGCACACTATAACAGCTTACACCGGCACAGTTGTCAAAAATGTCAGCGATCTTTTCCATCGACTCATCTTTTGGAGATTCATGTGCTTGAAAATCATGACACTCTGTTCAGCATGATTGCAACGAGAAAAAACCTGGTAGGAGAATTATTGTTTTTATTGTTTGCATTTAATCTTGGCCCTGTATTTTAGTTACATATGGAATACCTGCAAACTAGCTGGTGAGCAGTCACAGTTTGCAGACTGTGACAGCTTACCACACAGCTAAGCATATGCACAATAAACTTGAATGTACTGTATTGTGTAGGTGGCATTTAGCTAGTTTTTGCTCACACTGACAATAAGAAAAAAATGATTGTTTGACATGCAAACAAAAAAAAACAATTAAAACAATATCCCTAGTCAAATAGTGTGTGCAAATATTGCCTCCAGTGTGGCAACATTAAATGTTACTACAAAGTCTACTAACTACTACCTAGTCCTCTTTATCCCTCTTTAGGCCAGGATGGTCGTTTCTCCATTTGGACCTGTTCTAGGCAACCTGTTGGACCTTGCTCTAAGTTAGACCCATGTTTGCCATCTCTGCCATGACATTCTTTCCCTAGGTTCTCTTTGGCTATCCCCACTTTCTTTTACCAGGTGGAGTCCTTCTGAGGGCTGCTGCAGGGATATGATTCTGGTCTATCCTGAGTACTCTGTACATGCCCAAGCCAATTATGATCTTACTTTGAGCTTAATTTTGAGCCAATTATGAGCTTACTTTGAACTTACTTTGATACATATGGTGTGGACATTCCAAGTTCCTGTGCAGATCTGTTACAACTAAGTTTTAGGGCTTCATAGATCTCTGTCCTCAGCTATTACAGAACTGTGTTGTAAAATGCATTAGAAATTGTTTGGTTATTCTAGTGGTCTTATATAAGTCATTAAAGCAATCATACGATAACATTGATTTTGATTGCATATTTGGTTTCCTTGACTGTATTGCTAGGCTGTCAGTTTATTTGTCTTGAGAGAACTTATAAAAAATTTGGTCAATTTAACGAGGATTTTAAAAAAAATGAGAAAAATGTATAGTGTAGTAACAAGATGGTAACCTGGTGCATGGCTGCCAGGCAGGGTTCATTGTACTTGAAATATGGAGTGTTATAAGTTTTCACACTTCTTTCTCTAACTGACAGTACAGATGCCTTGTGGAGAGTTGTCCCGACAGATTTTCAAGCAACAAAGAGAGAAAGGTGGGCAATGAAATGAAAATTTCCTAGGATTGTAATAATGTGATTATGCATAGTCAGGAACATGTATTCATTGAAGTTCCTGCTGTGTGACACTTTGATACCTGCCAATTCTTGCACATTATGTGTGTGTGTGTGTGTGTGTTGAGTTTTGTGACTGATATATTCTAAACTCCATAGATCTTACATGTATGCACCAGAGGCCATTTTGTCATGTCTGACTTACAGGCTGGGGCTAATATAGTATGAAGACTACACATTAAATGATCTAGTGTTGAGAGGTACATGTACCACACATTTTCAAAATCAAAATTCAATTGCAATAATTTGAATTATTCAGATCAAACATTCATAAATTAAACTTTCTATGATCATGTTAATCACAACCTACCTGAACCAGACTGTTTTGAAAACTGCAAATTATACGTACACCTGTTGCAATGAAGTTGTCAATTAAAAATGAAAAAAGCCAAACTGAGGAATGAATTAGGGGAGCAAACTACGTTCAGAGATTCACATTGATGAGTGATAAATAAATTAGGCTCAAAACATCACTTTTATTATCTTTTGATTATTACCTTACTTGATATCAAAACTGAAGTATTTATACAGTAGCGTATGAGTGCATTCACTCGGGAATATTAAAATCTAAGAGTGCAATTTCCATGGCTGCTTATATTATACCGTAAAATTCTGATCAGATAGTAATATACACATGTAAGCTCAACGTGATTTTTCAAGTTTGTATGGCACCCTTTTGTGGTGAATAAAAAGCCCATTGTTTTTTTGCAAGTTTCTCATTTGTTTTCTCAAGTAGACTGTTGACAGGCATTAGAAGTTTGCACTACTTTGCCTTGATTTTAACTTAATATAATAATAATAAGAAGAAGAAGAAGAAGAAGAATTAATGATTAATAATAATGATAATAATATATTACAATAAATTCTAAATTAAAATAAAATAATCAATACCAGTTAATGATTACAGGGGTTTTATTAAGGTTTTGAGAAGGAGGGCAAATGCTTGACCAGGTGGGCAAAATTAAAATTCTTTACGTAAGAAAAACTTTGTCTAGATGCTCAAAGCAGAAGAGCAAAATCATGTTGATCTGATCAGTTTGCCGGCCTGCCTGGCCTTAATAAAATCCCTTTTTGGTTGGTACCCACGCCACCTTCATAAGTAAGTTGTGTATGCTTGTCCTGGTGAGTGTATAGGTCCTGAGTTGCTCCTGGGTTTGAACCACTTACTATGTAACTTGCACCTACTTTTTAAGTACTAATAATAATACACTGTATTGAGCCCCCTGCCCTGCATGGCCCTAAGAAAGCTTCCTTTAATGTGTAATTATTAAATAATTAAATTTTTCTACCAACAGAATCATCTGGTGTCCTTTCACAAGTATCCTGCAGACTTCAGATTTAACCGCCCCAGCAGGCAGCAGCAGAAACAGAAAAGGTTTGAACCACAACTGTTTTGGACCACTGTTTGTCATTAACTCAAATTAAATGGCGAGCTACGCATCAGCAAAGTAAGCAAACTGCAAGCAAGCTAGCAATGGCAGGCAAAGCAGCATTCCCTGTAATCTGCTAAGGGCCCCCCCCCCCCCCCCCCAAGAACGATGGTGGAAGTGTACCACTGACCAGCAACTGCCTCGAGTTTTACTTTGCCTACATAAAATTAGCCTCAGTTATTGCATAAATGTACTGTAGATGTTATTAAAAATTCATTGATTGCAATTATAATTCAGTGATGGATCAAGAACTTACTGTAAAGTGGGGTACAGAGCCCCGGGGGGGGGGGGGGGGACTTTCTGAATTTGAAAACATACATGTAATTACCTAAAGGTAAATGGGGGAAATTGGGAGTTACATGTAAGCTGCTTGAACTTTTTTTTCTTTCTTTTGTTCTAGTGGCCAGCTTACCGAGGAATCAATGGATACTTCTGTGCCACAGGTCATGATAAATTAAATACTTTTATTAATTTTGTTTCCTTCCTTACCTATGTTCAAAAGTGCAAGACGTCATTTTTTGGTTTTAATGTAATTGTTGATTCATCAAAAATGTCTGCCTACATTCCAATTTACAGGTACAAATGGCAATTTGGCACTTACAGTACCAAGAAATAGTACCAACATTACAACATTACAAATTTTGGAGTATCCATTTCGCCGTGGATTTCTGTGGGAAAATAAGGCCAAAATCTTAAAAGTATAAATCTTCTTGTTAAAGCTGTTAAGGCACAAATAGGTCAAAATCACGTCTTCCTTCTCACTGGCACGTGAGGCCCATGTCTCCTTGCCACAAGCGATTTTTGCGAACGCTTGAGTGTGTTGCACTCGCTCAACCCGGAGAGAAATAGGAGACTACTCAAGGACTAAGTTAAAAGATTGAATTTTATTTTCTTGGACAGTTAACGTAAGATACATACCGGTACTTTAAATGTTTAAAAAGCTTTATCCATACAAGCTTGAAACAATAAAACAAATTGAAGACATAGCTCTCGTGCGAGTTCAGCTGTCGACTATTATAAATATGGATGCTCAATCACTTTGTCTAAGTCATTAGTTGGGGAACTATAGTTAAGTAGCTGAATAAAGCGTTTTTTTTTAAATTGAAGTCTGTACACTAAATAATATATGAGATCAGTAAAAACAAACGAAGATCTGAAAATGCTTTAGAGCTGAAAATGCTTTAGAGTTTATGAGTATCATGAAGGTCTTCAACTGTCATCTCATTTTGATTTGTCATCTAAGGAATAAATCTTTGTTTTTCTTTTTGTTTTAATTTGGCGTTTCAATAAGGCCAGTTACCTACTAACGGACATTTGGAGGTTTCAAACTTGTTTTAATAAATTCAGTATCAGCTAACACTGAGAAACCATTCATGGATGAAATTCAAATTGCTTTGGTACTATTAGCACCAAGACCTGTAAATCAGAAATCTCTAATGAGTTTGGTCCTGTTCTTGTAGGCAGCTGAGCCAAGTTCAGTCAGTCCAGCACCAAAGCAAAGGTAATCTTGATTTACATAACGCATAAAGCACCAAAATGAACACTGAGGAGAAACTTCAAAAGAGTTTGATAAAGTGACTGTTAGGTTGAAGTCAACTTTCACAGTGGTGTTATACATTACCAAGACATCTCAGTTGTTTTTAAATGTCTATAGGCTTCCAAGGACAATATGTTTTGGCAGAGGATCAACCAAGACTTTTCAAAGAAACTTTCCCAAGAAAAACAAGAAAAAGGCCAAAAGCAAACAAGATACTGAAACACAGTGCATGTCACAGGAGGTAAGCTGTCTGTAAAGAGTAAATAAGTTTAACTTATTTATTCCTTAAAGTGCCAGACACAAGTGAAGAAAAATTCATATCTAAAAAACAGTGAAATACAATATTATTATTAATTAAAATAAATGTTGTAATAAACAGTACCACAGGGGTAGCTTTCCTTTGAATGGTCACACTTAAGGTTTTCATCCACAGACTCAAAAGTAGAAGCACCTTATGCAGCATAATAAACAGCACCTCAGGAAAGTACTGCTCAGTAGTTTTCATTTGAATGGTCACACTTTAGGATTTCATCCACAGACTCAAAAGTTAGAACCACCTTCTACAGCATAATAAACAGCACCACAGGTAAGTACTGCTCATCTTTCCGAGTCCTTTACTTGTTTCTATAGTGGCCAATCCCCCAACTTGCCGCAAAATTTTGGCACACAATGAAATGCTCCGAGGACTTTCCAAACTTTTTAATATCATTCCTCTTGACCTAATGTGGACAATCTCTTCAGGACCTCTCTGATTAAGTAACTGCTGCAAATGTTAATAAATGTGTTTATTATATAGACAGAGTGTTTTTAATTAGTGGAAAATATACCACTCATAAAGTTCATACGAAACTATATCCGGGACACGAGTGGCGTATTTTCCATATCCTCACTAGTGGAGATATCGCTGATGTCATTTCCCGCTTTTACACAGTTTTTTGTGCAAAAACACTCTCGTCTTTATAATAAAAAGAAAATTACATGGCGGCTATTTTATTTTCTCGTGGTAAAAAACAATATTTTACTCACTCGCGCCACTCGAAAATAAAATTCATATCTTTGGGCCGTCATGTAATATCCTCTAGGTACTAAGCTATTCATACACACACACACACACACACACACACACCTGTACTCTTTCTTGTGTGTACTGAGTTATTCAGAATGGTCGCTGATCTGAGGCGTATTTGTCTTTAATTTGATCTAACAGACCTCTTTTGGCTTTTTGGATTAAAATGTGTTGGTCATTCTTTTACTGTTCTGCAGGTTACAATGACTGAAGTCAGCTGACAGTTGAGTTATGTTTGATCACAAGACTTCCACACTACTGTGTGTAAAATCCCTTTACTTTATTCCTGGTGTAAAATCCATGGATATGAAGGTGGTTAAAGTAAATATGAAAACATGATGTGGCTAAATTAGGATACTTGTTTGTGGTAAGACTATTTGTCTTGTCGGTAAGATTAGCAATTTGATCTGTAGCATCCAGGCATTCATAACAGCAGAGACCGCATCAGATGACTATTCCAGCAATACAAGCAGTGGACGTCATGAACAGTGTTCTTACCAGGCAAAGCAACAGGCACACTGCCTTGTTGTTTTTCCAAATGCCATGCAGATACACGTGTGTCTTTTTTTCACATTTTATGCCTGTATAAATAATTATAATAAATTACAGACAATTTATTCCAATGTATGAAATACAGTATATTCAATTGAATACAATTTATTCTACTAATGTATTAACTTTCAGTCTACAAGTGTAATAATAATAATAAAAGAAAACTGTCTTGCTAATCACCCTCGCAAGTACAGCAAGAATGCAGCTCGACAAGGTCAGAGCAAAAGTATAGGTGCCTTCTGGCACCCACTGTACGGTCCATGCATGGACCACAGCCAACAGACAGCTCGAATAAGCTGTGTGTAATGCCAAAACCATGATTAATACAGTCAAGTTCCTCTTGTTTGGTCTTGCTTACTCATTTGCTGAGGATACCAGCCTAATAAGGGTTTGTCAACTGTACTTGTAGTCATGTCTGGCATGGTGACAATACAAATTCAAAGGTTTATTACTGAAAAAGACAACAACAATTCCCTGGAAGACTATAAGATGTTTTTTACAATGTGCATGAAAAGGGATACTATAACATCAGTACTATGGCAAAGGTCGTACTAACAGTTCAGCCACAAAAAACTGTTCAATACACGCAAAAATGTAGCTGCATATAATAGATTCTATTATTATACAGACGTACCGCTCCTTGTATGATTGGTAAGTCTAGAGCGCTTTTTTTCTTTGCCAAAAATTAAGAAAAATTAAGAAATTACTTCCTTCTTCCATGGATATCTATGTACCTACCAAATACTGTTTTTACTGTAACATTCCAGTGTCAACTGTAATGCCTATGTAAAGCTGTTTTAAGTTATGGAAGACCCCTGTGCAAGTAATGAAAATAAATACATATTTTACAGTACATTGACTATACGTATGGTCCAATTAATTTTATCTTTCTGCTGATTAACATACTATTTTAAGTTATGGAAGACCCCTGTGCAAGTAATCACTACACGTATGGTTCAATAAACCTTACCCAACAAACCTAATTCACAAAATATTCTCTTTACAGCCCACCAAATGTTACAAAATGTAATTGTGTAGTTCCAGGAAAAATCCATGCCCCCCCCCCCCCCCCCCACCCCCATGGAAATTCATTGGAAATTCCTAGCAGGAGGTGGGTCTAAAAAGCCAAACTTTTAGAAGCAAAGTGTGAAGATAAACTGGAATTTCTTGGGGGAGGGGGTGCAAAACAAAAAAGCCTTCCATGGGGAGCATGGATATTTCCAGGAACTGCATATTATTACAATGTTTTATTTCCAAGCCTAAAATATTACTTTCTCCACTAATTTAAGTATACATGCTACAGGTCAATGCAAAATCTGACTTGAACATGGCATGTGAATGGCTGTTATTCTTTCATCAGGAAATAAACTGTTTTCTCTAACTTTTCAACTTTGCCTATTTGATTCTTGATCCTCGATTCTCAATCCTCGATTCTCGTCTCAAAACTCAAACATCATGAATTTTATATAAGATGACAACTGACATGACTTCATCCACAGAACAGAAAAGGTTGTGAATGCTAACCAAATGGTTTTTAGACAATTTTTACTTTATGGGTTAATGGCTTTCATTTACAGGTTTGGTACTAGCTTCATGAGAAAATTCACCATACAGCATTAAATAAAATTTGTGAGGTTACCTCAACATCTGATCCAAACTTGTGGAAATATAACAGTTCAAAACATCCATGCCAAACCAGACTTTTGCTGTATGCAGTACAGAATGATATGCACCAAAAGGGTGTATTTTAAATTCATCTATGAGAGTGTCCAGAGATTTTAGAGCTGTGTGTAGCTTTCACGAAAGTAGACATTTTGCAAGATCCACCTTTTTTGTAAGTTCCTCAGTCCAATTATTGTAGGTTAAATTTGTAGCTGAACTACTTCAGGTTTGTAGTGAACCAAGTGTGGATGATTGGCTAATTATGTCATTAAGAAAAGCTCCTAAAGTGTCAAACTCTCTTTGCATAGTTAATAAAAGAAACTGGTTATGAAGCTCGGCAAACTCCCTTTGTTTTATGTTTTTGTTACCGTTTTTAGCCTTGACGGTACACAAACAACAATAGGTTTTGAATTTCACATGAGCAACTAACCAATAAGAATGTCACTGTTAAGTTATTCAGCCATATTGTGCGAACATAAAACAAAAGATTGTGCACTGTCGTAGTACTTTCAACATAAATTGTTGCACCTTTGTTAAGGCCTTTGAAACTTGCAAAGTTTCATAGCCAGTCCCTCGAGTAACTAAAGATGCTCTTTGTAAGAGGAACAAACTACTGTGCCACATTTGCTACCTTTTTATGCACCCACTTTTTTATTTTAACCTGCAACACTGCATATGCTATGATACACGATTGTATAACAACAGAATTTCATACATGTACCTCCCCCGAAGTAAACAAAAAACACCAAACTAGTCACTCACAGTAGTAAAAATTGTAACCTTTGAGCAAAAGGCTTCCCTTTACAAATCAAAGTTCCCTTAATCTAACACTCCATTGTTCAATGGCTCCACACATGTATTTCATCGCCATCCTTTATTTTGTATCTATAAAGCTTCCTAGTTCCAAAATTCATTTCTTCAAGACCATAGCAAAATCCAACATCGTGATAAAGTATCCTGAAGTCTGGAAGCGGAATACCTATATACTCACTTAAGTATTTTCTCAAGCTTGTTGTACTCTGCATAAGGTTTATTTCCCTCTTAAAAAGAGGCTGATCATTAAATATAAATGAGATCATGGCAGTTTCTTTGGGTTTTAAGTTGACGTCAGCTAGTCGGTCTAACATTCCATGTGTTTCCACCAGTTCAAGGTACCTTGTAGGGGGATCTTCATCATCCATGTAATGACGAATAAAAAACCTTTCAGCGTCTTCCCTTTCTTCCTCTGTCACTTTCGTCTTGTTAAGCTTTCGTATGTTAGGAAGTCTTGCAATAAGCAGCTGGCGCTTCACTTGATCAGAATACTCACACACCAGGGGAATCCCCATTAGACTTACATCGGTCAGTAATGGGAAGTGCTTCAGTGCTTCAATATCTTGCCATGTGCTGAGAAGAGTATCATTGAGGCTTAGAGACTTGAGATTTGGAAACTGCTGTGGGATCTGTGTTGACGCAATGTTTTCAAGAGGACACTCTGACATCCATAATGCAGTCAATTGTGGGAACACAAATCCTAGTTTTCCAATCTCATCCCATTGTTTGATGTCGTGCTTGTTGATGGACAAGCTTCTGATGTTAGGATATTGCTCTGCGGTGTCTGGAATTGTGACATAGCCATTAAGACTCAGATAGAGGTCTTGGACTCTGCAGGTTAGTGACAAAAAATAACAGACAAGCCTGATTAGGGAGCTAGGTGACTATTATGAGTTCTTAATCGGGTCAAACTGGGTTCTGGAGTGTCCACACTATTTATTTATTTATTTATTTATTTATTTATTTATTTATTAACAATATTTAAACAGAAATGCCCAGCTCAGCATAAGCTGGTTTAAATGGGGCTCTGTAGACTATCCAACAACTATCTAATAATTAAGGACACAAAATTCAAAATTACCTTGAAGAATAAATTAAATAGATAAATAACACATGCAAAGAATAAGCAATACACAATAAAAGGCCTATTGATGATTGCACTTTTCAGCATCTGAAGTGCTTTCTTAGGCCTGATTTAAAAGCGACATATTGCACACATTTCTTAGGTCTGACGGCAGCGTATTCCACATTTTAGCTCTGCTGTACCTAAACGATCCCTGGCACTTGGATGTCCTTGCCAGGGGCAGTTGGAGCAGATCTCTGTGACGCGTGTTATATGAGTGATACTCACGCGAGCAGCTAAATTCATTATTAAGTAAGATGGTGCTAAGCCATGTATGCACTTGAATATTATGCACATAAACAGCTCACATCAATGTGACAATGATCAGGGTTGTTGTTAGGGGTTGTAACCCATAATGCCTGTTTACAGAGTCTGCTTGATAGGACCTTGATGCTACAGCACTTGCTTAGCTTGTTGCTGGACAAGACTTACTCACGAAGAAAAATAGTTTGTTATGGGTGGTCACGGTGATTAAGAAGACGATGATGACGATGTTGAAGATGACCATGTTGATGATGACGATGATTTAAAAACTAAGCTCAAGGTATTTAAAACTAAGCTCAAGACTTATCTAAGGACGCATTTGATTTGTAATTTTATTATTGGCCTGTACAGTATTGGTACTTGTTTCATTAATTATAAATGATGTAGTTGGGGTTAAAGTATAATAATATTGTAAACTGTCATGGACAATTAGTGGAGTAGGGCGCTCTATAAATGCATTTTAATTTTAATTTAATGATGATGATATGATATGATAAAGAAGACAATGAAAATGATCAATGATGATGGTGACAATAAAAAAGATGATGACGATGATGATGATGATGATGATGATGATGATGATGACGATGATGCCAGTGAAGAAGAGGAGTCCTAAGTAAACATGATCAACAACCACTGTAGTCAGTTTTGCTTCAGCTTGACAAACTTACCCAGTAAGACAATTCAGTAAAGCATAAACAGTCTCCATTGGCACAGCAGTGTTGTTTAAGACAAGTTTCTTGATGGACGTCATTGCCTCTTTACAGTTCTCTTCAATGAATGGAGTAAAGTCATCAATCCTTTGTGACAAGTAATTTTCACTCAGGTTTAGAAACTCCAGTTTACGTAGTTGACTGATTATTCGAAATACCTATGATCCAAGGAAGAAGACAGTGTCACTTTGATATTATTTTACTAAAAAATAAACTAATGTTCATTTTGATACTGTGTTCAAAATTAAGAACCAAAACTGAACTCTGGTTGGGGGTGGCTCCTTTCCATAATAGAGCTCAACACTCTATAGGGGAATCTTTGTTTTCAGTTTTTTCCTCATTAGCATAATTATGCTTCTCATTTTCTAATCAAGTTACAAATTAAAATGTCATTTCTGAATATTGAAAGCATATAGCACAGTTACCTTTCTCCGAAAATTTCTGTCCAAAATACCAAATGTTCTTTGAAATATGCGATGTTAAAAACTCGATATTTTACAAAGAATGTATGGGTTCATTAACACTTTTGCCACCCAGAAATTTTGCATTTTCTGTCGGCTGATGTTGCCTTAAGTATTACACGCAAAGAGCTAAATACTGCACAGGTTACTAACTAAGTTTAACAGGCTCTTTCAGTTATTGAGATCAATTTTTATAAATTTTAGCATAATGCCTTTTCTATGACAGAAACTTTTATGCTTATGAAGCAAGATGTAAACAATGACGTCAGCAAAGATTCGCCTATATGGATGATTACAATCAAATTTTGTAAATGCAGTACATATATCCATTGAATGAATATTGAATTTGAATGTGCTACTAGTCAGCTTTAAAATTTATTTCCCACCTCTTGAAAGTCAGAAAGGTCATTCTTTGCCAGATCCAGTTCTTCAATATTCGGGCAGGTGGTTGCAATCTCCCCATCAGGGCCTGCAGTGTTAATGCCGCAGCCATCAAGGGTAATGATTCTTTTCTGAAAATGTTCTGATTGCCCAAAAGAGACTGAAAAATGAAGAGTGAATTTGTGTAAGAAAGAGAAGGTTACTTGGAAGACAGCAATACCTTTTGCAGTTATGTCCTTGTATGCCAAAACATAGGGACAAAATCAAAAGACTAAACAAAATTTGAATATTACAGAAAATTTAATGTGGAAGATAAAGAACATTGCTTTAATAATTGTAGAGGACAGCTTAAGCAAACTTTTCAAATTCCTGAAAACTAGTGTCATGGAAAAATCCCTGTTCCAAAATTGTGAAATAAAGGATATCCCTCAAGCTTCCCTGGCATTAGATGCTTCATGATCGTCATTTTATGTGTCAGTTAAAACTGAGTGGACTGTGGGGCAGCCATACTAAGCAAGTTGAACTTTCAATTGCGCCTTTGTTCGGGGGTCAGTGGCCCTAGATTGTAGGCTTGGCTTCTGTGTGGCGTTGTTCTGTTCCCTTTGAAAAGAAACTTCAGAGATGACATCCTCTGGAGATCTGAAATCTGGAGTTTTTTCTTTTGTGCTCCCCCCCCCCCAAATAATCAACCCACCCAACCCAATAAAAAAAATTGATCCCCCCCCACTAATCAACCCACCCACCCCCACCAAAAAATCGACCTATCACCCCAAAATGGGCATTTTTGTCATGGACTTTAAATGGCTGAACATTGATCAAATCAGATGGTCGCTTAACCCTTTAACCCTTTCACGCATACTTTTTTCCAGAAAAACCTGTAATTTTTACCGTTAAATGTTTTTCTTGGGTGCTGTGTTGCTAAATTGCACTACATGTTGCTAGAAAAGCAATTGTTTACATTGCAGCTAAATTTTCCACTAGTTTCTATGTTGAAATGAGCAATATTTCACTTATAAGTGCATGCGCATAAGCCAAAATTTGGACGTTTTTTTTTTTGCTGCTGAGACATTTCGATTTTTCTCCTGCCTCCTTTTCCTTCCTTTTTTTTCTCTCTTTCTCTTCTCACTATCATCTACTTGTTATTGCCTTTCTATCAGCTGGAAAAGGTTTGGTATTAACTGTTCAAAAAACCTGGAAATGAGACGTTGATCAATTATGGGGGTAATGGCCTATTTTACCACAAATTTTGCACCAATAGTTGAACATGTTTGTTTTCCAGTAACGCTGTCAGCATTTAGTCACCATTCAAAATTGACACACGTGTGGAAAGCTCTGATCCTCCATGTTAGTGGGTTATAGAAACCATCTGCTATCGTAGAAATTGATGACGTCACAAGTGGTTCTTTGTTTACTTCTTCAAATGTTGTCTGGTGACGACTCTGGGCGCAAAAGGGTTAAGCTCCAATAGAAACATGCATATTCTCCTTATGTCTAGTTGGGAGAATTTGATTAAACATTAAGACATTTTATCTTTGGTGATCATTTCCTTTATTCTTGTGACCTGTATGTCTGATCATGTCAGTAGTGATATTCAGTAAGGAGAAGTCAGATGCTTTCAAGGGGTTAAGGGCCCATTTAGACTGTACTTTACTTTGTCACAGGTGAGTGACTCATGCCTACTGCGCGAATTGTCTCGTGTAAGTAAAACCTACAATTTGCTTGTGATTGTTGTGTATGTTGTAGTTCAATTTTATCCTTGGTTCAAGTTTTATTTTCCTTAGTTTGTTCTCTTTTTTATGTAAATATATGATAATAAATATACAACAAAAGAAGATAAAAATTGAACCAAGGATAGAATTGAACTACAACATGTACAACAAGGAAAATGTCACAGGACTTTAAAACACGTTTTTAAAACCCTATGACAGTCATAGCCACAGACAATGTTAAATCAGGAGAGTTGTTTACAATTTTTGCATGATGGGAGCACCACGCACTACATGTACAAAAGTCACATGTTACAACACATCATAAGAAGAAGGCATACCATCTAATTTAAGAGCCCAAACATATGATCATAAATGACAAAAAAATATCTAGGTGAAGGATGCACGAAAATGTTGCCAGGAACCATGTGAATTTGAAAAACAGAATGTTTTGATTTTGAAAAACTTAATTTGGGATTAAAACTTTAGCCTGTTTTGGAGAAAAGGTCCAAAGT
The DNA here is from genome assembly GCA_964030785.1 of Siderastrea siderea. Taxonomy (NCBI): domain Eukaryota; kingdom Metazoa; phylum Cnidaria; class Anthozoa; order Scleractinia; family Rhizangiidae; genus Siderastrea; species Siderastrea siderea. Next base: position 18,448,738 of record OZ034975.1, read on the forward strand.
CGCTTTTATCTGGGAGATTTGGTGACCTGTATGGGAGACCTGGAGATTCGTTCCATATCCAGGACACTTTCGTATAAATCCAAAGGAGTTGGCATATATGAACCTTTACTCCACATCAATTGTCTTTATATCCAAGTGTATACAGTGAAACTTGTTAAGAGGACACCTTTGCATTGGGACCCTGTGTCTGCTTAATATAGGGTGTCTTCTTTATACAGGTTCTGATAATTTGTGATTAAACAATAGACTTATTGGCCTCTTATATCTCTCCCTTTATTTACCCGCATATTTGACATACTTTATCGCAAACTTTTCGCAACTGGCCATTCCAGGTAGAATTAAGCAGGTACCAATGCCAGTGTCATAAAAACACCTTCAGGAAACACTTGAAGTGTCCACTTAATGCAGGTTTCTCAAAACAAAATGGATTGATTTTGGTGTCTGCTTCTGCTCAACAGAGGTGTCCACTGAATACATTTTCGTTATAAAGTAAACATGGGAAGAAAATTTAGGGACTTAAGCTGGTGTCCGCTTAATAAAGGGTGCCCACTGAATATGGCGTATGCTTAATACAGGTTTCACTGTAAATAGAAACCACAAATGGTCGATGGAGTGAGCTTTTGATCCTGAGAGAACTCAACACACTCAATGACTGTCTGTTGAGGCCATTCCTGGATGCACCAGCCAACCACACACGTTACAAATGAACTAGGCAGTAATGCTGGTTTAGCAACACTGGCTTTTTTCTCCCTCGATAAACACTAGCTGCCTGGATGCAGTCATCATTGTCCTCCACGTAGATCACCATGTGCAAACCATTAGGGAACCCTTATGAAATGCTGACATTAACCATACAAGGGACTAGTGTCTAGCCTGTGTAGCAAACGTTTCCGTTGGGTTTTCCGCCCGTCCGAGGTGTTTTTCGCTTAAACAGAAGCAGCGGGGAGGGGGAGGGGAGGCGAGAAAAGGAAACGCTTGCCCGCAAACCCCATGATTTTGAAAAACACCCCTTTGACACTTTTGCAGTTGGATAAATTCACAGTGTGACAGCTGGTGAATAAAGTATTTTACGAATAGCAGATCACCAGAGGATACAAATTTACTTCCATCAAAATCAAAACAAACTTTAACATGAGACATGAGACATGAGTTTTCAAAATTCCCTGACTTTTCCCTGACTTTTCCCTGATAAAAATAAAATTTCCCTGACCAAATAAATACAAAATGTCAGATATGGTAGCAGCCTCCAGCCTCCCCGTACAGCCATCCTTTCCACCCATTTATTTCAACAAATCGCAACAATTAGGGCATTTCCACGATGGTTTTAACAAAACAACGAGACAAGAAAAGGGGGAGATCACAGTGACCTGAAATATTTCTTTCAGCCATCAATGGTATATGAAATTGTGATTCAATTTTCCCTGACTTTTCTTCAAAATGTCAATTTTCCCTGACTCAAAATAAAATTTCCTGACTTTTCCCTGACCTTGAAGAATTGTTTTTTTCCCTGACCATTTCCTGACCTGTGGCAACCCTGTTTAAGCAATCGCTTCAGGATTTGTCGTAATTTCACAGTTAAATTTGGAACTTTATCTTAGCCTCGAAAATCGGCTTTAGTTTCTTCGGAAAACCTTTTCAAAGCGTCGCAAAGAAAGAACTTTTAGGAACAATTCTCGCTGATCTTTGCAGCGGTTGGAGTGGAAGTTGTTCAAAACTTGGAGCTATTTGTGGACTGTATGCCCGTGCAATTCTTGTGCTCGAAAAATTCGGACTTTAGGGGCATTATTCGAAGTTATTTGGAGTGCGATAGGTAGCGAGTCTGCTGTTTCCCAAACTCTGCCAAAACAGTCTACCAACTTGTGTAAATGGCTGCTCCAAACTCTATCAGGCAACAGTCCTAATGTCGCAAGACTGTTCATGTAGATTCCTCCGTGTCAGAAAAAGCTTGCCGCAAGTCTTTGAGATCTGCCGACGGATCAGGATAAAAATGATCTTGAGAGGACCTTCAGGTAAAAATATTGAGAAGAATTCCCCGATCGAGAACAAGTTCATTGTGTTCATGCGGTTCACGCTAATACCTGATTTGATTGACGGATTTATCACTTGGCAATCAACACTACCATGCCGCGCCAATCAAGGTAACTCCGTTCGTGGACGAACGGGTTTTTCAATTCGTGGGGTTTGCGGGCAAGCGTTTCCTTTCCTCCCTTCCCCTCCCCCTCCTCCTACTTTTTTGTGCTCACCCCAATTTTCGCACTTTCAAGAAGCGAAAAATGCTTCAAACCTGCGGAAAGCCCTATGGAAATGCTTGCTACGCAGGCTAACTAGTGTCTCATCCAGGGATTTCCAGTTATTGGTACATTTTCTAATTAATGTTCCTTGACTATCAGCAGTCTCTCCTAACACCCAGGAGAGAGTCAAACAAGAAAAACACGAGCGAGCAGGAAAATTGCCTGCTGCATGACATATCATGCACGCAGTAAGTTAGTGAGTGGTTCACCACATGCACATCACCTTTCCCCACTGCAGGCAATTTTAGCACTTGCTTGCTTATTCATCATTTTTGCTCGACTATCCCTATGCAGAAAGAGAGACTGCCCATGGTTGCATGACTGTAGTCGCATGGTCCTAGTTACTTCACGCTACAGAAATGGGTTTCAAACTCCAGCTGCATTTGCATTGTGAGCCAATTATCAGCTTGTGAAGATTTTATGTTAGTTACCTACCAAAACTCTGGGAGGGATACTCAGAAAAATTTGGGTGGGAGTGTGCCGCTGGGACTCTGAAACCCTTAACCTATACCAGACAACCACTTTCAGGTCATTTTTGTAACCCTGTTCTAGACTAGATGCCAAAACTCCCTACCCTATCCCAGACTAGCTATTTTCCAGCTATCTATCAGAAATAAAACCACACAGTACTTTTAGTGGAAAACCATCTCTCGATCAACAAAGTTGTCATGATTCATCATTTAGATTTTATATTTCCAAGTTTTTCAAACCCATTTTGGACTAAACTTTTCTTTTTCCTGGTAATCAGATACCCTTTCCTAGACCAAAACACCCTGACTTCTATACCCTATCCCAGACCAAACTGCTTGAAAACCATACCCCTCACAGTGGCACATACCAAAAAAGGTTATATATGGGAGTACACCCCCCCCCCCCCCCCGCAGCCAAAATTGTCTAATTTCCACGAGCACAATAAACAATTCACCACATTTACATCAGTGCAGAGAAAATAGGCCGCATCACCTACACGTGGTTTTCAGGAGGGTCTGTCTTAAAATAACCAAACCAAACTTAAATGTAGAAATGTTGGTTCTTAGGAAAAAAATAAAGCAGAGAACCAACAAACTCAACCCACTTAAACAGTCCAAGATACTCAACTAAAAATCAGAGATTGGAGGTGGAAGACGACTGCTCTACCCGCTGCACTGATGACCAACTACAGCTCCTATAAACTAACTGGATCCATTTCTACATTTTTTTCCTGTAGAGCAGCTTTGTAGAAATTATTTCAGTTTGGTTTTCACGAAGAAACTCAAACTCAAAAGATGTATCAAAGCTTTACAGATACCATGCCATGTAAGCTAAAATATTTAGCCAGGAATATGATATCACTTTAAAAACTAAATGAATCGAAAGTTGCTACAGTTAAATGATGTACATAATAAACCCTACTGTACATACACTGCTACTTTCTGTAGTGTGCCCATGTAGATTTTATTTCGCAAATGTTTGTCTTCATATTACTAGAAGCTTACGTAATTATGAACCTTTCTTGAGGTTAAGAAATTATCTGCAGAGAAAACAGTTTGGTACTTTAAGAAGCATAAGTTCACTGAGCTTACCTTTGGCATTAGGAGATCCACTTATGTGTAATTTGTCTATGAAACATAGATCTTCATCTTCATCAACACTGTATTTATTTAACAAAGCATCTTTGAAGGAAAGTCGCTTTTTGCCGGCTTCTGAATCTACCATGACTACATCAAAGGGCAGCAAACAGCACCTGCCGTAATGTGTAAAAGCTGGGATCTTGTTGTAAACACGGCGCTCCAAATTTCTGCGGGAAAATGAACCATTTCTGCTGATCTTTCAAAATTCTATTCTGTAGCTGTGCCCCGTTGCGAGTCACTCAATAAGGCGCGTAAATGAACTAGTCACGCAATTCAAACTGGCAAATATTTTCAAAAATTGGTCAAATACCTCTTTCTTTTACTGTTTCAGTTAATTTCTTAATTTCCTGTGACATTCACGGGATATTTATCTCCGAATTTCCCTCGAAAAGCGATCCAGCAGATTCTTCCTTTTTGTTTTGAACGACCGCAAAGGATCAAGGAGTTTCATCGAGAAAACCCGGTGCCTAATTACGTCATTTTCGTCCCCAGTCCGACAAGAATGCATGTTTCGTCATTTTCCCGGCCACATTTCCCCTCAGTTTAGTTTTGAAGAATTGCTCGTTATAATCTGACAAATGTGAGCCTAGAATTCTTGTGAACTGTGGTCTGCAAAACCCGTTCTCGATGTTTCTCCTGGGACTCGAGGCCTAGCGATCCAGAGCGACTCGATTTCTAGCTGGTTTGCGGAAAAGATGTTGAGTTCCTGGGTTTTCGCAAGACTGGCGTTTTACCCATCATTGTTATGGGGCATAGCCACGGAGAGTTCCACCAAGAGATGGTATGATCGGATAGACACCCACGTGATATTAGGAGCATTGCCGTTTAAGAGTCAGACAAAAGAGGTAAGAACATTAACATAAACTTAGTAATTAGTAACTTAGTAATTTTTTGTTTGTTTGTTTGTTTTGTTTGTTGTAATTTGTATTATTTAAAGCAGTCTTCAATACTCTGTTAAGAGTGCAGACTTAACTGGTAAATAAATAAATAAATAAACTTTTAGTATGAACAAGTAATACGATGTCAGTTAATTCCAGTAGTGCCCAAGACAAACCAATAACCCAAAGGTCCCCCTCCCCCCAGAGGGAAGGGGGGCACTTAAGGGAAGTTTGGGTGGGGATGTGCCGCCAAGGCCTTCAAACCATACCCTGCTGAGTGGCACATAGCTGTTAAGGCCAAATAAGGGAGTACCTCTCCCCCTAGGGTCCAAAGCCATGTATGGAGCTACTGCTGGTTTTATGAAGGCTAGTAAACATTGTAAACATTTATTCACCATGCTGAGGTGAATAATTGTTTTAGTAAATACCAAACTAGTGCATAGCCAGCACCAAATAGTTTCTATTTTTCTGAGAAATCAGGAAAAACTCGTGTGCCAAATCCAGAACAATGCTGGCCTGGAGATGAATAGCAGAGTGATACTATCCCAAGTTTGAGTAGCCAAGCAAAGTGTGTGAAAATCACTTATTCACTGGTTTGGCATATACTAAAGTCAATTATAGTACCCCTCGTAGAAATCCTATACAGGATCCTATAGGATTTTCTAGGATCCTACAGGATCCTGTAAGTTCACACAGGATCCTACTCAGGATCCTAAATGGCACCATGTTGTTTAGGATCCTACTCAGGATCCTGTAAAGTCTTTCAGGATCCTGCTTAAGATTGTGTAAGATCCTGTTTAGGATCCTATAGGATCCTATAGCATCTTGCTTAGGATCCTATAGGATCCTATAGGATCTTAAACAGGATCCTATAGGATCCTGCAGGATCTTATATATTAGGATCTTATCAGGATCCTGTTAGGATCTTATTAGGATCCTGGGCAGAATTTTTACCAGGGACAGCGCTAAATTTTGGCCTGCTCCCATTGATAGAAATCGATCATGTGACGCAATAGTGTCTCTCCTCAGTAGGCGCCTATCAGTGCATAGTGCCCATTTTTAGCAATTTTTGCTCAAAATTTAGTGTTATACAATAAAAACAATAGAGTCCTTCTGTCTCAGGCCCTATGTGTGATACGTTCCCCCAGAAATTTGATGTTCAAACTTCATATAAGCCCTCAAACTGCGTTCTCGGGCTAATATTTGTTGTGAACATCATTATCCTCGGGCAACTTATCACACGATAGGGCCTTCGACAGAAAAACTCTATTGTTTAAATATTCTGATTGGATAGTCATTAATTGCAGTGAACAGTTGATCAGTTGTGACATTATCTTCTTTGATGTTACCACATGGTCGCATGAAAATAAAAATAATGTAAATTTATTAAATTCTGTCCACAATACTAGGTGCTTTCTGTTTGGTCCTGTCTGAAATACCACACACATTTTTTTAATGCACTAGTTCATCAAGTTTGTTATAGTAAGGGAGGTGGTTGGTCAGGAAGGATCTGACCTTTCTGCCTCAGGTGGTTGGACATTGCTAGAATTCACTTTTGAATCAGTAATTCACTCATCAATAATTATTGAAAAAATCCTGATGCCTCCCCACCCCCACTTCCTTGCAACAGGTGGGGAAATGTGGGGGATTAGTGACCATTTGAAGGTTTTCTTTTCCCATGCATGTGGGGGTTTTAGGTGATTCAATCCCAAGTGCCATTTTACACTGTAAATCATTTCAAATGTTTTCCCCATCCCCACCAAGTACAAATTAAGAACCCAGTTATTATACCCCTCGAAATCATTTATCAAAGCTGTTGGGGCTTGACGTTGCCTCAATTTTGATGTATTTTGTACATTATCACATCCGTGTCACTAAGTACCTTTACACTATAAAGTAGTACGGTTAAGTGGGCATGTGCATGTTACATTCTTCTACCTGGTGTATCATATTTTAATAAGTACTTTTCTTGATAATGTTTTTGAAAAGGTCGACATAGTCACAACTTTTAAGGAACCTTTATGGTGTACTAACAATTTTCTTTCCATTTTTACAAAATTTTTCCAAGCTTGTAGAAAATGAGCATGTCAAAGGAGTAGTAACTATGAATGAAGATTATGAAACAAGATATTTTGCTAACAACAAACAGGTAAATGGCTATAAGTGTGTGAGTAAAATAAAAGACAATGTGTATATAAAATGTTTTGTGTGAAAAGTTTACTGTCAATTGGTGCAAAACCAGTTATTATTAATATTTATGTCCAAAGACACAAGACGATTATTCAACAATGGAAATCCTCTTTAACCACAACCTGTTAATGCCAATTGAAGACACTCTCATTTTAGTCAGTAAAATAGCAATTTTGTCAGCATGGCATTCAACATTTTAATAATTCATGAAGCTGATTAGTTCAAGAGAACAGGATCACGTGCAGGGTGGATGCAACTTTAATACAAACTTACTTTCAAGCGTCTAACCTTCAATTTGTCTAATAATAATAATTATATTATTATAATTATAATAAAAAGCATTTTTATTTATACACAATGAAAACTAATTTCAGCAGAGCTGATGTGGTCATGTGTAGAAAGAAAAAACATTAAAAATACTTCTATTACAAAAACAATAAATTAACTATAAAATTAGTTAACAATAAAATTAACTATTAATTACCGGTAATGGTCTGGGATTAGGTATAGAAAGCGGAGAGTTGTGATCTAGAATAGAGTACCATTTATTGGAAAACCAAGGATTGACATGCTGCAAGTCTAGAATAGGAAAGGAAGATTTTGGGTGTCCGGTCTAGAACAGGGATGCAAAATGTAGTTGAACATGGTTTGCTATGGGGTAAGGGTCTCAGATTCTCAGTAGTACTCCCCCATCCAAAACTTAACAAAGTCCCCCAGGGGCTACATGTAACCATCAACTCAGTTCACTTTGTTGATTGTAATAGTAGTACTACAACTGAGTGAAAAAACATGAACTGTGTGACTAGTGCATGGCAGACTCAAGTGCAATTAGGGCTACCTTCAAGAATTTCCCTGGGAAGTCCTAAATTAACTTTAATCAATGTATCATAAGCATAAAGTCTTTCAAGAGAATCTAGAGGTTATTTTATTTGATTGTTTCCTCCTGAAATAAAGACGTACAAACACTATACACAGTATTATTGCCAAAAAGAATAAGTACAAATACAAATACAAATATCTTATTATCCACTCCCCTCAGGGGTTTTTCAGGGATAATTTACAACACTGCCAGACTGCTTGTGGCGCAGTTTACGATTAATGAAGTAGAGTTATGAATGCCCCCTAATGTGAATGTGAATTTTTGAGATAGACACTAGGGGTGGTCACTGCCAGAGATTTGTTAGGTCCGTTGTGGTTCTTTTACGTCCCACAGAGTCAGTTATGAGTGAAAGTACTGTGAGGTGGGGCCTACGGTTTTTCGTCCTTATCCGAGAAGACTAGTTAAGTCTAACCATTTGCAGATGTCAGGGTAAAAGCAGCACTTTCTCCTCAGTTATTTTAAAAAGACCCTGAGTATTGGTCCAGTACCCAACCAACTGAGCTAACCAGGTGGCGGTCAATAAGCTACTGCAAAAAAAAACAATGACCAATACTGTCCATCCTGGGATTTAAATGTGGGCCTTTGACTTCAAAAGCAAGAGATGGACCAATACTTATTTATTTATTTATTTATTTGTTTGTTTGATTCACCACGCAATACAAATATGAGGAAAGGATGAGAGAAAAGAAGTGAAATTGTTGTGGCATTAAGGAGGCCTAAAAAGGAAACCAAGTGGCTTGTTAGAATTCAACAAGGAAACACCCATGGGGCATTAGACCCATATGTCATCCCCCACCTCTTGGCTGACCCCTATCCCCAGGGTAACAAAGATACTAGCATCACTCAAGATAGGAGCCCACTTGAGGAGCTGAACTGTTATAGTTAGTTTTTATGCAGTGTTTTATGTAACGTGTGTATGGCTACCACAAAGAATATAACATCAGTTTGACAATGAGGAATAAATATGTTGTAACAAGAATATCATAGCAATGTGATTAGAGAAAAATGTCATGACTTTATTTTCGCACCTTACGTTTTACATTACAATGAAATTCTGACGTCACAACTACATGAAGTTTGGAATGTCTATTTATATGGCTGAGTGAAAACCAGAAGTCTGGTCTAAGTAACCAACAAAAAATGAAAAAGATGACAAAAAAAAGCAGGTATTACTGAGGCCTTGCAAGGGGCAAAAGCGACAAGCGACACGGCCCCGAAAACTGGCAACATGAGACTTTCTAAACACCGACAAGCGACTCAAATTAGCCGGCTAAATACGACAGCGACACAGTAATCGAGGTCAGGTTATTGCGTATTTGTATAATTTTATGTAATCGCATGAGGCCGAGTAGACTTAAGGATAAATTTTCACACATATTTTCAAAGTTTTCACAAAATTACACGACGAGGGCAATTTGAGAAAACTTTGAAAAATACAAGTGAAAATTTATCCTTAATTCTACAAGGACTCAATGCGATTACTTATTTATAACATAGAAGGCAAAATTTTCTGAAAACTTTCCATGCACGTCGAAACACAATCAGCCGGCCCTCGGAATAAACAATTCTCCACACAAGCAGTTTATGAAATAGTCGGGGAGCATATGTCATAAAATAAAGTTCCGTGGGAATTTTGTGAAAAAAGCAAGCCACCTATTTAGATGAGTTAAGGGGACCCTGAGGGACTTTCTAAAAGTTGTCGGCAATTTTTTAAGTTGCACCGACGGCCGCTAAGTTGGGTTAAAAATTTGACGTTCTTGACCCAGCATGAAAACGAGGCTGGGACATAATTTTCCTCTAAATCATCATTTATGGCATTAAATTGCTACCAGAACTACTAATATCTGATATATAAGTTTGTCTTACTTAAGGTCACACTTTAAAAGTAATAAAAAATGTCACGTGACCATTTTAACATGGAAACGAGGCTGAATTGACTTTTGGGCTGTTGTTGAATTGAACAAATTGTCTTCTGAGTTACCAGACTCGAAAGACATTTATAATCTAATCCCTGAAACGAATATAAAACAATATTTAACTAACTAATTTAAATATGAACAAAAAATCACAAAACACTATCGCGATCGGGCATCTTTTTTCTTGATGCTACAGTATACAGAGGGCATTTTAACGTCATAAGTGAAATAAAATTAAGCAGGGGAAAAAATCAAAAATAAAAGTGCTAGGTTTAAAAGAGATGCCTCAAATGCTAACTGCCTAAGTATGGTACACCTCGCTACACCTTATATGCACACTTGGTCAGCGGTTTAAATTTTTGGTCAGCGGTCTTTATCATCAATTTTAAGGGCGGCCATTTTGAACTTCCATTACATGTAGAGAAGCCAACGATTGTTTTCTGTGTTTTTCTATGGAGAATGACCCCGTTTCTGTAGACATAGATGGCCAAACAAAAAACCTAGATGTTGCTTTATGTATTATCTGTCAGCTTAAGACGGATGAAAGCCTTGTGGAGAAACCTACATCGTACGAGAAAATCTTGAATTGTGTTGAAGAATGGGCAAGTTATGGTCATTTGAGTTACACGGAAGCATGGGAAAAGATTCGAAGTTTTTCAGCGCAGGAACTTAAAGAAAAGAACACAACATGGCACCGATCGTGCTACAAGGATGCAGTTCACACTGGAATGCTGAAGAGGGCAAAAGAAAGGTATGAAAGGCAGTTGGAGGGCCCCAATGAGTGTAGACGTAAATCTCACGATTTTACGCCTATTGAAAGTCCTCAGTTCACCCGTTCAAAAACATCCCCTTTCAATAAGGATGTGTGCTTTTTCTGCGATAAACCATCAGCCTATCGACAACCACTGCATAAAGTAAGCACGTTTGCAGCTGGTGAATCACTCTCCGCTGCCGTCAAACTGTCAGGCAATGAAAAATTGGCAGTTAAATTAAACACTTCAATTGCCGTCGATGATGCACATTCAGCTGACATTAGATATCATTTAAAGTGTTGGTTAAGCAATGTTACTAATGTTCTACGGAAACCGTCATCCCCCCTTGATTCCGGTTCTAAATTAGCTAGCGAGATTGCTGCAAAGATAGAATTTCTAACAATGACGGAGATAACTTTGCGAGAGGGAAAAATTGCAAGCATGTCCGAGTTGGAAGCTGCGTTCGAAAGCATTTTAGAAGGGAACAATGTCGACAATCCAACGGTCAGCAGAAAGTCATTAAAGCAACTTCTACTAAGTGAAATACCTGGAATTGAGTTTCATAGGCCTAAGCGTGTAAACGAGTCTGAACGAGTTAGCATAAAAATAACACGGGATGCTGCGATTCAAGAAGCTGAGGATCAAAGAACTGACCTAGATGACGAGATGAAAACATTGTTTGATGCCGCCTCAGTACTAAGAAAGTCTATCAGGAAATGCAACAAGTGGAAGTTTACTGGGTCATTTAATGACATTTCTGACCAGAATTTACCAGTAGAGCTATGCAGCTTTTTCAGATGGGTCATTCAAGGGCCAAACGATGTACATTCCACTAAGAAATCCGAGGATGTGCATAAGCGTGCTATGAGTCTTTCTCAGAGTACTGTTTCGATGTGCCTATCTGATCGACAAGTGAGGTATGAAAAATCAGATGCTCTTATAAGATCCACGGTTGAAATGCCTCAACAGTTGGCTGTTGGCCTTGCTGTTCACCAGGCGGTGCGAAGTAAGGAATTAATCAATATGCTTCACGGGTTTGGCATGTCGGTTGATTACAATAGAATTCTTAGAGTAGAGGCAGAAATTGAGTCAAGTGTACTAAACCGTGTGGCTCAGAACGACGGTATATACCTACCCCCAGATATTGTGATTGGAAGGCATGTGTTCTTTGCTGTGGACAACGTGGACTTTGCTGAGGATACTCCTGACGGCAAACATACTTTCCATGGAACAGCGATGGCCATATACCAAAGAAGCGACCCTACAGACAAAGAGCCAGAAGTTACCGTTGATACGACAGACCAGCGTCGCTCAATCAAAGAACTTCCAGAATCAGTCACTAAAATCCTGGAATGTCCTCCGCCTCCGTCCAAGCCCGTTGGCCCTGTTCACCCACAGTTTGGTCTGTTTACCGAAGACGAACTTCCAATAAAAGTAAGATTACAAGATTTCGCCTGGCTTCTCGGCCGCAGTCTAACCAGAGCTCCAACTGACAACCTACAGGTGATAGAAACTGAGGAAAATCAACTGGAGAACGAACCCACCAAGAGTACAGACGTTCCAGTGTGGTCTGGTTACAACTCGATGATAAGCGATGTAATGCCCGTCACACGAGTTGGTGCCCCTCCCCTGGTTGCAGTACCAGCGCATGAATGGCAGACTTTGTCGACGGTTCTCATGCAGGCACAGAATATCAAGGCAAAGGTAGTAGGCCCGACCAGGAAGACGGTGATCTCGCTTGATGTGGGCCTCTACCAACCGGCAAAAAAGCTTCAGATGTCGCGACAAGATCTCAACCATTTAATACTCAGGCCCGGAGAGTTGCACATAGTAATGGCGCAGCTAAGGGCAATCGGTGCCTTCATTGAGAACAGCGGACTGGACTTGTGTTGGTTAGAATCAGATCTCTACGGTCCTGCAACCGTAAAGCAAATTATTGGTGGTGACCACGCGAAGAGAGGGGAGACCGCACACCTGATAACCGTACAGGCACTTTTTGAAATATATCAAGAAGATTTTTTTAAGCAACACCCGGATTTGTACACCATTGTTGAACAGGCATCAAAGGAACTTGACGCTGCTTGTAAAGATTGTTCCAAGAAATGCCTTAAGACTACGCACAACAAACTGGTCCACACTATTTCGTCAACACAGATCCTGGAGAAGATGAAGATTTTTGATGCTGAGCACACAGAGATCCCGCTGTTTATGTTTGTGCACCATTACATGAGAATGGTGTTGGAGATGATGTCTTTTATTCGAGCAGTTCACACTGGGGACTGGGAGCTTCACTTAGAAGCTCTTGAGTTGTTCACAAAGTATTTCTTTGCACACGACATGCTTAACTATGCCCGCATGATCCCAGTTTATCTGGCAGAGATGCAGGTGCTACCTGACTCGGATCCAGAGATTTACCATGAGTTTCAGCAAGGGAACTGGGTTGTGAACAAGAATGATGATGTGTCTTTCTGTGGAATCGGTGGCGATAATGCCTTGGAGCACCTCAACAGGTCAATGAAAGTCTCTGGGGGATTGGTTGGGATCACACTGAACCCCACTGCCCGTACCAAATATTTCTTGATAGCACCCGAGCTAGCAAGGTTGGCAGAGCAGGCCAAGCAGATGGCAGGTACTTCATCCAAGACCCAGACGCATCACCACAATCTTTCCACTGCTGTGAGGTTGCGCCAAGAGAAGAACATCGATCGGTTAGTCAACGGCATACTACGTTTCACAAACCCATTCACCGAAGAGAGTGCTGACCTCTACAACCTTGTAACGAAGGTAGTAACCCCCGAGAATGTTAAGAAGGATCTGAGCGAGCAAAGCACCATTGGAAAAGAGCTTTTCAACAACTTTGTGAAAGAACGTATCCAGTCAGCCGAACACAGCATCTGGTCTCCGATGAAAAAGCGGAAGCTACTTACATGGAAGTCCACAGGGAAAACGCTGCGAGTGGCAACCCAGGATAAAGTTATCGAGCTAAAGGAAGACCGCTCGCTTTTTGCGCGGATGATGGTGGTATGCAAGTCACGCCCAGAGATTGACATCAAAGAGGCTGTCGGGCTGTACGAGTTCTCTGTAGTGCCAAGGTCGATGTTTGCCGCGGACGGTACCATGTTTCACTGTTCCACTAAGAGTGCCTTAATGGACATACTGGAGAAGCTGCCTGATAGATCTACTGCCAGTAACATGGAACAGGATGACAGTGTTCTTACAGAGACAGCAGATGCTCCGATGAAGGTGTCAATTGTTGATGGAATGGCAGAATTGCAGGCGATTGAAAAGCCAGACTGGATCAAGAACTGTTCACATCTAGCTGATCATTTCACAGCGCAAATCTTTGAGAAGTACAGCCACACCAATGAACTGCGACTCATCTTTGACAGGTATTAAGTTATTTGTTCCCTCAGATCTACCTGACAGTTATCTTTAGCATATGGAGTTATGTTCAACAGGATATACTTGAAGTGAGAATAACAGATCCAAAATGCTTTGATTTTAGGTATGATGTACTATCCTCACTTAAGGCAGCAACCCTAGTGTCACGACAGGGAGGTAAAGATCCCATCTATTACAAGATTACCGACAACCCAAATTGCAAAGGTACAATACAATAGAATCTATTAAACTCACACTTTCATAGTTTTTCATGTGGGTAATAGTTTACTATTATTGGAGACATGGACTTTGTTACTCAGAATATTATTAACATCCATTTACAATTATTAATTATCTTATTTTAAGGTGTCAATGAAGAAACTTTTGGCGCACGTGAATACAAAGAAGGAGCTGACCGAATATCTCGCCAGTAAGACTCTGGAGAAGGGGCGCCGAGATGGAGTGCGAGTAGTAGTGTCGTGGAGCAATAAGTGCAGGGCTACCCACAAGGAAATGTCATACCTGGAGAGCGACCAAGAAGAGGCAGACACCAAGCTGCTGCTTCATGCTGTCGATGCTACTACCTCAGGAGCAACCAGTATTGAGATCGTCTCACCAGATACCGACGTCTTTGTGCTGGCTCTCAGGCGATATCCAGAGCTGTGTGAGAATACAGTATTCGTCACTGGAAGGGGGCAGCGCCACCAGAAGATACCGTTAAGTCCAATAGTTCACGCTTTAGGGCCTATTATAACGGCAGCACTTCCTGGATTTCACGCTTGGAGTGGTGCTGATGTTACAGGCAGCTTCGCTGGAAAAGGCAAGTTGGCATGCTGGAAAGCATTTCTTGAGGCTGGCGAGGAGTGTGCGACTGCACTTGCTGGTCTTGGTTCTACCCCACAACCTACACCTGAGACCTTTGCCACAATAGAAAAGCTAGTTTGTCTTCTGTATCTACCGAAGACGCAAATCTTCAGGGTGAAAGATCTGAGGTGGTTCCTCTTCCGCAAGAAGCAAGCCGAATCAGAGAGACTTCCTCCAACCCAGGCTGCTCTGAAAGAAGCCATAATGCGTGCACAATACCAGGCGATGGTGTGGAACAAAGACAAAGTGCCCAATCCAGACCTTCCCTCACCAGTCGAATATGGATGGAAAATGCAAAATGGTACAGTGAATATAGTATATCTGACATCAAAAAATGAAATATGAATGTTAAAAATACCTTTGTATTTTTGCAGGTGAGTGGTGCCCAGTGATGACACAGCTACAACCAGCACCTGATGCAGTCCTTCACCTTGTCAAGTGTGGTTGCATTAAGAGTAGATGTTCTACCAACCGATGTCAGTGTCGAAAGGCTGGTCTTAATTGCACCGATCTTTGTAGCTGTAGTGATGAAGGAGTTGAGTCCTGTGACAACGTTGATATCGACGGTGATAGTGACATTGAGTATTCTGACAATGATGAAGATACGGAAGAGGAGAATGACGACTAGAATGTTTTTGTCGAGATTTGAAAGGTGTCTTTGAAAATTTGGGAACGTTTTTACGTAGTTTCAAATAAGCTAAAAGACATCTGTAAGGTAGCCTCGTTTTCATGTCTGATAGTCAAGTGACTGTGTTGATCATTCAGTAATCATTTAGTCGTGTCAGACACACTGCAATGTACATTCTGGGTAATTTGGAGATCAATTTATTAAATTTAACGGTAGCCAAAAGGACTTTCTTGCTTCAGCCTCGTTTCCATGTTTAAAGGTCACGTGAACTTTTTATTACTCTTAAGTTATAGCCTTGACTAAATGGCACCCATATAACAGATACTAGTGGTTCTGGTAGCAATTTGTTTCCATAAATGATGGCTAAGAGAAACAATAAGGCCCAGCCTCGTTTTCATGTTGGGCCAAACACGTCATTATTTAAACATGGCTTAGCAGCCGTGCGTGCAAGTTACAAAATTGCCGACAAGTATGACTATGTTCCTTATGGTCGCCCTATTACATCTAGATAGGTGGCTTGCTTCTTTCACAAAAATCGCACGAAATTACAGATGCTCCCAGACTAAAACTGCTGCTCAGCGTACAGAACAAAAGACAACTGAAAAGAAACTGTCTATTTATGCATATGTTCATCTTATGAGATAATTACAATTCTAGTTCATTGACAAAAAACACTTAAAAGTCAAACTAAGTAAATTAACTTAAGTTACCTGTGTTGCGAAGCTTCCCCTCACTCGCTCAATTAACCAAAGTTTTCGATAGTTTTAAAACAAATAACCATTTGCTGTTTCCCGTAAAACATTCAGGTTCTGACTTTCTGGAATTTCTGGAATTTCTCTTCGAGCTATTGCCAACCAACTCGGTTAAATTTAAACTCTGAAGCGATATTCTTGTGTTGGACAATTCAAAATCTGCTTTTCGTTTCAAGACGCTTACAAAATGCAAATGGTGCGCTCTCGCACTCAGCCAATCAAATGCCAGTATTTTTGGCACTTGACCAATCAGGAGTCAGTAATTTTGCCCACTATGTTATAATACCAATCGAGTCTACACTCTTTTTTTTTTATAAGAACGTCGAGGCTGGAATTGGCCAAAATTTTACGAACATGCCAAGAACATACCCAGGCTGAGATTTTGTTAAGATCGTCTTTATCTTGTCTTCATGTTTGTAGAATAAGCTATGTGGAAATAAAATTAAGTGTAATAATTTGGTCAGAGTAAGTTACCGCCTTTTTGAGCCCCAAATGCTAGAATTTTTGTGATGTCGCAAAACAAGAAAACACGTATAACTTTTAAGAAATTGGTAGAGCTTTGACCTATTTGTTTTTTCTTTCATTCAGAACTATGATTTATGAAATGCTGTTCAATTAATCTTAAGAACATTGTTAAGAACGTCTGAGGCTCAAATCACCAAAAAAATAAGACCATTCAGTTCCGGTTCAGCCTCAGCTTAAAAATTAGACGTTCTTATAAAAAAAAAAAGAGTGTATTTGATAGGTACTTCAGTGCAGCCAGTCAAGAGTAGGAGTGGTAACTGCCTTAACCGCTTGTATGGTTTCGAGGGTTCCGTAAATCGGTGACCTTTGATGCGTTGTATTCATACTGAGAGCAGAGGAACATATTTTTTCTGTTAATCTGTTTAATTTGAAGCTTCACTTACCGTCTGTGATGTCAAACGAGCTGACCGATTTTCAGGATCTGTATCATTCTACGTTATCAGCATAATAATTATTGTTCTTTTTGAGGCAAAAAAATTGATTTCAATTAACAGCAATTTAACCACTTTGATTTGCCTCTCAGAATGCTAAAAATCGCATTCCCGAAGTACAAAATTGCAAAAATTTGCAGGGGAGCATGTCCCCAGACCCCCCCTAGATACTCCCGCCTCCGGCGGTCATTTATTTCGAGCTCCCTTCCTTTCAAACTCACTGTAAACTGTCTCTAAACTCTGTACCACAGGCTCTTGTGTTTTAGAGTTACCAAGTGTTAGAAAAATATTCCTCGTCCCAAAAGATCGGATTTGTAAATTGACTTTCTTTTTAGATTCATAAAAGACAAAGATCTTGCGTGTTACTTATTCCAAAGGGTTAAGAGCCGTGTTCGTTTTTATTATAAAATAATAATCTTTTTTAGGATGCCAACATCACCGTAAAGTGATTTACAGATGCGATTTACAGAGTGATTTCGCTTCAAGTTTGAGTTTTTTTCTTGCGAAGCACTCTTCCAGATCGCGTCGCCTGTTGAAGAAGACATTTAGGATTATTTGCGATGTACATGCCAAGTGGATTCAGGCCTCACGTTGAGGCAAACTTTTTACTGACCTTTACTTAACTAGTACTTATAATCTTGATTTGTGTCATTTGGGAGTAAAAAGAAGGAACTGGTGGCCAATAATTCAACAGTTCCTCTTCGCGATCTTCTGACTATTGAAGGCACTAAATGCATATTTCAATGTTCTTCTCGACGATCTGCCGAGATGTGCCAAAAACTCCAAAGTGACTACGACATAATCAGCAATTCCATTATTTTAGAGAATTTATAAAGCGACAGCGACATTTTGCATGTGCTACAAAACGACAGCGACATTTACAACCATTAGTTCAGTGACATCGTTCCTGAGAAAGACGCGACAAAGCGACAAGGCTACCCCCCTTGGAAGGCCTCATTACTAGACCCGGTCATCTTCATATGCCTGCAAGCTAGATTTTTCTGGTGTTAATACTTGTTCTTGATTATACACAGGAATGGGCAGAGTGGGGTGTCACTCAGCTGCAGTTGCCAACAGTAGATTTTAATAATGCACCATCCCAGGAGATGCTCAAGAAAGGAGTGGAGTTTATTGAAGAGATGAATCTCAGTGAAAACAGTGTGTATGTTCACTGCAAGGCAGGACGAGGACGCAGCACCACACTTGTGGCCTGTTATCTAATGAAGGTACAGTAAATTTCTGGATGTTAATTAGGATAATTGGCCTTCACCCTTTGTTCTAGAAGGGTGTAAATTGCAATTTCTGTACCCTGTGAGTAAGGGTTGTTGCCCATTCTATGAACTAATTGAGTGTGAGAGCAACCTCTAGTAATGTAAAACTGCTTCATTTCATATTGTGCATTATCAATGTTACCTCAGTCAAAGACCTCATTTGTCTTGTTAATTTAAATTAGTATGTATATTACTTACAAGTCATTGTGGCTGTAGACAATAAGGAACAAAATCGCTTATTTTCTGAGCTTTTCTCAAGCAAAGAAAATTCTCTTCAAAGTTGAAGTCTGCAGCGCATAACAATTATAGGCCTTCATTAATTTTAGGCCTGAAGTGTGGGGAGCTTGTGGGGGTGGGGGTGGGGAGTGTGGGGGTGGGGAGTGTGGGGAGCTTGTGGGGGTGTGGGGGGGTGGCTAATATTTCAATTCAGAAATTTTGAACTAAAAAGAAACTGCATACTTAATTAATATGTAGTTTGTGTTTGTTCAAAACTTATGAATTGCATAGAAACTCGGTAACACTTCCGAACAATACGTCTGAAGAACAAAGATATTCAGGCCATATTTCTACTATTTATAGTCTATTGCAATCAACGATGTTACCATATTCTGCTCTCCTATGGTGTTTCCCTGCCATTTTCTTTGCTAGTTTTCCGTGACAATTTGTCATTTCACCCCTATACAGAGGTTGCAAAGCCTCTTACCTTGTGTGTATCATATTTTTTTGACTTAAATCACTGACGGACAAACCTTGTTAATACTGTCACCATTGAGACCAGAAGGTAAAATATATGCTTCAAAGATTAAATTAAATAGAATTGAATACCTTTTCAATGCTCGTAAAAAAATCAAAAGAAAGAAATATTATAGTAATTTTCTCCAAACAAAACCAGAACTATAAGTTTCTGGTGAATTCTTCTAAGAAACAATGGAAAAAATGAAACCATCAGCCTAATTTTTTCAAGTTGCAATCCATTTCCATGTCAGCCAAACCCAGCCAAACACTCAGTTATGGTTTCAGACAACTGGTAAAGTAATTATAGACAAACTTATGCTACATGTAGCCGTACCCCACCCCCCCCCCCCCCCACCATTGTTTTCTTCTCGAATGGGAAGGGTACGGCTATGCATACGTTAATAGAAACTGAACCATTATTTTTGGCCTTCCTTCGATTGCAATTTGTCTTTCAGCTTTGTAAGGTAATCCTAATTAAATAAGTGACAGGGCCCCATTAACAAGGCCTGCATCCAGCAGGATAATTTTATGGAAATATATGGGCTCCATCAATGAAACTGTTCCTAGCAACAAGGTGTCTGTATTAAGCAGGTCTGGTGTGATTGCTCAGAGCTGTCATTTAGTTTAGAGGCACCAGCCGTAGCTTTGATCTTTACACCTGTAACAAACGTGTTCCCTTTGGAGTAAATTATACTGAGAAGACGCAAATTAACCCGTTACGTCAGGGACCCATCAAGCATACTCTGCTGTTACAGGTGTTATGGGTTACAGCCCTTAGTGAGTTACTGACAGCCCTGTCGCTGATTGCAAACACTTTTTAGATACCCTTGTATAGGGTTATAATAATAATAATAATAATAATAATAATAATAGCTTTATTAACGTGTCAAAACTGTAGTAGCTGAGGGGAAAAGTCCCCTCTACTAATTGTGGACACCTAACCTGCCTAACTAAAAACGTAATTAATATATATAAAAAGGAAAATATTTATATACATTTAAAAAGCCTAATTACAACAATTAACTAAGCTAAAAAAATGTAAAATCTGTTTCTTCAACTATATTAAAATATAAAAATAAAAATTATGTTAAAAATAAAAATTATGTTATGTAATGTTGGCGGCCAGTCATTCTTGGCATTCATTCTTCTTTCCCAACTGGAAATAAAATGTTCACAAATATTACCAGGAAAGTGCTGGAGCCTGAAATAAGGCAATACTGGCATTTGTGAATTTTAGTTAAGTCTATGCCCTACAAATGGTCTTTAAGCTCAGCCATAATAAACCTGCCTGATTATTAATATTCTATTTTGTTTGTAACAGGCCAAGAGTCTCACACCAGAAGAAGCATACCAGCACATCAAAAACAAAAGACCTCACATACTGCTTGCCTCTCGACAATGGGAGGCCATTAAACTGTTCCATAAAAACTTGTCACAACAAAACTATGATCATAACACAACATAACAGTAACTCTCACAAGACTGTTGTTATGTAAAATGCACTCTGACTGGATGGCTAAACCTTTTCACTGGCACGGTGTCAGCATGGTGCTGATGTTACAAGTTTCTTGCTAAATTTCTTTTTTGTTTGTTTCTTTCTGAACATTGTCCAATGCAAAAGCTTTTCTTGTAATATATTTATTGTACTTCTTGGGCCACCTGCAAATCTTACTGTTAAGTTGCTGTCCGGTTATACATTTACAGGTGTATACCATAAAATTCCGGTAATAAGCAATAAGCCATCCCAAATATAAGCCCCCAAAATCTCATTCACAAAAAGCCCTCCGATAATAAGCCCTTGGCCTTATATTTAGTTAACCCCCCAAGATTGATTGTAGCAAATTATCCTCCAATTATAAGTCCTCACATGAACTACCGTATTATTCTACATACATAAATAGCAATTTGAATGCCATATGTACAGCAAAATGGGCTTATTTACCACAACAGGGTTCCATACAAAAACAGACGAGCAAATTGCATTGTATGAAATAGATCATTTTAAGTTCGATCGTACAATTATTGTTTTTGTTGCATTGCATCCCTTAATATACTGTGCTTGTGTTTCTTGGGAGAATGTAGATGTATTTGCAATGCAGTTCAGTTCCTCCACCTTTCAACTGGTGCAGCATTTTCAGATGTAAAATCCCTCATTTTCAGATGCTAATCCCTTCCAAATATAAGCCGAACCTTTTTTGAAGAGCAAAATTCCCTCCAATAACAAGCCTCTCCGTCCCCCCTCTCAAAAATAAGCCCACCAAAAAGCCTTTGAACAAACATAAGGCCAGGGCTTCTTATTGGAATTTCACTATGTCTACATGTATATGCCAAGTATTTGCAGGAGATCCACCAAGCTCACTGTCCTTATACGGGAAGGGTTTGTTTTAAGATACTTAAAAGTTTTCTTTTTCTTCAGTTTAATGTAAATATTAGCCAGCAACTGAATCATGATGTTAAAACAAAACGCTGGTCAAGCCAGTATGTCAGTAGTACAAATTACATTTAAACCACCTTTTGAAATGTATATTATATGACAGTCCATCAGTGTATGCTTCAGGTTTTTTGTATCAAAAATCTGTATATTGATCAAATCACTAATCTTTCATCCCTGGATAGAGAAGGGAAAATGGCAATGTTGAAAGAATGGGAGTATCAGGTTTTCCTCTAGAAACCTGTTGGAGCTGTTTATTGTCATGATGTGTATATAACCTGATAACTATTAATTAAAAATGAAATTTTGTACAACTGATCTGACATTAACAGAGCCACAGGTGTTGGTGCTTAACGCCCCTCTCCCCCTCCCCCCCCCCCCCCCCACGATGGGATGCTTTTCCTTTGCAGGATAACGCTTAGGGTTTTGTGAGATTTACCTACCAGTTCACTGGGTGGACACAGACTGTGGAGTCTCGAGGAAAACAACGTTGATAGGAGATCAGGCTCGAATAACCTCTCCTCAAGTCAAAAGTCTAACAGACTAAACAAAAGAACACCTCGTCTCCAAGAAATATTTTCTGATTAAGGTAATGCTTGGGTTCTGTGGCCTTATTAGAAAATGGACATGCCAGAATGGCAACCGGACGTTGTAGAGTGTTTCCCTTAGGGAAGCGCAGACGTTCTTGAGCCATGAATGTTGCCCTTGATGGGTCGTTTTGCTCCGCACCAAAGTGTTAAAAACTCTTTGTTTGGTGTCCTGTGGCTTATCATAATGGACTCAATGGCATCAAAATGCGTCAAAAGGGAAGCAGTCAACTTCAGCTTGTTCTCCGTGGCTCAAGAACGTCTGTTAAGTTCCCCATTGTGACAACTTCTAATTTGCGTCTACAATGGCAAGCCACCAGATATGAGAGCAAGTCAAAGTTCTGCAGCTTTCGTTGAAGAGCAAAGAAAAGCCAACAAATGGAACATTCAGCTTCCAGTTGAAGTCCATGGTAGCCTGTGTACAGCCCCACCACGTGCTCTCTCAAGTGGGAGACGGTGGCGGCTGTACACAGGCTATCTGTGCCAAAATTCCCTAATGAACGCGAGGTCAGCACGTAAGCATTGTTTTGATAAAAGAAGAGGCAGGACAAGGAGTTGTAGGTTTTCAAAGAACTTTCTTTACTATCAAATGCATGAACAATTGAACACCACTAGTTTTACAGACACCGCTGCGACTAGAGAAGTGTGTTCTTATTAACGAGATATCCCGTTACAGTGGAACCTCGATTTAACGAACCTCTATGTAACGAAGTCCTCGGTATAACGAACGATATTTTTCAGCCCAGTAATAGTGTAATGTAATGAAAAGAACCTCGATATAACGAACCAATTTCCCCAGTCCCTTGGCAGTTCGTTAAATCGAGGTTCCACTGTATTACTGACACCGCTAGGGCCAGAAAAAAGCGTTCGTACTAAGCGGGCTAATTTTGGAGAAAAAAGCTGCCCTCATAACAAGGTTTTCGTATTACTGAAGCCAGTGTCCGCAACGTGGACATTCCCTCAATACGGCTTAATAAGGTTAGAAGCTACAGACACTACGCTCACAAACGTGGTTATCCAGTGATTAGTGACACTGAGCTGTCAAGTTTTGTTTCATTGTGTTTCCTGTCGTTCTGCTTTTGAAAGTGATACAATTCAAACGCTCGTTCAGAATCGGGTTAAAGAAAAAACACACTTCGGCAAATAAGCTGCTCTCCTTATTGTGTGAAGAGTATTTGTACAGTCAGTGGGCGAGTAAACGCTGGAAAATCACCGTAAAATAATTGATAATATATAGTGGTAAGGTTTATAAAATGCAATCTGTAACTGATCGCAACATATATTGCCATTTACTGATTTAGGGAAGATACGTTTTAATGAGGCGAGGTGGGCTGGAGTTTCTGAGTAGGGTCGTTGGAAAATAATTGGAGCATTTTTAGCTAAGCAAGTTTAAGCATCAGTGT
This sequence comes from Siderastrea siderea, assembly GCA_964030785.1. Classification (NCBI taxonomy): domain Eukaryota; kingdom Metazoa; phylum Cnidaria; class Anthozoa; order Scleractinia; family Rhizangiidae; genus Siderastrea; species Siderastrea siderea. Next base: position 18,472,263 of record OZ034975.1, read on the forward strand.
TCTTCCAGGCAACAAAACTATGTTTTTCGTGTAGTTACATCTGTTGCAAAGCAGCGAAATACAGCTAGGATTTCTTCTACTCCTGTACCTAAACTGACGTTCTTTGCTATATTCCCAATAAACGGCTTTGAGAGTCCCTCGCCTTCTTCACTGAGGTGGTATCCAAAATGTTAACAAGGCTACTGAGATAGGGTGATCCTTTTTTAGTGTCTTTAAATGAGAGACAATAGATTTCTTTAAAACAAACCAAGGAGGAAAGCCACGTCTTCCCCCTTGATCCAGACGGAAAATACTCCAGCCCCTCCCACTGCATCCCCCCTCCCACTGCATCCCCCTCCCACTGCATCCCCCTCCCATTACATCCCCCTCCCACTGCATTTCCCTCCCACTGCGTCCCCCTCCCACTGCATCCCCCATCTTAAGGTACCTTCCTATCCGTTATCAAAGGTTCTTGTGATAACCTACAGAGCTTTTTACAAACATGCTACAATTTAACTAGTTGTTAGTTGTTTATTGCAAAAGCACAACTAGTCTGTAATGTCAACTGCTTTATTTACGCAAGAAACGGCAAAGTTCGCTTTTGCTTTCCTTTGCCCACTTAAGAAACGAGTGGAGGACTGGAATCGAACACATCAAAAATGGTTATCGTGCCATGTCAACTGGAACTAATGAGATGAAAAAACCTGAATAAATTGTGTTCTAAAATCAGACAATTTACAGAGCTTCTATGGTTCACTTGGGGAATAAACTTTCAAAACAGAGACGTTTGTATCGAATTTTCTCTCTTCTGGAAAACTTTCTTTGGTGACTTTTCATCCAAACTTACAAAATGCTCTTTAATGTAACATAACACCTTAGTTAACTGAGTTTCAGTGATAATTTTGATTCGGTCTCAGCCCCTTCTTTGTTTTTTAAGTGGCGAATAACATGAAACAAAGAGTATTGCACCCACCCTTGGATGAAATGCTAGTTTATCTCGACCTCACCCCCAGAATTTATCTTATATTCCATATAAGTATTCCCGTTAATTTTATTCAACTGTATAACAAGTCAAATGTATTTCAAGGTTAACTAGTGGAAAATCAAACTACTTAGCTAATAACGTCATCCGAAAATGAAAAAAAAAAGGCCAAATGGGAACAGCATTCCTGGATTTAAATAATTTACGTGTGCTTTAAAAAGCACACGTACACTAAGTGTAACCATTTAAGAGAAGAGCAGAAGAGCTCCATTTCTTGTCACGAAAACTATCCATCCATCACACAGCAGGTGGAAATCAGCTTTTCGTTGCTTGATAAAGCTCAGTAGCTCAGCAGCTATGAGGCAAAAATAAGAAAAATCAAATTTAAATAACAAATCAGGCATCCTGAGGTTATCAAATAAGGAATAATTTCAAAGATGTGTGTGTCAGAGACACACCCTTTTAAAATGTTTAATTTTTGTAGAATATTAACGAGGTTTTTTCTTTTTTGTGTACCCCGTACCTTGCCAGTCCATCAGAGTTTTAGTTTTATAAGAAAAGCATCAAACGTTCAGCCTCTTCTTTCGAATTGTGATGAAAAAACAGCATTCAAATTCTCACTCTTTCATGCTAGTACAATAGGACCAAAAATAACCAAAGTTTGGGGACAGTTGAGACATCAGTGTGCCTGAACCATTCAACACAAAAAAAAAAACAGACGCAGCCAAACCATTGCGTAATGGTTGAGTTACGCGACGCAGAAACTCTCGCAATTGTTATTGCCACATGTCTGGGAATGAATTGAGCGATAAGTTGCTAGGAAACGACATTTCAGCATGTTTAAACACGCCAAGCGAGAAATGATTTCCTGAAAACTGTTGCCGGGAGAAAAGTTGATCTTTTTGGCAAACGTCGCACTGCAGTAACCTATCTGCCAGCCCAGCTATGCTGTATGCTGCAATTCTTTTTCAAGTGAGTGTCTTAAGCGTTCGAATAAAGTTGCTAAAGTTGCAAAAGAATTCCAAGACAAGCCTTTTAAACATTAATGACATTGGTCTATAGAATAGGGGAAAAAACACGTTTCAAAAGTTCAGTAAATTCAGCTAATGGGTCTACTTACGCTGTAAGTCAAGTGTTCTTTCCATCAAACTCCAGTGTGACGTCATCGCCAATGAGCACAAACGGAGCCCAGTACTCCACTGCACTGTACCTCTCAGATTCTCTCAAGGACTTCATGGCTTGGTTCAGTGATTCACTGGCACTTTTGCCTTTTACAAGATGCTGGTAGAAACTTTTCATGAACTCCAGAGTGGCCTTGTCTGCAATCGCCCACAAAGACACCAGAACAGACCGGGCACCAGCACCCAAAAATGCCCGCGCTATGCCAACCACACCCTCAGCATTAATCTCCCCACGAGCACTATGACAGCAACTCAACACAACCAGCTTTGCTCGCAACCGAACACTCAACACATCTTTCATTGTTAACATGAAGTCTCCCTCGACAGGTGTCTGTGATGCCGGTGTAGGGTTTGGTGCCAAGGCTATTTCCCCTGTTTCCATCCGTCCATGTGCCGCAATGTGCACCAATGCAACCGAGGATAGCCGTTTCAACACTTCGTCCTTTGTTGCCTCCTCTCCAATTAGGGGTGTAGTATTTACTATTTGGCCAATCATCTGTACTTCCTCCCTGGCGCATGGTAACTGGCATAGCTTTTTCTTTTCAAACCTAACTTCCTGCACCCATGGATCGCCCACGAGAAGCGCACCAGTGTTACTGTGGTAATCTGCTGGACAGTCCTCAATCAACTTCAAACTGGTTAGGGAAGGAACTGCTCGGATTCTGAAAGACTCAGAAAGGTACTTTAAATTCGAACCCGTGAAAGCAGCAAAAGGAGCCAGGCACAGTGGACCTTGGGGAACGAATACAACTTCGTTGCCAAGCAACAAGTCTTGGATTGGTTCGATAATGGTGTCATACCAAGTACGCAATACACTTTTCTGAAGGATTAAAGATTGAGTTTCTTTCTCATCGGGAGGACATCTCTCATCTACAAGGTTTTCGTCTCTTGCAATATCCAAGGAACGATCTTCGCATTTCATCCAAGTTCTTTTACCAATTTTCTGACGCGTTTCCTTTATCAAAGACTGAAAAAATCTGTCAGCATCACCGCTGATCTGTTTCACTGTCAACTTAACAATAACTTTCCCTTTCTGGCAAACCCAGAAAATTACTCCATCCTTGACAATAGCTATGAAAACTGTATTTGACGGAAGGCAGCCTAATATGTCACGTATAATTGCGATTCCGTTTTCTGATCCTGCTTGGTCGTTTACTGAGGAATACTTCAACTCCATAAGATCTTTCAGAGCCTGTGCACGTCCATGCTCAGCAGAAAACAGGCCCTCTAGAAACTTGCCTTGCTTCACCAGAAAATGCCATAAATCATTATATGCTGTACTGTGAATATTGCGCAAGCTCAGTTTCCATTCGTCATTGAACTTAAGGCGACGCCTGACGTCATTGAACGTTGTTACACTGTGATGATAACAATCAAGAGCCTCTTGCAAAGAGCCCAAACTTTCAAGGTTACGGCTACGGGCATTAAACGCCCAAGCAATGCCAACCAAGTCTCCCCCTTCTTTTGCCATTTTTAGGGCACGTTCTTGGTAGTCTAATGCTGTTTTGAAATCTTTGAGACCGTGATAAACACGGCCAAGACCACCATACGCGTACCCTTCTCCAGACTTGTTTCCAACTTCTTTTGCAATTTTTAGGCCACGTTCATAGTAGTCTAGTGCTGTTTTGAAAGCTCCGAGATTGTAATAAGTACCGCCAAGATTACAATGCACCGCCCCTTCTCCTGACCTGTTTCCCACTTCTATTGCACTTTTTAGGCTACGTTCATAGTAGTGTATGGCTGTTTCAAAATCTCGCAGACTGACATAAACGGTGCCAAGAGTACCATATACCTCCCCTTCCAATGACCTGTCTCCAACTTCTTTTACAATTTTTAGGCCACGCTCATAGTATTCTATTGCTTTCTTGCAATCTCCGAGACTGCGATAAGCGCTACCAAGATTAATATACACCGCCCCTTCCCCTGACCTGTTTCCAACTTCTTTTACAATTTTTAGGCCACGCTCAAAGTATTCTATTGCTGTTTTGAAATCTCCAAGACCGCAATAAGCGGTGCCAAGATTACCATACGCCTGCCCTTCTCTTAACCTGTTTCTAACTTCTTTTACAATTTTTAGGCCACGCTCATAGTAGTCTATTGCTCTTTTGAAATCTCCGAGACTGCAATAAGCGCTGCCAAGATTAATATACGCCGCCCCTTCTTCTGACCTGTTTCCAACTTCTTTTACAATTTTTAGACCACGCTCATAGTAGTCTATTGCTGTTTTGAAATCTCCGAGACTGTAATAAGCGCTGCCAAGATTACTATACGCCGCGCCTTCTCCTGACCTGTTTCCAACTTCTTTTTCAATTTTTAGGCCACGCTCATAGTAGTCTATTGCTCTTTTGAAATCTCCGAGACTGTAATAAGCGCTGCCAAGATTAATATACGCCGCCCCTTCTCCTGACTTGTTTCCAACTTCTTTTACAATTTTTAGACCACGCTCATTGTAGTCTATTGCTTTTTTTAAATCTCCGAGACTGTTATAAGCGCTGCCAAGATTAATATACACCGCCCCTTCTCCTGACCTGTTTCCAACTTCTTTTTCAATTTTTAGGCCACGCTCCAAGTAGTCTATTGCTGTTTTAAAATCTCCGAGACTGTCATAAGCGCGGCCAAGCTTATTATACGCCGCCCCTTCTCCTGACCTGTTTCCAACTTCTTTTTCAATTTTTAGGCCACGCTCAAAGTAGTCTATTGCTGTTTTAAAATCTCCGAGACTGTCATAAGCGCGGCCAAGATTATTATACGCCGCCCCTTCTCCTGACCTGTTTCCAACTTCTTTTTCAATTTTTAGGCCACGCTCAAAGTAGTCTATTGCTGTTTTGAAATCTCCGAGACTGTAATAAGCGCTGCCAAGATTACTATACGCCACGCCTTCTTCTGACCTGTTTCCAACTTCTTTTACAATTTTTAGGCCACGCTCCAAGTAGTCTATTGCTGTTTTGAAATCTCCGAGACTGTAATAAGCGTGGCCAAGTACACAAGACGCCTCCCCCTCCCCCCTCCTGTTTTCTACTTTTCTTGCAATGTTTAGTTGATGTTCATGGTAGTTTATGGCTGTTTTAATATCTTCGAGACTGTTATGAGCGTTGTTAGGATTACCGTACACCTCGCCTTTTTTCGACCTGTCTCCCTCGTCTTCTATGGCTGTTTGGAAGTCTCTTTTGATCCTTTCAAGATAAGCAGATGTGCTTTTGTTCCCTTTGCTGTCTTTTACTTCTGAGCCATTCTGTCGGACCTAAACATAACCAGTTTTATCACACCTTCATGCTGTTGCTTCTTTCTACACGTTTCTGCCATTATTCAAGAACGTTCCTTCTTGATCCTAGCTTCGTCCTATTTTCATTTTCCTACTATTCAGTTCATTTACGTGTGAGTGTGTGTGTTTTCTAATTTTATTGTCATGTAAAAAAGGATTCCTTTAGGAGGTTGATGCGAGGTGGAACATAACATGAAGTAGTTAAAATTTATTTACTAAGATTTGTTAAAGACGTTTAATTTGTGTTGTTGATATGATCGACGAACAAACTGCATATGATAGGCACGCATATTCAGCAAGACGCTTTTTTTCTGCGTACACAAGTGAACAGACTCTTGCTGCCTGGTAGACCCATAAATACCAGGAAGCTAGCATCTGTTTATTGTATGCAACAAATTAACTGGAATGCATTTTCATGTACCTTATTTACTCGAATAAACGCCGCCGCGCTCTTTTAATTTTTAGTGTTTCAGATGCGGCGCTTATTCGAGGGCGGCGCTTATTTGAGGGCGGCGCTTTTTAAAAAAATATAGTTTTTGCAACAATAACAAGCAAATGTTAACAAAGAAAAATAATGGAATGTACCCACTTCGAACTGAAAAACATGATAATACAGGAGAATAAATTTCGGAGGCTGGTTTAGATTGACTTGTACCGTACTTGTTTATTAGTTTGGCTCCTCCAACATTGATTCAGTCTGATGATGCTTCGATCAGGCGATGCATTGTTGTGAATGAATGCGGCGCTTATTCGAGGGCGGCGCTCTTTTATATTTTCGCTCTCATATCCGGCGCTTAATTGAGGGCGGCGCTTAATCGCGGGCGGCGCTTTATCGAGTAAATACGGTATGTTTTGTTTACTCGCAAAATATTCGGACTCCGAAGCAGGTGAATTGAAGGTGGGCTACCAGTTCTTACTTTATTTTCAAATAAAGATTCAATATTTTGTTCTCTTGTTCTTTTTCCCTTGAAAGAGCAGAAACGTTGCCATTTAAAAATTTCGCTCACAGTTAGGCCCCATTTATATGGAGAAACGTTGTCTCTGCTACCCGAGACGACCCTCACCCCAGAGACAACTTTACCGAGCGTTTATCTGATAAGAAGCTGGCCCGGTTGACCGAGATAAAGTTGACCTTACTTAATTATTCCGAAATCTTGCTTTGATATTGATGACCTCAATACGCCCTTTTCCTTTAGAATTTTTCGTTGATTTGAACACTCTAGCCTCTATTTGTCTAAAGTTTCCTTCTTCAGTATACATTTTGTTCATTAAGTCGTTTTTAAACCAAAAACCAGACGTTACATGACACGTGGCAAGCAAAAAGTCGTCCCGGGTAGGCGAGACAAAGTGTTTATATGAGAAAGTTGTTCCGCCTGCCAAGGTTACCCTACCTGCCGAGGTGAGACAACTCGCCCCCCAAGTTGTCTCGCCTCCCCGAGACGAAATGGTAATCCTCAAGTAAACGGTTCGTTGAACTTTTCAAAGAAAGGGGTGAAAGATTAGCTCGCCCAGGGTAACTCGGGGGAAGGGTTGTCTCCGGTACCTTAGACCATATAAACGGGGCCTGAAACTTTCTTTCGCATATGCTGGACATTAGCACAGTGATTTGCCTTCTATGGAGAACACATGATTTTTCAATTGAAAAGCATTTTTGGGGGAAGTGTTACCAATAGCTGCTCTATTTTCTTTTTCATAATTACCATTATAAGAAACCCACATGCAGCTTTGAACAGTCGTATTTATTCAGTAAGCCTTCGGAAGCCCTAAAACACTGAGCCAATTTTGTGTCAGCGCGGGAATTCATTATTGAAAGAATAATGACTACAATATTGCAATAATTAACTTCCCTTTTTCATCATGCGAGGAAATGTTACTACCGTAAAAATGGGGCCGCGGTCTCTTACAAGAGATTCCGACCATAGAGATTTGACTGGGCAAATTTTAGTATTTTGGGAAAGTGTTCGCCTAGGGCAGGTGTTCTCATAGGGAGGTGAGTTGAATGTATAACTGTTGCTCATCACTCTCACCGTTTGAGTTTCTAGCTGCTCCTTCACTTTCTCTCCGCCAGTATCTCTCAGCTTGTTTCTTTCTTCGGCAGCTCTTCTCCTTAATGCCAATAAGGTCTGGTTATTCTTGTCAATCTTGCAAAAGTCAAGATATTTTATGCATCAAAAGCAAAACTAATAAGTAAATAAGTCTTATTAACTTGATAATAGAAGATTACCTACATTACCAAAAATGTTTGTTTAGTTGTCTTTTTTATTTTGTTTTGGTCATGTTACGTTTTCACAAGGACTGATAGCATCAGAAGTCGACGACCCAGAGATTTAAACTACCATGTTTTAGCTTTGCATTATTCATTATTTTTACAGGCTGTATTTATGTCCTTTCTCAGGATATTGAGTGTTTCTAAATAGGTAGATAGAACGTGTGGCAATTATCATAAAGAAGGATAACGGCCTAATCGTAAGCCTGGGGTCCTCCCCTTATCTACCCCTGGTGCCAGAGGCTTTTCTTACGCGCTCGAACACTCGCGAACTTTAGTGTCTCACATTTTCCTTTTGAAGGCAATGCGAGAAAACCTCTGAGAAGGTTCACGATTGCTTTGATAGCACCGGGCCAATGTCACCTGTACGAGCAGGTGATCTGCTCATACACGTCTCGTGCAGAATTTTGACAAGAATGCTCACTGGCTTCTGATCACCTTCTAAGGGATTCACGATCTATGAATCGCCGCGATTGGGCGACAAAAAGAGTGACAGTGAGGTTTACAACGCTTTGTGGTTCCAAGGTATTAGGTGATTTTTATCGCAGGGTTGCGATAGCAACTACGGATTATTTTAGTGGAGTTGAGCGCATTCCTGAGCACATTCCTGTGGTTATTTTCTCTGGTGTCGATTTACTGATGTTCGAGAAGTCTTCGGTATTCCCAAGAGAAGAACTTCGCTGAATCATCGGGCTATGTCGCAGGTTAACGCCGGTTCGGAAACCTAAAAGCTGGCTGAAATGCAGTTGGAAGGTTCTCACACGGTCAAGAAACAACACAAGGACAACATTTGACTTGCTATGTTAACTTAATCGGATATTTATTTTAAGTATTAGTTTCCTGGCGAAACTAGCGATCAAGTTCGTTACAATTCCTTTTATTTTTTTTCGATCAAAGTGGGCTGCACGTGAGCCTGGGGACCCTGTGCAACAACAACGAGATCTCTATTCCACGAGATCCTGTTCAGTGTCAGCTGAACTTAGTTACACTCGAGTAGTACTTTTGTACGGCACATTGTACGCGTCCTAACGTACAAAACGTATCTTTCACAATTGTACTTCGTATTGATCGGTTTACTTTAAGAAGCCAATAATCAGTCGCTAGCGCTAATTCATCACACGACAATCAAATTGCCACTTATTGCGTCACTTAAAATGACGCATCTTGACCACAGTTTCCGACACACTCCTACCATATGGCTCGTTGGCGAGGCAAATGCATCACCAAGGAAATTGAGTTTGTACAAATGGTTTAATTGCACGTACGTTTAGACAAAAAATATTTGAAAATTAATCAACGTCAATTCCTTACACAAAACGAACAAAAGTTCAATGAAAAAGCTTAAAGAACGATATGAATCTTATTGCATGACATGCCAAAAACAGGTCACATTAAACAGTAGAATATTTCTGACATATGTAACACAGTCTGGATGACAAAAGCTTGGAATAGATAGGATTTGCTGGCCATTGTTTGTTTCAAGGATGCATTTGCAACCTGGAAAGTTAAATTGTGCTGACTGTGGATCATCAACAAATGATCCACTAGTGTCTTCCTCCCCATTGTCCCCTGCATCGTCGTCTAAAACAGGTGAGTAGCATCAGGTAGAAAAACTAAACAACATAATTTTGTATGCAGGTGATGGTGAAAAATTCTTGGCATCCATCCTGGATTGTTATAGCAACTGTTGACAAATTAACACAATTATTTTACAAGCAGTTCACAATCAACAGCCCAAATCTATTTTATAAAACCTTAGCATATTTTCATGTTCTCCATTGACATTTGACACATCTTTTCTTATCTCAACAGTCCTTATTGGCTACATACAACATGTTACAAACGACCAGCAAAGTAAAGCAAGCTCTAACCTCTATTATGATGCAACTGTTCAAATTTCAACTGATGAATTCAAGGTGGTTCGGGTGATGCACCAAAGAGGGGAAGGATCGAAACGTCAACTGTTTGTTGACAAGATGCATAGTCAACAGCCTGTCAAGCTATCGAACCTTCAGTCTGCATCCTCTGGAACTATCTTTTTCAACAAAGGTGCGTCGATAGAAAACATCCCGTCACACAAGGTGAATTTCACATTCTCTCCAAAACAAGCATGTGAGGTAACAAAGATTGATACTCTAATAAAATACAACTCTGGGACATTTAGTGTGTCTGGACGCATAACATGGAAGGGACCAGCACAGCACCCAAAGGAAGCGTCCACCAAATTGGTGCGGGATGCAGTTCTAACAGACAGCACTGGTTCCCTTCCACTGTCTGTCTGGGAAAACCAAATTGATGCCATACAAGATGGACAATTTTACAATCTAACGCAATGTAGATTGCGACACTATTACGGCAAGTGTTTAAGCACATCAAAATCGACGACTGTCACAGAAGCTGAAGCCCAAGATGTCACCAGCAGAAATGACAACAAACTTGTAAACTGGGTCTGCTGCCCTGAAATTTTAAATGCTGGTGCGAATGTTTTTTGGCCTGCAACACCAAAGATTGCAGAAAGAAAGTAAACAATGCTCCTGGATCAAAAGTGGTGAAATGTAATAGCTGCACCAGATCCATGTTGGTCAAAAATTGCTTTGTAGACATGAGTGTCAACATGGAGATCGAGAAAGATGGCAAAGTGTTTTCAGTAACTGCCTTCCCAAAGGTATTAACCGCCTTCCTCAAAGAGGACATCTTCCAATACAGGGAAGACGTTCATTCACTTGAGATGAAACTTTTAACGTTAGAAAACGTGGACTTTAACCTAAATCAGAGTGGAAAAATTGTAAAGCAACTCCTTCCACATAGTGATAGCCAAGAGCATCAAATTGATTGCAACAACACTGATGCCACAGGATAAGAAAGACACTGACAGTAGACTAAGTAGCCTTCCCTGCTACTAAAATCCTTCAGTTTTTTTTATGGTTGAACATGTACCTACCTCAAAAAGTGCAAGACCTAGCATCTCGATACTGATTTATTCAGTCAAAACAGACTTGAAGACCTTAAAAAAATACATGAGAAGTCTCTTGACCCCAAAAAATACAGAGTGTATAAATTTTCCACACAAAAAAAACGTCGGACCTCCCCGTCATATATACTGCAAGTACACCCCCAGGGAATATTTCACACAAAATATATCATGAGAGTTTTAAAGTTATTCAAACAAAATGACACTGCATATATTTCTAACATTTTGTTGCCACGCAACAACAGATTATATAGTAATTAAGTACGAATGTTAAAGTTCTGTTTTTTTCACTGGGGTACAAAACATTTCATCATTTTGTCACAAGACCAATATAATTATAAAGATAGTTTCTGTTCATGTTTAAAAAATTGTTACAGTTAAGTATTAACAGAAAAATGTTATTTTACAATACAATTGAGCTATCTTCAACTTCTCAGTGCCCATCACTGCCTCACCCTTTACACAACTACGGCAGCAACTCAACCTCATGACACTAAACCACAAGCTACAGTTTCACGCACATTTACAACCCCCCAAAAATCAACACAAAGAAGTTTTCATTTTATTCAAATCAGATAGCATCAAAAGACCGGGGGCACTGTCTAGTGTCAACTTCCCCTAGTTATAATGGCCTCAGTGGCATCAAAATGCGTCGAAAGGGAAGCAGTCAACTTCAGCTTGTTCTCCGTGGCTCAAGAACGTCTGTTAAGTTCCCCATTGTGACAACTTCTAATTTGCGTCTACAATGGCAAGCCACCAGACATGAGAGCAAGTCAAAGTTCTCCAGCTTTCGTTGAAGAGCAAAGAAAAGCCAACAAATGGAACATTCAGCTTCCAGTTGAAGTCCATGGTAGCCTGTGTACAGCCCCACCACGTGCTCTCTTAAGGAAAGTGGGAGACGGTGGCGGCTGTATACAGGCTATCTGTGCCAAAATTCCCTAATGAGCGCGAGGTCAGCACGTAAGCATTGTTTTGATAAAAGAAGAGGCAGGACAAGGAGTTGTAGTTTTTCAAAGAACTTTCTTTACTATCAAATGCATGAACAATTGAACACCACTAGTTTTACAGACACCGCTGCGACTAGAGAATGGTGTTCTTATTAACGAGATATCCCGTTATTACTGACATCGCTATGACCAGAAAAAAGCGTTCGTACTAAGCGGGCTAATTTTGGAGAAAAAAGCTGCCCTCATAACAAGGTTTTCGTATTAAGCCAGTGTCCGCAAAGTGGACATTCCCTCAATACGGCTTAATAAGGTTAGAAGCTACAGACACTACGCTCACAAACGTGGTTATCCAGTGATTAGTGACACTAAGCTGTCAAGTTTTGTTTCATTGTGTTTCCTGTCGTTCTGCTTTTAAAAGTGATACAATTCAAACGCTCGTTCAGAATCGGGTTAAAGAAAAACACACTTCGGCAAATAAGCTGCTCTCCTTATTGTGTGAAGAGTATTTGTACAGTCAGTGGGCGAGAAAACGCTGGAAAATCACCGTAAAAGAATTGACTATATATAGTAGTAAGGTTTATAAAATGCAATCTGTAACTGATGGCAACATATATTGCCATTTAGGGAAGATACGTTTTAATGAGGCGAGGTGGGCTGGAGTTTCTGAGTAGGGTCGTTGGAAAATAATTGAAGCATTTTTATCGAAGCAAGTTTAAGCATCAGTGTTCTTCCAGGTAACAAAACTATGTTTTTCGTGTAGTTACATCTGCTGGAAAGCAGCGAAATACAGCTGGGATTTCTTCTACTCCTGTACCTAAACTGACGTTCTTTGCTGTATTCCCAATAAACCGCTTTGAGAGTCCCTCGCCTTCTCAAACTCATTAATAATTCATAAAGAGGAAACAAAGGAAATCACTACCGTGACGGTGGTTTGGAGACCGGATCTTAATTAGCATAAAATTTTCAGAACTTTTGCTTTGAATTTCTCCAAGAATTATGAATGGTTTGAGAAGCCATATCAAAAACTCGAAAGAGTGTTTCATCAGGTATCCAAACACCTCGAAGTCGGTCAAAAAAGCTCGGCTGCGCCTCGTTTTTTCAACCCACTTCTCGGGGTTTGGATATCCTGATGAAACACTCTTTCTCGTGTTTGATATATTACTTCTTCACTAAGGTGGTATCCAAAATATTAACAAGTCTACTGGGATAGGGTGATCCTTTTTTAGTGTCTTTAAATGAGAGACAATGGAATTCTTTAAAACAAACCAAGGAGGAAAGCCACGTCTTCCCCCTTGATCCAGACGGAAAATACTCCAGCCCCTCCCACTGCATCCCCCCTCCCACTGCATCCCCCTCCCACTGCATCCCCCTCCCATTACATCCCCCTCCCACTGCATTTCCCTCCCACTGCGTCCCCCTCCCACTGCATCCCCCATCTTAAGGTACCTTCCTATCCGTTATCAAAGGTTCTTGTGATAACCTACAGAGCTTTTTACAAACATGCTACAATTTAACTAGTTGTTAGTTGTTTATTGCAAAAGCACAACTAGTCTGTAATGTCAACTGCTTTATTTACGCAAGAAACGGCAAAGTTCGCTTTTACTTTCCTTTGCCCACTTAAGAAACGAGTGGAGGACTGGAATCGAACACATCAAAAATGGTTATCGTGCCATGTCAACTGGAACTAATGAGATGAAAAAACCTGAATAAATTGTGTTCTAAAATCAGACAATTTACAGAGCTTCTATGGTTCACTTAGGGAATAAACTTTTAAAACGGAGACGTTTGTATCGAATTTTCTCTCTTCTGGAAAACTTTCTTTGGTGACTTTTCATCCAAACTTACAAAATGCTCTTTAATGTAACATAACACCTTAGTTAACTGAGTTTCAGTGATAATTTTGATTCGGTCTCAGCCCCTTCTTTGTTTTTTAAGTGGCGAATAACATGAAACAAAGAGTATTGCACCCACCCTTGGATGAAATGCTAGTTTATCTCGACCTCACCCCCAGAATTTATCTTATATTCCATATAAGTATTCCCGTTAATTTTATTCAACTGTATAACAAGTCAAATGTATTTCAAGGTTAACTAGTGGAAAATCAAACTACTTAGCTAATAACGTCATCCGAAAATGAGAAAATAAGGCCAAATGGGAACAGCATTCCTGGATTTAAATAATTCACGTGTGCTTTAAAAAGCACATGTACACTAAGTGTAACCATTTAAGACAAGAGCAGAAGAGCTCCATTTCTTGTCACGAAAACTCTCCATCCATCACACTGCAGGTGGAAATCAGCTTTTCTTTGCTTGATAAAGCTCAGTAGCTCAGCAGCTATGAGGCAAAAATAAGAAAAATCAAATTTAAATAACAAATCAGGCATCCTGAGGTTATCAAATAAGGAATAATTTCAAAGATGTGTGTGTCAGAGACACACCCTTTTAAAATGTTTAATTTTTGTAGAATATTAACGAGGTTTTTTCTTTTTTTGTGTACCCCGTAAATTGCCAGTCCATCAGAGTTTTAGTTTTATAAGAAAAGCATCAAACGTTCAGCCTCTTCTTTCGAATTGTGACGAAAAAACAGCATTCAAATTCTCACTCTTTCATGCTAGTACAATAGGACCAAAAATAACCAAAGTTTGGGGAAAGTTGAGACATCAGTTTGCCTGAACCATTCAACACAAAAAAAAACAGAAGCAGCCAAACCATTGCGTAATGCTTGTGTTACGCGACGCAGAAACTCTCGCAATTGTTATCGCCACTTGTCTGGGAATGAATTGAGCGATAAGTTGCTAGGAAACGACATTTCAGCATGTTTAAACACGCCAAGCGGCAAATCATTTCCTGAAAACAGTTGCCGGGAGAAAAGTTGATCTTTTTGGCAAATGTCGCACTGCAGTAACCTCTCTGCCAGCCCAGCTATGCTGTATGCTGCAATTCTTTTTCAAGTGAGTGTTTTAAGCGTTCGAATAAAGTTCCTAAAGTTGCAAAAGAATTCCAAGACAAGCTTTTTAAACATTAATGACATTGGTCTATAGAATAGGGGAAAAAACACGTTTCAAAAGTTCAATAAATTCAGCTAATGGGTCTACTTACGCTGTAAGTCAAGTGTTCTTTCCATCAAACTCCAGTGTGACGTCATCGCCAATGAGCACAAACGGAGCCCAGTACTTCACTGCACTGTACCTCTCAGATTCTCTCAAGGACTTCATGGCTTGGTTCAGTGACTCACCGGCACTTTTTCCTTTCACAAGATGTTGGTAGAAACTTTTCATGAACTCCAGAGTGGCTTCGTCTGCAATCGCCCACAAAGACACCAGAACAGACCGAGCACCAGCACCCAAAAATGCCCGTGCTATGCCAACCACACCCTCTGCCTTGATATCTCCACGAGCACTATGACAGCAACTTAGTACAACCAGCTTTGCTCGCAACTGAACACTCAACACATCTTTCATTGTTAACATGACGTCTCCCTCGACAGGTGTCTGTGATGCCGGTGTAGGATTTGGTGCCAAGGCTATTTCCCCTGTTTCCATCCTTCCATGTGCCGCAATGTGCACCAATGCAACCGAGGATAGTCGTTTCAACACTTCGTCCTTTGTTGCCTCTTCTCCAATTAGGGGTGTAGTATTTACTATTCGGCCAATCATCTGTACTTCCTCCCTGGCGCCTGGTAACTGGCATAGCTTTCTCTTTTCAAACCTCACTTCCTGCACCCATGGATCGCCCACGAGAAGCGCACCAGTGTTACTGTGGTAATCTGCTGGACAGTCCTTAATCAACTTCAAACTGGATAGGGAAGGAACTTCTCGGATTCTGAAAGACTCAGAAAGGTACTTTAAATTCGAGTCCGTGAAAGCAGCAAAAGGAGCCAGACACAGTGGACCTTGGGGAACGAATACAACTTCGTTGCCAAGCAACAAGTCTTGGATTGGTTCGATAATGGTGTCATACCAAGTACGCAATACACTTTTCTGAAGGATTAAAGATTGAGTTTCTTTCTCATCGGGAGGACATCTCTCATCTACAAGGTTTTCGTCTCTTGCAATATCCAAGGAACGATCTTCGCATTTGATCCAAGTTCTTGTACCAATTTTCTGACGCGTTTCCTTTATCAAAGACTGAAAAAATCTGTCAGCATCACCGCTGATCTGTTTCGCTGTCAACTTAACACTATCATTCCCTTTCTGGCAAACCCAGAAAATTACTTCATCCTTGGCAATAGCTATGAAAACTGTATTTGATTGAAGGCAGCCTAATATGTCATGTATAGTTGCGATTCCGTTTTCTGATCCTGCTTGGTCGTTTACGGAGGAATACTTCAACTCCATAAGATCTTTCAGAGCCTGTGCACGTCCATGCTCAGCAGAAAACAGACCCTCTAAACACTTGCCTTGCTTCACCAGCAAATGCCATAAATCATCATATGCTCTACTGTGCATATTGCGCAAGCTCACTTGCCATTCGTCATTGAACTTAAGGCGACGCCTGACGTCATTGAACGTTGTTACACTGTGATGATAACAATCAAGAGCCTCTTGCAAAAAGCCCAAAATTTCAAGGTTATGGCCACGGTCATTAAACGCCCTAGCAATGCCAACCAAGTCTCCCCCTTCGTTTGCAACTTTTAGGTGACGTTCATGGTAGTCTAATGCTGTTTTGAAATCTTTGAGACTGTGATAAACCCGACCAAGACCACCATACGCGTCCCCTTCTCCTGACCTCTTTCCAATTTCTTTTGCAATTTCTAGGCCACGCTCATAGTAGTCTATTGCTGTTTTGAAAACTCCGAGACTGTGATAAGCGCTGCCAAGATGATAATACACCGCCTCTTCTCCTGACCTGTTTCCCACTTCTTTTGCAATTTTTAGGCCACGTTCTTCGTAGTCTATGGCTGTTTCAAAATCTCGCAGACTGCCATAAACGCTGCCAAGATTACCATACGCGTCCCCTTCTCCTGACCTGTTTCCAATTTCTTTTGCAATTTTTAGGCCACGCTCATAGTAGTCTATTGCTTTTTTGAAATCTCCGAGATTGCCATAAGCGCTGCCAAGATTATGATACGCCGCCCCTTCCCATGACCTGTTTCCAACTTCTTTTGCAATTTTTAGGTAACGCTCATGGTAGTCCATTGCTTTTTTGAAATCTCCGAGACTGCTATAAATGCTGGCAAGATTATTATACGCCGCCCCTTCTCCTGACCTGTCTCCAACCTCTTTTACAATTTTTAGTTCACGCTCAGAGTAGTCTATTGCTGTTTTGAAATCTCCGAGACTGTAATAAGCGCTGCCAAGATTACCATACGCCGCCCCTTCTCCTGACCTGTTTCCAACCTCTTTTACAATTTTTAGTCCACGCTCATAGTAGTCTATTGCTGTTTTGAAATCTCCGAGACTGTAATAAGCGCTGCCAAGATTACTATACGCCGCGCCTTCTCCTGACCTGTTTCCAACTTCTTTTGCAATTTTTAGGCCACGCTCGCAGAAGTCTATTGCTCTTTTGAAATCTCCGAGACTGCAATAAGCGCTGCCAAGACTACTATACGCCTCCCCTTCTCCTGACCTGTTTCCAACTTCTTTTACAATTTTTAGGCCACGCTCATAGTAGTCTATTGCTTTTTTGAAATCTCCGAGATTGCAATAAGCGCTGCCAAGATTATGATACGCCGCCCCTTCCGCTGACCTCTTTCCAACTTCTTTTGCAATTTTTAGACCACGCTCAAAGTAGTCTATTGCTTTTTTGAAATCTCCGAGACTGTGATAAGCGCTGCCAAGGTTATTATACGCCACCCCTTCTTCTGACCTGTTTCCAACTTCTTTTACAATTTTT
Source organism: Siderastrea siderea (assembly GCA_964030785.1). NCBI lineage: Eukaryota > Metazoa > Cnidaria > Anthozoa > Scleractinia > Rhizangiidae > Siderastrea > Siderastrea siderea. The sequence goes on from OZ034975.1 coordinate 18,489,685, forward strand.
AGGCCACGCTCATAGTAGTCTATTGCTGTTTTGAAATCTCCGAGACTGCAATAAGCGTTGCCAAGATTACCATACGCCGCCCCTTCTCCTAACCTGTTTCCAACTTCTTTTACAATTTTTAGACCACGCTCATGGTAGTCTATTGCTTTTTTGAAATCTCCGAGACTGTGATAAGCGCTGCCAAGATTACAATACACCGCCCCTTCTACTGACCTGTTTCCAACTTCTTTTACAATTTTTAGACCACGCTCATGGTAGTCTATTGCTTTTTTGAAATCTCCGAGACTGTGATAAGCGCTGCCAAGATTATTATACGCCGTCCCTTCCCCTGACCTGTTTCCAACTTCTTTTGCAATTTTTAGGCCACGCTCATAGTAGTCTATTGCTTTTTGGAAATCTCCGAGACCGTTGTAAATGTTGCCAAGAGTACCATACGCGTTCCCTTCTCCTGACCTGTTTCCAACTTCTTTTGCAATTTTTAGGTCACGCTCACAGTAGTCTATTGCTGTTTTGAAATCTCCAAGACTGTAATTAGCGCTGCCAAGATTACCATACACCGTCCCTTCTTCTGACCTGTTTCCAACTTCTTTTACAATTTTTAGGCCACGCTCATAGTAGTCTATTGCTGTTTTAGAATCTCCGAGATTGCAATAAGCGCTGCCAAGATTACTATACGCCGTCCCTTCCCCTGACCTGTTTCCAACTTCTTTTTTAATTTTTAGACCACGCTCATAGTAGTCTTTTGCTGTTTTGAAATCTCCGAGACTGTAATAAGCGCAGCCAAGATTACTATACGCCGTCCCTTCCCCTGACCTGTTTCCAACTTCTTTTGCAATTTTTAGACCACGCTCATGGTAGTCTATTGCTGTTTTGAAATCTCCGAGATTGTAATAAGCGCTGCCAAGATTACCATACGCCGCCCCTTCTCCTGACCTGTTTCCAACCTCTTTTACAATTTTTAGGCCACGCTCATAGTAGTCTATTGCTGTTTTGAAATCTCCGAGACTGTAATAAGCGCAGCCAAGATTACTATACGCAGTCCCTTCTCCTGACCTGTTTCCAACCTCTTTTACAATTTTTAGTCCACGCTCATAGTAGTCTATTGCTGTTTTGAAATCACCGAGACTGCAATAAGCGCTGCCAAGATTACCATACGCCTTTTCTTCTCCTGACCTGTTTCCAACTTCTTTTGCAATTTTTAGGCCACGCTCGCAGAAGTCTATTGCTCTTTTGAAATTTCCGAGACTGCAATAAGCGCTGCTAAGACTACTATACGCCACCCCTTCTCCTGACCTGTTTCCAACTTCTTTTTCAATTTTTAGACCACGCTCAAAGTAGTCTATTCCTTCTTTGAAATCTCCGAGACTGTCATAAGCGTTGCCAAGATTATTATACACCGCCCCTTCTCCTAACCTGTTTCCAACTTCTTTTGCAATTTTTAGACCACGCTCAAAGTAGTCTATTGCTTTTTTGAAATCTCCGAGACTGTGATAAGCTCTGCCAAGGTTATTATACGCCACCCCTTCTTCTGACCTGTTTCCAACTTCTTTTGCAATTTTTAGGCCACGCTCGCAGAAGTCTATTGCTCTTTTGAAATCTCCGAGACTGCAATAAGCGCTGCCAAGACTACTATACGCCTCCCCTTCTCCTGACCTGTTTCCAACTTCTTTTTCAATTTTTAGACCACGCTCATGGTAGTCTATTCCTTTTTTGAAATCTCCGAGACTGTCATAAGCGTTGCCAAGACTACTATACACCGCCCGTTCTCCTAACCTGTTTCCAACTTCTTTTGCAATTTTTAGACCACGCTCAAAGTAGTCTATTGCTTTTTTAAAATCTCCGAGACTGTGATAAGCTCTGCCAAGGTTATTATACGCCACCCCTTCTTCTGACCTGTTTCCAACTTCTTTTACAATTTTTAGGCCACGCTCAAAGTAGTCTATTGCTGTTTTGAAATCTCCGAGACTGTAATAAGCGGTGCCAAGTGCACAATACGCCTCGAACTCTCCCCTCCTGTTTTCTACTTTTTTTGCAATGTTTAGTTGATATTCATGGTAGTTTATGGCTGTTTTAATATCTTCGAGACTGTTATACACGTTGTTAGGATTACCATACACCTCGCCTTTTTTCGACCAGTCTCCCTCGTCTTCTATGACTGTTTGGAAGTCTCTTTTGATCCTTTCAAGATAAGCAGATGTGCTTTTGTTCCCTTTGCTGTCTTGTACCTCTGAGCCATTCTGTCAGACATAAACATAACCAGTTTTATCACACCTTCATGCTGCTGCTTCTTTCTACACGTTTCTGCCATTATTCAAGAACGTTCCTTCTTGATCCTTCGTCCTATTTTCATTTTCCTACTATTAAGTTCATTTACGTGTGTGTGTGTGTATGTGTGTGTGTGTGTGTTTTCTAATTTTATTTTCATGTAAAAAAGGATTCGTTTAGGAGGTTGATGCGAGGTGGAACATAGCATGAAGTAGTTAAAATTTATTTACGAAGATTTGTTAAAGACGTTTAATTTGTGTTGTTGATATGATCGACGAACAAACTGCATATGATAGGCACGTATATTCAGCAAGACACTTTTTTTCTGCGTACACAAGTGAACAGACTCTTGCTGCCTGGTAGACCCATAAATACCAGGAAGCTAGCATCTGTTCCTTGTATGCAACAAATTAACTGGAATGCATTTTCATGTACCTTATTTACTCGAATAAACGCCACGGCGCTCTTTTAATTTTTAGTGTTTCAGATGCGGCGCTTATTCGAGGGCGGTGCTCATTTGAGGGCGGCGCTCTTTAAAAAAATGTAATTTTTGTAACGATAACAAGCAAATGTTAACAAAGAAAAATAATGAAATGTACCCACTTCGAACTGAAAAACATGATAATACAGGAGAATAAATTTCGGAGGCTGGTTTAGATTGACTTGTACCGTACTTGTTTATTAGTTTGGCTCCTCCAACATTGATTCAGTCTGATGATGCTTCGATCAGGCGCTGCATTGTTGTGAATGAATGCGGCGCTTATTCGAGGGCGGCGCTCTTTTATATTTTCGCTCTCATACGCGGAGCTTAATTGAGGGCGGCGCTTAATCGCGGACGGCGCTTTATCGAGTAAATACGGTATGTTTTGTTTACTCGCAAAATATTTGGACTCCGAAGCAGGTGAATTGAAGGTGGGCTACCAGTTCTTACTTTATTTTCAAATAAAGATTCAATATTTTGTTCTCTTGTTCTTTTTCCCTTGAAAGAGCAGAAACGTTGCCATTTAAAAATTTCGCTCACAGTTAGGCCCCATTTATATGGAGAAACGTTGTCTCTGCTACCCGAGACGACCCTCACCCCAGAGACAACTTTACCGAGCGTTTATCTGATAAGAAGCTGGCCCGGTTGACCGAGATAAAGTTGACCTTACTTAATTATTCCGAAATCTTGCTTTGATATTGATGACCTCAATACGCCCTTTTCCTTTAGAATTTTTCGTTGATTTGAACACTCTAGCCTCTATTTGTCTAAAGTTTCCTTCTTCAGTATACATTTTGTTCATTAAGTCGTTTTTAAACCAAAAACCAGACGTTACATGACACGTGGCAAGCAAAAAGTCGTCCCGGGTAGGCGAGACAAAGTGTTTATATGAGAAAGTTGTTCCGCCTGCCAGTGTTACCCTACCTGCCGAGGTGAGACAACTCGCCCCCCAAGTTGTCTCGCCTCCCCGAGACGAGTTGGTAATCCTCAAGTAAACGGTTCGTTGAACTTTTCAAAGAAGGGGTGAAAGATTAGCTCGCCCAGGGTAACTCGGGGGAAGGGCTGTCTCCGGTACCTTAGACCATATAAACGGGGCCTGAAACTTTCTTTCGCATATGCTGGACATTAGCACAGTGATTTGCCTTCTATGGAGAACACATGATTTTTCAGTTGAAACGCATTTTTGGGGGAAGTGTTACCAATAGCTGCTCCATTTTCTTTTTCATAATTACCATTATAAGAAACCCACATGCAGCTTTGAACAGTCGTATTTATTCAGTAAGCCTTCGGAAGCCCTAAAACACTGAGCCAATTTTGTGTCAGCGCGGGAATTCACTATTGAAAGAATAATGACTACAATATTGCAATAATTAACTTCCCTTTTTCATCATGCGAGGAAATGTTACTACCGTAAAAATGGGGCCGCGGTCTCTTACAAGAGATTCCGACCATAGAGATTTGACTGGGCAAATTTTAGTATTTTGGGAAAGTGTTCGCCTAGGGCAGGTGGTCGCATAGGGAGGTGAGTTGAATGTATAACTGTTGCTCATCACTCTCACCGTTTGAGTTTCTAGCTGCTCCTTCAATTTCTCTCCGCCAGTATCTCCCAGCTTGTTTTTTTCTTCGGCAGCTCTTCTCCTTAATTCCAATAAGGTCTGGTTATTCTTGTCAATCTTGCAAAAGTCAAGATATTTTATGCATCAAAAGCAAAACTAATAAGTAAATAAGTCTTATTAACTTGATAATAGAAGATTACCTACATTACCAAAAATGTTTGTTTAGTTTTCTTTTTTGTTTTGTTTTGGTCATGTTACGTTTTCACAAGGACTGATCGCATCAGAAGTCGACGACCCAGAGAATTAAACTACCATGTTTTTAGCTTTACATTAATCATTATTTTTACAGGCTGTGTTTATGTCCTTTCTCAGGGTATTGGGTGTTTCTAAATAGGTAGATAGAACATGTGGCAATTATCATAAGAAAGGATAACGGCCAAATCGTAAGCCTGTGATCCTCCCCTTATCTACCCCTGGTGCCAGAGGCTTTTCTTGCGCGCTCGAACACTCGCAAACTTTAGTGTCTCACATTTTGTTTTTGAAGACAATGCGAGAAAACCTCTGGGAAGGTTCACGATTGCTTTGATAGCACCGGGCCAATGTCACCTGTATGAGCAGGTGACCTGCTCATAGACGTCTCGTGCAGAATTTTGACAAGAATGCTCACTGGCTTCTGATCACCTTCTAAGGGATTCACGATCTATGAATCGCCGCGATTGGGCGACAAAAAGAGTGACAGTGAGGTTTACAACGCTTTGTGGTTCCAAGGTATTGGGTGATTTTATCGCAGGGTTGTGATAGCAACTACAGATTATTTTAGTGGAGTTGAGTGCATTCCTGAGCACATTCCTGTGGTTATTTTCTCTGGTGTCGATTTACTGATGTTCGAGAAGTCTTCGGTATTCCCAAGAGAAGAACTTCGCTGAATCATCGGGCTATGTCGCAGGTTAACGCCGGTTCGGAAACCTAAAAGCTGGCTGAAATGCAGTTGGAAGGTTCTCAGACGGTCAAGAAACAACACAAGGACAACATTTGACTTGCTATGTTAACTTAATCGGCTATTTATTTTAATTATTAGTTTCCTGCCGAAACTAGCGTTCAAGTTCGATACAATTCCTTATATTTTTTTCGACCAAAGTGGGCTGCTCGTGAGCCTGGGGGCCCTGTGAAACAACCACGAGATCTCTGTTCCACGAGATCCTGTTCAGTGCCAGCTGAACAGGATCTCGAGTAGTACTTTTATACGGCACATTGTACGTGTCCTAAAGTACAAAGGAATTTCCGCTATCTTTCAAAATTGTACTTGGGGTTGATGGGTTTACTTCACTGGAAGCAAATAATCAGTCGCTAGCGCTAATTCATCGCAAGACAATCAAATTGCCACTTATTGCGTCACTTAAAATGACGCATCTTGACCACAGTTTCAACTGAAAGAAACTAAGTTTGTACAAATGGTTTAATTGCACGCACGTTTAGGCAAAAAATATTTGAAAATTAATCAACGTCAATTCCTTACACAAAACGAACAAAAGTTCAATGAAAAAGTTCAAACAATGATATGTTCAATGTTCAGATTAAAACTCTTTTAAAAGCAACGATATTTTCAATGTTCAGTTCATAGTCCACTATGTTCTACGTCTGAAACATGTTTCATCCGTAACTTTGCTGCTACTGCCGCAGCTGTTCTAGGACGAAAGTCCCGGGCTTTTGAGTTGAAGCCCAGTTTTGCTGCTGGAGTGAGGCCACACTCAAACTCCTGAGGGTACAGGAGCTGCAGTAGTCGTTCGAGCGCGCCGTTTGTGGTCTTGAGTTGTACTGCGCAGATAATACCGTCTTTCCCGGGGTAAACTTGATTTACTATGGCCAGCTGCCAAATGCCACGATTCTTGTTGTCGGATTTCACTTTGACGACATTTTCGCATTTTGGTTGAAATTTGTTAACCTTGTGCGTCAGGTTATGTCTTTCTCTTAACGCCGTCAGGTAATCTCTTTGCCAGCGTCTCCAAAGTTTGTCCTTACATGCTGTAGATACTTGGAGGGTCTTCGGAGATCGTGGTCTGTGATTCGCCATGTTTCCACTTCTGGAAGTTGGTTTGTTCGCTGGAACAAAAGCATTGAGGGAGTCAGGGTGGGTAACTCGACGTCATCCTCCACGTAACTTAGTGGGCATCGGTTGATCTGCGTCTCCACATCCAAAAAGCATCTTACTAAGATCGATCCAGGCTAGAGTGGCTCCCCCCAAAACTGTTCACCCTACCAGGGTGCTCGACATAAGTTGAACTCCAAGTAATTTCGTGTTCTTCTAGGATACCGTGGAGGCGCTCAGCTTTCTGTAGCTACCGCAGCCACTTCTCTGCCTTGATGAAGGTGCCGCCATTGCCTGTATAGATGACCCGCGGCCTGCCACCACAAGCGATGAGGCGCTTAAGGCTTGCGATGAAGTTATCTGTCTCCGGATTAGAGTCACTCTAAGGGCACTTCTCTGGACAGGCCGCACGCACAAGCAATGAGGCGCTTAAGGCTTGGGATGAAGTTATCTGTCTCCGGCTTAGAGTCACTCTAAGGGCACTTCTCTGGATAGGCCGCACGCACAAGCAATGAGGCGCTTAAGGCTTGGGATGAAGTTATCTGTCTCCGGATTAGAGTCACTCTAAGGGCACTTCTCTGGACAGGCCGCACGCACAAGCAATGAGGCGCTTAAGGCTTGGGATGAAGTTATCTGTCTCCGGATTAGAGTCACTCTAAGGGCACTTCTCTGGACAGGCCGCACGCACAAGCAATGAGGCGCTTAAGGCTTGGGATGAAGTTATCTGTCTCCGGCTTAGAGTCACTCTAAGGGCACTTCTCTGGATAGGCCGCACGCACAAGCAATGAGGCGCTTAAGGCTTGGGATGAAGTTATCTGTCTCCGGATTAGAGTCACTCTAAGGGCACTTCTCTGGACAGGCTGCACGCAAAGACCACTAAGTAGGCCTTTCCCTCTTTTCCTTTAGATTGTCTGTACCTGATAGGACCAGGGCGCGAAGTCCATGCCAATGATTTCGAACGCCCCGCCTACTGTGGTGCGATCTCCAGGTAGTTGACCTGGTGCTGGGATAGTTATTGGCGTATAGCACTGAATCTATTACAACCATAACACTTGTGGCGGACAGAATTGACTAAGCTGCGAAGTTGGACGCCCAATAAAGTTCGCGCACTACTGCCATGGAGTGTTTCGCGGTATAGTTGCTTTCTGCTTGCGTTGTTGCGTTTGGCTTGTAGTCCCTGTACCTGACAGTAGGTCAACTTCATATAAGCTCCACTACCATATCCGGTTCTCGTTCTTCCCAAGCATCTAGGTGGGCTTCGAGCACTCCTCCTAGTAGAAAGGGTGATAGGGCTAGTCCAAACAAGGCATGTGTGAAGCGCAATACCTCGATCTTTGACTGTTCACCTTTCTTCCAATGGAATCTTCTTAACGCGTCATGTTCACACTCACGGATGCGTATTTGCAGGGAGGCTCTTTGAATATCTCCGGTAGGTACGCTCAGGGTAGTCGTACAGCCGGGTACGCTCTCTGTCTCACCAGGACGTCTCAGAGCATCTTTTGCAATGGTGGACCTGGATAAAGACACTCTTTATAGATGCTGACTATGGGGTAACTTTTACTGAGGCGTCATATACAATGCCCATCTTCGTTGTTTTTGCTGCTTCTCTGTCCACTCCTTTATGCGGGATGTAGTATTTTTTCCCACGATTCAATTTCGGCGCAGCTTCTATTTTGAGCTGTAGATTCTTGGTTAGACTTGAAAGGTGTCTTAAACTGCCCTCAGGTGAGCGTTGAAGCTGTTCTTTTAACTCGGAGTACACAACGTTCTGTTCATGCTCTGGCGCGTCTTGTAGCCCAAGTACATGAAGTCTGCAGAGATCTTCGTAATCACTTTGGGATATTTGCGTTAACAGTATTACATTGTTGTTGAATTATGCTCCAGTTCTCATAGTGAACCATCCTAGATTTTTGTCTTCTCTGCTACTGGATCCCCATCTTGCCGATAAGAGGTTTTGTATCCGTTTTGATGCGAGCACATTCACCGCTTCCTGAAACAACGTGTGCTGGTGGTTGTTCTTTGGTGTCACGGTCTGTCATTTTGATTCCCTTAAAATGCTGATTTCTTTTATCATCGTTAATACTTCGGATTGCCAATTGACAGGAGTTCAACTTTATTGACCTTTGTTAGTTTTACGTTCATCTGATAGTTCTCATCTAGTGATTCAATCACCGTATCGTATATTCCTAGCTTCGTTACTTGTGAACTAATGCGCACGTTGACGCATTTGGTTTTCGTCTCCGTTGGCTTCTTCTTAAGTGGATCCAGTAATTTCGAAGAAGCGTATGAACACCCAGCGCCTGTATCTATCAATGCGCGTCAAATTATCCCTTCAACGTTCACTGCTATTACTGGCAAAATACCTTCATTGTATTGGTTAGCTGTCATCAATGTTGACATGTCTTCTTTCAGTTTGCGCTTGTTGTATTCTTACAGATCGAGGTGTGATGGCGTTTGCGGTAGTTTTGTCAGGTAGATTTGCTAAAACATTCAGCAGCGCGATGATTCGCTGTGGCTCAATCTAAACACAGTTTCTTTTTGGCTAGCATCTGCTTCCGTTCGTCGACGTTGGTTATCTTGAGGCACTCCTAAGGATCTCCACAATAAACGTATTCTTTCGATTTGTAGCCATCTCCTCGTGTCTGTGATTCTTGTATCAACCGGGTTTCGCCTTGTCCACTGTTTCACTGCTTGTACTAACTTGACAAAATCCTTTGTCCGCAATCCGGGTCCGTTCTCTCTTGGACTTCACGAATTGCTGGGAGCTTTTCCATTGTCCTGGGCATGCTTCCATTAACTTGATCCAGTTTCGTCATCGTTTCAAGAGCTTGTACGAGTAATTCACTTATCTCCCTTGCATTTGCACTTGGCGCGTTTGGCAGATCCATTATTTCCTTGAAGTAGGCCTTGATAACCTCAGATTCTTTGCCATATTTTTCTTGCAAAATGGATTTAGCTCTGTTGTAACCTTCAGAGGTCAACGGCAGTGCTTCCACGGCACATCTGACTTTCGCGTCAAGCAAACCACTCAGGTATGTGAATTTGTTAAGGAGTGCGATGTCTGCTTTGTCGAATGTTTCCGTAAACTGTCCCCAAAATTTAGGCCAGTCCAAAAACGACCCTTCGAAATTTTTAGTTGCAATCTTTGGTAGCTTCTGTAATCGCCGTTGCCTGATACGGGTGTGAACGTAACGGTGGCTGCGGTCCTTTGTTTCCTTGAAGATTGGCTTGCAATTTGACCTTCTTTTCGTGTACTTCTATTTCAAATTCAGCCAGTCCTCTTGCTCAGTCATCTCGTCTTCGCGCTTTCTGTTGGCGAGCCGTTTTCGTAGGCGACCGACTTCTCCATCCTCCTTTGCCAGCTGTTGGTCCACGCTGCTGCTCTACATGGTTATTTCAGAAAGAGATCTTTCGCACCAATCTTGAGAGCTTCTAATTCGCGTTTAAACTGCCTCGTCTCGCTGATGGTTGCTCTGAGTGCCCCAGATGTCTTTCAGTGGCTTCTGGTGTCCCTGATTGAAGCACATCTTCGGTCCTATTGGGGTGGATGCTAAGTTGCGTTAACTTCTTTTGCAGTCTCGCTTGTGAAGCTTCGATAGATTTCTCTATTCTGGGCTTGTCTTGTATCTAGCCTAAATCTTAGTAATTCAAGACGAATTATACTCACAGTCACGGGTCCCGTAGGAGGTGCCACGTTTAGAGAATGTTCACCTCCTTGTAGCCCGAACAAGTAATTCTCCACAAGTCACATAAAATTTAGATTTATTCTCGGTTGATTCACGCATAAGTTTTCACTGTTCTATCGACTCCCGATCTGTCAGCTGAACTCACGAAAAATTTACCCGGGTAAGTAAACTCTGTAACCGCAGTAACAAGCTCAAGTGCAAACACGAAGTTAATTACACTCGAGTACTACTATTGTACGGTAGATTGTACATAGCGGTGGAGAGCAGGGCAGCTGTGCAAAACCTCATGTGCCACTTTGTTTTCTTTGGGTCTACATAAGTTAATCAACAGGGTTGGTATCAGCGAGTATACCAGAATTGCTTGTGGTCAAAATCAAGAAATATATAGTTAAGGATACTGCTAATCCCTTATCACACCACGCGATGGCTTCGTCAAACCGATTCAGCTTGGCACAAGCACTTGCTCCTAATAAGATAAAATAATGTATACGTAAGTTTAGCAGCATTTCTGGCCCATGTTAAAGGTCACAGTGGATACATGTAACTTCACGAGTCTACTAGCGAGGAAGCTCTATGCCTCAGGATGACAACCCATCAGCATTGACGAATCTGGCCCTATCGTCAGAAAATGATACCTTTGCCAATGATGAAGATGATGATGATACGAGCAAAAATGACAAACCAATTCTCCTTCCCAAGGTTAGGGGTACACGTGCACAAAAATGAATGCCCAATCTATTGCATCAGCGCACTTAACCTACCTATGAACGGAATTTCTGAATTTTTCCATTTCTTAACTTTTGTCTGTTTTCTTTAATTGTATTGCTTAGACGCTTCCAAAAGCTCCATCGACACCGCTAATGACTGATTACATTTATATACAAATTTAATCTTCCCGGCAAGATTAGGAGGCAAGTTGTAAGGCTCAGTGCAAGACTTCCACTAATGAAGTCCTTATAATCATTTTCCAAACATCAGACTAGTTCTTCATCTACGAGGCCACATACCGTTTTTTATTTTCAAGAAATCTTACCTCTTACAAACGCTTTCACATAAGATAGTTGCAAGTCAATGGCACTTTTTGCATCACTCAGTGAGTCGCAGTAGTTTCCTGTGTGAGATGCAAGCCGGACAAGAAATAAAATGACACAAAATGTACTGCGTTGATAAAGGCGTAATTAACTTAAGGTGGTCTTATGATTTGCGATTTAACTTGAAAAGGCTGACAAAAGTCGGAGTTCTTACCCGAATAGAAGTGTGCTGTGGCCCTGTTGTTGTACAGTTTCGCCTTCAGTTCTTCATCCCTGCAAATCACTTTGATTCCTTCCGTGTAGAAATAAATGGCGTTGCCAAAATCTTTCTTTAGGAATTCTTCATTCCCTTCTTTTTTGTAAATCTCAGCTATTGCTAAAATGAAATAAGTATTCTCGTTTTACCCTAGTAAATATATTTAGTCTTTTAACCAAAAAATTTTAGTTAAATTAATTCAAAGAAGGTAAAGCCAACGATCAGGGGAAGTTCTCCGTGTAGAAATAAATGGCGTTGCCAAAATCTTTCTTTAGGAATTCTTCATTACCTTCTTTTTTGTAAATCTCAGCTATTGCTAAAATGAAATAAGTATTCTCGTTTTACCCTAGTAAATATATTTAGTCTTTTAACCAAAAATTTTTAGTTAAATTAATTCAAAGTAGGTAAAGCCAACGATCAGGGGAAGTTCTGATTGGTTACAGAAGTCTTATATAATTGAATTGTTGCTTTTTTACATGCATCCATTGTTGTTCGTCGCAGTGGACTAGACGAGGACAACCGCCATTCCCAACAAGATAGTGTGCGCGCATGTGGCTAAGAAGGCCAATGGAATGATGTCCGAGGCCGCTGTAGATGCATTACAGGGAGTCTCAAAGTTGATACGCCTACTATTGAGGCATACATGTCCATTGCTTTCAATTTTATTATATGTACATGCTAGCTGTTTTCCCCAAGATTTCGTGAAATTAATTTATATATATTTTTTGTTCAATGTGAAAGTCATGGTGATTTGTACTGAAAGTCGCTCTTAATACTTCCTGACATCACTCAAAAAAAGAAAACTGTATTCAGGCCTCACGACCATAGTGGTGTCAGATATTTTCAGGGGTCTCCCAGTAGCTCAGTAGTTCAAGCCTCCGACGAGTATGCGGAATTCATTGGTTCGATCCCCGTCAAGAACTCAGAACTTTTTCTTGAGAACGTGCGCTCGTCAGAAGGGATAAGTGCAGTTGACTGCCAGTTACCAAGCGCAAAATTTATCTTCTTTCCATACTATCAACATTCCCTGAGAGGTAAGTAGCATGTTTCATCTAACCTCTTAAAGTGTCTTCATCAAAATCGAGTTCTTCATCAGCGGCTGATGTGGTGTCACGTTCACTTGCAGCTTTCATTGGATTCCTCGCCATAAACGCTACGAATGAGAATTAAAGATCCTGTAAATTGAATTTTTTTGTTTTAATGTTCGGGTCACTATTACTCATACTGAAGAAATCCACTGTTATTTTTATATCCCCAAAAAGATATGAAAAACGTTTTTATGATGATTAACTTATCGGTTTAACGGCTGTTGTGAAGCGTTTGGCGTTATATCAAGAACTGTTTATCTGTTTTCCTGTCCCTAATAGTTGTTTCGCGTCAGGTTACCGTCAGTTTCACGACCCCTTTAAAGTAAAGATATAATTTGACGTTTTGCATTAAATCCCGAAAGTAGCGACCTGAAAGGTAATGCACTCATTGTAAAAAACTTGAAAAGAAGAGAATATCAGACAATTCATGCTTCAGTACCAAAATATCTAATGGGAGCGGCGCTTGAGATACACCATATAAACCGCATCTTATTAATGCCGGCCTAAAAATGAAAAGGCCAAATAATTACCTTGAAGATAAAAATATTCTTACGCTTTCTCAATTGTCACTTTTGCTGTCATGTGTCGTACCACACACTATAGGTTTTTCCTCCATAAAAATAGCAAACTCGCAAAAATAACTATCTCCAGTACGTGGCGATAGAAAAAGGCGACTAGATCCGAAATTTAACGAGTGTGGTTACTGTAAGGGCAGATTTTTCCACTCTAAACTGCCCGGTTTTTGGCTAAACTGGACAACTCGCGGGGAAAACTAGACTAGGCGACAGAGTTAATTGCAGCTTTCTTGCGTCAAGGGCTTCAAAGGAGTATTAAAAGATAACAAATGTGCACATATTGCTAATATTTAGCGAAATTTATGGTTACTTTCCGTATTTTTTAAACAGACAATATTTTACATGGAGTTAGTAGTTGCTGAACATGCAAACTGGTTAGTTGACAGATAATACGGGTCACTCACATTTTCTACGCTTCAATTTGCTGCGTTATTATCAGAAACCTACGGCAGCATTTTATCGTTTTTTGTAGGAGAAATAGTGGGAATAACCGAATTCCCCTTTCTGTTATTTAAAAAAGAAATTAAATGTATTAACAAAGAAAAGAACATTCAAATCAAACTAAGAAAATTCGGTATGATTTAAACAAGCGTTTCTGAACATGCGCTGATTTCGCTTTTCACCTTCTTATTAATTAATTAAAGTAAACATGGTTTTTCATGTTTACTTAAAGTTTGCATAGCTTTTAATACTAAGAGTAGGGCGCTGTCTCTTGTTTGCAATTAGTTGAACCTTGAGATTAAAATTGTTCCGAGAAAGGGAACTTCACTTTGTTATAGTCTATATGTAAGTTTGGAAATCGTGAATTTAAGCCATTTAAACGTAAACGTAAACACAGAAATCCATATTTCCTTGATGAATAAAAAAATTGGAAAAATAAACACTTTTGAAAGCTAAAGACTTGGTGTAGACGCTATTTTTAGTTTGCATGCATTTTCCCAATGTTATAAACATTTTTTCAATATTGATTAACAGTTAATTGACAATTAAAAGCTAAATTTCTTCAAAGGCTTTTACAGCACGAAAAGAGCAACTTAGCAACAAATTCATAAAGACAAATTATTTTACCCGGTACAGTTTCAAAGTTTACTTCAGTTTAAAAAAAAAACTGAAAGCTAATGGTTAACTTAACTTAATCAATAACAAATTAATAAAGAGATAAATAAGCTCATTGAGGATAAACAATGTGACTTGCGCGATGCAGTCGTTGTGTCAGCCCACAATTGACCATCGCTCACCACTAGAGTTCTCGTAGCTCAGTGGTTAGAACATCCGACTAGTGTACGGAAGGTCGTGGGTTGAAATCCCATCTGGAACTCAGAATTTTTTTTTTCTGAGTTTCCTCTCTCCACAAATCATTCTATTTTCATTTATGGTCTTTATCAACATTAAAAATCCTTAAATCTATAAGATATAGAATCAATAGTATTTTGACGCAGAATTAAGCGCGTTTCCTTGAACTTAACTCTGCTGAATATCTTAAGAGAAAACAAAAGATAAAGAAAAGTCCCTTGCAAAAGCATTTATTTTTTATTTAAAGATATATATATATTGCACTTTGCTTAAAATAGCATCTGTCTAAGTTTTATCTTTAGCTTCGAACGCTTTGTCTCGGTCTTTTGACGTGTGTTTTTTTTTATCAGCTAATTTAGCTTTCAAAAAATGTTTTCCAACAATAAACAGGGATTTTCAATGTTTAATTTGAAGTTTAAATGGTTTCTATAATTAAGAGTTGGGCGCTGTCTTTTGTTTACAATAAGCTGAATTATGAACATCAGTTTCTTGTTATAAGTTATGTTAACTTTGAAACTGCCGAAAACTACCGAAAACTTTATAGCTACCGAATCAGGGGGCTGGGGGTTTACGTTCTGTATTCTGTACGATATGATTATATAACTTGCTTTTTGCTGAGTAAACGGCAAAGTTCATGTTGACGCTACAGTTAGAGACTGTAGATTTTCATAACAAACTACAGCAAATTTCGAGGTTGGCTGGCCTCGAAGTCATTTCTTTTTTTAGGTCTGTAAAACTGATGAGAAGGTGGTCTTTCTGAAATTGTAGGGTAATTCTTCAAAACAGCACAGGTAAATTCCGGGAATCACACGACTCTTTCTCGTAACATCTTCAGCAACCATTCAAACAGATCAAGTTGTGTTAGCTAATTCAAATATCCCATTTAAGGTCCTAAGCAATACAGAGGACCACATCAACGACTATCCAATTTATTTGCTCAAATAAATTTGGTGGACCTAACAGCTCCCGAATTAAATACAGAATTTCGTTGTCCATTGCTTTTTTCCGAAACAGGACACAATATAACATTAAATAAACCAAATGCCTACCTCAGAGAAATCCAGCAAGAACGCTTGATTTTGCCTCCTTCAGTGTCCTACGGGAAAATTATTATACAGTATCAACAGTCTGATCGCTTAGATATAAACTGGATGTAAAACATTTCCTTTACAACAGAATACCTGTTGACTAAACTGGCCTGAGTAAAGATGAACTAGGGAGTCTGCTTGGCACTGCCCGACACAGACATTTAGTTAATAATGGTTTAATAATGGTTTTTACCCTTTTTATGAGAAAACTGATACGCCTCGCGGCCCCTAACAGGAAATATTTTAAAGTGGAGAGTGCAGGGAGGGCACTTTGTCTCGGTCTTCTAAAATGTCTTTGTTTCTTCAGCTGGTTTTGCTTTCCAACTTCGTATTAATTGATTTAAGTAACCGTGAATTTTCAGGTTTATTTTAAACTTTAAATAACTCTTACGATTAACAGTAGTGCACTCTCTCCTTTTTAAAATTAGCCGAATCTTGAACATTGGCTTTTTTGGTAAGGAATTAAGTTGACTGAATTAAAGTTGTATTGAGAAAAGAAACGTATTGCGCTGTAGCTTGTATGTAGTTGAAAAAATCCTAAATTTTTAAGTTCCCGTATAATGTGAGGATGAACTTCCCTCATGCTGAATAAACTGCACAGTTCACGTTGACGCTATTTTTTAGTTTTCTTGCATTTTCACAATGATATAAACACCTTTAATCAACAAGAATGAACAATTAGTTTGACAATGAAAAGCTAAATGTCTTCCAGCACAAAAAGAGCAACTTAGCAACAAATTCATAAAGACAAATTATTTTTTCCCGGAACAGTTTCAAATTAACTTCAGTTAACAAAACTGAAAACTGATGGTCAAGATTTATTTAATTGTAAACAAAAGACAGCGCCCTACGCTTATCGTAAAAGCTATTTAAAAGCCATTTAAATTTAAAAGTAAACACAAAAATCCAAGTTTACTTAACTTAATCAATAACAAATTGAAAAAAAAACGATATATAAGCTCACTGAGGAAAAACTTGTCAAAGCATCGAGACGTTGGCCCGAGCTATACTGGATCAGATAAAGATGCTATTTTCACACTCATGCAAAACGGGAACCTTTTAACAGCATTACCTTTATCAACAAAAGGTCCTTAAATCTATAAGATATAGTGGTGCAGAATTGAGCGCGCTCCCAACTAAACTTTACTGAATATGAAGCAAAAGATGAAGAAAAGTTCCTTGCAAAAGCATTTATATATTTTTTAAAGATGTATATTTGCGTGATGCTTAAAATAGCATCTTTCCAGGGTTTACCTTTTAGCTTGGAACACTTTGTCACGGTCTTTTGACGCGTTTTTTTTTTCAATCAGCTAATTTAGCTTTCAAAAAATGTTTTCCAACTTCTTATGAATTAAGTAAACAATAGACATGGATTTTCAATGTTTGATTAGAAGTTTAGGTGGTTTTTATAATTAAGAGTAGGCGCTGTCTTTTGTTTACAATAGCCGAATTTTAAACATCAGTCTTTTATTATAAATAAAAATAGCTTTGAAATTGCAGCGAGAACAAGGAACTTATTATGTTGTTGTTTATATCTACTTTATAGCTACCAAATTGTTAAGGTCCTGTACGATATGATTTTATAACTGGCTTTATGCCGAGTAAACGGCAGAGTTCATGTTGACTAGAGTTTTTTTGCATTCGTAAGAAAATACAGCAAATTTCGAAGTTGGCTGGCCTTAATTTATTTTTTTTAGGTCTGTAAAATTGATGAGAAGGTGGTGCTTCTGAAATTATAGGATAATTCTTCAAAACAGCACAGATAAATTCTGGGAATCACACGACTCTTTCTCGTAAAATCTACAGCAAACCATTCAAACAGATCAAGTTGTGCTAGCTAATTCAAATATCCCATTTAAGGTCCTGGCCTAAGCAATAAAAATTTCAACGACTATCCACTTATTTGTCAAATTTCCAAGTTCGGTGGACCTAACAGCTACAAAATTAAATGCAGAATTTCTTTGTCCAGGCTTTTTTTCAGAAACAGAACACAATATAGCATTAACTAAACCAATTACCTACCTCAGAGAAATCCAGCTAGAATGCTTGATTTTGCCTCCTTCAGTATCCTACGGGGAAATTATTATACAGTATCAACAGTCTGATCGCTTAGATATAAACTGAATATAAAAGAATACATGTTGACTAAACTAACCTGAGTAAAGATGAACTAGCGGGTGTGTTCACGGCACTGCCCGACACAGGCATTTAATTGCATCAATATGGGATTTTTACCCTTTTTAGAAGAAAACGTATACGCCTTGTAACCTCTAAGGAGAAGTATTTTAAAGTGGAGAGTGCAGGGAGGGCACTTTGTCTCAGTCTTTTAATATGTTTCTGTTTTTTCAGCTGGTTTTGCTTTCCAACTTCTTATGAATTGATTTAAGTAACCATGGGTTTTCATGTTTATTTTAAACTTTAAATAGCTCTTACGATTAACAGTAACGCACTCTCTCTTTTTTACAATTAGCCGAATCTTGAACATTGTTTTTTCTTTTTGTTGTTATGAATTACGTTGAAATTAAAGTTGAATCGAGAAAAGAAACTTATTGCGCTCATAGCTTATATGTAATTGAAAAAATCCTAAATTTTTAAGTTCCCGTATAATGTGAGGATGTAACTTCCTTCATGCCATATAGACTGCAGAGTTCACGTTGACGCTATGTTTTAATTTCCCTGCATTTTCAGAATGATAAAAACACGGTTTTTTAATATTAATGAACAGTCAATTTGACAATTAAAAGCTACATTTCTTCCAGAGGTTTTAATAGCACGAAAAGAGCAACCTAGCAGCAAACTCATAAAGACAAAGTATTTTTCCCGGTACAGTTTCAAAGTTAACTTCAGTTAACAAAACTGATGGTCAAGGTTTATTTAACTGTGAACAAAAGACAGCGCCCTACTCTTATCGTGGAAGTTATTTAAAAGCTATTTAAATTAACGCTAAACACAAAAATCAAAGTTTACTTAACTTAATGTATAACAAATTGGGAAAAACGACACATGAGCTCATTGAGGAAAAACGTGTCAAAACAGGACACATTGTTCCGAGCTATACTTGATGACGGAGGAGGATGCTATTTTTGAAATCGTGCAAAATTAAGTACCTGCTAACGACATGGTATTTATCGAAAAGATGTTCCTTAAATCTATAAGATATTGAATTAAATAGTATTTTGGTGCAGAATTGAGCGCGTTCCTAACTATACTCACGATTTCAGAGGGTTGGGTAATTCCATTCAGTTAAGTTATCAACTCATTTAGCTTTCAAAAAGTGTTTTCTAAGTTCCCATTCGTTAGGAAAACATTAAACATGGATTTTCTTTCTTTATTTTGACGTTTAAATGGCTCTTGACATTAAGGATAGCGTGCTGTCTCTTGTTACAATAAGCCGAACGTTAAACATTAGTTTGTTCTTATGACTTCATGGTGTAACTTTGAAACTGCACTGAGAAAAAGGAACTTGTTATTTTGTAGTTTATATCTACTTTATAGCTACCGAACTGCTAAGGTCCTGTTAGATATGGTGATATAAGTTGCTTTATGCCGAGTAAACGGCAGAGCTCAATTCATGTTCACGCTATATTTAGTGCTTGTACATTTTCACAACAAAATGCAGCAAAATTTCCAGACGTTCACTGGCCTCGAATAAATTTCTTTCGAGGATTCTCTGTCGCGAAGATGGGCGGGAACTTATTACGAGGCTTTTTAGGTCTTTAAAATTGAGGAGAAAGTGGTCTTTTTGAAATTGTAGGGTGATTCTTCAAAACAGCACAGGTAAATTCTGAAAATCACACGACTCTTTCTCGTAAAATCTTCAGCAAAGCGTCCAGACAGATCAAGTTTTGTTAGCAAATTCAAATATTCCATTTAAGGTCCTAAGCAATGTAGGGGAACACACCAACGGCTTTTTAATTTATTTGCTCAAATTTCCAAATTCTGTGGACCTAACAGCTACAGGATTAACATAGAATTTCGTTGTTCATTGCTTTTTTCCGAGAGAGAACACAATATATAAGCATATATTTAGCTTCGAACACTTTGTCTCGATCTTTTGACGCGTTTTTTTTTTCAAGTTAGCTCATTTAGCTTTCAAAAAGAGTTTTTCCAATTTCTTATTAATGAAGTAAAAATTAAACATGGATTTTCATTGCTTAATTTGAACTTTGAGTAGCTTGTTTACAACAAGCCTAAACATCAGTTTTTTGTTGTAATAACTTAACTTTGAAACTGCACCGATAAAAGCAATCTTATTATCTTGTAGTTTTTATCTACTTTATACATACTGAAGTGCTAAGCCGGGATCCTGTACGATATGATGATGTAATTTTCTTTGTACCGAGTAAAGTCCAAGGTTCATGTTGACGCTGTATTTAGGCTCTTTCCTTTTCTTAACAAAATACAGCAAATTTCGAGGTTTGCGGCCTGAAATAATTTCCTTAGAGGATTTTAGTGTGTTATATGTGCAAAAATTATGACTAGGATAAAGTGGACAGAAAGTGGCCTTTTGAAATTGTACGGTAACTGTTCAAGGCAGGTAGTTAGATTCTGGGAATCATAACATTTCGTCTTCTGAAGTCTTCAACAAAGCATTGAAACAGATCAATTTGTGTTAGGTCGTTCAAACATTCCATTTAAGCAACATACAGGCGAACGCATCAACAACTTTCGAATTCATTTGCTCAAATTTTCCAGTTCAGTGGACCAAACAGCTACAAAATTAAATACAGAATTTCGTTGTCCACTGCTCTTTTTTCCGAAACAGAACACAATATAGCATTTAAAAAACCGGATACCTACCTCAGTGAAATCCAGCTAGAATTCTTGTTTTGCCTCCTTCAGTATCCAACGGGGAAATTATTATACAGTATTACAGTAATCGCTTAGATTTAAATATAAAACATTTCCTTTACAACAGAATACATGTCGACTAAACTGACCTGAGTAAAGAAAAACTAGTGAGGGTGTTTGGCACTGCTTGACACTGCTTGCATTAATTGTATTACTAAGGGATATTACCCTTTTTATTAGAAAACTGATAGGCCTCTTTATATTTAACAGGTAATGTTTTAAAGTGCAGCCGAGTGCTGAAAGCAGCACTTTGTCTCGGTCTTTAAGATGTTTTTGCTTTTTCAGCTGGCTTTACTTTCCAACTTCTTAATTTAATTAAAATCAATTTAAGTAACCATGTATTTTCATGTCAACTTTATACTTTAAATAGCTCTTACGATTGAGAGTAGGGTGCTCTCTCTTTTTTCAATTAGCCGAACCTTGAACGGTAGTTTTTTTGGTATCCATTAAAATTGTACGGAGAAAAGAAACTTGTTATGCTGTAGCTTATACATATAAGTAGTTGAAAAAACCTAAATTGTCAAGTTCCCGTAGAATCGAGGATGTAACTTTCTTCATGAACCACGGAGTTCATGTTGATGCTATTTTTAGTGTCCCTGCATTTCCACAATGATATAAATTAACAGTTAATTTGACAATTACAAGCTAAATTTGTTGCTTTACAGCACGAAAAGAACAACTTAGCAACAAATTCAGTCATAAAGAGAATTCTTTCTCCCGGTACAGTTTCAAAGTTAACTTCAGTTAACAAAACTGAAAACTGATGGAAACTATTATTATCACGAAAACTATTATTATCATGGTCAAGATTTATATATTTGTAAAGAAAAGACAGCGCGCTACTCTTATCGTAAAAGCTATTTAAAAGCCATTTAAATTTAAAAGTAAACACAAAAATTCAAGTTTACTTAACTTAATGAATAAAAAATTGAGAAAAAGTACGATATATAAGCTCATTGAGGAAAAACGGGTGACCCGAAAACACTGACCCTCGGTCTGTGGACCAGTCCAACGGACCGGTCCATGGACCACCTATACGGACCACCCCAACTCACCCCCTCAAAAAGTTCAACAGAAAAAATAAACAGAAAATAAATACAGGTAAATAAAAATGAAAGTATAATTTTTTACCCATGGTCGATCCTCAATCGCGTTGCGCGTGGTGAGATCGCGAACTGCCACGAGTCCACTCTATATTGTACATTGTCGGTATTGCAAAATGCAAACAAGAAGAGAATAAAGACAAGTGGCCACAAACTTCACACGCTTGTTGAGTTGATTGGGTTTTTTTACTGTTTGCCTTGGGATATAGTGGGGGCTTGGTTGGGCAGAAAAATCTCCTAATTCTGCCACCAACGCCCTACTCATCTCAGGCAGGACGTCTATTGTTAAAATATCAATGGCCTGTAGCCAAGGGCAACAATAAGGGAATGTGGTGGAAAACAACGCCGTTGGCCAACCATACAACCTGGCAGTAATTTTTCAAAAAAAAAAGATGTCAATTTTCACAACGGGATTTTCCTTTTTGAAGCCTGGGGCTATTGTAGATCTTGGAACCCGTGGGAGAATGGGCCACACAAAATGGCGGAGGCAAGAAACACCGACATACAAACACCGACATACAAACACCGACAAAACAGCAAAACTTCTCCACTTGTCGTTATTCTCTTCTCGTTGACATTTCGTGCAACAGATGAACGACGGTTTGGATTTACTTAAGCCTGCTAAATTGGCGCAATACCGACAGTGTACAGTAAAGAGTGGAGTTCGCGATCTCACCGCGCGCAACACGATCACTGACGACTGAGGATCGACTATGGGTAAGAATTTATATTTTCATTTATATTTTTATTTTATGTTGAATTTTTTGAGGGGGTCAGTAGGGGTGGTCCGTATAGGTGGTCCATGGACCGGTCCGTGAAGTGGACCATGGACACCGTCCGCTGGTCTGGTCCACGGACCGGGGGTCAGTGTTTTCGGGTCACCCAGGAAAAACTTGTCAAAACATCGAGACATTGTCCCGAACTATACTGGATCAAATAAAGATGCTATTTTTCACACTTACGCAAAACAAAAACCTTTTAAGAACATGGTCTTTAAATAAATGTAAAGAAGATCCTCGCAGTTATTAACGCAACTTATATAGTTGCGAAAAGAAAGCCTGAAAAAATCAGGCTTGCCGGGATTCGAACCCTGACATCTGCGATACCGGTGCAGCGCTCTAACCAATTGAGCTGACAAGCCAACTGGGAGGTGGTCATTAAATTGGTTCGTAATATTCCCGGGGAAAGATGAAGATGAAATTATGAATATATGAAATTCATATATTTGAACTGCGGAATGAAGAAATAAATGTAAAGAAGATCCTCGCAGTTATTAACGCAACTTATGTAGTTTCTTTTCTTCATTCCGCAGTTCGATCAAATATATGAATTTCATATATTCATAATTTCAACATGGTCTTTATCAACAAAAAGTTCCTTAAATCTATAAGGTATAGAATCAACAGTATTTTGATGCAAAATTTAGTGTGATGCTTAAAATAGCGTCTTTCTACATGTACGTTTTATCTTTTAGCATGGAATACGTACTGTCTCGGTCTTTTGACATGTGTTTGTTTTTTAATTCCCATTTCAGACTAAAAGAGAACGAATAGTCTTCAGTTACACTCATTTTTTCAGCTTTTTCGAATTCAGATTGAATGGGAACTCAATGTTCTTATTTTTCTTGGCCATTTGAGCCTGGAAATGTTCTTAAGCTGTTTTAAGTTACACCTGGACGTGACAGACTTTTATTTAACTCCCTTGAAGCACAAAAAATTAGTACAGTTAGAGAGTGTAATGTGTGCGTTTCGCTGTCTGTTTTAGTATGTTCCAGACCAGTGGAGCGCAAGCACCAAATATTTCCTTTTTAACTTGTTAAGACGCGTAACGCGCTGAAAAGGGTACGTTACAGCAGTCAGTGAAAAAATTCCGGTCGGTCGGTCAGTCGGTCGATCGGTCGATGGCCTCTAAACATTTACATTAGTGGATAAAAAATGATCACAGGTTTTTATCTTTTCTAAGAACAGCTCTGATACGCCTCGTG
This sequence comes from Siderastrea siderea, assembly GCA_964030785.1. Taxonomy (NCBI): domain Eukaryota; kingdom Metazoa; phylum Cnidaria; class Anthozoa; order Scleractinia; family Rhizangiidae; genus Siderastrea; species Siderastrea siderea. The sequence continues at coordinate 18,513,028 of OZ034975.1, forward strand.
GCATGTTATCGGCCAATTGTTATTCCCTCATTTCTGTAAAAACATTCCCGTCATTGTTCTTCTAATCTAAAAACCCGGTGTGAGGCCAGGGGCTCTCGAAAAACTTTGGGTTAAGTAATCCGCTAGAATCTGGGAAACACTACTCCGTTTCAGACCAAAAATGCCCAAATTTGCTGCCCCAGCTCAGACTGAACGTTTACATTTCACCGTAAACCTCATTTCAGTCCCGAAATGAAGGCAATGTTTTTATTTAACAGTTTTTGTATACATTACTACAACATCTGCATTTCATTCACTTTGTAGAGGAGTTTTCAACAGTGTTGAAATTAATTTGTGTTTGCATTGGTATTCCTTTATTACGCTACGCTTAAAAATTTCGCGCCATTATGTCAACCAAACAGAAGTCGTAATTTGCTCGCACGCGTTTTCCCGCGCTTGACCCCAGCTGCACAACATTTGCCTCGAGTTCTTATTGGTTTATAGTGTTGTTAGCATGTGTTGTGATTGGTCGGTTAAACTAATGTGGAATTGGTTTTACGACGCTCAATTGAAACCTGTTTTTTCTACTTGGGTAGCGAACAGACAGGAATCGCGTAACCAACTTTTGCACTGCACCATGTTTGAAGTCATGAAAAGGGCAATTCGGTGGATTTCCCATTTGAAAATAGATCAGTGGCTGAACAATGTAACAACTTTGAGAACTTTGTCCGGTTTTCGTTTTATTGTCGTCATGTTATATACTGAGAACAAACAATGATTCAGCCGTCATAAATTATACTAACATAAGGTTTCTAATTTTAATATTTATTTGCGACGTAATATTTGCTTGTTTCGTCACAATTTTTCCACGCGCACATTAAGTGTCTTATAGAGCTGAAGACTTTGAAAATGGCGCCTGTTGCGCTTCTTCCAAACAAACGACGCAAAACAACCACACTAATTCACTACGGACACGTGGATACCAAGCCACGTGACCTTCAATCACGTGTCCTTTCGCCGACTCGCCGTCACAATCCACAACCACTAGGACTTGTTTATCAGAGTCCACTGCATTCAAATGCTCAGGTCTGGTGTTAATTTTATTACTTTAGCATCAAATTTTCTTAAAGGTGCTACGTCACGGAGATTTTCCCGTTTTTGGGTAAAAATGTGCGGTAATTCAAATTTAATGCCTTTTCTCGTACACATCAAGAGAAAAAATGGGAATGATTTTATCAAAGGGAGAACAAACAACGACCAGTTTCTGTTTTTTTTTTCAAGGAACAAGCGAGAAACTTGCAAACATTAGCCGAAATTTTTTTTAAAAAAAGTTGCAATCCATTTCCTTCCTAGTGATCTGCAGCTAAACACACTTCATTATAGTTTCAGAGAACTAGCAGATGAACTTTAAATGAAACTGAACCGATATGTTTGGGTTTCCTCTGATTGCAATATGAATTTGAGCTTTCTAAATCCAACAATAAGCGACAAAGCCCCTTTCACCGACTAAGAAAAATTTATTTACAAATCCACTTCTTAGCCCCACGCTCCCCGAGGGGAGAACTCCCTGATGAAAGCGACGGAGGAGATCGTAGTACCCTCCAAGAGTCAAAATAATAAATACTAACAGTAATCCTTGGTTTGGTAACAATCAGGGAGTTAAAATCTATAAAGAGATCTTCGCTAGAGTTATGACCTGGTGCCTCTTTGAGCTGGAAGATAATATGACAGAAGGAATTTTTGTCAAATATGAGGTAACATTGAATTTTAAAAATGAATTTGAGCCATGCCCACAAAATGAAGGTTCTGGTTCCTTTAAGGAGTCCTTTCCAAAATTTCCCACTGTCATCACCGACAATTTTGTTTGGGAGTCCCCCCCTCCCTCCGGGCTTCTTAGTTGGTTCATCAAAATGTTTTAACGACGCCCGCTAAAAGATATTCGTCAAATCATCTTAGCTTAGCTTAGCATGCTCCCCAGTCCTACCCGCTCAGGATCTGTAGACTCGTCTTAGTCTTGGAACCCAGGGGGTACAAAGGTATATTATTGGCGGGGGGTTTGAAGTTGGAGATCTGGGACCTATTTTGGGTGAGAAATTTTCTGGTGGAATTATTTTGGGTAGAAAAATTTTGGCGGGACTTTTTTTAGGGTTGGTAAAACGGAAGTACCTCCAAGTTCTTAATTAGTTTATTAGTTTATGTTTTCTGCGTTTGACCATATTGGTATTGAGTACAAATGTCACACATTACAAACTTCCAGGTTGTTTTTGCAGCCCTACGCTATTTGGAACCCAGACTTCCGCCACACTCGTACACGATTCCCAACACTAGTTGGACATTTGGGTGAGTTTAGGTTTTTTTGGAGGATAACATATCAGATGTCTCCATACGGTAATGATAAATGTTGGAGTTTTGGCCTTGAACATTAGGGCCTTTAAATAAGTGAACGTTAACGTCATCAGAACGAGGCACAGCTGTGAAAAACAAGTGGTCTCCAACGGGGGAGGAAAGGGTTGCAGAGACGGCTGAAACTGAGAGTAGTTTTAAACGAAAGACTCGATATGCCAAATCCCCATCGACTTACGTATGGAATTCCATACAAAATCTTAATAATTACCTTTTGAAAGTTATTCAGCAAAATTATGCGACGAGTGCGTGTTGGATGAACAACCAACAACGCGCTTAGTGCCTAGTTGGCTGTAATCGCCTCATAACTAACAAGCTTATTTCATTATCAACTTCGGTTATTCGGCAGGGTTCATCGGTACCAATAACTTGTGTGCGATCAACCAACGAACAAGCTAGAAGATTGAGAATTTCGTAATATTAGTTATTTATACGCATGGTGAATGTCTTCCAACAGATTTAACGAATTTCTCTAGCGGCCCCATGTCACACGTGTCACCTTACGAAGAAAGAGGTACGTCACAAGAGTTTCAGTCTGGGAAGAGCTCCCATATGGGAAACGATATTCAGTTTTCCAAATACTGTGAAAAAAATCCACCTACGAGTATTGGAATAGATCTTTTCAATTTTTTTTAGTGATTATATTTAAATGGCCAGACTTGTGGTTTTACTTATAACTCGTTGTGCGTTGTGCAACCGTGAGAAAAACCGTGTATAGAACAATCAGGACCGTAAGACAGGGAAGCACTGCAAAAGTTAGCACCACTTTACAGCTTAATAAGAAGTATGCAAGAAAGTATTGGTAAATTTCTATCGTCTGAATGGACAAAGACTCAAAATTTTGAACCACCTTATATAGCATAATAAACACCAAAGGAAAACACATGCTTACCATCATTGGAATAGGAACACTTTATGACCAAATGTAAAGCAGTTTTGTACCGGAAGGGTTGAATTTTGCGATTCCAATCGCTTAGAAATTCAAAAGGAAACAATCAGCATTGACTCAGTTGCACTGAGCAAAGTTAACGTTCAGAAACTCATAGTGACATTTACATGGCTATTTAAAAAAAACATTTCACACCACACGACAAATTCATTTCCCTTCCTTCTACTTCCACGAGATTTTTGTGTTTTTATCAACAGGAGGACAGCCAACTATTCACTATAGTCTCCAGTCCACATCGCGCTTCAGCTACAGAGAACCTTCCCAGTATACTTTGGGAGAAGGAAAGAAGTGGCCTACTCATCGTCCTTATCGACCCGAGCCAGACGGGCCGGCTGTTGGCATAAGTAAGTGATGAGGAAGTTTTACGTATAGCTCTGTATGTCTGAACTGGTCCAAGATAAAAGGAAGCATTGTAATTGGTTGCTTGAGAGGTCCGAATTTTGCTATACCACTCATGAATTGAATTCACGTGCAAATTCAAAAGAATTTAAATAGAAATGGAACCACTCCTTTGTTTTCAGGAATAATTTCTCACCGTGTTTTGGTTTCTCCTGCAAAGGCCGTACGAAAAAATTGTAGCCGCACGCGTTTGCAGACAAAAACACGCAACGCAATCGGCAGATTTGTATGAGTCTACATGATACAATCATTACTGAACTAGCTTGTTCAGTTTGTATTTGACAAATGTTGACCTGGTTCCTTTTTTCTTTTCTTTTCTTGTTTATTTGTTCTCTCTTTTTGCAAGTTTTTGGAATTCGCCTACACGCTTGCTCATTATTGGAAGGGCTTGTTTTCAATTGTGCTACATTACTTGCAGAAAATTTCGGACGATTTAATTTCGGACAAAAATAGTGTCCGAAATCTTAACCGTCCGAAATTTTAAGCGTCCGAAATATTTACAGTACAGTACAAAACTTTAAAACAATTTCTTGGGCGACGCCATCACATATTCAAGGCCAATATACATGATATAGCTAAAATTCGGATTGGGCTTTGCTCAGATGTCGTGATTTTATGAAAGTCAAAATCATAGGCAAATTCCATTTTGCTGTAGCTATTTCAATGTTCGATCCGAGCCGAGTTTTACGATAATTGCATTGCCAGTACAAGGGGTACTATTCCTCTTCTGCTTCATCATCAATCAACACAATTGAAGGTCCTCTTCATTGTCACTAGCGTGTGGTTCTTCTTCATCTGTAGTCGTTGATGACTGAGGTGATTGATCAAGAAGCTCATAGTTCTTGTGAATAAGCTCTTTGTGACGAAGAAGAAGCAACCGTTTGCTGTCGTCAATTTTAAACGTAGCTTGGAGTACTATCTGAAGCCCTCCCGTTGCAATTGGAGAAGATCTATGCTTTTCGTCCTCAACTGTTGCATCGATACTGCCGAACTCATCCGAACTCTAGTTGAGACACTGCTTGAGAATGACACAAGCTTCATTGAATTTGTGTTTTTCCCCTCGGTGTATCTGTAAAACCTTGAGGTTGCAGTAAAACTATCATTTTCACAGATTTTACTTCAGTCTAATTCATGTTTTGAAGGCGTAAATTTACTTTGTGCATGTTTCAGCAAACTGTCCGAATTTTGTACAAAATGAGAGAAAAAGTGTCCGAAAATTAAACGTCCGAAATAAAATGTCCGAATTTTTAACGTCCAAAATTGTTTGCAAGTAATGTATGCCGGGGACGAAAGTATTGCTCAAATCAAGTAATAAACTTGCTGTGTGTCAATATTTCGGTTCTATTTGAAAACCTCCCTCAAGGCATCTGAAGAAAACAGCAGATTCACAGTATAATAACCTACAATCTCGCTTAAGACGCTACGGTTATAGCCGGTAATGTATATGCGTCGTGTTTCCAGATTTAAGTTTATTTCATATGGTTTTTCCTGGAAATAATGGGATGTTTTGCATTGAAATTACATTTTTTACGTCTTAAAAAGCGTCTAGTTTTATATTAGCCATCACATGACAAAGATAGCGATTGCGTTCAAACAGGCTTGTTAAAATCTTGTAAGTTTTTTTTTTCCATTTCGAAAGGTATCTCTTGTCAATCTTATACACCAGCGCCGCAGATATAGGCCCACGCAAAAGAAAGGTCTCCAAAGGCTTATTTATTCAGTTCTCATCTCAAGCGGAGTTTCTCGTCTAAGATGAGGTCATTCCCTACAAGTTGAATTCTATACTGTTTGTTTCCTGTATCTAGTCCCTCCAGGCCTCCCTCGTTTATCAGAGGAAAGAAATCTTGTAAACGTGCGCCAAGGTAGTGACAAGGTACTGAATAAATTTAGTTAACTTTGTAAGGGCCCTGCCTAAACCAATGTCTCAGTCGGTTTCAAAACGTACACTTTTTTTTAATGCGTTTTCGCCTATCGTCATCACTAAAGCGTGAAACCTTCTGATTACAACGGAGACTTTCAAAATGGTCTCGAAAGTGGAGATCTCCTTTCTCAGGATAAATGGGTGAACCGAACAGAGCCCGGTTTAAAATTGAAAACGCTGACGTCATTTTCAGCCGGCGAAAACGCATTGAGACATCTGCTTTCAAGCAAAAGCACATTAGTCTAGGCAGTGAAAACCATACAAAAACGAATTTGAAGACTGAAATATTTTACTACGTTGTCGGGAAAATTAGAACGGGGACTAGTGTGAAGAGAGCCAAAGTCAACGTCAATACGTTTCCGTTCGTTTTTGTTTGAAACAAGGTTTTAAAAAACAATCAACTAATCACCTTTTTCAACCACACGTAAACGCTTTCCTTCGCTCATCCTCGGAGACCCAGGAGCAGCTAGTCGGGACGACTGGATGTTCACGGGCGAAAGTTTACAACAAGAACTTTGTTAATGTAAACTTTCGCCCGTGAAAATCCAGTCGTCCTGACTAGCTGCTCCTGGGTCTCCGAGGATGTCATTCGCTTTGTTGCTCACCGTTCTTTGTTCAACGAGCTAGCCTAGTTTCTCAATAGACACCACGTACATAAGAACCTTTTTAGGGCTAACTTCAGTGGAAAAATAGATCCCCTCCAAGGGGGAAGAAGCAATACTATACTAGCTGCATTCCGTAAAATCCCCTCCTCTCTAATAAGTCCCCCCTCTGAAAGTTATTATTTTTTAAAATGAGCTTCCCTCTCTATTAGCTTCCCCTCACCCCTTTGGAACATCAGATTTTGTAATTAAATCCTTCTAATCTCTATTACATTGTAAGCCACCCACTTCATCGCCATAAAGTTGGCCGGTCTTTCTAGGTAAGAAGTAAGTTAACAGTGTTTGAGTTCTGTACAAAAATTATTTTAAGATTACATGTTTAAAGATTTCAAGTAAGCCCCCCTCCCTCCTGTTCATGAGATTTTCCGCTAATCCGGTGGCAACTACAACTAAATACCTTCCCCGATAAGCTTTTCGGCTCATTTCATCGGTCGCACTGAATATGGACTTATACTCAGCTTACTGTGTTAACTCAATACTGTCTGTGGGAGCAAAATGGCAGAATAAACCAACTTTACTGAGCCTGTTTTTTCTTTTTAGAAATCAGATAAATGTGGCTGGAGTAACGCAGCTCTGAGGGAAGTATGGCGATCAACAGGCCATGCTAACATCGCTTGTAAAAGATGAGGTTTTCTCTGGCAGTCTCAAGGAAAACGTTCAGCAAGCCTCGTGCAGATGGCAAATAAATATATCTAAACCTTTGGAAACAGTTTTTGATGAAACATTCAAGCAGAAAAAAAGCTACAAGTTTCATAACCAAAAAGTTACTTTTCAGTAAGGATGATTAAATAGCAAAACACTTCAACACCAATTTCTGTAAATAAGTCATTTTATCATCTACATTTGTTCAGTTGGCAAGGTTTCAACTTTCTTGTTCATGCATGTAAATGTTAAGAAGAAGGCAATGACTTGAAGTGTCAAGAAAAACATTTTATACTTAAGCAAAAGGAAACCTCCAATATCCTCTCTAATTAAATGGAAAAGCTGATTTAAAAATACTCTTTTATTATAAAATAAGATTCCAGAACTTGTCTGAAAAATATACAGTCACTGTAACTTGTTTGCCAACCAGAACATCATGCTCACACACAATTCAATGACATTTCTTGACTTAAAGTATAAAAAATCATAATACAAACTGAAATAAAATTTCAGGCAGTGTTTATAAAGTTTCAAAGATCATTTACATCGTCAAGTTAACCTTAACAGTGGGATGTGCAAAATCATGATAACATAGGATTAATTTGCATACTTTCTTCTGTGATCATCCAATCAGAATTTAAGTTAGACTTGCTCCAAGTCGCTCCTATTTTCTTATAAAGGACACACACAAAAATGATTAACATGCGGAAATAAGGGATGAAACGTGCATTCATTTATACTGCACGATAATTTTCTTCTCGCACGCAATACATATCAGTGAAGTCCAGGATACAGGCAGAACCAGTCGCCATTTTGATTCATGCTCGTGGACCACATGCGCACCTTCCAGAACAAGTGACTTGGAGCAAGTCTAAATTTAAGGATACCTCTTAAAGACATAACCCAAAGCTACCCCCCAAAAATTCGGCTTGGATGGTTAATGGCACAAGAGTATACAAATCAATTAAAAATGGCCACACCTTTGTGTCACGCTGTTAAACACTGGCCTTGTATTATAATTTTCTCTACATTGGACAAAGATCATTTGGAAAGTGATCTTGTTCATTTTCAAGTGCTAAAAGAAGAAAAACAACAACATGATATTCTACAGCGGGCTCTGGCATCTGAAATGCCCCTTCTTTGTTCCTCTCCTTGGCGAGTTATTATTCCCATGGAAAAGAGGTCACCACGCACCACGCACGTCTCTAGTGGGCAGGCCTTTTGAACAACAGTATGTGCGGCTCTGTGGAAAAAACATTACTGAATAAGAATGCTAACAAGAAGATAAGAAAATAACATTGAAATATTAGAATGTTATTGTTTGACATGCTTATACTCAGTAGGTGGCGGTCTAGGTTCCGCATTTGGCTCAGTTGCCAGGTGGCCACTAAAGGGAAAAAAAAAACACCTGGGAGGCAGGGAACACAGAAATCCTCCCCACCCCCCTAGAGGGTTTACACGCATACCACTTTTGACCAGCAAAAAAGATAAGACACTTTAGAAGAGAATATCAGTCAATTTTTGGATTCCCCCCCCCCCCCCACCCACCCCCAAATGTTGGCAAACAGCAACATCTTGATGACGTTAGCCAAAAAAGTTCAAAAGTCACTTGAAAAATGCTAATTAAAATTTAACTTTGTAAGTTAATTCACTAGACAGACACTAGAAATAAACTTTAATGAAAGTTTTTTAAGTTTACGCGACAATAAAAATTTATTGTACTGTTTCACTATGAGTATTAGGTGATTAAAAGGAAAGAAATTACATAATAGAGCAGTTTTCAATTGAGTGTCAAAAGTAATGTTGTGTTTTTTTTGGTTTTGCCTTACTACGATATCTGATAGGTTAAAAAAGCTCGTACCACTTTCTTAACCAATCAGACGTAAAATCAAAACCAATAGTGACTTACTTGAACATGTTTTCCCGCGCTTAACGCTAATTACTTGTGTTTGCTTCGATTCATGATTGGTTCACTTTGTGTTTTGTTCCTGTTGTGATTGGATAGAGTAGGTAATAACTTTGGTTTATGACACTTATTTGAAAACCGCTCTATTACGTCTGCATTAGACGACAAATCAATTTGGACTGTTTTTTCCAAAACTTTGAAGTACAGTGGCAAGATACAAAAAAATGTTCCAAGGATTCATCTACAAAATCACAACATGAGTGTATGATGCTAGGCAGGATTCCCTCCGATTTATTTAATAGATCTTTATTGAAATATCAACCTACAGACATACATGTAAGCTTACAAATACTAAATAGCATACTTGGATATGTACTAAAATGTGAAAAGTGGAATGTAAATTAAATTTCTAGTCAAAGTTAAAAAGATATCTATTGATGAAACACCGCCTGAACCTTTCAGTCCTAACATGTGGCAAAACATAATCGTGACCCCTGTCCCGCAGTCTTCTCGTACGCTTCATGGGGAGAAGATCGTTCAAACAGTGGTTGTAAGCTGTCACATTCTTCCACATTTTCAAATCACTTTCTCGAATAAAGTCGGCTATAGGTGTAAACTTGGTGACGTCAGAATTTTATACTGAAATTGTCATGATCTTGTATCTTATGAAAAGGAGCCTTTAAATTTCTATCCATGCCAAGTGAGCATTCATAATTTCAGATAAAGATGTAAATTGCACTATTGGTAGAGCTTTAATTACAGATGTTAATTCGTTCAAAATCATTTTGGAAGTAGCCCTACTTTATAATTTTTTTTGACCTTTAAAAAAATGATTGTTGCTTTGGAAAGAGAAACAAAATAAGGAGGAAGAAACAGGGAAGTGTTTGTAATTGAGTGGGAGTCATACTCCCAACCATCTGCCCTTAGCAGAGATAAATTTCTCTCTGCACCTTAAGCCATTTTTGCTATGAGGGCAAAATTTCCTCAATATCAAAGTGATGGTTTTCTTTCCCCCAGTGACATTTACATCAAACAGAGAATGTCCTGTCTTACCGGGGTCGTGGATTAAATAATGTATCCATCCTGGCGACTGTTGCACTCCAAGGTTACGCCACTCACTCTCTGTCATCAGGTGGGTTCTAGGAACTAGCTCAGCTAACTCTTTTGGAAGGATGACATGCCTGAAAGCAACAAACAAAAAATCAGGAAACAAAAAAAAAAAAAAAGGGCAAGGAAAGGAGAGAAGAATCAGAAGCAAAAAGAACAGCCATCTTCTCTGTACCGGGTTGGAATCTGCTGGCAGAGATTATTGACATTTACAAGTTCTTGGTGACTTTTCCTGATCTCAGAACAATCTGATCAGACATTAATTTTAAGATGGATTTCGCTCAACATTCGAGCAATAAGCAGGGGTTTCAATAAAATTTGAAGTAGGCAGCTGGTTTGAGTAGAGTAACCGACTGTATCAACAGGAGCTTTGAAAGAATCTTCCTGTAATTACTTCAATTTAGGGGAAAAGTACCAGTAGCCGATTTCTCTGAGCGAAATAGCCGACGCCTTTCGTCGGCCGTCGGTGCTTATTGAAAGCATTGAATAAGTGCAAAAATTATTTACCAAAAAAAAAAAAAAAAAAAAACTAGTCACAGCACGGTAACATTTTGAATACTATTTGAAACATCTCACTTTAATTTGCATCCTCGAGAAAATTAATGTCAAATCTCATAAAAATAGGCTAAAAACGGGCGCCATTTTGTTTTGAACTGACATGAAGCATCTTTTCAATTAAATATGGATAACTTCAAATTCAATTTTCTTTCGCGGGGTCAGCTTGGTAGCTTAAGTATTGATAATTTCTTCTTTTTTTATTCAAAATGTTACCATGCTATGAGTATTTCTTGGTAACTTTATTTTTGCACTTATTGCTTGAATGTTCAGTGGAAATCGTCTTAATTGTCCATGAAATTTGGTGTTTGATGGCAACCATATTTTTACAAGCAAGTTTTTTTTTTTATATTTTGATCTTTCTGTTGTTTTTAAGACCAATTTTAGCATTATTGCACTAACTTTTAGTACTTCTAGTTCACACTGTATAGTCATGTGGAATTTGTAAAATGGTGGTATCAGGAGTACATAAGGAAATCCAGTGTACCCGGAATTAACCCTTGGAGCAAAAATCAAAACCAACCCACTAAATGATACCAAACCCAGGATTTAACTCATGCAAAATTGGTGGAGCTAAGTGCTGTTGCTACAAATTAACAAAGAATGGGGCAAAAATCAGGGGAACAATCAGAAACAAAACAACAGAGATAGTGATCAGTGCTTTCAATAAGCAGCGACAGCTGACGAAAAGCGGCGACCACTTTGCTCACTGAAGTTCACTACTTTTCCCTCTAAATTGAAGTAAGGCCTCAGAACAAAACAAATACCGTTTTTGTGTTGATGGATGCTTTGTACACTGAAACATCAAATAGCTATGTAAACCATATTAAACCCTCTGTGGTCCAACCTCTAATGAGCAACCACCACTTGCAAACCACCTGGCACACACAATGTTAGTTGCTCATGGAAGGTTCCAATTTGTTATAGTAAACATACAGCCGATTTCACTGCCAAGCGCAGTCCCGCATTTTCCCAGTGTGATTAGCTGCCCATGATTTGCTCACTGATTCACCTACAGTCACAAAATGTCACAAGAAATATGCAGATCTTCTGTTCTGTTATGATTGTTATTATTTAAGGCAGTTAGTATTTCCTCTGTAAAGTCAATTCATGCCGAAATTTCCATCATTGTTTTGTGACTGTGGGTAAATCTTGACCAGTGAATCATGATTCATCAGCAAAGATTTGCCTGCCATGATCTGCTTATAAAGAAAATAATGATAGCTCTTTTAAATATAAACAATCATGAAACAAGAACATCTGTAAATTTCCTTCACTGCTCTTTGACTATGGGTGAATCATGATGGGTGAAAAATAGCCAGCATACCACGTTTAAAACCACATTTAAAAACCCTGGGTTTGCACAAAGCAGTAAAATCACCTGACAGATTCACCAATTTGATGAACTGAATGTTTGCTATCACAGGGTCCGAAATTAACTTTTTTATGCGAGCGCCAAGTGGCAACTGAAATTTTTTTTTCAGTCGCCAGATGGAAAATTCTGGTCGCCAAAAAGTGTCCGTAAAATTGTTGCTTCATAGCGAAACATGAAGCTTTTAAAGACAATTCTTCGCTCAAAACATAATCTTACTCGTGAACGATCGCAAGAGTCAGACTGCCATGAAAAAAAGGCGATCGTGTAGCTTACATTGTAGTTGAAAAGGTCTTTTTGTTAAATAGATACCTCTCTTAGTTTGAAGACTGAACATGACGCCACTTCTTCTGCTGTAAAGCGTTATCGAAAATATGTAGAGTGTTTCGTTGAATATTCAATGGCGAAAGGAAAGCCTGCGTTTATGCGATGCGCCCACGGTATGGTTGTCGGATGAAACTGCTGAAAACATGGCGGCCGCTAAATGTCGATTACATTGCGTGGATTAGAACTGTTGTGGAGGTCATTTAACAGGGATCTTACCTTTGTTTTTGATCTAAATTATTTTCTATGGAGATTAAAAACTTCGAAAAGACAAGGGGTAAGTTTCTTCTGGAAATCAAACGCGAAGTTTTCCATTTAAAACGAAATTAATTCCTTGAGCGGCGGTTCAAAACATTAACAAGGCACTGAAAGTTAGTTGCCTCCTGGCGACTAGCCTTGAAATTCTGGTCGCCAACACTCAATTTTCAGTCGCATTGGCGACCAGCTGGTCGCAATTTCGGACCCTGTATCATGGCTCATGAAATTTTGATCATGCAATGGGAGTGCTTTGATTGGTTATGTGGCAGCTTGAAATTTGCTCAATTAATAAGGGTAGCTCTCACGTGGGTGGGGACATTCCATTTTTTTTATCTACACCCCCACCCCCACCTTAGGGGCCGATTACATGAGGCGGGCTGGCCCGGTTAGCTGAGCTGGCTCAGTTTGCCGGGATCTTGGCACGTCTGTGAAACATATTAAAAATCAACTTTGCGATTACATGGAAAAATCTCAGCCTGGCTAGCTGGGATCCCGGAATCACGATGCCAGGATCTCGGCTAGCCGGGATGAAACTTTACCATGTAATTGTGATTGCCGGGCCAGCTCGGCTAGCCGGGCCAACACTTTCTCGTCACTAAATTTCGCTTCAGAGCAAAATGGCTCACCAGAAGATCGATATTTCTCTTTCTATATAACATATAAAGGTTTATCAGTACATAAAGCCACGTAAAACTGAAAATAATACGCCAAAACAACGGATTAGCGAAAGTAAAACACTCGATTCATGCTCTTTGATAAGGCCATCTTTTCACAAGGCAGCTTCTAAATTTAGCCGCAGGCGGGCTGGCTCGCCTCATGTAATACCGGGCTGAGCAGTCATCTCAGTACACTGAGCCAGCCCTGCTAACTGGGCCAATCGGCCCCTTAAGATGGGAGGAATCCCACCCCCACATTTTTGTTGGCACCATTTGAAGAGAAACATTCCAGAGGGACACCTTTGACAAAAACTCCCGAGGCTTTGAAATTTCAAAATTGAAATTCACGCATTGTGTTAGATTCAGTCAATTTAATACTGGTAGGAGCATAAATTAGAAACACTTTTATTCTCCCTTGAACGAAACTTTGTCCCAATAAATAGCACCGGGAAATAGCAAGTGGTTACGATATTAAAATTATTAAAGCTTATTACAGATAAGCTAAATTTTGTTGAATTTTTAGTCACCTGTCACCTTAGCGACTTGTGCCCTACCTATTCAAGAAATTTGGAACTAACTTTGGGAACGAATAAGTCTTAACTTCACATTAAGTGCTTTGGTAGACTTGCTCCAAGTCGACCTCTTCGATTGATATTATTTGCCCTGTGTTTTCGGAGTAAAGCTTCAATTTGATATCAAGCCCTTACCTGTACTCGTATTTGTCGTCTGAGTACTTGTCGGAGTAAGTAATTTGTGAAACAGGCATTTCTTGGAGTTAATTTCCAAGATAATCACCTAGAAGATGGAGTGACTACAGCGATAAACTCTGGTAGACGCTCTGTGGCGGTCTAACCTTTCAGCGAGGTTCCCAAGCTGTAAACGGTGAATCCCGATTTCGATCTGGTCAAAAACTCGCGTGTCTTGGAAGATTTCTTCAAAATCTGAAAGCACATAAACAAGAAATGACCAAACTTGTCACCAGAAACGAACAAAAAACAATATTTTTTTCTGAAATAAGCGCTAAAAGCACTAATGTAGACAAAAGTTCCCGATTTGAAAGCCCAAAGTTTTCTTTACTGAGTGATCAACTCATAAACTCTCCTAAATTATTAGTGGCGGGAAATTCGAGATGGAAACAACCCGATTCACTTTGTGAAAGAAACATGAAATCGACCTTGTTCATTTTTCTGGGCAAGGCCGTACTTTATAAGCTTAAATACAAGAAAAGTAAGGTATTTGAAATTATTTTTTAAAGAAAATTATTTAAGAAGGTTACATGTTCTTACTATGAGAAGGGAAAAACTTGGGGACTTAATCTCCAAAGGATAAAACGACGACTTTCATAAGCTTAATTTTCATTTCCAGGTCGCCACTTGAAGACTGGCGAGTTTACTTGTCAAGGGTAGCTTTGGGACAAATAAGAGTTTCATTAGTCACAGTTGTTTCAATGGAAACTAAGGTGAGGCTTAATATATTATGTATATCAAGGCCTAACTATTTAGTGCAATTTCGTCTTTTTCCACCGAGTTACTCGATGGGTCTGTATACATAGGATCTGTAGCTAAATATGCTTAAGCTTAAATGCCATCGTAATTTAAGCTTATTATAAGTTAATAACACACAAGCTTTTCAAGTAAGGTTTTGTATCAATAAAACGGTAAGGTTGCGGCAGCATCTATTAGAAAAGACTCCTAAGTACCCAATATATGGACAACACGAGCGGTAGCTTGAAACAGGTCAAATCTTACACGAGAATAATTTGAGAAAATTATCTAAAGAAATTTTTAACACGACAGCTTCACCACCGGCCTTTAATTTTCAGATTTTTGTCACCGTCCTTTGTGCGAGGAGTGGGGATAAAATAAATCTAAATTACCTGGTGTCTTGCAAACGATCTATGCAAGGATCCCAGGCATTTAGGTGCGCGGGTAGGGGGGGTTTGCAAACGATTTTTTTCCGGTTTGAAATTTGCGAGGTTTTTTTGGAGCGGGAAGGGAAGCATTTGAAATTTTACCATATTTTTGTTTAGGATGTGGGGGAATTGACATTGTTGAATTTATTGTTTTTGGTTGAGGGCAAAGGGTTCAAAGTTTGGACAATGGCTTCCATCACACCTCACTCACCTTCAAATCTATGTGCCCTCTGCCCAGGGGCAAGAACCCCTCAAGATCCTCAGGGCTGTGACAGGGACAAAAAAGCTCCTTTCTGTGCCCCATCTTTTCTTGCCAAATAAAGTAGGTTTGGATTCCATGAATTTTTCTTAAGATTCTGAAACAACCCCCCCCCCCCCCCCCCACCCACCCCCCTTTTTTTATTTTGGGCCTCAGTATTATGCAAAGGTCTGGATTTGCCACTATCTTTGAAGGATCGCACTCCTGTGTGCAAGGTCTCCGTGGCATTTTGGGGGCCCAAGCAAGAATCTACATCCTTTTTGTGGATATTTGAGGATTGTAGATGAAGATTCTAGAGGATCCTACAGGCAACATGTGAACTTCAGTTGCTGTGTTTTTAGAAGCTACCTCAAATTTTGATTTAATAGCAGCATGAAGGACCACAAAGCACATGGAAATTGATTCCAATGTGATTTCCACTTTGCAATTACCATTTCAGGAAAACAATAGCTAATAGCAATAAAACAGAAAATGGAGATAGAAGTTAAAATGCAGCATTATTTTTATTTTTTCTGTTCATGTCAAATAACAGTTTCATGCTCAAAATTCTATATTCCCTTCCTGGCGGGAAATGATTACATTGCAGACAGGAAATGTACATGCTATTGACCTTGCGGCATCAATTATGCACGTACAAATGTTGGCTTATTAGTATACATCAATATTAATTTTATAAAGTTAATTGAATTTTAATGCATGGACTGGAGAAAGTCATCCAAGACACTCTGTTCTGTCTCAGTTACATGATAATATAATACTAATACACGCTTTTCCTTGACAAAAAATAAAAGTCAAACAACTACAAACATTATTATAAATTACTGTCCAAGACAATTCTTGGATTAATCATCACTTACTTGGAAACGAAATACTGGTACAATTGTTGTTATAGACTAGTTTCAAAATATAAAACAACAAAGCTGTTCATCTAAGATACATCATGTAACTGATTAGTATAATGTCTACTGTGGGCTCAAGCTGAACAATTACCATAAATATTATAACCAACCCCAGTGCCTCATTAAATCATACACAAACTGCATACATGCAGTCCCTAAGTTTCTCTACTGAGAGAATTTGCTTATTAAGAGATCAAACAAAAATGCACCACAATGGTAATATACAGAACGAGTTATACATTATTTCCTAACTTAAAGAATGATTACAGTGTTCCAAACTAATGACAGCAATAATGAATAGTATAAATTACTTTTGAAGTTTTTGTTTCAAAACTAAAATGTGTGTGTGTGTGGGGGGGGGGGGGGGTAGCCTGGGAGATAAGGGTTCAAAAGAGAAGCAGGATCCCCAAGTTGGTGGAAAATGGAGGAAACAGGGAAAAATTTGACAACATTGCATAATATTTTGCATATAAAAAAGAGGGAAAGAAGCTGGAGCCAACCAAAAAAGGAATGGAAACTGGGATTACAGGGTATGGGAAGTGTGACATTTGGACCCCTTGTCTCCCCCACTGAAATGTATATTTATTTTAACAATTAGGGGAGATACAGCAATATTAGAATGTTGCACTAGCTGCTTGATACATTTATCAATTATTGTTTTTACATCTATGAAAATAACTTAAGTAAGAACAATGTCAATGAAACGCATGGCTACTTTACATGCACAAGATTTATAACTGTAGAATTTGTAATTGTAGATTTATAACTTATTACTAACAGCAAATGAACATGCATGCACGTACTACTGTGTACAAAAGACAAATCAAATTTGCACATTAAAATGCATCAATGAAACAGTGTTTTTGCGCAAAACAACCTTTTTTTTCTGTAACACCTATAAACAAGCCAACCTTTCAAATTATGGAATTATATTTAACTTCACAAAAACCACGGCCAAAACAACAAAACAGCCTGGCAAAAAATAATAGTTTCTCTAAAGGCTGGTCTCCATGGGAAACAGCATGGTGGTTGATGGTGTAAAAAAAAACATTTGCTACATGCAATGGCTACATTTCCGACGGTTTTATCCTTCATGTCCAAATAAGCCACTAAAGCCAACAAGTGAAAGTAAAAATACTTTCAATTGTCTGTTGACAGTTAAAATTGCACCAATATGATGCTTCATGCTTTCTTTGTTGATGGTGTCTGTTAAAACTCTCCACATTCATTGATCTATTATTGGTAATTATTTTTTCTAATTTAGTCCATTTGACAGTTAATGTTTAACCTCACTGACACTGCTTCCATTATTTTGTTGCCAAGGGTTTGAGATGTCTAAAAAACACATTGCTGTTCACTCAGTGAGGATATATGTGTTGTAGTTCAATTTTATTCTTGGTTCAATTTTTATTTTAATGTGTTCTTTTTTATGTAAATGTATGATAATTTTAATAATGAATATAAAACAAAAGAAAATAAAAACTGAACCAAGGATGAAATTGAACTACAACATATGCAACATGTATACATCTTACTGACAGCAGCAGCAGTATTTGCAGTATTCCAGTGTGACCAAAACAACAGAATGGAGAGCCCTTTCATTTTTCTGTGTAGTCATTTTCAAACACATGTATGCATAGTTTATGTACAATGATATGCAGATGTATGATAAATTATTTACATTTAATGCCCAGTAAATTTTACATCCTCTATTTGGTCTTGATAGTGCAACAAAACTTGATTTGCTGCTTGTTATGACCTTGGTGATGGGACTGACTGAGCTGCCAGGCTCATGGGGTAACCATTCAATCCACCATTTTGCACTCCGTTCATGGCTGAATGTCCTGGCTGCAATAACATAGTAAACAGCTCACATCAGTTGCTTACTTGGAATACATTAATTCACTGTCATGATGGTGGATGTCAATTCCCTTTACCTGTTTCTGTTTTCCTGGTCTATTGGTTGTTAACATTATTATGATAAATCAAAATGGTATAATTTTTAAAATAAAAGCACGATGGTTTTTACAGATAATGCATGCAGATATTTTACAAGAAAAAAGCATGCCACCTTTTAACAGTAAAAACATTTAACAAAGGATTTAATTTAAAACTATTTACAAGACTAAAAAGGAACTAAAAATGAGTAAATACCTTAGTCAATTTCAATTTCAAAAAACGTTCATTTTTTATACAGTATTAGAAAATGTTTCACTTTGTAAGTAGAACTTGAAGGGCTTAATTAATACATTGCTGCATTACCCCCCTGCCATTTAAGCTGTGTTATTCAATGAGTGCTCAGGGCTGTCATTATAAGGGCTGTAACCCATAACAACTGTTCTGGCTGAATATGCTTGATAAGTCCTCAATGTTACACGTGAACTTACCTCTTGAAGGAATAATTTACTCATAAGGCAACAAGTTTGTTACAGATGTGAAAATCAAAGCAGCGCGTGACTCATAACTTAAAGGGGCTATTCCACATTTTTTAGTATTAATTTAAGAAGCCAAAAGGCATGTAACTTGTATTGATGAAAACCCAAAATAATGGTCCGGGTTTGTTTAAAACTACTTCACTAGTGCACACATTTAGTGTTAAAATAAGTGCCTTTGGCCACGGTTGGTCAGGATGGAAACATATTGCAACTTGAAAAAATAAGGCAACTTTTTTCAAGTTTTCCCTCGTGTCTAGCAAAAACCATTACAGACTGATTATGTTTTGCTTTCCTTTCAAGAATTCACTTCATGTCTTCTTCTTGGAGTACTAAGACCATTTTTTGTATAAGAAAATGCCATTGACTTAGTTTTGATTCAACCAGCATTTTGACCCCAAGACATCAAAATACCTGCGATACAGCCTCTACTGCAGTGCAATACTCATATTTTGTGTAATCTTTAGTCCTCTTATGTTAAAATGACATAGCAGAAGAGATTGTATGTCACTGGAAGGTGACACAGATTCTAGGTGTAAAACTCAATTACCTTGTTTCCATTAGCCACGGCGCTACCTAAAAACATGGACGTGATATCTGTAAAGTGACCTGCTTGTTGCGAGTAGTAGGGTGGTGGTGCATCTGGGAGTGGCGGTGTGTAGTATGCAGTGCCATTTTCTGCAGTTCTGGAAGGAGCAGCTTCTTGAATACCAATCTAAAAAGAAAGTAATGTCATTGGATTTATTTGGCATTATGTAGAGCCAGCACCTATGTGCATAGCTGCTGCATGAGCGGGGCAGTGGAAAGAGCACCTGCAGCAAGGGTTGGCTAATATCAATACCAGTACTCCACATCATTGATATTATTATTCAACAAATTGTCACTATACCCATATATGGTAAGGAAGTCCTCAATATCTGTCATCCGTACATGACAGATATTCTGCGATATACGTAAATGACCATATTTGGAAGTGCACTGCAGATTTTCTTCCACGGCTTGTCTGGCAGCCATTTTGAAAAGCGAGCTAGTTTGAACAGTGTTCTCTGGAAATTTTAACTCCCTGGAAGAAAGTTTCTTAGATTAAATGCTCTCAAAAAGTCAACAAGTATTTGCTTCAGCTTACAGAGATATCAAGAGGTTGACTTGGAATTTTCATAAGTGAGAACTCAACCAAGAAAATACTATTGCGAACAAAGCAGCACACTTGCTCACAGAAAGTTGTAAAGTTGAAAAGATTTTAATTCACAGGAAGAAAACTTATTCTCAGTAAGGTAGCAAAATTTCTTTTACTTTGTCTTGTCATTTCCAAACATGAGTTTGTAAATAAGTCTTTTCAAGTGAACGGTAGTAAACTTCGATTTCTTGAAGTTCTGTTTTGATTTTTATTATGTGTTGCTAGCCGTTTTAGCATTTTCATCATAGAACCATAGCTTTTCTCATTCTGAAAATGGTAGTCGATGAGAATTTGTTGAATAATAAAACAATTATCCTGCTCAATCTTGTGGAATATCCCCTGATTTAAGTATCAGGTGATATTCCGTGTGATTTCGCAGGATAATTGTTAACTATTCTAATAAAACTGAGTCCTACATGAGCTGACAGCCATGAGGCACACAAAGAAAACTTTTGTTGAAAGAACTAAGAGGAGATTTGGACACCAGCAAGAAAAGGCACATATGCATGGCAGCTGTTATAGGGTCCATTCATCATCTTACCACACCCACCTGACCCAGAATGAATGCAAACAAGCCTGACTACAGACCACCCTACACTTTTTCAACAACAATGTGAGTTCTTTAAAGGAACTACGTCACGGATACTGCATCTTGAAAAAGCTGGCAAGTTTTTTCAAGTTTGTCATTCGTAATCCATCTTGGTCTCCCTCATTCCTAACCATCCTTGTTTAGTTTTGGTTTATTATTACTTCTTTTGTGTTTTTCTACCTTAGGAAACTATTATTGTGAGGTTTCCTTCAATGAGAAAATAAAGCTTTTCACATCAGCAAAGTGAATGAAAATACCGTGACATAGTTCCTTTAACATCCAACATTCATTTCCATCACAACATGCAAGATTCCAGCCCAATGTCCATTGACACATCCTAGGATGCTTAGGTGTACCACAAAACTGCACTGTAAACAGAAAAAACTGCAGCCACCAGCAATCAGGTGTGATTGTACTATGGGGCATTATATGCTAATGGTACTAAAAGTATATTAATGGTTCAATACCCGGGGGGGGGGGACTCCCATATGAAAGTGACGGGGATGCTCGTCGTCTCGCTTAGGGTTGTAAATTGTAGATTTTGGTCTCACTTAGGGTGTTGAGGACGGAAAGCCTATATTTTTACCCACACAGGTATCGCTTAGGGTTGTGTGTGAAGAAATATCTATATTATACTGTGTTAGTGGTCTAGACAGCACAGAAATTGCCATTGTTAAAATTTACTCATAGAAGACAGCATTTGATTGCAACATCTTTAGCACAATTAACATCCCTATAGCTCTTATTTAGTTGTCTGTTTTTGCATGGTCTCCCTTAGGGGTTAAATAAAGCCGGAGCCACGCCAAGATTGGTCTCCTTTAGGGTGTTAATTCTAATTTTCCGACGAGCATCCCCGTCACTTTCATATGGGAGTCCCCCCCCCCCCTCCCCGGGGTTCAATGATTCTTACCTGGTTGGTTCTCATGTGAAATGGAAAATTTATATTTGCTGCAGATGGTCTTGTTATCAACTGTCGAAGTATCAAACACAAGAAGACTTTTCAGTGACAACAAGCAAAATTCAGTCTTAAGATTAATTAACCAGGGTGTCCAAGGGCACTAAATAAATTAAATTATACTTTTATTATGCTTTTATCAGGAAGCTGTTTTTCTTCAGTTTCAACCTTTTTTCTTTATTTTCTGTCTGAGGTTTCATGCAATCCAAAAATGCCATCGCAGTTTTGTAGTGCATAAATTGCTAGCAGTCCCTGCGAGCAAAAGCCGAAAGCACGAGCTATCGACAGAGCGGCGAGACTGGAGTGAGGAGAAAAAACGAGGAGCCTTTCCCCCAGTCCCCCTCCACTCGTTCGCTATTTTGCACGCCCTCTTGACTATCCAAAAAGGGCCTGCTAGCGGTCCCTTTCTGGATAGTCTCGACAAACATTTCAAATTTTTATGCAATGTTTAGAATGTAAGGAGGAGGGAGGATTGATGAATTTGAAAAGAAATTGAAAGAAAAAGGCGATTTAAACTGACTTAAAATTATAATTTATAGTTTAATAATAAATAGACAGAGATCAAAACAGTTTGCTAACTTGAAACATTCTCATGTCAGGGTGGACTGTCTGGTGGTGTTTAAAAATTATCCGGCTTTGATTTCTATCTTATCTGTAAATCACATCCTAAAAAAGGTCATTAAATATTTTAAATGACTCATCCTGAGCTTCAAGAATAGGTCTTAATACATCTATGCAGTACTTTTCTCTACCAGTTCTTTGTTTTGAGTACAAGACTAAAAATGAACTAATCAGATTTAGTTTTGTTGCAGCTGAGTTCAAAGGTTAACAAAATTATAAATATAACTATTTGTCAAACTTACAACAACAATGGTGCACGACTTACCAAGAAAGCAGAGTGAGCAAGTATAGAGATTGCCCAATCAATACCATTGATGATTTGAGCCCTGGTGATAAAAACAGAAATTAACTCCTGTAAGCACAAAAATGCAGACTGCAGACTAGGTACAAAGTGCAGACTGGGTACGAAGATTTTTCTTTGAACCTGGTTCCACCTGCTTGTAAAGCGCATTTGATTATATTCATATAGAAAATGCGCTATATAAGTTCTAAATTATTATTATTATTATTATTATTATTATTATTATTATTAGTATTATTATTATTATTGTTGTTCTCATTTCTAATTTCTTCTTTAAGGACCTGTGTCCAGCGCACGGGGGGAAATTATGAAGGGCAGTATTGCTCACTTCTTGACACTCATACATACACTTTACATCATTACTAATTTCATTACAGAGTGCTATGCGGCACATCACATTAATTAGTTACGATACACAAACTGCAGACTAAGTACAAAAATTAATGCAGACTAAGACCAAAACAGTATATTACACTAAAACCGATATAATTTCAATCATAGAAGAAACAGCGCAGTCATGAGTCAAAAGTCACCAGAGTCAGTAGTGTTACAGCTACATGTACAAGAATGCCTATTCACAGTGATATGTCACTTTGTAAGCTCCTGTGTGCAGAAATGCAACAGTTGATGAAAAAAATGGTCAAGAAACTTTATGTCTCAAGATGTGTTAGGAAACAATATTTACAGTGTGACTAAGGAGACCACGAAACCTTTAGAGTTATTTGTAGAATGTTCACTGTGCAAGATCAAACCACAAGACAAAAACACAAACCAGAAATTTTAATTACCCTCATGGCTTGCAGTTTGTTCATCTTGTACATCTGATTGGTTCTCCTTCCCGACACAATAAACATTCCACAAATAATGTTATTGTAGTGTCCATGGTTTTCTTAGTTGAGTGTTTAAAGTTTGACTTTCACAACCTCCAAGTAAAAATAAAAACCTTAAAATATTTGAATCTTGGCTAACCTTTCCCATTTTGGTATTTTGAATGTTGCAATCACGACAACAATTGGTCCAGCGAGAAACCTGAAAGAATAACTGCTTTTTAGAAAGCTATGAAATGAAATGGGAAAAAACAAAATAATTATTATAGGCAGTGAATTGCAATATTGTCAACTTGTATAATTTCAGCATCACTCCTTTAAAGAATAAGTGTTGCATGGGGTATGCTTTTTGGTATGCTTTTGCTTTTGTTTGGCTGTGTTGTAACAAATTCAAGCTGGCTTAAATTCAGAGTAGATATTAAAATGTAAGCAGAAGTTCAAACCATTTTAATCACACCCTAAAATAAGAAACAGACCTGTACATCTATTTATTTATATATTTTGATTTTTTACTGAAGAATTGAATTCAAAGAATTAGCATTTAATTTGAAGAATTTACCAGTACAATATTTCGTTCTTTTTTCAAAACAGCCTTTAGAATTGACTGATTCAATAAAATTAGTCAGGCATTCCTTGGTAGACATGTATGCATACTCTTGCCAATTACTTAATCAGTGCCTACTATCCTTTATGCTCTCGTGATAAAACATTGAGAACACAAAGCTTACCATCCCGTGTAGAAAAACCAGAATGGGTAATAAAAATTGCACTTGTTAGGGAAATGCTTCAGAGTAAAGAACGTCCCATAACAGAACCACAGCCAAGCCTGAAATGACATGATTATGGATTATAATCATCAGGGTTTATAAGTATAAATTATATAGTGTGGCATTGCAGGTTTATTGCATAAAACTATTGGGGCATACAGTAAAATTTGCAGTGGCACTATGAGCCCCAAAGTTTGTGCAAGGCCACTTCAAACCCAACACGCAAGTTTTTGGGAACATAATAACAAATTATGATGATGATGATGATGACGATGATAACGCATGTACTGTATGTTGGAGCAAATTATAAAAAAGGTACATTTCCAAAAAAAGAAGATGACCGTGGAATGTTTTTTTCTTTTTGGTTAGAATCTGAATTTTTTTTCATAAGGACTTTTTTGGTGTACCCATCAAGGCTCCAGTTTGATTTATCATTTCAGTTACACTACACTTCCAGTTATAGCCTGTTCCAGGCGTTCACATAGTGGAGCGCAAGCAAAAATTAAACATCGCACTCCACTATCTGAATGCCTGGAACAGGCTATTCCAGTTACAAAAAGGTTGCATGCAAATCTGGATGCTGCCTAAATCTTTAATGTCCTTTCTGTAAAAGGGATCCCAAATCCTACTGCGGTATAATTTCCCAACTTGAACCTTAAGAGGGAAAAGTATGCATGTTCCTTGCAAGTTTTTTAGGGAACTCTTTCAAAGTACACTTGAAAAAGACAAGGGTTAACTATTTTGGCTTTTTGCCAAACATATTTTTATGTAGGTTAAACGTTATTTTTTAATCAAATTAAATCAATGATTCAGGCTTTAACAGGTTAACATGAGACAATACTCACAATCACTCTCAGGACACAAATCCCAATGCCTGCTGCACTCTCATAGATATACAGAACTTGACCAGGGTCAAAAACCTTGACAAGAGAAAAAGACAGTTTATTATTGAACTTAATACTCTAGGATGCTGAAAATTTATCTCTGCGGTAGTGTAGTGACAGATTGGTTAATGTGTCAGACTTCCAGAATAAGGATCACAGGTTAGAGTCCTGGGGCCTGTTTCTTGAAAGTACCGGTAACTTTTCGGGCCTGGAGCTATATTTTCAAATCAAAGCTATAGAATGGTGGTGTAGCTTTTAGCACACAAACCAGCTTGATTTGTTTTGTTAACCTACAATTTACTGCTAAGCTTTAAAAAGCAACAAAATTTGATTCTTTAAGGCAAAACTTGTGCTCATAAAAAAGCTTTACGGGCCTGAGAAGTTATTGGGACTTCAAGAAATGGGCCCCTGGTCTTTGCATTAAAAATATTGTGATGCTTTGTTTGACAATAAAATTTGCTTTGCATTTTTTGGCTCTCTACCTAGGTGCAGAAAGAAATGCATACCAGCATAACATTGGGTTGTTCTAGAAAATAATTATCTACATCCACCTTATGGACGGTCACTGGAAATTCTGAGGGGGTGGGAGTTTCAATAGCCAAAATTTTTTACAGGAAAGTGTGAAGCTTAACTGGAATTTCCAGAGGGTATGTGGGGGGGGGGGGGGGGATGAAGTTTCAAAACAAAAAATCTTCCAGGTGGGGCAGGGGACAGGTGACTAAACAGTTTCTGAAACAAACAACACATAAGAGATCAAACCATCTTAAACTCATTCATAATTTGGTCAAGTTAAAATCATAAGCACAACAGTTTGGCAATTTTGTCTCTTCATTTTCTCATTAATTAGTGATTTGTTTGCAAAGAAATTCTGTGTAAAACAGTTGAGAGTGTTTCATCAGGATGTCCAACACCTCAAATTTTGCCCAACAAAATGCTGCTGAGCTTCATTTTTTAAAACTCTCTTCTTGGCTGTTTCTTGTCTTTGATATTTCACTTACAAAATGCTGTGATGGACTAGATTTGATTTGCAGTTTTCAATCACCTTATATTTTATCCTTACAAATATACCACTCCTTGATCAATTATACAGATCAGGAGAATTAAGGAAATAATTGATCAAAAATAACCATGCCCCAATGTTTATAATGCAAATTCTCCCAACTAGTATAGTACATAAGAACTGTATGGGAAACAGTGAGGAGAATATACATGTTAATGGCGGGACTTCAAGGGTTAAATGTTTAAAATGGAAATCCTCGATAATCATGTTTTGAACAACCCAGCCCAGAGCACAGAAATTTAAACTTTAGATCGCTGATTCACTAATGTTGTGGCAATATATTATACTCACAGCAGCTTCATAGAAGAAGAGGATGGCAAAACACACAGTGTACACAGTACCAAAGATACTGAGCTTGATTTGACCAGCAGAACTGATGCGCCCTCTGAAAACAAACCAGCCAATGATGGTGAGATTTATATCCACAGTTAATCCCTTCTTGCACATGCATTAGAGCCATTTTCAATGAGTATTCTCTGAATGGTCAGAAAAACTCCTGTCACTTTCTCAACCAGTCAGAAAGAAAACAAAGACCAATTTATTCTTACTTGCTCACATGCAATTTACTACACTTGATGCTAGTTTCATGTAATATATCAAACACGAGAAAGAGTGTTTCATCAGGATATCCAAACACCGAGGAGTGGGTTGAAAAAACGAGGCGCAGCCGAGTTTTTTTAACCGACTTCGAGGTGTTTGGATACCTGATGAAACACTCTTTCGAGTTTTTGATATGGCTTCTCAAACCATTCATAATTCTTGGAGAAATTCGAAGCAGAAGTTCGCAAAACTTTATGCTAATTAAGATCCGGTTTCCAAACCACCATCACGGTAGTGATTTCCTTTGTTTTCTCTTTATGAATTATTAATGAGTTTGAGAAGTACTGATTGGTTAATTGTATTAATTGCACCTGCCGTGATTAGCCAGAGTGATTTCCTTGGTTTTGGCTGTATGATGCTCTATTGAAAACTGCTCTATCATTATATTCCTTTATTATGGCCCGACCTGAAAATACCGCTCAAGTTACCTTTTGATCACCCTCCACCGTTCTACTTGCTATAGTGAGTTTCTATTATAGTAATACCTATTTAGATGACTAGGCCAGGAAAAAATAAAACAATAAAACTTAATTCACCTTAAAAATTAAAAAAGGAAATATTATTCCTTACGGCCATTCTGGTTATTGCAAGAGGTGTTTGTTTGATATTAAACCTCAGTAATTAACATTTTCTTGGGGTTATATTTCTGGGACTTTGACAACTACATGAACAGAATAGAGATTATCTGTTCAATTCAAGTGTGACTGTAATTAATCCTGAGTTTCTTGACAGTTTTCGTTTAAAGGTGAAGCCTGTAAGACTACATTAATGTTGAGATAATTTGCTTTTCCTTACCTTGTGACAGTCCATCCTTTTGCCATCAAAATTAACATGACTAGAAATATAACGTGTGACACAAAATGACTGCCACGGCCTATAATGAAACATGGCGCAAGAAACAGTGTCAATAGAATGAGCACGCAGTTCATAGTCCATTTGATTTCATTGTGGCATAGGTAGAAATAACATCACAAACAAAACAAAAACACAAAGTGTTACAAACAGTTCCCAATCACATTAAACCTTTTTTTAGGGGGGTGGGGTGGGGAGGGCTCCCACAAGCAAGTGCTGGGTTTTTCAATGGAAACCCTACAGGCTACAAAAATCTCATTGTAAGTTGGTAAATTAGGGAGTAACGGGAATGGCTTGAATTCATATTCACATGTAAAAGGAACCAATTCTGTGAGTCATTTCACCTGAGTGATGAACAAATTTTAAAGTGAAATGAACCATCATTTCACAGTAAAAGTGATGGTTCATCCAATTTCATTTGGAATAACCATCTAAATTGTATGCAGTTATATGATATTAAATAAATCTTTAACTAAGTTACCAGCCCCAAGCTTAACAGTCTTGTCTTGTTAGCATTTTTTTTGTTAAGCAGTCAACAGTCCTGTTTACAAGTGCAGGCTCAGATGGCACGTCACCATCATGTTGTAGCCTGACACTCTTCCTTCGAGTCTTTTGGTATGTCTGTTAGCGGTTTATCTATGGAGCCTTTCCCCCTCCCACCCCTGCCCTCTTTTCTTCGTCCTTCCACTGATCCAATCAGTGTGATGGGTGCCTGGAATGGGGGCTCATGGCTGCATGGGTTGCAGGGTTTTGCCAGCCATAGGGGCGGTATTCTATCTAGGGGCTGGCTGGCCACAGTGGAAGCCCCTGGATGTGCCAGGCACCCACCTTCCACTTAGAGAGGCAGTTATTAATTGATGATTTCACAATTTCAAGCTCTGTTGGCAAATAATTATTATTAAATAACACCCACATAAACCGTTTATTGGCTTTCTGCAAGCCTCTTTGATTTCAGATTTCAATACTGTTCTGCATCTCATATACAAATGAAAAGGCAACCCACTTCTCACTGTGGTGTTTTCAGCCTTTATCAACCCTTAACTGAGTGTCCTACAACATGCTTTTCTTACATGTAATCAACCCATAGCAGTGGAGGGGGACAGGGGGGCAGTAGCCTGGCAGAAAAGGGGGCCGGGAGGTGTACGGGAGGCAGGGGAACAGGGGGCGGGAATTCAGCGGGAGAAATTGGGGAAAATTATGCAACATTATGCAAAATTTTGCAGTCAAGAAAGGGCAAACAGGTAAGAGCCAACAAAAGTAGGATGGGAAGCAGGATTTAAGGGTATGGTAGGCAGGAGGCTTAAACCCCCCTGTCCCCCCTCCCCCACACACACACATAGCAAATTTTTGTAAGACTCATCTCAGCAATCTTGTGTCAAAATATCCAATATAAAGTTACCATGTTAATTTTAAAGGCATTACAAAATTTGTTATTTAATATTAAATGCACCATGAGCTATACATACCTACTACTTTAATTCCGTATGTTTCATATCCACTTTTTCCAAATTTGTCATAGTATATGAGGTAGAACATTAAGCTTATAACTGGAAAAGAAAACAGTAATACAAGTAAATTAAACTGAATGATTTCCTTGCTTTCTCGCCCTACTATAAAAATCAAATTGAAAAGAACAAATGAGAAGAAATGAGTGGGGACAATTCAGCCTAGTTCTAGTAATATCATCAGTGTTTTTTCCCTGGAAGCAACACGCCTTCAAATTTGGTGTTTTCACTCCACTGACAAGGCACCAACCACTATTTCGATTTTCATGTGACATCTGGTTTTATTTTATCACTGATGCCCTACGCTTCCTGCTTTCTGGGTGTTACTAAAATGAGTGACGCAGTAACAAGTAATAAGAAAACAAGAAACGGGAAAAATTTTCCAAGGGTAAAACATAGAAAATGTTTTCTATTCATTTTTTTTATTTGCTTTCAATTTGTTTCCTATTTTTTACCCTTGAAAAATTTTTCCTGTTACTTGTTTTCTCGTTACTGAATTACTTGTTTTAGTAACACCCATGTTCCCTAAGTGCTTAATGACAATTGCCATTGACGTTTAAATGTTTTGTAAGACATGCTACCAGTACTTCATTTGGAACTGGGGTCTTTTTGTATTAGTATAAATTCAACACATACACAACACCCCAGTTATAATGTCCAATGGGCTTTCTTATTAATTTTCTTCTTATTTCTTCTTCCTTTCCTCCACTTTGGGATCCTCATTCCCACAGTGCTGGAAATAAATGGTAGACACCAGACATTCTAAGACCAAACTTCTGAAATGTCCAGCCAGTTTTAAAAATTTCTGTGACAAAGTGCCTGTGCACAAACATGGCCAAGATTTTGTCTACAAGATCTTGTTACCTGGTCATTTGTACCAAAAATGCATTCAGAATAAGAAGTCAAACTGTTCTACCTTTGTTTTGCCACAAAACGCCTCCTTGACTTCAGTTAAGTTGAATTAAAAATTGCCACACTGTATTACCCCACAATGCATATTTACAAAAACTATTTCACTCCCACTTCACTGTTACATTTATCAGAAAACAGGTCAGAAAATTGACAACCACTGCAGCAATTTTGGGCCGCCACTGATTTTTCTACTCACCAGCACTGTTATGGCTGTGGAGAAGAGTGGTCATTTTACATGTAGAAAAGACAACTAAGTCTTCTTACCTTCAAAGGTAACTGAAGCCATAAATAACTTGTATGAAAAGTGAAAGAGTCTCCGAGACGCTAGTATTTCTGCAATGTATATAAGTAACAAATTGAAACGATTAACAAAAATTAAACAACTTTAATTTAACTAAAATTCAACAACTTTAAAAGTAATTGTAGCCTATAAATCCTGATATGCACATGAGCTGTTCAAATTAGAAAATTAAAATTAAAATGATTTTTTAGATTAAATATGCTGTAAAAGGTGATTCTACATTGAGTCTGAGGATAAAGTCCTAAAGTATGACCATTCAAATAAAAGCTACTGAGCAGTTCTTTCCAGTGTATATTAAACCAACACATCCAAATTCCGATTCGATCTTGGAGGTGTCTCTAATTAGCATTATGTGCAACATACCATTGACACCTAAATAAAGTGATTTATTTTTCATTTTTTTTGATAATTTAATATTATATGCTTTACAAGTTAGTTCTTACTTTTGAGTCTGTGGATAAAATCAAAAGCTACACAAGTTACACTAGTACTGGTGCTTTCCTGTGGTAACTTGTTAATTATGATGTTCAAGGTGGTTTTTACATTTGAGTCTGTACATGAAATTCTAATGAGGTCATTCAAATGAAAGATACTCTATTTTAGCAACATTTTCTTGCACGGCTGAGGTGATTGTAACTTTTGAGTCCATGGGAGGTTGGTTCTCCTATTAAATACAAACCGTAACCATTAAGCAGAATGTTTATGTGATGCTTCTTCCTACATACTTGATTGATTAAGTTGCTTTAGAACTCTTTTCACCGAACTGCTTGAATAGCATAACATTATACATGTATGAAGATAATTTGGTCATTACTCTTGGGAATGCTGGTATCTTGAGTTAAAAATTACTGACAAATAAGAGTTTCTTACTTGCTACGTAGGCAGAAAGTAGCCATATAATGATAAATACAACAAAGAAACCTATATCCATTGGAAGAATATCTGTAGGAAAAAAAAAAGGAATTGAAGGAAGCCATTAGAATATTAAGGGTGAAGCACTTTTGAAAACTGCAAGAAGGCAGGTAGCAGCCTAATGTAACAAAACTGCTGCATTAGGCAACAGTTTTGACAGCATGCTGATTCTACACAGTTCACTTAGAGGCAAACATTTCCCTTGGAAATAAAGTATGACAATTTTAAGTGGCCACCGAAAAACCACAAATTTATCTTAAAAAATACATACATCGCTCATCTGCTGAAAAGTGTTTTCCCCAGTAGTTTTCACCATTTGTCATCTCTAGTCTGTACTTTATTAGAAGTCCCTGAAAATAAAAAACATGTTATGCAACAGCATTAAAACTTATACTACATTATCATTTTTACACCTTTCAAACATTTACTCCTCATACTTGGATCGTTTGTTGCCTCTAAGTTAGAAATCTTCACTTCACATGTTGTACAACTGGCAACTACCTAAAGTAACGTTGCATTTGAAAACAAATAATTGATACCATACAATTCTTTTGGTATTTTATTGTTTTTACTGCAATGCTTGGGTTTTGATATAACAGTTTACTTAAATCAATATTAAAGGAAAGAGTCACTAATGGCACAAAACATGCACACACACATGCAGTCTCAAACATAGACACATTGCTTTACACCTTACTTTGAAAAGTATTAAAAAAGCCCAGACACAAGTGAATAAAAAATTGTTTCAAGCCTAGTAGGAAGCATGGCTTGAAAGAAAAATTCCCACACATGCCTGATGTGCATGACAAAATGGTCAAACCCAGGAAGACATTTCAAAAAAAATATTCAATGCAGGGCCATAGCCAGAAAAAAATTATGACTGAGGCAATGTCCATGGTCAAATTCTCTTCCTACGTATTTAGGGTGTTAAACGAAACAAATGACTGAGAAAACAAAAAATTTCACTGAGGCAAGTGCCTCAGTTTTTCTCATACTGGCTACAGCCCTGCAACGGAGAGTAATCACAAAGGACTTAGCTGTTTTCTCAAGCATGTGCACGACAACAATATGGCAAATTCAAGCTCAGCCACTATGTACATATAAGTGAAACAGTGTGAATGCTAATATTATCAATGAACATAATCTTACCTTAGGTGATTCACAGTTACTGAGTGCTATATACCACCATCTCTCACGATCTGACTTGAAACGCCGATCCCCTAAAAACGACCACAATTACCAGAACAAGTTAACCAGCTATGTACCAGTACTAAATGTACAAATATTAATGCACAACAATTTCTCAGAAAAAATGTCCAAAAACAAAATATGAATGCTGGTTATAACAATAGGAAGTTGTTTCTAAGAAGGGGGATCATGATACAATCACTGTAAGAAACAAGTGACAAACAATTAAGCCGTGGAGGAGGATACTGAGGTTTTAAGTGATAAGGAGGTGTGAATGATTTCTTTTAATTTAACATGTGCAACTGTGGAACTTTTTGGGGTTTAAATTTTTGCTCAGTACTTTTTGGATAGTCATATTCTAGCAAGAAATTTTGGGGATTTTAAGTTTAAGGTTATAATACATTCATGAACTTTCTGGCACTGACTGTGAATTGTAAAACAACGTTTACAAACAAAACTTGGTTATTTCCAGTCTTGACTCTGGGTATTTTTTGAAAATGAAAAGGCATGGTATTTTTTGCTGGGGGAGGGGGGGGGGGGAGGGGGACACAGGTGGTTTTTGGCTGATGGCTATTTGTTTAGTAGTCAGGTTTTGACTCACAAGCCTGGGGGGGGGAGGTACTCACTCAGGTGTATTAGTAATGGCCATGGGGAGGTGCAAAGGCCTTTCTGGGGTTTGAAATTAGATATTAGCACCTTTTTTGGGTTAGAAATTTTCTAGTGGACTTCCTTGGGTTGAAAGATTTTGCCAGTACTTTGTTGCCCCCGCAGGGTTTTGGCCCAGAGGCCAAAACCCGAGGAGGCAGAATTGAAGTCCCCACATACTGTAATCGTGAAAATTGTTGTATACCAGATGAAATCTCGACTTGAACAAAGGTGAGGTGCGCATGGTGCTGTCGGAAAACCGCAATATTTAAGCAAGCTAAACGAAGCGAAGTGTGGACGTCAAATAGATTTTACAAGACTTGAGTAAACGCTACAGTACGGTACATGTTGTTTTAAATGTTGATTTGCCTTTCAAAAATTGTTTAACTGATCGTTTTATCCAGGTTGCTATGATTTTTGCAATTTTGTTCACAAAGCGGCTCCAATTTTGATCAACTCGTCGTCACTAACTGCACTATTAAAGTCATGTCTGCAAGAGTTACATGCGTGTGTCCATGCACACAAGAAAATCTAGAGTTTTTCGCTACTAAAAGCAAATGTATTGTTTATTTGAATACAACTCTTGGCTGGAAAACCTTTTTTGTTGATTATTCTGTCCATTTTACATAAGTGATGGTGAGATTTACGAAGCAACATAACGTTTTGTAAACACGGACTAATTTGCATAAACGAGTTGAAATTTGATATACAACAACCTGTGGGAATGGGAAATTTCAGCAATTTTCATTTTCATGGCTGTTTTCTGCCTAATGCTTGATACGTAACCATAGGATATTTTAAATTCACTTGAGTAGACAAAATTTATTTTATGCGAAACTCGTGAGTCAATGGGTTAAGTAATTGTTGCATTTCTGTACGTTTAAAAAATACATTTTCAGCTAGCTGTGCATGTTCTTTATTATATTATTTGTATTTGTATTTCTTAAACTGAAGGGAAGTGAACGAGCAATGGATACACTAAATACAAAGCGTGAAACACAAATAGTCAAGTCCAGTGTAGTTGACATTCCCTGGGCAAACTCCTTCAACAAACTTTAATTGTTGCCTTGTTCCGTTTTTATAAACATTTTAAAAAACCGTTTCAGTTGTGCAAGTCTTGACAGCAATACATGTATATTTTGTTATTTGTTTGTGCTTATTTTACCTTGACATTATTAATAAAATTATAGAAAAGTGGGGGCAGCTGTAGTGACAACTATTACTAGTTTAGGGTTAATGAAAAGTGTGCATATACCTCAGGGTTCAGTTTCATTTACAACATAAAGAAAGAAGGGTGGAAGTGTAAACTATCTCAGATTCTCTTGGTTTTTAATGTGCAGAATAATTTTTTTTTGGGGGGGGGGGGGGGCTTTTCCACTGTACCATTGGACTTTTTATGGGTGCAGTTATAGGCTAATGGAACTTTTTTGGGTATAAGAATTTGGTCTCATTCACACCTTCCACTTACTAACATACTTGGGTTGACCCTCCTGGGATCACAAGGACTTTCACCAGCTGAAATATTTGCCTCATTGGTACCTCTCCATCTCATTTGATCCTTTAAGCCCCAATATTAGTGACAAGCATCTCATTTCTCTTTACAGAATTACTACTTGATCAAACATATACAGATCACGAGAATAACGAAAATGATCACCAAAGATAAAATGTCTTGATTTTTAATCAAATTCTCCTAACTGACAACATAAGAAATATATGAAGAATAGTCAGGAGAATATGGAAGAATAGTCAGGAGAATATGGAAGAATAGTCAGGAGAATATGGATGTTAATATGGATGTTAATATTGGGGCTTAAGGGGTTAAACCCAAGTATCCTGAGAATGAAGAACAACTGCCCATCTTCCATGGAAAATAATCATTCCTACCATCACAAATGAGAGTATCTACACCAAGCGATTCCTGCTTTCTGCATCCAGACCAAATGTAATTGGTTGTGAGGTTAATAACTTGGTTATTTCCTCTGTACACTTTGTCTTCTCTATCAATGCATTTCTGTCAATTAAAAACAAAGATATGCATTGAGGGGGCTATTTAACATTCAGCGACATCTGACAGTTAATGGCTATCCTGCACAATAATTATCACTATTGCTAATTTCTTCCTTGTATTTAATCTTAAGTTGAAAATTGTAATTTTAAATTGTCTGTCATGATACAATATGGGCAGATAAAGTTTGCACCGACTTCAACAAACTGAATATCTGAAATCCTGAAAACCTGGCAACAATTTGGTATGGCATGTCTCTTTTTCGGGAGTTAAAGGTTTCCATGGCAACCACGTTTTCATGATAATCAGCATTTCGTGAATTAAGCAGTTGAATTTATTTCTGAATCGGCATTTTTTCAGTACTGAAAAGTTGTTAATTAAATTCAGTTTTGACATCCCGTGGGTATCGTGCATGTGCTTGCCAATTGAAGAATTCAAAGAACTGTGTTTGGCAACAAGTTGATGCAGGTGTCGGTTGGTATAACCGACATACACCATATCGCATAGACCACATTTAAATAAATACACAATGCATTGTTGGCTGATGATTTTTGGTTTCGGTTCCCTTGTTTTTAACACGCCTCCAATTTTTTGGCTCGTGAACACAGGTTGCAGACGCACACCAATTTTGCTACTCAAGGACTGTAGCTGTTTCCTTGCACCGTCAGCTGATCTTTGATCCTTAAATGGGATGGTGATCATGATGGGTTCCTCACTACAATTTTCCTTTGGCACACTAGACCTGCTGTCAATGGCTTGGTTGTTTAAGAATCTCTTAATTATTGAATCGGTTAGGTTTGTTGGATAGCGGAGTTGTGTAAAGGTGGTCTTAAGAGTCTCACACTCCTCGGTAAACGCTTTCCATGTTGACGACAGTCGATATGCTCTGTAAAGCATCGTTTTTAACAGACCGACCTTGTAGCGGTGGTCAACGTGGCTGATGTAATGCAGGTAGAGCCCAGTGTTCATTGCCTGTCTGTAGACCCTTGTACTAAGTGTTGTGCCGTTCTTTGAAAGGCTCATTCCCAGGAAAGGAAGAGTGCTGTCTGTGGCAGTTTCCATGGCAAAATTTAACGAGGGGTGTTTGGAGTTTAAAACATCAAGAGGTGAACCCATGGCCATGCTGTCAGTTTGCTCATGAAGCTGACCGTCAAACTGGAAGAGCTGGTCTTTCACTGCTACTTCCAGGAGTTCAGTTAGTTGCTCTTTCTTCAATTTCGTGTTCCAGAAAGTATCCATACCCCCCCCCCCCCTCACGGAAGGTCACTGGAAATTCTGAGGGGGTGGGGGGGTTCAAAGGCAGAAATTTCTGAGGGGAGTGGTGGGTTCATAGGAAGCTCCTTTTCCAGAGGGTGAAGAAACATGAAAAAATTGAAAGCAATGCACGATTGATCCCAAGCACGAAGTAATACTTAGAATACGCAGGCTGTTTTGACCTTCAAAACTTTGCAAATATGTTGACCGAAATGCCAAATTTTGCGACTTTGATTTGTATGAAATTTCGGTAGACCTGATTTGCATATTCGCGTTTACAGAAAATTGCATGTCTCCTTGGCCTTTGGTGAATATTGCCCTGTTTTCAATCCTTTCAATGGGAATGTATTTGTTAAACAGCAAAGTTGTTTAAAGAAATACAAAAACATTTTTATCGCGCAATCCATCAAAGGGTTTTCAACCACTGTTCACTGGATATCATCGAGATAGAATTGTTGCATTACATAAACAGTGAGGCTCATAATTTGAAAAGGTCAGATTTCATGTGTTAAAAGCAGCCTTCACACGTCAAATTAACTGTTGGCCAACTTGTGTTGGCAAACTCAAATTGGTGCGTGTGAATGACACAACAACATGTTGGCAAACTGTTGGTGAAAAATAGAACTTGTCTCCATTCTCGCCAACTTTTCGCCAACAGTTTGCCAACATGTTGTGTCATTCACACGCACCAATTTGAGTTTGCCAACAAGAGTTGGCCAACATTAGTTTGACGTGTGAAGGCCGCTTTATGCAAATTTGATGCGTTTTTGAACTGAAACTAAAAGTTCAACCTATATTAGCTATTTCTTACAAATTCTTTTACAGTTGTCATTATCTTTGAGTTTCCATTTGAGCTTCTTACTATTTCAATTTTAAACAAAGGATAAAATGCGGGAAGAAAGGTTTGATTTGTTATCCCTCTGTGACTCACGGTATGCAAATTCACTTGTGCATAATCCCAGGAAAAAAGCTGCTAATTTACTCTAATTCTCTTTGGAACATCATGACCGTCGATTTTTAGACTAAGTGTAATTTACGTTCAACAGTTTCGCTTTTGACGGCAGGTTTGAGTGTGGCAAACAATTTCAATCCTCAAAATTTTAGCTTCGTTGTTTACATCGCATTCGGCGTGCGAATTATTCGCGGCAACCCTCGGCACCAACGTTAATAGAACGTTACAACACTCAGTTTAAACAAATTTTTGTGTAAAACATAGAACATTTCAAACTGGATAGCAAACATGCAAATAGTATAGAACAATAACAAAGTGTTATATGTGGAAAATGGATGTTATAATAGTAAATGTTACAACAAAAACCATGTTCGCGTAACATGGAAATTCCTGGGAGAAGGTGGGGTCATCAAAGACCCCCTTGGAACGGATATTCCTAAGGGGTGGGGGGGGGGGGGGGCTACAAACCAAAAACCTTCCGTGGGAGGGGTATGGATATTTTCTGGAACTACACATTGAAGCCCGTGAGTCTTATTGAACCAATCGTTTGTAAATGCTTTGTTTGCTAAGATGTGGATGGTTTCGTCAACTGGTATGTTCAACGATATTTTCCAATTTGCCGATGAAATCCAACAGATGCCTATCAACGATGGCGACATTTTGGTGTCCTATGATGTCACTGCGCTTTTTACGAACATACCAGTTGACCAACCCATCCACATCTTAGCGAATAAAGCATTTACAAACAATTGGTTCAATAAGACTCACGGCCTTCAATTGAAGAAAGAACAACTAATTGAACTCCTGGAAGTAGCAGTGAAAGACCAGCTCTTCTAGTTTGACGGTCAGCTTTATGAGCAAACTGACGGCGTGGCCATGGGTTCACCTCTAGGACCACTACTAGCTAACACATTTATGTGTTCCCTAGAGGAAAAATTAAAAGAAGATGGGGAAATGCCTAGCTACTACAAAAGATATGTTGATGATACACTCGCAATCATGCCTGGCCTCCAGGCGGCAACTTCTTTTCTTGATGTTTTAAACTCCAAACACCCCTCGTTAAATTTTACCATGGAAACTACTACAGACAGCACTCTTCCTTTCCTGGGAATGAGCATTTCAAAGAATGCACAACACTTAGTATAAGTGTCTACAGAAAGCCAACGAACACTGGGCTCTACCTGCATTACAACAGCCATGTTGACCACCGCTACAAGGTCGGCCTGTTAAAAACGATGCTTTACAGAGCATATCGACTGTCGAATTTTAAACAAGGATCTTTGCCACTCGTGCTTTTGCCATCTTACACACTTATGTTATAAGGTTTAAAGAAAAATAAAGGCAGTGAATTCAGGTATATTATCTGTAGACAGAGATTTCTGTTGGTCATCTCAAATTATACCACAGAACTATAAACATAACCAATCCAGAATATATGCAAAAACCAGTATACGCATGACATAACAAATCCATTGTTCTCAGAGAAAAAAAAAACTAAAAAATTCACCAAAAAAATACATCACATTGTCTCCAGTCTATTTGCAACCTTTGTCTCTCAAATCTGGGAACTTAACGTTAAGTTTTTGAGGAAGAAGGGACCGACAAAAGCAACCTGGCAAAGACTTGAGAGGAAAGGTTCGATGTGAAGCGTGCAACGGACACAGGCCCCATTTTGAAACTCACCTTACGGTAAGTCCACCTTATGTCCTTCACAGAATTTTGCCGTATTCTTACGTTTATGCTGGGTCTCTGTGGAAGATCTCAGTGCAGTAGACCATTTTGCTTTACAGTAGACCTTTTTTGAAAATTGAGTGTCTGTTTGGAGTTTTCTGCTTCTACATGTACTCTCTTCTACTCACAAATGAAGTACTTGCATACATGAATCTAGCTTTTGGTCACATATTTGTTTGCTTTGGAGGCAGTGTTTATGGCAGATGGAATTCTGAATTCAGAATCCAACACATGTAGTTGATAAGTTGCAATTTGCCAGGCTATGTTATTTTATGAACAGAAAACATGTCCACATGTGTTTACATATGGCTGTTATGATATTTCATTTACTATCTGCAATTTTTACAGACAACGGCAGTTTTTAATAATGTTGATAGAGACAAACATCGTCCCTTAAACCTATGCTACTTTTCTTCCAGGACTGGCGGATGTGCTGTTGACCTGTCGCCAAAATCGGGCAAGTCATTGAAGATGCAAATAACTGGTTTTCCTTGAACAGCCATGGCTAGGAATTCAAATCCTTAAAAGACTTACCACTCAAGACTGCTAGTGTGCAATAAAAACAGAGAAGGAATTTTCATGTTCATTTTGTTTAATTTCCGGTAGATAAGCTACCCCGCCATTCTCGTCCCCAGAGCCCACGATCCTTTTGGTCTGCGCAAAGGATCAAGACCTCTCGCAGGGGCCAGGTAACGCGCAAGCGCAATAGCTGCCCATTTTTGTAACCGATAGTAACCGTTATTGTTCAAATTTCTGAGGCTGCGTACAAAAGCCGGAAGTCTGTGATTCGCGGACTTCCTGCTTCGGTCCCTGCCAGAGGTCTTGATCCTTGGCGCAGACCAAAAGGATCGTGGGCTCTGGGGACGAGAATGCTACCCCGCATGTTGCAAGCAGACACTTACAGCTGTAGAATCAATGGCGGTATATGTTCGTTTTAATTCTTGTTTACATAATGTGAATTTGCCTCGCTCATGTCAGCCGAATTGTCGCTGTGTATTGTCACAAATATGGCCGGATTCTCACACAGCTAGACCAACCAAATGTAATGGCAGTACAAATGTTTCGTTCAACTTTCGCTTGTGTTGCCTTGCACGTGTCAGCCATACAACTCATGATTAGATTTTAGTTGCCAACTCTTCATCCACCATTTAACGTTTCCTTCGGTTGTCATTTGCTTGGACGCGTGATCCTGGCCCAGAAATGATGGATTCATTACATCACATGTACACCCTTTTTTGCATATATTCCGTATATTTGATAACCAGACTAAAATAGCATTTAAAAGTTCTGATGTATTTATGGCTACTGAATCTGATAAGTGGAAAAAAATATCAAGACCAGGACATTAATGCTCTCAACTTTAAATTTCTAAACAAGAGAACCCAACTTGCCATGGCCATATTCACTGGGGCCTTACAAACAATAAAACAGCAACAACAAAAAAACACTGAATATTTTAACACTGAATATTTTAACACTGAATACAAAAAATGTTGAGAAAACTGGTTTCCCAAACAGTCCTAATCTGTCAACCGAAATTGCAGACCACTTTTTTACAGCTGTCCTTATGCAATACTGTTAACAGCCATTAACCCATTGACTATTGTGCCACCCAAAACTGCCCGTAAAGGACCATTGTCCTTGTTCAGTTTGTGACATCAACACTTTGAGTGACAGCAGATGTTTTTGACAACCAATTGATGCACCAGGCACACTTCTAACAAAAAAGTACCTAAACTGAAGCGCTCACTTAAAACAGAGCAGGAGTTACACAAAGAAAAAAGGAATAAAGTTTCCTGTGAAATTGATGCAAAACTTGGCCCTAGCACAGGTTGACACTTCTAGTTGAAAATTTCCTCTTTCCTGAAAGCCTAATAGGTGAAATCTTTTCTAGTCCAAAGAAAAACATTACTATCAAATGGCCTACAAACTAAAAAAAATCGAATTGAGAACCAAAAGCAACGGGACTGAGTGCTAAAACCCAGAAAGATGACCTGGCATAGTCATCAAAATTTTGGAATTGTGCGCAAACCAAATTTGCCAAACATCCTTGGAAAAGGAAGAGAAATTTAGTTACCATGCTGCGGAGGAAATTATAGACATTTGGACCGGGATTTGAGCAGACAGGAGCCAAATTACAGTATCATTGCTTAAAATGGTAGTTTGTTTTTCTGAAAAAGGTTGGGAGTGAATGGGTTTATGTAGTTTTTGTTTTTTAATGCCACTAAACAGACAAGAATTATTATCACAAATTTTTAGTGATAGGCTAAAAGGCAAAATT
Organism: Siderastrea siderea; assembly: GCA_964030785.1. NCBI lineage: Eukaryota > Metazoa > Cnidaria > Anthozoa > Scleractinia > Rhizangiidae > Siderastrea > Siderastrea siderea. The sequence continues at coordinate 18,553,985 of OZ034975.1, forward strand.
AACTGACGATTAGAAAATTGCTTATTAGTATCTGATGTTGCAAATTTTTTATCACTAGCATAACAAATTTTCTGGCCTTTAAAAATAAAATAGTTGCCAAAATACAAGAAGAAATGTTGATAAGTACTTCATAACCAGCTGGTATCTGCACCTGGTGGGCTTACATGTTTCACATTTACGTCCACACAGAAATGAAAGTTTGCCACTAACGTGCAAAATACTGTCCTATTTTAGGCTGGAACTTTCTGCTTCGATTTACATCACACATTTAGAGTAAAAATTATTGCTAGCATCTGTTGTTACTTTGTCATTTTTTTCTGGGGGGGGGGGGAAGGGGATGGTAACTGTTTTTACTGTACAGCAAAATTTTTTACTGTTAGCAGCTACAAAATGTTTTTGTACTGAAAGCCAAACCATTTATGCAGCTTCTCAGTGTGACTGGAACAAGGTTTTGGATAGTATCATAAGCGAGCACAAAGCCACAATCGGCATTAACCTGTACTGGTATTCAAGTTGTATTCATGGCATAAATCACAAGGGAAAAATGTTGAAAACTTGTGTTGCAATTGTGCCAGGGTTGTGCTTATGTCAAGGCTGTTTCCAATGTGAATTAGGAATTCTAAGCTTGTGTCCAAACTTGTGCATTTGTAGGAAGTTAAGAATATTACTTCTGTTGATGATTAACACTGACTATTTTTGAGTAGTTTTGTTTTTTCACTTGCAAAATTCTGTTACCTTAACAAGTATCAATTTAATTTTCTTAATAAACAACAAACAAACCACAGAAACATTTAGGTACCTTCATGGACGATATAATGATTATGTAAAATAATTTTACTATGTGCCAATTATACCTTTCAGCACATTTTAACAGTTATATAAATCAAAGTGCGAAGAAAGTAATTTGAAGCCAGAAGGAAATAAGACATGTCAGTGACTCGTCAACTTAAAAAAAAAACATGAAAATTTGTAATGGCATAACAGCACAGGAAATTGAACAAAGTTTTCCTCCCACAATGTTTTGTAAATGTACTTAATCAGGACGTACCTAATCGATATTTTCGAAAATCGATAAAATTCGATGGTAATCGATCGTAATCGACACTAATCAATCGATTAATATCGGAAATTGATAGAAATTGATCGCTCGCTTTCTTGTGATTATTGATTTTGATCAACTTTTGTAATTGGCTATCGATTTTATCAATTTGATCGACAAATATCGAAAAAAATGGACGAAAATCGTGTCTATTCACTTTCGTAAAGTGTTCAGTTTCAGCGTTTGGTTGATCCTCCCTAGAATGAATCACAGCTCACTAGAACTAATAAACAGCAGCCCACACATATCCAATTAACAGCCCCTTAACACTTTATTGAAGATTGACCACATGATTTTAAATTTTGCTCGAAGGCTTAAAAGGATTGAACAGAAGCGGCCTATAAATCTAAACAACCCTTTGTGTTATGCCGTCATGTGTGTGTCCCCATGTTAGCGCTCGAAATTCTGCGAGAACGGGCGACAATTTGTCAATTTCTGCAGCTTTCTGTCACTTTTAATTTAGGCAGAGACTCTGGATATTTTTGCTGCGATTCTCGAATGCAAATGCGCTTAAAATATCCTTTGCTTTGTACGTTAGTTGGCAATATTCAATTCTCGTAAGTACAGCACATCTGTCAGACAGATGAGCACAGAGTACAGCGCCATAGGACTGCTGGGCTGGAATATTGCCTGAAAGTGATCCTGGAGAAAGAAAATTAGCAAATTTGCCTTCCATCTGCATTAGAGGAAGAACTTGCATCGTTTTTAATCTTCAAAGTCGATTCGAAGGTAAGCTTGAGAGTAAGTTTTGACGTCCCCCTCAGGAACAGCTTTCATCATTTTTCTGAGGAGATCAGATTTAAAGTATGGCTCACGTTTTTCATTATCAACTTTCATTGATGTGACAAAAAATTTGTGATTATCGATTTCAATCGATTAAATTGACTAATCAATCGAAAAATATCGAGAACTATCGAGTATTATTGATTAATCGATTAGCTTTCCGATGATCAATTTCCATCGATTAGGTACATCCTGGCTTAATGAAGGACCTAAACATGTGTAGCGATCACCATATGCAGATGTTTTACTTCAAGTCAAAACAAATTATATGTTAAATACAGAATACAGTAGTGGACGATTTATATAAGCCCTGTGTTATTTAACCTTCCGCCTACATTTTCACGTCATGAATACTTCGATCAGTGCGCTATTTAATTTCACCATTTATGAATCTCTCGACTAAGTACCTCTGTCAAGAAACCTTACCGAACATGACCAAAATGTAGGCATCAAAAGTTAAGTAATCACAAGTTTGTTTACATGAATGTCAAATCTTACCATGCCTGGTTGAGGGTATACTCTTGGCCACTGTGTGTCAAAATACAGAAAGATATTCTGCGTGGCGTATGACTGGTAAACAAAGAAACAAACAAGCTGTTAACAAGCGTTCGACTTCGAAGCAATATCTCGTTCCACTCATTCAATATCATGAAGTCGCTGATTCACGATTCGATCACACATTCTCGTACGTCTGAATTTATATGGTCATTAATGCTTGGGGAACACAATTTGGTGTCGGATCAAAAAAAAAAAACTCGAAATAAAGGAAGACTTTCTCCTTTGTTCTGTTTTGATTTGTTACAATTTCAAAGTGAATCCAAATTCTGTCGTAATGACCGAGTTTGGGTTAGCAGAACGCCACACGAGACCGAGTTGACTGTACACTCAGCGACAAGGAAATGAGCTAAATTCAACAAAAACGTATTCAACTCACCAAAGGATACTCAAAATGGTATTTCAGTTGTCCTATGGAATCCTTGTAACAAAATCTAGTTAGGAAAGCCCAGTCCTGTCAAAGAAGGCAAAGAAAGAACATGACGGGAAATCTCGTGAGCAAGCTTTTCAGACTTTGCAGTGCTTCGCATATTGCTTATTAACACAGGCTAATTCTGTACCTCTTTCGTGTTCAGTGTTCCCTCTACAATTTTTGGACACGTTCTTCTTATGTAAAGTAACGTTATACACAACGTGAACATCCAGCACTGTACTCTGCCCGCCATATTTTCCGTTCTATCAAATTATGGAAATTGAGAAAGATGATAAAGTAAATTTTCATTGTTTCCTTGTAATCTGCGTAGCCGCTACTAGGTAACCGTTCAAGAGCAAATAAACAAAACTTCCCTTCGGAGAGGGTATGGGGACATTGCACCTGCTTCTCAGGTTGATTAGATTGATTTGAATTTTATTTTTGCATGCGTTTCTTTCTAGAGAAATGAAAGGCTAAAATATAGATTGGATTGTTTGCTTTTCTCTGAACTTTGTTTTGAAAGTACGGGTACTTAAATGTTTCAAAGCTATCTCCAATTGAATTTTAACGAACAAATTCCTCGCGACGCTACAGTGAAATCACAAGCAGCTCATAAACAATACAGTAGGCGAAACCTTTCAAAACATTCACCTAGAAAATTATCTTTTCGTTACCAATAATTTGGAAGAGAATTTGTAAAACCAATGTTCTAACCTGAAAACGAAATTACAGTAAAACTCCACGGACCCCCTGATGATCTCGAGACCCGGTGTCGAGAACTGAAACCCTTACTGCGTGTTTTCCTTAGATTTATATTAGCTATCTCAAACGCGGTTATCTTGAGTTCCTCGCTGTCTCGGGGAAGGTGTCAGGGGCGCCAAACGAGAACATTTGAACAAAATGCATAAAATGCCGTTTCCTGTTCACCCAGATCGTCGTAGGTCTTTTTCGAAAAGATATTTGTATATTAGCTAACACAGCTTGTTCTGTTTTGTTTCTTTAACTAAACATTCAAGTCATAGAAAATGTCAGGGAATAGAATTTTATCCCCCAAATTTCCCGAGCTGCCGTTGGCGTTCAGCAAATGTTAGCTGACCTTCTTTCGCACTCTTAACGTCACGCTTGTCCCTTCAAAAACAAAAGGCAACAAAAGGAAATAATTTTGCGACCAGGATACGAAGGTTTGAATTAGCATTTCGCCAGAGAAAAGTCTAGTTTTTCTTCACGATTTACATCGAATTTCTGGCCTTCGCAATAAATATTCCAATGAAACGATCCGAGGAGCCCCGTGTGTTTCCCGCTTCGGACTGCAATTATCATGACTGACTGAATGAACAAGGAAAATACTTATTTGCGCTTAAACTGACTTGTATCTTAAAATTTTTTCAATTGGAAGAAACTTCATCCCACAACGATGTCGTTCGCCTGAGAGCTGACCCTGCCGGAGATGGTCAAATTGCCTTAATTGCACTGAACAGACACTTTAAAGCAATAGTATAATAAATAGCCAATATTGTTTATACAGACCTCAGAGGAGGGTCTTTAAGTAAAACTGATAGATCAGTTATCATAGTTTTAGTGGACTTCAGTTTTGTTAAAAATGCCACCCCGCCCCCCCTCCCCATCTCGAACAATTTTCCATTTCCCCTGAGAGTTCGAGATATAAACAAGGTTTTACTGTATGTACCTTGCCTGAAACTGTTTTATCTACAGTAAACTTGCAATTGTAACTTGTAACATTTTCTCAACAACTTTATGCAGGTCAATGTAAATTAGAGCCATAAATATAATTAATGATCGTCAAAGTTCGCGTTAGATCATAGTTTAAGAGCTGAGAAATACTCAGGATTTGCTTGAAAACAAAAATGTTATGCACAATGTGGATATGTGTTGTTGAAACTAAGTTTGGAGCAGGTGTTGGTGAAAGCAAATCGATAACGTGACGTGTTGTTCTGTGGCGCATCTAGGGGAGGGGCTCGGGTGGGGCACCTGTAAATGGACTATTAGCAGTAGCACCTAAAAATGATGGTCCAGTTTTGTTCAAAGACACTATACTAGTGAAGTGAAGCTATTAATAAGTGCCTTTGGCCACGGACCCGCGACCAGAAAAGTGTGGGTCCAATCATGGATTACAAATTGAGAACGTTAGGCCCATTTTTTTCAACTTCTGCGGTTGAGTCTTGCACAAATCGTTAAAAAGTTATTATGGTTTGCTTTCCTTAAGAAAATTAACTCGTTGTCTCCCTTTTGGTGTTCGAGGGACATTTTTTTGTGTGAACGAAGATATTAAATCATAAATTTATCATTGCTTCCCTGTGACATAGTCTTCGACTTTCTTACAGAAAAACTAAGTCCTGAAGGGCTATAAATAAGACAGTTTGAGCGAGACATAGGCAGCAGAACGCCGTTTATATTTTGACCAGTTCCGTTTTGGTTAATGGTAATATAAGGCCTTCAATATCTTTGTTCCATTTCATTTCCTGACGAAATTTTCGGACAGTTTCTGATTGATCACTGACTTTAATCAAAAGAGATACCAGTTATTATAATGCTGGAAAATGAGCGATCTATTGTCGAACAATTCAGTTCCATTGAAGTGGCCAAAGTATTAAGATAACAGATTCCATAGCACGGAAGATGCCTTGGATTTTCACTTTCGGTTGTTTTACTGGTACAATGTCCAATATTTAAGCTTACAAAATCCCACTGAGTACAAAAATTCTTCAAAAGTTTAAACTTTCAGACATAATTCGGATAGCTTCAGTTTTTCCTGAGGTTTAAATTTTAGGTGCGACGTTAAATTTTCTCCCGAACTTTTATAAATTTTAAAAGTAGCTCCAAAACACCACCTTAAGTTTAACTGCTCACTCGCGTTTTCCTTGATCCTCTGTGGCTCCGCTCAAAATCAACTAACTTTCGAAATTAAAAATGATTTTATTACAACAAGTTGTAGCATTCACATGATCGAAAGTTAGCCTCGAAGACAATAAGCCGTAAATGATCGGTCATTAAAAACTTTCCATATTGCTTGTAATTTTAATAATAATAATAATAATAATAATAATAATAATAATAATGACAGTATATCCATTTGAAATAGAAATGGCTCTTCATCTGTGAAAAAAACTAAAACTACAAAACTAGAAATAGAGCTAAAATTCATGTACATGTATAAAAACATCAAATTTAAGAAATTTAAGAAAAAGGTCTTAGGTCATGACATGGGGCATCTTGATTTCAAATAGTCCTTGCAAAGTTTACAATACTCCTAGTATGAATAACATATTTTCATTGCAAGAGTTGTATGAAATTTAAAATCTTTTTTATTGCAAGAGTTTGTATGAAATTTAAAATCTTTTTCACGGCCAAATCTGCAACTACTCTATATTAAATGAAAACATTTGTGGGAAAAATGCCTTTTAAAAGACTTTTTCGCTGTCAAAATTCGGCAAATTCGGGTGAAGTTACGGAGGCTCAAAGTTGACCAACATACCGTGCAATCACTGTCGGGCCTTAGTCTCCTGGCCGATACTCTACAAAAAGGCGACCGGTGTCACAGCGGATTTGGACCCCCCCGCGGATTTGGACCCCCCGGTCCAGATCCGCTAGCGGATTTGGACCCCCCGGTCCAAATCTGCTAGCGGATATGGACCCCCTCTCGCGGATTTGGACCCCCTTGAAAACAAGCGTTCTATTGAGTAAAACTAGCAAAACTGAGTGACAGGCATGTAAGACTCTCTCCTGTTCTTCCTTGTCATGCACCCATCTCTTCGGTGGACTATTCTCATTTGCGACGAAGAACAGCGCACCGTCGTCCAAGATAAATTTTTGGGCCTTTTTTCGTAGGTTTCGCTTTTGGTCCTTTGTACAGCCCTCGGGATACTGATTATCTCGGAGATAATAAAAAACTTGGTTGTATAATGTGGTCTCAGCCATCTCGCTCGAACAGGTCTCAACAGAATGATTATTAGACTAACTCTTGCGAGAAGTACTTTAAATACTTTTATTTAGTGTAAGCGAAGTTTACGTTTGTCAAAACAAAAGTTTTTAGTCTTTTGTTCTTTTGCAATTGTTTAATTCTATTTATGAAACCGCGCTAAGATAAACAATAGTATTTGACATCAGCTTGCCGCGGTAATTGGAGGGGCGGAGTAGCAAGCGTACTTTTAAAATTAGCTTTTTTTTCTCACCTTCTTCTCACCTCAAATTAAGTTTGTTAGAATAAATGGTAACAAAGGGAGTAAAAGAAAAAAATAGGATTTTAAAATCGCACCTTCTGTAAGAAATACCGCAGCGCGTGTTTCAGACACTTACAGAAGTTTTGTGGGTTTGCGGTAGCACTCCATTTACTGAACCGTAAGGACCCTTAAGCATGACTCTGGTATTTTCATTAAAATGAACAAGAGAAATCACTTTTCCTAGCGCGTGTACGTAATCACGCTTTTTGAGAAATTAACTAATCTAAGTTGTATAGTCAAGCAAACTTTTTTTGCAGGGCGCAAAATGCGTTTTCCAACCAAGAGGTGTTACTTTAAAAAGTAGCACCTCCTTTGTTAAACCGCCCGTTCAAACTATGTTGAATTCAGTATTCTGGAAAAATAATAACAACACGTATGAAACAAGATTTTAAAATCGTATCTTCTGTAAGAAATACCGCAGCGCCTGCTTTAACTACAAAGTTTAGAGGTCTGGCTGTTTGCCTAAAACGAACGGTCAATTTACTTGATCTAAAGTCTGACTCTACCTCTATTTATGAATTATAGGTTTGCAGTATTTTGAAAGCCAAACGAAACGTTTCTTCTTCAAGATCGAAAAGTGAAATTATTTCGGTACTTTATATGCGAATAACAGCGTGGGTTTTTATAACTACATAGGGGGTCCAAATCCGCGAAGGGGGTCCAAATCCGCTAGCGGATTGGGTCCCCCGGGGGTCCATATTCGCTAGCGGATTTGGACCGGGGGGTCCAAATCCGCTAGCGAATTTGGACCGGGGGGTCCAAATTTGGGGGGGTCCAGATCTGCTGGGACACCGGCACAAATTTTCACAATTTTAATAGTCCACAGGAAAGGCAGGCAAAGTGTTAACCCCAAGCAACTTCCTCTGTGTCCCTGCAGGTAGCTATAAACATCAGTGAAACGTGGTATATTAGTTCAGGAACTCCCGAACCTTTTAAAACACCATCTCAAGTTTATCTGCTCACTTGTTTTAAACGTTTAAATGAAACTGAACAACACCGCACCGCAGCTTTATCAGTTCCGTTTGGACCAATACATCCTCGGAGACCCAGGGGCAGATAGTGCATGGGGCGAGGGAAAGTCGGAACGGGTGAACAAAACATAGACTGCTAGCAGTCCCTTTCTGGATAGTTGAGAGGGCGCGCGAAATAGCCGAGCGAAAAAACTGGAGCGAACGAGCGGAGGGGAGCTCTCCCGCAGTCTCTTCTCGTTTTTTCTCCTCGCTCCAGTTTTTCGCTCGGCTATTTTGCGCGCCCTCTCGACTATCCAGAAAGGGACTGCTAGCAGTCTAAACAAAACAGTGGTCAAGGGCAGCAGTCAAGGGAGTTTTCTTTGCCCACTTTTTTGTTCGCACCATTGTTACACCATTGTTTTATTCAAAGGAACCCTGGACAGATTTTTTTGCTTATGTCTTTGGGAAGTCCTCAATTACCCTAGGCCGATATACTGAATTTATCCTCATGCTGAACCTTTTTTTGCGACTGACATTCAGTTAAAGTTTCACGACAAAACGTAAGATCACGAATTCGGGAAATAAGATTGCGTTCTCTGAAACTGTAATCTCCACTTCCTGACTCAGCTAAAGGACTCAAACAGGTCAAATTATGTTTTATAAACTGGGATATTCAGTATTTAAAAGGCCTCGAAATGAAAGGCGCATTTGCACGATCGGAAAATTGGGTCCAGAACCAATACGGGCCCCATATTTTCGCCTATGGTCCGGGTCCGTAGTTTGTCGATTTGGGACCATGAGCAGTTATGACACCAGGGGCCCGTTTCTCGAAACGCCCGATAACTTTCCAGGCCCGAAAACTATTTTAGGTGCACAATGTTCTCCAATAGCTCTACAATTTTTATTTAAATTGAATGCTAAATTTTAATCTTTGTAATTTCGTGAATCATATTGTTAAGTTTGCGCCAATAATTACCATTAGCTGATAAATAAATGAGCTCAAAAAAATACTTACCGGGCCCGGAAAGTTGTCGGGAGTTTCGAGAAACGGGCCCCAGAACCGAAAAAGCAGAGCTCCGCACCCATCTTTTGTGGTTCAAGCACTCAGCTGTGTGAACGCTTCTCCTGTCCGTACTCAATATTTTATTTGAAAAATGCCTGCAAGCTCCCAATAAACTGGCCCGTGCACCGATATTATAATGAGATTCTTTTATCCAACCCCTTACCAAAATATTACTTGTGTAAATGGTAAAAAATGTTTGCTCCGTACCACTTTTTTCACGAGTTTGGACCTAATTTCTTTAGTCCTATTAAATGCGATGATTAGTATGGAGAAACATGACTTGACGATTTTCTAGGGCTTTTGCAGCTTCTAGTTTGTTCGAGCAGAAAGCGTAAAACAGCATATTTATGAAATTAAATCATGGATATTTTTATACATGAGCAACGCATCTGACACTTTACGTCCACACACAGTTGTGAGCTAAGTATAATTAAGGCAGAATTTATTGAACTTGCATATTAAGCAATAACATAGATAATCTATAAATAAGTTATAAGTCGAAGTTTTTTGCTTTATTAATCAACCATACCCACCTTGACAAATTTATTTGATCAACAAACAAAAAGGGCTTTATTTTACTAGAGAGATGAGAAAATATTTCGTTCAGCTTCACAAAACTTCTTGATAGACGTGATGCCAAAAATTGCGATTTAATTTAACCAAAATTTATTCATGTACTTTCAGCTGAAGACAATTGAAAGTTGACTGAACGAGAAACCCATTGAAGCTGGGTCAAGGTAAGCTTTAATTTATTCTGTTTTCAGTTTTTAGCTCAATCCTCTGCCTGATGTCGTTAACCGCATATCCTTCAAGTTGCATTAAATAAAACGAAGGAAATTGAGGACAGATTTCCTATAGAAAGTCAGTGTTCAACGGCTTAGCAATCCAGGTAATTTTAGTTTTATTGTATCTCTTAAAATTTTTTTGTCGTGTAAACAAACAGTGGGTATTAAACGTGATTCGAACTCAGAAATATTCTTTTTACAGGATTTGTTAGTTTCAGCAGTTACACTGAATTTTTGCTTGGATATAGAATTTAAGTCAAGCGAAACAGCTTTCTTTCCGACCGTTTTTGAAGACAAATGAGACTATATATCATAGTATCTGAACTCATCCATTATTTTGAACAACAAAATAGGTATGATGTGTGTCATGTTGAATTTGTGCTATGGTCCTCTTCAACAATAGAGTTTCCAAACGTAAAATAATAAAATGCGGCAAAACAAGCTCTAATGTAGGTGGCAGGTTTTCGCTTCACGTCATGAGTCAGTCATTTCTAAATTTAAGTTCAGCGTAATTGACCAATTGCAATGGGTTTCTGTGTTTGATTTCAGGTATTTAAATTGAAGCGACAAGTAGAAGTCTAGTTGTACGGAAAAAATGAAAGAAATTTGAGCATGTGATGATTTTGCGGCCGTGGTTTATTTTACTTGCCTTGAGTTCGTCACATGATTTTGGAAAGCCATGTCGGGGTGAGTATACATGATTATTCCACAACATGTATTTTCATACGTGTTCATAGAGCCATTTCAAGTCTTCGTCGCCGTGAAGATAAATAAAATGAGAACAGATCCTTGTTTTATTTTATTATTATCATTATTTTTCGAAATCGTACAATATTTTAAAAATAGTTGGTAATTGATCACCTCACCCGAAAGGCAACGTTCTGTGTTGATAGATGTTGCTGTATACAAAATTATTTATATTGTAACGGTAGCAAGAAGTACGTTGTCGACTTTTAGCGGTAGAAATTTCATCGTTTTGGTTCAAGAAAAGGATTTAGCTTGATGCTGAAACCTTTTTCGTGCGCTAACAAGAGATTTACTTCGAAATCACAGTGGGGGACATGCGAGGCATACATCACACTCCAGATAAAGCTATTATCGTGCGATTTTTATTCAAATATTCACAGCGTGTGAATGCAGCTCAAAACCACGAGTATCGTACCCAGCAACTCGAAAAAAAGTTAATCTGTTTGATTTACATTTAAACTTTTCTTTTATGCGGTTCGTAAAAGCGGCTGGTTTCGTCGGTAGCTTTATGGAGGAGCAAATTATTCTGTCACGGAAATTTCGTTGTCCAAAAAAAATCAATTTTTCTTTTCTTAATTTTTTCAATCTGTTTCCTCCTAGAAAAATGGCTTACGCAAAAACGATGGAACAAAAAGCTGTTCTTTCTTTGATGGACAAGCTCGTTTGGCATATGATAATTTTTTAGCTGTTTGTCGCTAGAATAATTTATGATTGTCAGCTTTTGGAAACTTTGACAGATTGTCGGATTGCGATAGCAATGTCCACATTTTATTGTTGTTTCTTCGCTTTCCTAATATTTATATCTGAACACCTAATAGCAATTTTTCCTCTCGATCGAATATAAAGATTTGGAGGGATTTTCACAATTTGAGTTTCCGTGTATTCAAGTCAAGCGTGATAGTTGATTGGTTCACGGCTTGTTTCGATCAGTACGACGCGTAGATGTCACACATGTGAATGGGTTCTGGCATTGACCAATCAGCGAAGAGGATGGTTCCATTGACCGAGACACAAGCAAATTCTAGGTTTATTTTCGAATCTTTCCACCGAGCAAGACTGATCGATCGCTCAGGTATGATGTACTAGTAGACCTCTGTTGTCTTAGATTTCACTTATTCCCGTTTCATATCAAGTTTTCGCATGTGTTGTAGCGACATGCGGTCTTGCCGATCGTCCGTTTGCCCATAATGTTGTTTTGATCGAATATTGTACATGCAAATAACACGCAAACTTTTTTCTTCTGTCATATCATGTATCCAAATCGTAGCATCGTGAGACTTCGTTCTACATTTCCCTGTTGGACTAACACTGCGATATTGCCATTTCACAGGTGTGCAAGCGAAATCCTGAACGTTGAAGGTGAGTAAGAGAATTTTTACTACCGATAATTTTTTGTCGGCTGGACATGCCCGGGCTTATTGTAGGAAAATTTTTTTGTCCCATTCACGAGATGCCCATTGTACTCGCGAAGCGTAGCGAAACGGACTGACACTCTTTCTCATGAACGAAATCAAGTTTATCAGAGGAAAGAAGATTTCAACGATTTTCTTCTCAAAGTGGCCTCTGATAAGAAGTCGTATAGAAACTGCTCGTCCAAGGACTTTGTCAGCTGGTTTCGTAGATTTGGCAACATTTCTCGCGACTCTCGTAAGTCCTATGCTGAAATTTCTTTTCTATAATTTACGTTTGTTGTTGCTGCGATTTCATTGAAATTCATCGACGACCTAGTTTTAAAGCGGGAGTTCTTTTACATTTGATCCTAGATCGGTAAATCGCCAACTTACAGTTAAGTTCATTCGTTCCTACAACTGTAAGCGGTCCCTATTTATAATTTCGAATATTCATGTTTAATGCAATATTCAGTTGTATCCGGTGTCGACCTTGTTTTGCTCTCTTTACTTTAATATTTGTAGTTTCTTGTATAATTTTTTTGTAGATTGTTTGGTGTTGTGGCTTAACGGAATGTTCCTGTTGCCTTCACGAAATCTCACCCAAATCGGTATTTGCGATCGCGAGCCAAAGCCGTTTCTTTATTACAATTCTCGGATTGGCGTAGTAGCGATATCATGTTGTGTTTGTCACTTTCAGTTACCTTGAATTTATAATTACTACAGCCACATTTCTATAAATTAAAAAAAAAAATAATTCTGTCGTAAATGTAGGGCCTATAATTTGTGGTGAATCCTACTTTTAGTTAGATTGTTGACTGCGTTAATTTATAGAGCTCGGAAAATAATTTGACTATCAGTGCAGCTTGAAAAACAACAAATGTATATTCATGAGCTAAAATTGGCTTTGCTGTATACCAGATCTGTTTATCGACGTCCTAGAGATCTTGGTGCTCATTTTTAACCCTGGAAAATGATCTTTTCCCTTAGAAAACATGAATAGAAAAGGAAAGATGCGCCGTGGAAATCCCGCAAGAAAATCGAATGACCGTGAATTCATGGAGGATAAAGAGATAGGACAATGTGATAATCAAGACATTTTGAATGTAAATAATCAGCTGCCACGAAATACAGCGAAAAGAAATCTGTCGAAAGAAATTGAAGGTGAAACGGATCGTGACAGAATGAACTTGAATTCCAGGGAAGTAAAATGCAGCGCGAACGAAAATAATTTTATCGGCGATGCTTTTGTTCCACCGAAATGTGCAACGCCAGCTGTTTCCACCGCTCAAAGTTCGGAGTTTATTAAATCGCCCCAGAAAAGAAAGAAAAGTGTTGATGAAGGGCAATTTGGGAAGAAAATCGCAAATACTTGTGGTGAAATTCCGGGTGCAAATAACTACTTGAGCAGTGATAGTTTCCCAATGAAGAAGGACACATCATGTGTTGCTAGGCACCTTGCTTTTCTGGAAAACACCAGCACAGCTAATAATTTCCTTGAAGATGAAAACACCGACAGTGCAATATCGGATGAAGAAATAGAAGGAGCAAATGCATATGGTAAAGTAAACAATAAGCAGAGGACTCAAAAAGGACCGACCAGTGGGTGTAGAGTGGAAAACATAGTTTCTCGCACTCCAACCCCAACTCAACAGAAATATAAAAAGGGTGATATAGTACAGATGGAAAATGGAGTTCGAAAAAAATTCAATGGAAAACAATGGAGACGGTTATGTTCCAGAGAAGGGTGTAACAAGGAATCACAACGGCGAGGATATTGCTCACGTCACCTGTCATTAAAGGGAAAGTCACTAACAAAAGCAGTTGGGATTCCGGGACAGAAAAAAGGCAAATTACATGGAAAAGAACTCACTTGGGAGTCTGGAAATGAAAGCGAAGGAAGTGTAGAGGGGGAAGTATCGAGCAAGGGATCAGGTGATCATAGCAACCTGAACGATAAAGAAGCTGAAGCTGCGTTCTCGCTTGTTTCACTCAGCAATTCAAGGTGTGCCACACCTGCACTCTCTAACCCTGCCACACCTTTGCCCATTTCACCTGGACCTGGTCAGAGTCCATCTCCATCACCCTACAGCTGTTACGCTAATCGAAGTACAACCCCAGGCAACCATCGGTCAGTTACTCCTGTGAGAACATGGACAACAGCAACACCTCGTTCTGGGAGGTCATCAAGTGCTGAGCTCCTTTCACCATTCTTCCCAAATGGATTATCGTCATCAAATGCAGTCAGTCCAGATTCTGGTATTCACTGTCGTGATGAGTCTGGAAGTCGTGCTAGTAATGCATCATCTTTGATGTCACCATTACCACTGCTCTCACCCATCACCCCAACAAAAAGAACATTCTCTCCTATTTCTCCTCCTGCTGGTTCGTGCCATTCATTTTCCCCAATACCATGTACCCCACCTGCCATATCTGGGAAACGAACATTTTGTCCGGTTTCATTGCCAGCGCCATCTGCCATCACGCCACCTAGGGACAAGGCGGGAAGAGTAATGTACTCTCCAGTACCCGCTCAACCCCTGCCACTGACTTCAAACAGCACGTTTGTGCCTTTTTCACAAGATGGCAATAAGAAAGGTCAGGATCATGAAAAGTCTGTGGATGGTGGAGACGAACATAGTAAACAACCAGCTTCTAAGACAGAAACTGTCAAGGAAAATGTTGAGTCAAAAACTCTGGATCATTCACTCCAGACGAAAGATCTCAGCTTGAGCACAAAGGCTGAACATAAACAACAAGACACTGGTTCAATAGAATTGGTTCCAGTGGTTCAACTTCCACCAGTGCAAGTTAACACTGTTCAGATTTCTGTCTACCCATGGCAGTGCCTTGTCCCGCAACTGATTAATGTTCCATCAAGTAGTTCAACTCAGCAGGGGACTTGTGTTGTTCCTACATCACAGGATGAAGTCCAGGAAAATGCTGCACACCAGCCAAACCGAATGGAAACTTCTGAAAGTATCAGTGATGTGTCACAGTTAGATGTTGATAGTACAGCTGGAGAAGAAAGGAGGATTGAATCCAGAGTGCCAAATATTGCTGCAGGACCAAACACAAGGAAAAGAACTCGCTCTGCCTCTGTCAGTAGTCAGGATGATGGAAAGCTTGTTGCCAAAGTGTCGGTAAGGAATCTTTGGACTTTGGCTATTTAACCCTTTCACTTTTAGGCCAAACCTGGGGCCCGTATCTTGAAACTCCTGATAGGTTACCATGCCCTGAATATTACATTATTATTTTTTCATCAATTGTTGGTAAGTTATTAATGCAAAACATGCCATTGTGGTCTGTAAAATTTAAAGATGTTTAAAGTTGGCTTTCAAAATCAATAAAAATCGAGTCTCTGCTGAAGGATATTGGGTGCATAAAATAGTTTTCAGGCCAACTGAGTTATTGGGAATTTCAAGAAACAGTGGCCCCTGGAGTTGTGTTTTTGTGTTCTAACTTTGGAGTCTGTGGATGAAATCCTAAAGTGTGACCTTTCAAATGAAAGCCATTGAACAGTATTTTCCACTGTATTGTTAACTGTGCTGCATAAAGTAGTTGTACATTTTTGATCTGTTGATGGTCCTAAGGACCGATTTTGACAGCACGACTATTGCTTGTGACTGTCGTGTGTGACTTTTGTGGTGCGTGCTTGCTGTTCTCGATGTGCAGAGATCGTAAACGGCTTGTTATTCTAACATTTTTTCTGTGGCTACAACTGTCATAGGGTTTCAAGACATGTTTCAAAATCCTATGCAATTTTTTGTGTCATAAACATCAATCGCAAGCAAGTTGTAGATTTTGCTTACATGCAATGATTTGTGTCCTAGGCTTGTGGTAAGTACATTGCCTGTCACAAAGTTTTTCCGTCTAAATCAGCCCAAAGTGCAACCAAAACATAGTACTTTTCTATGCTGCCCTGCATTGTGTCATGTTGTTTCCTTTGTAGACACTTGTCTCTTGTTATCAAAGTGCACATGTACATGTAGATGCATGAGAGGGGTATAGGGGTGTTCCAGTTCACGTTTCACTGATAATACATTAACGCACATTACAGTTCATCATCTTTCATGACATTTTTTGTGATGGCCACAAAATCATAATTATTCACTACAATTAAAAACACAAGGTTCTCACTTCACCTGTAATAATCATGGCAATTAAATCATGGCTCAAGGCTGCTTAGCAAATCACATTTCACAAAAAAGAAAACAGCCATTTCACGTTTTATGCTAAACAAATATCTCCATTCACAGCTCATGAAAAATACCCTATAGCCCCCTCTGCATGGGTACTGCCAAACCATTATCAAAACTCTAACAAGATGCCGTGGGTGACCTTACTTGTAATAGACAAGGGCAGCTCTGGGCTGCTTATGCTATAAAAACCAAAGTTAAGTGCAAGTTGTGCAGGCCACCTGCATCTCAAGTGTGATCCTAGCTAACTAATCTAATTTCTCTATGATCCTTTTCATTTTGCACCATATAATTTTGCAGTTTTCATGAATTTAGATGGGAGTGAAAGTCTTAATATGGCCTCTAAATCAATCTGAGGCACGTTGGTCCCTGTGTTTGATGCGTACATAATCAAGACATTAATAATTAGAGTTGCATACATATACATTCGAGATCAAGTCAAGATTTAAGGCAACAAACGGATAATTTAACTACATGCAGCATTTTTATTTATTTGTTTTTGAAGGCATCTCGCTACCAAAAGCAAGAAAAAGAACACATCAGACGTCCAATGAATGCTTTCATGATCTTCAGCAAGCGTCACAGAGCTCTCGTTCACCAGAAGCACCCACATCAAGATAACAGGACAGTTAGCAAGATACTGGGTGAATGGTGGTACAATCTGGGAGCAAAAGACAAACAGAAATATCTAGACCTTGCAGCCCAGGTAAATCCAGCATGAAATCTGCAGTAAGCGCTGCCCGGTAATATGCTTGATTTGTTTGAGATCTGACTGTGGAGTAAGACATTCTAGTCTTGATCTTAACCACCACCAGGGGTAGGGGGTGGGTTGGATGGGGGAGGGGGGGATGGGAACTGGGGGTAAGGGAACTTGGAAGTAAAGGGGCTGCGATTGCAGTGCTTGTAGCTTGCCTCAAGTCACATGGCTATGTCGTTATACTATCACTAAGGGTGAAGTATTGCCACTGTTCACTTTCACCATCCTATTGTGAAATGCATATGAACACAATTATAAGTAATTGTAAGGATAACAGTTTTTCCCAATAATAATGATAATGATAATAATAATTACAATAATTTATTAGCTTATTTAGCGCCTATCCACTACTTGTCCATAATGCTTTACAACACTACATACTACAATCATGGTTTGATCTTATTACTACACTATTGTTTGTAATATTTAACTACCATTATTTTTTCTCCAGGTCAAAGAAGCTCATTTCAAGGCATACCCACACTGGAAATGGTGCACCAAGGACAGGAAAAAATCTCCAAGAAAAGGGTCAGACAGAACTGAGTCCACCGATTCCACTGGTATGTCACTGGTTATTAAATCTAAATATGTGCCAAGATCGGGAAGGTGCAGTGGCTTTTTTCGATCAGGAAAACATTGTCATGTTCCATTCTATTCTTTCTATGGACTAGTGATGGACTGGCATCCCTCGTCCCAAGGGGAGTAGTAACACTCGTATAGTGTCTTTGCACTGCAGAAACCATAGTTCAGTGTTGGCTGACTTTGTACCCTTGTGGCCTGTGTGCAATTTTGTTCTTAGCTTTGCAGCAAGTCAGAACAACATTAAATTTCTCATATAAATTATTATATATAATTATATAAAGGCAGAATTTTAACTTCAAAACAGGACCATTTGTAGTCCCACTTTGTTTCCCTCCCCCCTCCCCCAATCCCACACAAGGGCGGGAGGGGTACTCTTCAGCATTGTACCTCGTTGTAGCAACATAGCAACATGTGACCCCCCTGACAGGGACTTAGAGAACAGTAGGGCTAAAGATGAACGTTTATTCGTTTGTCTCACGATGGAATCGCTTTGACCACGATGAACAATAAACACATCTTTAATGACAGTAGGGCTAAACTTTCGTGTCTTTATCTTGTGTCTTCAGGAGATGGTGATGAGTTTCACAGTGGAATTGCAATGGGTAATGATGAGCAAGAAGTAAGAAATAAGGTTTCTCTGCACTATAATAAATTCTGTATTAATTAACAGGCTGCCGGTTCACTTGTAAATTTCCTCACAATCTCAATGATGCCAGATTTATTGCACCTCTGTATGATTATACCTTTTGTATTTTTTTAATGCCTTTTAAAATGATCATTGCATAAATAGGTAGTGATAAATGAAATAGCATTTGGAATCCCAGTGCTCCAAGCTCAATTTTACGTCACCTTTCCAATTATGGCAGTCTTGACAGTTGGCAGGTATAAAATTAATTTTGGTCGCCAATCTTTGAAGCATTGTTGAAAGAATTGAAAAAAATTTGTGATGTGTACCAGGGTTTTCTAAGGACGGTGCCTCCTTTTGTTACTGCGCATATGTTCTGCGTATCTCAGGTCTGGTTTGAGGTATTCAAAATTCTTAAGGAATTTGCCTACTAATACGACCCTATTTTTGCACAGTGTGTGCAAATGTATGTGGAAAAAACAGATCTTAGTAAGGGCTATCAGAATCGAAAAAGATTGTTGGGTGTAACCACACATTTTTCAGAGATAACTGAGCTTAAATACATACATTTTTTAGAAACTTTTTAACCGATGAAGTCGAGTTAGAGCAGTCGTGTCAAGAGCGTCGACTGGTTTGGTCGGTCAAAATACGTCGTGTAAGGCTCACAAGGTGTGTATTTCGCTATGGCCCACGGGATGGGATGACGTATTCTGCAGTTAAGCCCATTGATTAGTACACACACGCACACACGATAGGACAGGGGTCCACATAAAAAGTATCGTAGGTATAGAAGGACACTTCCGCCGAGCAGTGTTGGTTTTGACCGGACTGAAATATCTGTGCAATACTAGTGAAAAAAAGCAAGGAGGACTGATAATAACAGGAGGTGAAGTCCAGTGGCACTGTTGATGCTGGTGGGACCAAAGTGTTGCTGAGACATCGTAAGGATAGAATCATTCTCAGTAAAGGTTATGAAAGGAAAGTTCTGGTGTATGTTGTTGTGGTTATGTTTATTACTTGAAAATGTCTAGCTGCCAACGTTAAGAAAGGTTATTGGCAGGTGGGAAATGAATTACAACACGAGGCTGGATCTTCTTGGATAGTATACTATAAGCGGCACAGAAGGATATACCAGTTAGTCTTTTTAATTTTTCTGCTTTACTTTTGATTTTGAACTGATTTGTTCGATTTTAGAGTTCGAGACACTGACTTGCTGACTGCGGAAGAGGAAACCAGATTTAACGATTACGTCATAAGACATGCTTTAACGTGTTTGAGATAAAGCGACGACTTCGCTTTTTACTAATTTCTCCAGTTCGATAATCATGTTTGTATAGTGCCATATTCACAACAGTATATAAATGCTTCGCTTACAACTCTTGATAACGGCATGTTCAGTTGTGGACAAAATTTATCTTTAAATTTTAATTTTAATTCAACAAAATATTCAAAGCGATAAGACAGATGAGCTGAGTCATCCAATTTTAAACATTACGTCATTCGGTAATGCAAAAGACAAAATACTGTCACGTCACGCCGGTTAGCACGTTGAGATTCTGACGATGTGTTTGTCTTTATCGATAATTATGTTTTTATAGTGCCCTGTTCACGACAGTATATAAATACATTGCTCACAACTCTTGGTAAAAGCATGTTCAGTTGTGGACAAATGTATATCAACATTTAATTTTTTAGTTTAATTCAACAAAATTAAATATTCAAAGCGATAAGACAGATGAGCTGAGTCATCAGATTTTAAACGTAACGTCATTCGGTAACGCAAAGGGCAAAATACTGTCACAATTTTCGTTACGCCAGTTAGCACGTTGAACCAAGTAAAAACATTTGTCAAGGGTGGAGTGGGTCAAAACGATTGGTAAATGCCTATAATGCGCTTTCTTGTAACTTGTACAATAGAGCATAGCAATGATTTATTTCGTATTTGCATTCACAATTTGGCTTAACCCTTTAACCGGCAATCGTACATATATGTACGAAAGGACCCTCGCTTGGTAAACGCTTTCTACAGTTCCGTGATGTGGCCCCTGGACTGTTTCAGTGCATTTTACATGATGTTGTTGTTGTGTCTTTGCTTTCGAGTAGATTAGTGAGCGGTAGCTTGTATCAAATTTACCGATTTTTGAGCTTTAAAATTCCACTTTTTGCCATCTGTTGAGCTTTAAGGAATAGTGCTGGGTGTGATTCTCTTCAACTGACCTTAAACAGGAATCAATACTTGCAATTCTGAAGATGAATGTTCGAGGGAAGGAAAACAAGTACGTCTGACTCGCAATGGCGATTGACTCTTGGGGAAGAAGTAGCTTTGGGGGCTGAGTGCCCTTTCAGAGTTGAAATTCGAAATAATTTGTTGCTCTGTTTGAAAGACCATTTGATGGTGAACATTTTGATATGTGGTTTAATGGCCCTAGGAGTTATAGTATAGAAGCTGTCTGCATATTTACGCAACAGACTTGCAGGAATAACAATTCCTTAAAAAATCTGCCGGTTAAGGAGCCCTTGACATGATTAAAGGAAACTGTGCACAAAGCGTGGTTCCCAGGTATGGGGAAAAGTTCAATTCTTTTGGGCTGTTACGGTGCCCATACTGATCAATCATGAAGATGTGGTTACTTTTATATTGGGAAATTTGTCGCCCATTTTTTGAAATACGTCTGTTTTGAGAATTTTTGTTCCGGGTTTTGAGGAAGACCGACCAAAAGACAGGGAAAAATGATCTTGAGTGAAGAATGCATAGTCTGTGGAGCTATGTTTGGTGAGGAGAGGATGAATAATTCAGTTGACCTCCTTTCCAGGGTATTGGTCGCCTTTTCAGTTGGTCAAATTTAAACGTTAGTTACAGTTACACACTTTTACTGCAACTTGCTGTTACAGATGCTTGAAAGTTATTGAAGCTGCAGTCACGCACCGCTCGGCCTATGTTTTAGAATTAGGGTTGCTTAAATGTCTCTGAACAGTGGGTGGTTATAGCCACATTTTTCTTTTTAGATTTCAGTAGGTCTTTTCCCCATAGTTATAACCTTTGCAAAATACGTCTGTATTAGGACCCACCATCCTTAAAGAGAGAGAATGATCCAGCCACAAAGCTAATTTTGAAGAAAACTGATTCTGAATAATTTTGCGGGTATTTTTTTGGCTAATTCAAACTTCTGTGTATTTTGTGAGTCAGTTAGAAATTTAAAAATGGTTCGCTCAATCTCTGTGTAGTTGTGATACTATTATTTAAATTTTCAGTCATGTATCTCTCCTTTCTTCAGAGTGATTAAAATACCTGTTACCATCAACCTTAAAGTGTGAGCAGGAGGGAACATTTTTGTCACTGATGAAGGTTGACATATGCCAAGGAAAATTTGGCGACAAATCTATATATTAAAACATAAATCCACCCAACACTTTCAATTCCTAAATCTGCTGTATGAACACCATACACTTGTGCTTTAATGAAGTCCTGCTAAAGCCATCCCACTAGACAGATGGCTTCCTGCTAACCATAAGATGTGAATGAAAACCATTAATGGCTTTCTTATTGATATATTAACGTTGTAAGGTATTAAGTCATTGTGCCGTTTTCCACAGGGTGTCTTTGATAATGACTGTGATGAAACTACCGATGCTAGACCAAGGCTAAGAAGTAAGCGTTCACAGAGTACGCCTGCACACCAGGAGGAGCCTTGTCTAAAGGATGTCCGTCGGCCATTCACACCGCAGCCTCCTCCTCCAACACAGCACTCACTCCTTGAACTTGCACAGGTATTTACTTTGATAAGCTGTTGGAGTGTGTCTCAATTGAGTGTCAAAAGTATTTTGTGTCTGCTTTGGTTTTGCTTTACTTCGCTTTGTGATTTTTTGGGTCTTACTTTGGGTAGAAAACACAGAATTTTTTTTTTTTCAAAAAACTTGCTCCATTTTCTCAAGCCATTATAAATAAGACCGAAACCAATTGTGACTTGCTCATATGCATTTTCCCTTGCTTGATTTGGAATTTAGATGATAAGTTCATTGTGTAATTTGCATCTGTTGTGATTAGCGACACTTAGTTGAAAGCCACTCTATTCAGTTATTCTTGTGACTCTGCTAACATAGTCTGGCAACAGCACCTCACTAGTTCATGCACCTGTATGCGAATTTTCTAACACTGTTTTGTCCATGCTATTTGAAGGGTTGGTAGTCCCCCAAGGGTTGTGGAGAGAGTCTGGAAAAAAAATTAGTGGTCCAAGTTTGTGGTTTGGTAGGGTGTTTTAATCCAAAATGAATACCTTGTACCTTTTAGGGCATGAATTGACAGGAAAAGTTACACATGTACTTCCCATAATTGCAGGTGAAAATGAATTCGAGCCATGCCCTCAAAACAAGGTTCCAATACCTTTAAGGGGGCTCCTTTCAAAATTTCCTATGAGCAGCACCCCATCATTTTTATATAGGAGTCCCCAGCTCCCCTCCCCCGGGGAGATTAAAGCCCTTAGACTGGATACAAAACTCTGCAGTTT
This sequence comes from Siderastrea siderea, assembly GCA_964030785.1. NCBI lineage: Eukaryota > Metazoa > Cnidaria > Anthozoa > Scleractinia > Rhizangiidae > Siderastrea > Siderastrea siderea. The sequence continues at coordinate 18,576,673 of OZ034975.1, forward strand.
GTCTCTCTCCACTCAGGTTTGGTTGGTATGTGGGGTGGGGCTTGTGGGAAGTGAGGTACAGTGATTTCTTAGGGTAGAGTACAGGAAGTGGTGGGATGCAGGAGATTGCTCTAATTTGTACGAAGGAGTGAAATCACACTGTGGCATTGCAGGACCAGTGTGAGGATTCTGGCATCATCCGATGACCGAATGAGACAAATAGTTAGCGACAGAACCCTCTTTTGAAGTATCAAAATACTGTCTAGTCACTTTCATTGGACTAGCATAACATCTAAGAGGGAATAGGAGTAACTCCTTAAGCCAATCATAGCCTGCGAGCAAGCTCTCAGCGGGTGCTCATTTGGGGCCCCCCAAGGGCTTGCTCACAGACTAAGCCAATCAGTTCTAAGCAAACCAGAGGTAATTTTAAGGCTGATCTGGTTATAATAATTTTGTTCCATTTTTTGATTTCAGATGTGTTCTGAGCTTGATAACGAATCTGTGTCATCCACACAACCTTCAGTGTCTGAGGACAAACACATCACATTCCAACAAGGAACCAATGACACGATGAGTGAATCTGAAGATGATGACATTGGATCGGAAGAGTTGATGTGCAATGAAAACATTGATGTAAATGACAAAGAGTCTGACGACTCTGATGAAGAAGAGTTAACAAACCGCGTGTTTCCTCAGCAGAGGTTCTCACCTGTTCCTTTTACAGCAAGGCGGAGTCAGACCCCAGATATTGGCAAAATCAGGTACTCTCCTATTGCATTTCCTGCCAAGAGGGCAGTGACACCCAACATATATGAGCAGATGATTGGAAAGGGCCACTCTCGTGACATTTCTTCTTCTAAACCTCCTTCTAAAATGGATGACTTTGGATTTAGGGAACCAAAAGGGTTGCCTCACTCAAACAGAAATAGTGAAAAAAGTGAAAGTGCAACTTCACTGAGCGGTCAGTTTGTCCGGCCAAAACTACCAACGACAAAGAGCAATTCCCCTGGCCTTACAGTGAGTGGGTATTTCCAGCCAACAGGATCTGTATTTAGACCAAGCCAGCCTTTTTGCAGTAGTGCGACTTCAAAGTTTCCTCCATCTTCTAAGAGTGTTTCAAGCTCCACAGATCCATCGTTCTCACAACCAGCAATGTTTCCAAGCCACATTATAAAATTCTCTTCTGGATTGAATGTATCTCCCACAACCAGCGTCACAGGCAACCCAGCAGTAGCACCCCCCAGTTTGCCATTTAGAAGCAGCAGTCATGGGGGTGTTTCAAGAGTAGCATTTCAACACCAGAAGGAATTGGTTCAATCAAATGCTGGAAATGCACCAAGTGGTTATGTTTCAACCACAGACAGTTCAACACCTACTGTTCCTATTCCAGGTCAGCCAACATGGCCAGTGTCATCTGCGCCCACTTCCTTAGCGCCCTTGACAGTTTCTGTTGGAACTCCATCTTTTCCTCCATTTCACCAATCTGTAAAGGGCACTCCTGCTCTTTCACCAGGACCCAAGGGAGGGCATCTAAAAGCAATTGCACCACTACTGTCACCTCCATTTATGGCGACATCACCCAGTGGCCTGGACGGTGGAGACCAAGCAGCAGCAAGGGTGCTCTTGGCAAAGAAACCAGCGCCTCTTTCGGGTTTGGTTGTCGGGCAATCTCCTGGAAAGCGTGGTATGGTTTCTGACGTGAAACAAGGATTTCCCTCCCCTGGAGGTATGGGGTATTACAATGTAAGCCCTGTTACATTAAGCACAAATCAGGGGATGGTGCCTCCACGTTTACAGAGCCCAACACCTTTACAAAGCCTAGCACAAGCACCTCCACCAAGACCAGCTCGTGTTTCGCCAAGACCAGCAGCACCCAGCCCTTCTCAGCTGTCACCTAAAGGAGCAAAATTTTTCACAGGACCTTGTGCAAATGCAGACAGGGTCACAACAAGCACTACACCTCCTAGAATTGCAAGTCACACAGGGACACCAGCCTCCAGTTGGGAAGCCATAAAAACTGAATGTTCAACAGCTGTTGAAGCTCCTCTAGGTGACCAGACTGTTTCAGCCCCTGTGGATGCACAGGCAACACAAAAAGTATCTTCCAGTGCAGATAATGGTGACTTAAAGGAGCCATCTAAGGGACAAGTGAATTCCAGACCAATACTCAAGAGATTTATAGCTGATGGAATGGAAGAGTAAGTTTTTCTTTCTTTCTGTTAGCTTAACCCTATTCAGACAGGGTTTTTTTTGGTCTTCTGGGACCAGGGGGTGGGGTGGGGTGAGGGGGGTGGGGCTGATTTGGCCCCCACCTCTTAACTCCGAGAATATTAAAGCTATGACCACAAAACTTGGAGGGCGGATAATACATCCAAAAGTGTTTCCTTTGAGGTCTGCAACATCAGGTTCTAAAATGGTAGCCATCTTGGATCCGCCATCTTGGATTTTTTTAATTTTTCCAGAACCTTTGAAATTGACCAAAAAGTAACCAAAATCAATAAAAGAGCACCAAAATGATTTAACAATGCACAACTTACTTCCGAAAAGTTATACTTTTTCACTGAAAAGGTGAAAATTTAAAATTCTGAAAAAAACAGCCTGTCAAAAAGTGGTTGCCATGGTAATGTCAAACTTGATGGACAAGCACTTGCTATGCCAAATTGTTTCCAGATTTAGGAAAAGTCACCAAGTTAGATGGATTTAGCTTGCTCATGAAAAAAGTTATAAACGTCCAAAGTCAGTACAGAAACAATGCCCCCCCCCTTCCCCCCCCCCCCCCCGCCGGTTTGAATAGGGTTAAATCTTCTTTATACAATGTAGATGCATATTATGGGGTGAGAGTACCTAAAACTAATGTTTATGGTAAGGGTCCAAAATTAAAACTCAGTTCTGATGAGTAGAACACTCATAATAAGACTTAAGTATCTGTGTACAGTGCATCATCTTTTCCATTGAAGCATGGATATGTGGCTCAAAAATACGACCTGAAGCATGGCATGATTAGCTAGCAAAGACATGCATAAAGATGAACTCTCGCACCTGTAACTGTTGACCAGAAACGATTTAGGATAAGACTTTAAGACTTTGTTTTCAATGACATCAATTTGTTTAATGTTATGAGATTTAGTCAACCACTGTTAAGCATGGTTCATTTGAATTCAGTAACAAAACTCACTTCGAGTGTCAGTTTGTGTATTGGGCCATGAGACTTCGATTTTTTTAAAACAAGGTCATGTGTCCATTAAATGTTGATACAAGCAAGATTAGGGATGGACTATCTATTTTTGAGGGGATGGAGTTGGGCAAATACTTCCAAAGGATCGTGCACAGCAAAAGAAAGCTGAGAATTATATTTGCAAAGTAGTGAAAGATAGTTCATTCAAAACATTTGGTCACTAATAACATTCGAAATAAAATGATCCATTCCTTAAGTGTTTCTTTGGCCTCACGGTTGTGTCCCCACCCATCATCAGTTTTACACGTATTAAGACCTGAATTTCTTGTTCATTTCCCTAGAGTTCTGTCAGAGGTGAATTTTGAAAGGCAGTTTGCAGAACTTCCTGAATACACTCCTCACCAGCAGCAGGGTCGTGAAGGCCATCATAGAGCATTAAACAACAGGCATGGTCTTGTTTCAGGGAGCAAACTAAACCCTGCTGATGGGGGCACTCAGACGGTGAATCTGTCTCCAGAGAGAGCTGTCTCTGCCTGTTCAGTATTAGAAGGAAATCATTCTGTGGGTCTCAGAGCAAGCAGTATGCCAAGTCTTGAAGCTCTAGCAGAGGTGGCTGCCCTGGAGGAAGGAGTTAGTCTGAAGGAGGCAGAAAGAGATAACAGGGGAGATCCCCATCCAGCAGAACCCAGCAGCCCTACCCTCTCCTCCCACAAGAAGCCAGTAGACCAAAGGCGCAGCGTGGTGCTACAGTTGTTCCACGATCATGGATATTTCCCACCTGACAACATCACAACTGTGTTCCAACAGCGACGTGCAGATTTGTTTCCAACGAAGGCAGCTTTGCAGCTTAAGATCAGAGAGGTTAGGCAAAAGATAATGCACAACAGTGGAGCAAATGGCAAGTAAGCTAGGTGCAGTAACAGCCATCTCCACAGTTAGTGTTTGGTATGCTGTGCAGTTATTGCACAGGATACCCCTTCTCTAAGAATGTTCCAATGCCACACCCAGACCCTGTACTCACTGAATAACTAGACAAACTTAAGTTCTGAATATGACAAAGATTATGCATTATTATATAATGCGATTCATTGGTAAGTCCCCTTTTCCTCCTGTTATTTCTTTCACTTTTCCCAGTCAATCTCATCCATATTTTATTGGCTATGACTTCCATTCAACTCTAATTTGTGGAAGAATTCTTAAATATGTAACAGCTGTAGACTAATTTTATTAGTGCTTTCTTTTAAAGGGATTTCCAGAAATAACTTACTGACATTGCAGCGAATCGCTTCAGAAAACAAATAATAATAAATAAATAACTTTATTAATGTGTCAAGAAACCTTAGCATGTGTGCTAATTGGTGACACAAAGTAATTAAAGTAACTAAGGTAATTACATACAAAACATAAGTACGTATCCAACATAAATACAAAACGCACAACAGTGGGGCGATACAAAATGCACAACAGTGCAAATACAAAACGTAGGTAACTTGGAAAGCAGAGAGTTTATCGTAGCCATGAGCCGATAGATTTCACCTTTGTTTGATTGGCTGGACATTCTGGAAAAGTTTCTGCATTTTCCAAAATAATGTCACAGTGAAATATTATCAGTGAAAGTTGATGATAAGAAAGATACAGTCGCCTCGAAATTTAGTCTCTACTTCATCTTATCGAGTGACGTGATACCTACCCGACTTTTTTGATGCACGATTTCCTGAAAACTTGCGCAATCTAAATGTAAAGTTTCAGTGGCCAATTAAGAGGGCTTTTGTTAAAGCTCATAATTTATATACAATTTGCCATATTATAGCAAATCTATGAGGAACCCGCTCTGAAAAAATGTCGCACATTCAACTCCTTTCATCGAGGGTCCGAGAAACATATTGCTTCCGTCAGTAAGACATATCTCGATGATTGATTTCCTAGCTGTCTTCAGGAAACAGCAGCGATTAGTGAAGTTGAGAGTTTAATAAATCAATTACTCTATTTCCATTCCTTTGTTGGATATCCAACTCGTTAGTTATCACCTCGTATCCAATGCACGCTTGTGGAATAACTGTTGTTAACCCTTTAAACCCTGATATGAAAATGCATATTCTCCTTACTGTTGTCAATACATTTCGGATGGAACTGGTAAGAAGAATTTGTCTAAATATCAACACATCTCATCCTTGGCGATTGTTTCCTTTATTCTCATCACTTGAATGTTTGAACTAGCAACGATGATGTAAAGAGAAATTTCGTTTTCGTCACGATTAGGGCTTAGAGCAGTTTTCAATTGAGTGTCGAAAGTAATTCTCGTTTTGCTTTGGTTTTACTTTACTTCGCTCTGTGATTGGTTAAAAAATCTCGCGCCACTTTCTCGATCAATCAGAAGTAAAACTCAAACCAATTGTGACTTGCTCGCGCGCGTTTTCCCGCGCTTGGCGCTGGTTACATGTATTTGCTTCGAGTTCTGATTGGTTTGTTGGGTAATTTGTGTTTGTTGTGATTGGCTGGGGTAATTACTTTGGTTTTGGTTTTACGACACTCATTTGAAAAGCGCTCTAAAGGGTTAATTATTCTTGACTGGACTTGTAAAATTGTTGTTATTTGGAGAAGTGCGCTAAAGTATCGCAGTTTTTGTGATAGCATGAAGTTACTGTAGTGACATTGCATAGACCAAAACTAATTTAATGTCATATTTGTTGGATGTCTGATAGACTGGGCCGACTACCGTCTGGCGAATGTAGACTGTTTGCTCAGTCATTAGGGACACTGTGTTATATTGCATAGCTTTCTTGAAAATTACTAAAGTTAAGTTGTGTTTGCGAATAAACAGTAAGAAAATTAATCACATTTCAGTCTTGTAGGTAACTAATTTGGGATTTAGTAAGGTTCCCTTGGACTCTTTTGCAAAGTTTAATGTATATAAGTGTTTCTTAAAAGGTCTTTTAGAAGTGGGCTTGTTAGAATTTCTTCTGGTTCTATTTTGGTTTTCCCGGGGTATTTAAACCGAAGGTCATGTACTCCGTTACTTTAATGTAAGTTATTTGACAGCGGAAACGCCACAATATTGACTTTGTGTTTGGACGCCACCTTGGATGTTGATCGGCGCCGAACCTTCCCACGGCTTCCTCCGAGCAAGATGCTCGAGACTTCGTCGGAAAACTTCGGCAAAATTCAATTTGGCGTCCGACACAAATTGATATGGGCCTGGACACATAGTGGTAACGTACATGGAGTACTCACTGTGTTATTTATTGAGTTGACTGAGTGTATAGTTGTAACAACTGAGAAGGTTGTAGAGTGATTTTATGGTGGATGTACATAATACGGTTTCATTTCTTTTTAACTTGCATAGTAGGAAAATTATGTTCCTAGAACTTAGTGATTGTATACAGCAGAGAAACAGTATAAGTAAGCGCTGTGGAATTTATATTGTTATAGATGTTTAATTAATTATAGTAAGACTATTCTACACATAAACAAGAGTGATAAAGTTGCCCAATTGGGTGTGGTCACGTATTTTGTGGACTTATGCCTTGTCTTTTGTTACGACTTTCAAAGTTGAAAATCACTGTGTCAAACATCCTTTCATTTTATTCAGGGGACTCGTGAAGAGCTCGCCCTCGCCATCGCCACCCATAATTACTCAAGCATCTGCTGTCCATGCAGGCTAACACTTGTCAGTCACAGATAGTGTGCTAAAATTTTGGCTATCCGTTCCAATTTGCACTTTTGTATGTTTCTTCCATTTCTAACTTACTCGATTATGTATTCGACAAAATCATGTAAAATAAGGTAAACGGGCCAGACAAATCGCATAACGAACGGCGTTACCGTGTGTAACAGATCAGGTTGTTAGATCATGACAACCAAATGTGCTACCCTTACCTGGCGTGACAGTTTCCACAACCTTAGGTGACAAGCCCAGTTACCTGTCGTAACAAGTCTCCATAAACGACGTGACCAACCTTCGGCCAAATAACAGTTTCAGGGTGTAAGTAATTGGTCTCAAAAGGAAGGATTTATGACACATGCAAGAACTCGTTTTAATCTTAGTAGTAGTCTAGAAATTACGAACTTATCAAAGCGAAAAGATGCCATGTACCTGCCGTAAGTTGGACGTTGGCGGGCAGACGTATCATATCCCTGCCCTCAAGAATTAGTTTCTCATGCTTCTGGCGATCAGTCACAACTAGCTTACTAGTTAATGGGATTTTCGTTTTGAGATTATTTTTTTGCTTACACTAGCCATGACTCGTCTATGATATTGTAAAATTCTCAAGACGAACAGCTGTCGGCAGTTGTGGGTCTTTTCGTTTCTCCTCCGAGTCTGAGTGTTAATCATTTACTTATCGTCATTTTTCTATGATCAATAGAGACAAGTTCTTAGGTTCGTTTTTTCTGACTCCTATCCAAAGACGTTGAGTGCTGTTGATCTGTGACCGGCCTTCTTTCACGAAGTTTTCTTTAAGAAAGATAGTATTCCTATAAGAGATACATACGCTTGAATACCACGTGTGAGAGTTTTCCGTGTGTTTGTGTACGTGTTGCCGGCTTTAATCTCTTGGTTTTTCTAAGGTTCATTTGTACAGCCGTCCGCTCTCTTCTCTTATTTTTTTTCCTTGAGGAAAGTGGGCTGGTGTGCACAGGCTAGTTTTTACTCACTCTTATCGAAAGAAATTAATGGCCATTCACGTGTTACATGCCTACTTTCACAAAGCTATCCAAGAAAGAATAACCTTTACAAGAAAAGATTTGCCGGCGTGAATATCACACGAGTTTCCTGCGCGTTAGTGTGCTTGTTTTTCCATCTTATTCAACGCTTTGGTGTTATAACTATTCACTATATTTATTTATAGAAACACAGAGAAGTGAGTTATGGCTTTTGCTACGTAGAAGGTAAAAAAAAAAAAAACTCCTTTGAATAGCTTGCGAAAAACGCAATGAAATCTTTGAACTCTTCCGAAATACGTCTTGTTTCTCAGGGTGAAGATGTGTTTTGTTTGTGCTTGGACAGAATCCTGCCTCAAAAAAGTGTTCGCTTCGAGTGAGTGGATTCTATTCACGCTTGAAAGAGAGAAGATTTTTGTTTGTGAGGTAAATCCTTTCTAATTCAAAAATGTGTTGGAAAATTGCAAAGTTTTCATTGTAAACGATTAGTTACGCAGGGTTGCATAGCAAGGAAAATACTCAAACCAGCGTGATTGTTTTTTGATATGAATATTTTTATTTGCATTAGATCTTGTTTTTATACGCTTTGGAGTATTGTTGGTCTTGGTACTTTTAGTTTTTCTTGGTGTTTTCCTTGCTTTGGATATGGTTCTCTAGCAGTTCGATTTTATGGAACGGAAAACAACTTTTTCATTATCTCCTACTTTTGCCCGACTGCCTGGCGCACGTTTTGTAAACCGATTCGTTTTTTCTAGCTGAAAGACTTAACGATAGTTTCCGACTTTTGCCCGACTACTTGGCGAGAAGTTTGTAAAGCTCCTGGAATTTCGATTAGAATTTCTGTCATAAACTTGAATGTTAGAGAACAGTAACCAGAAATCATATGAAAAATAACTCTTGCCGGTTGAGTCTAATGAAAAGTCAGTTTGATAATCTGTTACGTGAACAAACCAAATCAGGTTGATCGGGACAGGTAGCTAAGGGAAGAGACTCGTTAAACAATCTTCCTCGTGTTATACTCGAAACCTGATTTTGTTTTCGTTCTTAGGCTCGATTACCAGCCGCTGTTCGGGAAATGAACCCGCGGGCAGGAAAGCCGGGCCCGAGTGAGCGGCGGAAATCGAGATTATTTCTTTCTCTGAAATGACAGTTCAGGAATCATTGTAAAATGCAAATGCTTTTTACTAGAGCGAGATTTGGTCGAGAAATTAAAGGTGATTTTACGAAAACTGGTTTCTGTGTTTGAGACAGGAATGTGAAGTCTTGTTCGGGGAAACAGCGGTGATGGCGCAGCGCTAAGAACCGGCTCGACTCCTGACCACTCCTACCGACGTGGCCTGGGTTTGATCCTGGACTCGACATGTTGTGTGTTGGGCAGTGTTTTCAGTTCTCTCTTTGCGTCCAAGGTTTTCTCCGAATTCTCGGGTTTAACTCCATCATTTCTAAACACGCCGCGTGTTTTTCCTGGAAAAAAGGGGCCAGACCGCCGCAAAAACCGTGGTTATGGACAGAAAAAACCAGAATGCACTAGCTCTGTTATATTTGGCGCCAGGACCGCGGACAAATGCTGCAAACTGAAGCGATGTGCCCACCACAAAGATGAAGTCCTCGAACGCAAATTTCGTAACTTGAACTTTTCGCCTTTCACCAAAAAGACAACTGAGTATTGTTTTGAACTTTTTCTTTCCATTTATAGATAGTAAATATATTTTTTTCAACACTGTCGAACAATCGTTAAATATAAGCTTATTAAGAAACCTCTTTTGCAAAAGCGACGGTGGTCATGCGATTTACCGTCAAGAAAAACGCCGGTCGCCCAAAAACACCGAGCGATTTCCCGCCAAGAAAAGTTTGTTTGGGACTTCTCTCCCCCTCCCCCTCCCCCTCCCCCTCCCCAAGAGTCTGTACGGGTGGGCGTACACTGACGTCAGAACCAAAATTTCTCGGATAAATAGGCACCAATTTTCTTTACAAGGAGGTTAGTTTCTAAAGAAACTGTGGTACTGCGTCGGTGGGGACGTGAAACACAAATTGGCCACCGTAAAGAGATTGAAAGCTGACATTTCGAGCGTTAGCCCTTCGTCAGAGCGAAAAACTCAGTTGATAAAGGTACCAAATTTCCTTACTCGTGATGCTCCGCTCTGCGGCCTTCGGCCACAAAGGAGCTCCCCTGATAATAAATTTCGGAGAAAATGCAAAACACATAATGGTTATCAGCGTGTTGGAAACACAACAGCACCCCTAACCAAAGTAGAAAGGAGCTAGGGTGCGGTTGTTAATTAAATAATTAGTTTACCAATTTATTATTTTTTGCATCATTGTTACAAGTGAATGGGGATTCTTGGCGGCAAGAACGTCATGCTAGCCCACATACAAGGCACGAATGTGAAGGTAAGTGAGTACAAGTGAAGGGAAGTGAGTACAAATGAAGGAAAGTGAGTACAAATGAAGGAAAGTGAGTACAACTGAAGGAAAGTGTGTGTTAGTGGAGGTAGGTGCGTTAATCAGTTGGTGGATATATTCATATAGGATTGTAATGTTATTAGTGCCTTATATGTAGGCTAGCATGACGTTCTGGCCAGCGACTGGCCTTCTCGGCTTTCAAAATGCCGCCGCCATATTGAAAACCGAAAGACCCTTGGGACGGAGTCGAAGGACGAGATTCTTGCGTCAAAGCTTCCCTTCATTTCCCCGTGGTTCATCTAAAGGGCTGAGTAAAAGACAACAAAGAAAATAGGCACGCTCTTTTTAATTTTTAGAAGTTTAAAACTAGTATTCCTCGATCATCCGTCCTATATTAAAGCTCAGGGATAGACTGGTCACAATTGCTTGACGCTCACAAAATTTCAGCATGTTCATTTTTTTTTTCTTCTGTTGTCTAGAGTTTTCCTCTGTTTTCTTCTGTTGTCTAGAGTGGCAGCTAGGATCAAGAGAGAGAAGTGGTTTCCCTTTTATTTTTTTTACTCTTATTTCAAGACTTCAGAATCATACACTGACGTTTTGTTTGTTTGCTTGAGTGTTTGTTTTGCTACTGTAGTTGATGGACTAAGGCTGGAGGCGAGGTCTATAAACCTTTTATATTTACACATTACCCGAGATTATAGCACTCCTCCCCCCCCCCCCCCCCCACCCCAGAAAACGCCTGCATTTCATTTTGCAGGCTAGACCGTGACCTTTGATATGGCTGCGCAATCGCTCTTGACTACCACTTGAACTATGAAGAGCCATCCAATAAAGACCAGTATTACCCAATACACACCAAACAATAGCGCGTTCTGATAGGGTGCTAAAAAAGTTGAATTACTCTTTGTTATTTGCAAAATCAAAAACTAAACAAAAAAGAAATAAATTTTGAAGAATTCAAGCAACGAATTACCTTCAAATTTCACGTGGAAGGCTTTACTTAGTTCATTTTTTTCTACTTTCCCGTATTCACGTAGCCCATATTTAACATGTCTCTTTTGAAATCATGTGTTAAAGTTACGACCCTTTGTGTTTTGGGTGTGTTTTTTTTGTGTGTGTCCTTTGTGCTTGTCTTGTAGCGCGTGTGTGGAAGTAATGCAAATGAACCTCTATTAGTATTAGCGTTTATATTTGTACACATGAATATTGTTTTGTAATGTACTATTACCAATTGTATCTGAATTCTGTTACTTTCAATAAGGATTTGCATTAAAAAAAAAAAACCACACACACACACCAAACGATGCAGTTCAATAAAGGTTTTAGCCCTTTACATTTTTGCCAGAATTGGAAATTTTTTCATGCCACATTCTCGTCCCCAGAGGCGCCTGGCCCTCTTAGGTGGGCACGAGAGTTCATGCCACTGTTGCAGTACCAATTCAGTACCAGAATTCAGTACCAGCCCTGGGACCGGCTGCATAAAGCTACGTGAGATTAAGTGGGAATTTCTGCAACTGTGTGTGTTTCATATACTCTTTAATCCACCTTCGACCGATTTATCTACAATAGCGTGCAAGAAAAGTTGTTATAGAAACTCCCACTCAATCTTAAGTTGCTTTATGTAACTGGGCCCTGAGCCTTAATTGCTTGTTTTTTCTCCGCTCGAGTGTTGCTAAGAAATAAGAGAATAGCAATGAGCCTGTGTGGAGGCCAGAAGGTTAAGGGAGGTTGCGATGTGGGCTGCAAGCGCAGCATTTCCAGACGAAATCTGCAGTCTTTTATATATATTATAGACTCAAGATAATGGATAAGGTTACTATTTAGCGCAACAATGAAATATGATGCTTAGAATCTTTCTCTTTTCAGGACAAAACAGCAAAAATTTCATACTCTATTTCAGATCAAAGCGTACGCCCCCCCCCCCCCCCCCGGGCGGAGGATTTAAACCGACGCCATTTTGCATTTCTTGAAACTCTTCGAAAAATATTCACACTTCTGTCTTCAAGGATGGAAACTCGTACCGCCACCGTTTTAAAACAGATTTTCCACGATTCACTAGCTGTAAAACTGGGGTCATGGGTCACTCAGTTTTTCAGGGTAAATTTCCCAGAGACAATACGTTACAAGTAAAGTTAAATGCATGTTATCGCCAGCTTGACCTTAACTTGCCGTAAATAGTTTTAAGTTCTTTAAATAGCGCAAACTTAAGCGTCCACAGGGGCAAATTGGCAATGTTTTATTGTTTCATTTCGAAATCTAAGTGATCACCGATATTGTGGTGAAACCGAGATTCTAATGAGGTAACCTAGAGTAATGAAATTTTTAGTTCACAAATTGAACAGTATGCTTGAATATTTGAAGAGGTGGAGAATCTGAAAGCAGTTTTGAACCATGACCAATGTGAATACCTGAAAAGGTTAATCCAAAACTATGTATGGAATTTAAATTGAGAAAGGATCAGACCTTTTTTGAGAATCCATAAATGATTAAAAATAGTACATCAATAAAGATGGCATATTGATCTATTTTTCTAATCTGATTGCAATAAATCGTTACATAGTTTTCCTAAATTTGGACATTCGGTCAAAAAAGAAATACCATCAACACCGCAGGAAACAACAATTTCTACATTTTAGACAAATATTTTGTATACGCCTTGAGGGTACTGTTTTTAGCGACAACTAATTTTTTTCCCCTGAAGATTTGGCGACTTCTAATTTTAGCGATTTGGACAGTTTTTAGCTATTTCAAGTTTGACGATTGCTGACACGTTTAGAACAAATTGGAAATTTAGCGAATACTTCTAAGTACTTACGTTTACGTGCTTTAAAAAATTAGCAATTTTTACATACAGTCGAGGACATAAAGAGGTCTGTTTGCCGGATACAAAGTTCCAATGAACTGATAATTTTGCTCCGTCCAAGAGCTCTTTCCTGTATACAAGATATCTTTCAAATTTCGGAAGTTTCAACTTTCACGGAAATGTGTATAGCTGTTTTAAACGTTTTCTATTCTTTTATTTTCCTTGCCACAGCCACTGACTCCGCATTAAAGAAACTAGATTAAAGAAACTGGAAAATGACTCACGTGTGACTGGCGTGTGCTCACACAACCTAGTGTAAACATTCGCAAAGAGTTGGGGAGAATCAGAAAGTTCATTTGAGCCATAGCCGTAGAATCTGAAGGTACTGTTTACATAAACACTTAGATTCTCTCAAGCTCCGACGGGTCAGGTTTCCACCATTCTGTTTTAAAATCACAAAGCCGGTACTTTTCTGTTTCTCCTATAAAGCAGATAAAGCCAACGGGAATATGTGATGTCATCTGTGTCAGCCAATCCGAGCGCGTCATATAATCAAATGTTATAATCCCAATTTTGTCTTCAGGCAAAGAGCAAGAAAATCATAGAAACAAACATCCGTCAAAAGCATGACAAAAGGTGCATTTTTACCGCAACGACGACCACGTCGAGTCCTGGCGATGTTTTTCTAACACTGCCCCCAGGCGATCCAATATTTTCGCCGCGTGTTGTAAGCAAGTGTTTGCAATGAGTTTACTGTTGATTACTGTCATGATCAAATTCCGTCAAATCATCCGCTAAGGAATTATTCAAAATAGTTAACCCTTGTGTCACGAGACAAAAGTAAACAAACCAATATAACGTGGGAAAACAAATACAAAGGAACAGGTTAATTTTCATTCACAACTAAAAATAGCGAAACAAAAAGACTTTGAGAGCAACCCCTCTGTCTATCCTGAACAGGCTTCGCTTCTTCTTGAAAGCCTTTTGAGGGAAAAGGACTATTACCAAAGCTTAGCAAGTCTACTCCTTTCCTTAGTTCTCTATTTTTCAATGAAATATCATTCTCCAATGATTTAAGATCAATACATTGTACAATCATTCCGCGAGACTGAATTGTAAATGAGACAATAGCTAAAGAGACGTGCAGAGAAGAAAAGGTTACTGAAATACTGAACTGTTTAAACATCTTGGATCGCTCCCCAAAACTATTTAGGCTTTTTTTTTCTTTCTCTCCTGGCGAGGAGACAACGAAAAATAGACCACGTTGTAGTTTTTCAAACCTTTTAAAGAATGAGCCCTTAAAAGTATTAAAATCGTCGTTTAAATGTGAGCGTCAAATAGGTGCCGAGTTAAAGATCATTGAATTTCGAACTTTTTACAACGTTTGCTTAGCGGTGGCATTTATTAGATACAGGCTAGACAAGATTTGCGTTCCACCATTAAAACCTTTATCTCAGTCGGATCTAGGTAAATATAAGGGTTAAATTTACACACTGTACTACTTGTGAGGTGCTCGTTCTTGTGGTATGAACGGTTTTTGATCCAAAAATTAAAATTTTGAACTTAGAATACGAGATGACAGTCGTTTACAAGTATGCCCCTTTGACGCCAGCCTCCATGGTCGCATGTTCCATAGGTGTTTGCTATGATAAACAAACCAGACACAAAACCCTGGAAAAGGGATGTACTGGATTGAGGGATATTTGTGTCAACGTGGTGAAGACTCAGACAGGCCTTTACAGAAGATGCGAAGACATAAGCCCATTAATAACAACAGAGAAAACACGCAAACAAAATAAATGAATGTTCAAAATTTATTCAAGAGCTTGTCATACAAAGACGTATTACTGAGAACAATCCTTTATACTGAATTAGTTTAAAAGCAACTTCAGCTGGCTTTTGCCAGGGTGAAGACGGCATGTTCTTCCAAATGCTTAGATGGTGAAACCTATATTTAGGTTTCATAAACGTTTCATCCCATCACAGCTCAGCATTTGTTATTCCACCCCATTGAAATTGCTACATAGCTCAAGACTATGAATTTAATTTGAAGTAAAAATAAACTGCTTTGCCTTAAATTTAATAACCCAACCCCGAAATTGCTAATAACATAGGTTAAGACTGTGAATTTGTTTTTACGTAAAAATAAACTACACAGCTGTACATTTAATAAACATACCCCGACACAGTTAGGTAGCTGACAACTTTGAATTCATTTTGAAGTGCAAATAAACTACACAGCCCCTGCACATAGCTAATCCAACCTCGAAAAAGCTACCCAGTTTACAGCCGATCAATTTATTTGGAAGCAAAAATAAACTACACAGCTCTATATTTAACAATCCAACCCCAACTGCTAGAAAGCGTAACATTATGAATTTATTTTGAACTGAGAATAAACTACATGAAAAACGTTTTTGTCTGGTTAAATCATTGTCCATTATTTGAACTAACAAATGCACAGTTGTAGGTAATCACTCCTGGTAGACACACAACGTGCATTTGTATTTGAAGTACTCATCAGTTTTGCACCCGTTAAGAAGAACAAAAGTCGCCACAATGCCAGACATTAGCATGGCGTTTTCATTACTTCACGGTGGCTGAATTCACGTCAGTTGTGTTCTAAATATAAAAGAAATAACTGCTTAACGGTCTATTAATATACTTAAACGAGTAGATCTTTGTTTAAACAAGTTGGAGGTGTTTTTTTTAATCGCAGAACACGTGGGCCATAGAGCTGAACCTGTGGAGAAAATGCCCACAAGTTCGGATCTACGGGAACACGTGAACCGCCGGCTTTAGATTTCATTAGAGAAACTCATTCTTACTTGCGACTTTCCTATTTACCCTTTCACTCCCAGAGTCAGTTATGGAGCCTTAAGGTGATTCTAACTTCTGTGTTTGTAGATGAAATCCTATGGTGTAACCATTCAAATGAAACCTCTTTAGCAGTACTTTCACATGGTACTATTTATATTTAAGTATTTTACAAAATGAAATTTGGAATTCGTCTTGAATTTTGATGTTAGGCACTCTTGGGAGTGAAAGGGTTAAGTCTATTAATTCGATCAAAACTCAAGTCCAAGAAGAATCATATTAAAAATTCTGTAAACCAGCGGCACCATGGAATGGTACAAATCGATAGATTTCATTTTCTTGCGGTCGCACCAAAGCATTTCATTCACAGACTCAATGCAAACGCCACACTATACCATTTTAGATATGGGTCTGCTTGTGGGAGTGATAGTAAGTTTAAGCACTATCTTGCACAATCCTGTTAGAAAATAAACGTATGAGTAGAAGATTAGCTACCTTAAAAGTTAAGAAATCTCAGTGTATCTGGAAGTCCGTAACTCGGCCTGAAAGCAATTGCAACACATGATGTCAAGGAATGGTTATGTAGTTGACTTATAAACTACTTAGGCTTTTTCAGATTACAGAGAGTTCGCTCAAGAAAAGAAAACCACATCATCGCTAAGTGAATTGAAGAGTTACATGCAGTAAGAGAATTATCTTGAACTCAACTCTCGACTGTGCAAATTTTTCGCATTGCCGTGGTTGCGAAGTTAATGTTGGTTTTACGATCTTCGTGAATGTTCATTTTTTGCTGTGATTTCATTTCTTTAAAGTTCACTTATTATTTACCAGTATGATGTAGTATAAGCTAAAAATTTGTGTATCTTGTATTAAGAATATGAGGTAAATAGGCTCCAATAATAAAGCTATAACCTCAGTTATGCGCACGAAGCAAACTTTTGTTCTTTTGTTTCCCGGCAATACGACATTGCGAGCATACTTGCTTGCGGATTACAAATTTTACCACCATCGAGTTGCTTTCTGCGTTTCTCTATGAAGAGTTACTATTTTTTGTTCCAAAGCGACCTAGAATACATTTATGTTGTAGCTTCAGGAAAGTGATGAGGCTACGACATAACTAGACGACAAGGACCTACGCTTTAATTTCCATTTCTTACAGCACGCCTGTAAAAACAAGGAGCCACTACAAAGAAAGCAAGCATTGTTTTCAAAAATTTAGAGGACTGAAATACTGAATTCTTAACCCTTTGTGTTCTAGGTATAAATCTGAACTAACAAAATTCAAATGTGGTTTATACGCTCGAGTCTGTGGATATATTTAACACTGATGTTGTCGAGTATCCTTGACTCGCGTAGGACTGCTAAAAAATAGTTATAATACGGAGACATCAAACTTGTCAGAATTTCTAATTTAACGTTCTTAAAAACAGAAAACGGTTGTTTCCGAGAGTTGAGGAAAATTAATTGCCAACAACGACCTTTATTGTTGATTCTGATGCCTTCGATATGCACTGATCGCTCTTAAGATTAGTTGTAGTTTGATCGAAGCGTTCTAGATTATGAACGTATTCCTCTCACAAAAAGCGGCCTCTTTCAAAACTGGCAAAATCGTAACAAAGAATGTTAAATTTCTTGCAGATTGAGGAAAAGAGAGCAGTATAGGAAAGCATTGCTAAAGAGTGGCATTTGAATGGTGGCACTTAAGGATTTCACCCACAGACTCAAACGTTAGGCGAACCACATAACAGGAATCAGTCAAGTATTCACTCTTGAAGCAAAAGGGTTGATAAAAGGAACTTGTAAACAAGTTGTTCAAGCAAACAAGCTTCAAAGTTTCCGTTCAGAACATCTTCGAAGTAGGTGTTAGCTAGGCCTAAGATACGCTGAGTTAGTGACGGCTTTAGAATTTCGAGTAAGCGAATAAAGGTGCTTGGAAAACATTCATGCACTGACTGACAAGGCAACAAAAGGATGTCTAATAACTCACGCAAACAACAACGCTAAACCAGAAGTTTTGAAAACCGCTAAAACTGACCTTAAAGAATACAAAAATTGAGCCGCGGTCGAATATAGGAGCTTCCGAAACCATGCTTTGCACCTTTACGTACAGCCTCAAGTTCGAAAAGCTCAGAAGAAGTGAAACAGCGTTTACCATATTTGGTAGACGTATTACGATGTAAATTATTATGGTATAGAATATGGGCGTAGTTTGATGCTTGGCGCAAACATTTTATTCCTAGACACTAGAGAAGGAGGTTCCAAGAGAAAAGCTTTTATATATGGCCAGGTTTTACTCCATGTACTGAAGTCACTATACGCTTGACCGAGTTTTCTCTGCAAACTTGGTTGAAAGCCTTGCACACCTTTATGGCGTTTCTTACTTAAGACACCCGACAGTTCAAGTACTAATCTTACGAAGGCACGATTTATCACTGCATCTGACTTAATAGAGCTAATGTCCTGATTGCTGAGATAAAGAGATCATTTATACTTGCTTTGGCCATTTGTAAGTTGTTTTTATTTTATATATTTAATATAGTCTTTAAGCATGAAAAGTTAAGCACATTTGTACCAATTGTGCCGCTTGTATACCGTAAATGGCGTCACCTAGGTCTACCCACTTACACATACAAATCGAGATACATTTCAACTGTTATTTAGAAAAGATTACCGAGCCTAGAGACGTAAGATAATTTGGTGCTTCTAGTCTATAAAATATACTGGCTTGCTGCAATGACCAACATGAATTGGTTTGATAGAGGCTGCTTCCGACATAGCTCTTTAGGCAAGGGGAATCTGTGCATGGAACACTTCTTTTTGGCAACAACTGCAGTGTTATTCTGCAAATTTAGCGAAAAGGAAAAGGAATTTAGCGAAAGTTAACCTATGGAAGGTAAAGTTTAAGTCTGCTTTTTCGCTTCCTTGATAAAATATTTCCTTCTCTGACAAATGAAATCATTACTAGAGCGGTGATTGAATTCATTACAGACACTGTCTTCATGCTTGATCCCGGATCCCTAGAGCTTTTAAGCCTCGAAGCTTCAATAAAGTCTAAGACCTTTCATAGTTATGACAACAAGCTCTCGTTTGTTAAGTTTTGATAGAATGTTTTCTGAAAGAGCGTATAGATTTGTTAAATATATTTCTCTCTCGGTGCTATTGTAAGAAGAGTGGGTTTGGCGCCACCCGATACTACAACACTTTATCATGATTCTTACCCCAACTTCACTTTAAATATTTCACTAATCCAAGCCTCTAGTAAAAATGCATCAACTTTTCTTTGCAAATGTACCCCTGAACGAGAGAATTTTCTAAGGAAGGTTTTTCACAGATACTCATACATCTTATTAGCTTAATGACATACTGACTTGAAATTATGTCCTAACGAAAAGAACAGTCTGAAAAACAAGCCATCCATGAAATCGAGAATAACACATTTAACTCTGAGTCTTGTAAAACTGCGAATCGTCCCGTAGAAATACGCTTAACAAAGGCTGGTTTGATGTCTTATACCTAACTTTGCAACACACTCCGACACTGAAAAAGGCAGTTGATATAGTTGTTGATATAGTACAGTAAGACAGTCTGCGACAAAAACAGGTAATTTCTGTACGTTTCAGGTGTGGATAATTTCTTTTTTTTTTTTTTCAAAGGTTCGAGAAATACGAAAAAAGCATCCGGCGATAAAAAGAATCGGAAGCGACAAAAAGGTTGTGCTAAACGAAATTGCCGCCAAAGTTCATTATAGAAAATCTCGACGCCAAACAAATCTTTTCTATCAATATCTTCTGTGAGCGAATGATATTTGAAGGTCCCTTGTAGCTGCGCTGCTAGTGAAATGATTCCTGAAATCCTTTAGCTATAATGTAGCGAATTTTAATCTTTACTTTTTACTTAACAAGATGCTTTATCAATAGGATATTTGCCCTGACACAGTGTTCAATAGTCATTGCTCAATTTACAAGATGTGCCAAGAGTTCATATTTTGAGCAGACAGCATGTGCTGTCTGTCAGAAGTGGAATTTGTACTTTGTTCTATAAACACTAGGATTTTGCTCTGTTTTCAGCAAAAATCAAACCGTTTCGTAAAGTTTCTCATTATCTAAAAAAAAAATAACAGTGATTTTACTGGCAAGTTACGGAAGGCTATAACTTGAGTTGGAAACCCCTGTCTGTTGAATGCAGGGAGAAATGACCCTAT
The DNA here is from genome assembly GCA_964030785.1 of Siderastrea siderea. Taxonomy (NCBI): domain Eukaryota; kingdom Metazoa; phylum Cnidaria; class Anthozoa; order Scleractinia; family Rhizangiidae; genus Siderastrea; species Siderastrea siderea. The sequence continues at coordinate 18,596,710 of OZ034975.1, forward strand.
GGGAATATAGAATGCCACTAAACTTGTTTACGTAAAATATCTCTGGTTATTTCCACGGCTCTTTAGCAGCTCCTAAACTAAACTCATGTTCTTCCACTAAAAACTAAGTAGAGAAACGTATAATATAGAGCGCACGGTATTTTTTCAACACGAATTAATATAACTTAAGAAAAATTTGTCCTTTTATTATCGAAATGCAAATTACTTATTTCGGCAAGAAAATTCACGTTTAGTCCGAAAGATTTGAGACAGAATTATCTTAAAATGTAGGCCAAGACTGGATTCTGACAGCAAAAGAAACCTTCGGGTAATCAAGAGAAAGGCAGCTCTCCCTGCCACAAGTGAAGTCATTAAAATTCTTCATGGTCGATAACTTGAAATTTCTTTGTCACCAACCGTTGAGCTCTGTAACTGCATGAAATTACTATTTAGACATTAAAACATTTAACGTGAATCAGCCAGAACAAAAACTTTAAAAAAGCCTGTTTTCACCACCTATTCCTTATAGTTTGCAAATCAGTCTGTTAAAAGAGAGTTGAATTTTTCAAGCGAAGCCAAAATACAATGTTGATAGTACAGCAAGACACAGGCAGCAATTCCTAATTTTCCCCAAAATATTTTTGTAGACCTTGAAATCCAGAGAACTTTCCTGGTTTCCAAGGATAGGAAAATGCGAAAAACCCTCCGCCCATATAAAAACTTCGCAGCTGATATTCCGAAGCTGGTGTTAGACGTTCGCTAACGTTTATTAAAACATCTCTACTCAAAGCGCTAGAAATCTTTCCTATCTAACTCTTTTGTAAGTACATTTGTTAGCTATTTGTAGCCTTGCTTCTCTTGAAATGTTCCTTAAACCTGTTAGGTGTAATGAAGTATATTTTTTAACGCAAATTTTACCGAAGATGACGCTTTGGCAATGAAATATTTGGATTGCAACTGTTAAGTTTACAAGGTGTGTCAAGAGTTCGCATTTGAAGCAGACGGTTTGTGCCATAAGCTGGATTCCGGACTTAGTTTTATTAACACTAGAATTCTGCTTTGCCATCAGGAAAACGATGAAACGCTTCGCAAAGTTTCTAGTTCTCTACAAATAATTTAATGATGATTTTACTAATAAGTTAACGAAGGCTTAAACTTGAGGTGGAAACCCCCTCCTTGCTGAATACAGGAAGAAATGATCTACGGCACTAAACAACCTGTTCTTGTTACAGACATGAAATGTCTCTTGTTGTTTCCAGGGCTCTTTGGCAGTTCCCACACTGAAATAACGTTCTGGTTCTGAAGTTTTAACAGTTAATAAGCTAAGTAGAGAACGATATAAAGCAACACATTATAACCTAAGAAAATTCTGTACTTTTACCATCGAAGTGCATTTTACTTATTTTGCCAAAAACTGTATAGTTTATTCCCAAATATATGGGGCAAAGTTATCTTCAAATGTGAGCCGAGACTCGATTCTTACAATGAGTGGAACGAAAGAGTAATCAAGAAAAAGGCAGCTCTCCTTGGCACAAGTGAAGCCATCAAAATTCTTCACGGTCGGTGACTGAAAATTTCTTTGTTACCAACCGTTGAGTTTAGGTCTGCAACTGCTTGAAATTAGGCAATAGCTCATTAAACGTTAACGTGAATCCACCAGAACAAATACTTTAAAAGGAAACCTGTGTTGACTATCTATTCCTTAGTTTGCAGCATAGAAATAAAATCAGTCTGTTAAAAGAGTGTTGAATTATTCAAGCGAAGCCAAAATATAATGTTGATAGTAAAGCAAGACACAGGCAGCAATTTCTAATTTGCCCCAAAATATTCTTGTAGAGCTTGAAATCCAGAGATTTGTCCTACTTTCTAAGGATAGGAATATACAAAGACTATCCGCTGATGTAAGAAAATTCGTGGGTTCTATTCCGAAGCTGGTGTTAAACGCTTGCTTAAGTTTGCTAAAACATCTCAAGTCAAAACAAATTGTTTCCCATTGATCCCTTTCGTAAGTGCATAATATCTGCTGGTTATTTGTAGCTTTGCTTCTACTAAAACGTTTCCTAAAACCTTTTAGGTAATTGTAGTATGTTTTTCAACGCAAGCTTCCCTGAAGAGCATGCTTTGGCAGTGAAATATTTGCAGTGCGGCTGTGAAGTTTACAAGGCTTGTCAAGAGTTCACATTTGAAGCAGACAGCACGTGCCATAAGCTGGATTCCGGACTTTTTAAATTAACACTAAGATTCTGCTCTGCTATCGAAAAACTTTGACACGATTCGTTAAGTTTCTAGTTCGATCTCTACAAATAATTAAATGATGATTTTACTGGTAAGTTATGGAAGGCTAGAACTTGAGTTGGAAACCTTCCTTGAATACATGCAGGAAGAGATGATCCTATGGAATAGAATGCCACTAAACATCTTGTTTACGGACATGAAACATCCCTTGTTATTTCCAAGGCTCCTTAGCTGGTTCTACACGAAGTTAACGTTTCTCCTTTGAGGTTTTAACAGTTATTAAGCTAAGTAGAGAAACATATGGAGCACACCGGCACGGTTTCTTCAGAACGAATTTAAGAAAATGCTGTACTCTTGTCCTCGAAGTGCATATTTCTTATATTTGCCAAGAAGAGTTAAGTTTAGTCTCAAACATCTGGGGACAAAATTATCTGAATTGTAAGCCAAGACTCGATTTTGGCAATAAAAGAAACCTTAAGGTAACAATTATAAAAAAAGGCAGCTCTCCTTGGCGCAAGTGAAGTCATTAAATTCTTCATGGTCGACAACTGAAAATTTCCTTGTTACCAGTCGCTGGGTTTAGGTCTACAATTGCAGGATGACATTTCGATTTTATATCTCGAAGGTACGTAAAAGATTCAAAATAAGAGTAAACTACATTTCTCCAATACTGTTTATTTTAGCCAACCTACGAGTCGAATCGAGGGGTCTTTTCCCCTATACCGCCAAATTCTTTCCCAGTGAATAAAAACATTAATGTCTTCTGGAATTACAAGCCATCCATGAAATTAAACAGTAACGCATTTAACGTGAATCAACCAGAAAAAAATACTCCAAAGAACGCCTGTTTTGACGATCTATCCCTTAGTTTGCAGCATATTGGGTCAAACAAATTAGTCTGTTAAAAGAGTGTTGAAGTTTGCAAGCGAAACCAAAATATAATCTTAATAGTAAAGCAAGACACAGACAGCAATTAAAACAGATAACTAACTTTCCCAAAATACTCGTGTAGGTTGAAAACTAGAGAATTTTGTACCTCTTCCAAGGATAGGAAAATACGGAAAAACATCCTGCGAGAGTAGAAAAATCGGAAGCAATGTTAAATTATGTCAAACGCCGGAAAAGTTTACTACAAAATCTAGACTGAAAATAAAAAATCTTTTCTATCGATCCCTTGTGTAAGTCTATGATATTTGGCAGTTATTTGTTGTTTTGCTTCAAATAAGATGATTTCTAAAATCTTTAAGATATCAAAAAGCGTACTTTTTAACTTAAGTTTTACTGAAGAAGATGTTTTGGCAATGAAATATTTGCATTGCAACAGCGTTCAGTTCACAGAAGATGTGGTGAAACCGGTTCACATTTGGAGCAGACAGCATGTGCTATCAAGCCGGATTCTGTACTTTGCTCCATCAACACTAGGATTTTGCTCTGCTATACTAAAAAGTGAGGTAACCGTTCTTTAAAACTTCACTTTCACTGCAAAGATTTAACAATCAGATTTTTCAAGGAAGTCAATGCAAAACAAGAACATAAGGCTTGTGTTAGAAACCCTTCTTTCAGTTGAAAGCAGAAAGAACTGTTTGTAGACATTAGATATACATCGCCTGTTAATTCCAGGGATCTTTAGTTCTACACTAAAATAATGTTCTTCCAGCGTAGTATTAACCGTAGGTAAAGTAAAGTAACATACTGGACACACGGTGTTTTTCCTTATGAATGATAACTGTAATAATCTGTGCTGTACTTTTATCAGACCTCGAGATGCATGTTGCTTTCTTTGTTGTTAAGAAGAGTTAAGTTGAAGTCCAGACGTTTCTTTTAAAATTATCTCAAAACGTGAGCAAAGGTTCGAACCTGAAAACCAAATAAAGAATCGTAAAAGTGACAAAGAAGAAGTTGGTTTTCCTTGACACGTGTGCATGGATTCATTCAAATTCTTCGTGGTCTGGAAAACTAAAAATTTCTTTCTTACCATCCGTGGAATAGATTTACAACTGCAGAATAAATATTCGATTTTACAACCCAGCATGAAATAAAAGAATCGAAATAGCCAAACTTGGACGGTTATTGCTATAAAGTTTGGTACACCTTTAAATCTAATCGAGGGAAAAGCTTAACATCGAGGATATATTTGCTAAGGGCCTTGGCAAGCTGAAATGTACTTTTAAGATAAACCAGTTTTGTGTAACGTATTGATTTCAGTCAACTTTTTATCTCATCCAAGTATATAACCTTTAACTCAAGTTTTGTAGATCCCTTACTAAGTTTCTGCTAGGAAAATATTGCTCGAGCTTTTGAAACTAGGCGATATTTCTTTGAGTTTGGTCGTGGATGACAAAGCCGCCGCTTCTCCTTAAGAATAGCGATAAATTTTAGCCAAATTATTTTCTTAACAATTTACGTTAAATTGGTTCCAAGTACAGGGATGATTTCCCAGTAATGTTTCTAAGTTCTCACCAGCATATACGATCGCAACTTAAAAAAGGACAAAACAAATAGCACAACTTTGCGTGTTGTATTTCGTTTGTCTAGTAAAGCCAGACAAACTGTAAACACATTATGGTCTCTAAACTGTACACGAAATATAAAGGCTTCTTGCATTGACTTAAAAACGAACGTCTGTCTTATAAACCCCCAAAACCTAATAACATTGTTTCTAGTGCTGTAAATCGAAAAGGACCAGACTTGTTTCACCTGGTTAAGCCGATCCAACGATGAAAGGCGCCCACTCACCTCGAACCCAAACGTATACAATGGTGGTTTTGAGGAAGCAACATTCGTGTATGACAACGACTTGAATCTTCAACGAATGTGTATGAAGACCTTTTTGAAGCAACTAGGAAATATCTGAGTAAAGCCTGTCGATTTCGTTTTTACACGTGCAATCTTCGGATGCCACATGTTAAGCTTCGTTTTGTGGTTTTGAACGTGAAAGTGGAATGTCGAAGTTGGAACGCCACCGAAACATTTCTAAACAACATCATACAAATCCAAAGAATTCTAACTCAGTTAAAGTTCCCTTTAAAACATCTAGGCGGATCTGAAAATTAAAAGCGACAAGGTTGCTGTATCATTAGAAACTCAAGCACTAAATACCTGAAATGTGTGAGCGGTTAAAGTCTCCAATCTCAAAATTAATGTAAAGGATGTGTGACTGCTCTTTATATCGAGTACAAACCCCGCCCCACGTGGGGTCCCATGCACGAGTTCCCGGCTGTACCTACTCAACATGGGTGAAAAAACACGCTTAGTAAATTAACAGAAATTTCCGATAAATTTGTTAAAGAGACGATTGAAGATATCCTGAGTTTAGACTGAAAACTCATCAATGTGACACTAATGTTCGCTTTTTGCTACCAACGTGGCTCGATGACAAATAGAAATTTGGATCAGTACAGTAGATTCAGTTCCAAGTCGTCCTTTGCTAGTCACGTTAAATGCCTAAAACGAAAGACAGAAGTTAAAATTCGTGCCATTTGCTCTTGATCGGTTGCTAATCGTTAAGACTCTATACAACTAGCTAATAAGTAACGAGAAAAAGACACATGAACATGATGAGTTATATGTGAAGTAAAAATGGAAGGACGAAGCGATGGTGAAACTGAGATACTGATGGCGAGCTCTGCCTTGTTAAGTTCAGTACTACAGTTTAATTCTTCACTTATCTCAAGCTGCTCAGGCCCTCTGATAATCAGGAATGTCGCTTTGTTGCTTCACCTGTAAAAGAGTGTAAAAGTTCTGTGAATAATTTTTAACTAACGAAAACAGAAGCAGCTAAAGATAGAGCAACAGTTCGATTTTGACTTGACTGTACCAGAAAGACAACACCAAAACACAGCTTCTAAACTGTTAAACATATCACTTCTTTGTTTATCTATAACTTCATGAGAATGGAAATTTATGGTTACATTTCAGGTGAAATAGAATCGCCGTTTTAACTCTCTCATGTTTTAAACAAAACCAAAAATCCAGACTGTTTTGCACAAACCTGATAACCGAGACTCTCTGTAGTTGACAAAATGGACACTGATGGTAGTAAACAACTTGAGGTCTTTCTGTTTAAATTTGTGTCCTATTGAACGCATTATTAAAAACGACTAAGTTTTTCTTGTCTTAAATGATCATAAAACTCTGTATATAAAAATTCCTTTAGAGCATTGAAGTAGAATTTGGTAACAGAAGTTGTGGAAGGTTAAATGGTTTCGGGTAGTGACCAAGTAGATTCGTAAAAAAATCTTGACTCTTTTTCTTCATCAAAAGAAAAATAATATGTGTCTCACATTGGAGAAGAAGTTCAACCGAACGAAGTTTTCGTGGTGTCTTCGGGGTCTATTAAACTTTTCCTGCCGCAAGTTAGCCTGAATTTTCTTGATGTTGAGTACAGCTATATGCGGTGAGAAAAGTTTGCATAAAACCTAGACAGGCCGCGACAAAACAGCAAATACCTCACAGGATATCAAAAACAATTGCAGAATAACTGACATATAATTCCTCTACAAGGGGAACAAATGATGGTAGAAAGAGTGTGCTTTCAACTGGTACAAATCTGGTTTATGGTGAAGGCAAGCTCGTGCAGATCTAAACCATGATCCGCGTGTTTGCCAGACATACATACATTTTGGAATATGCAAATACTCTCACAGGCGATAGCATCGAAGCGAGTTCAAGCAGTGCGATTTAAAATAATTCTATCAAGGCTTACCTATCCGTTGTTATGACCCAGGCGATTTAGGAAGAATGTAACCCTATTTTACAAGCAGTCTTGAAGAGCGATCGCCGCATAGCTTGCTCCGCCATCAAACGGTTGATTTACCGGCTCTATCAACTGGTATCCGTATTGTTTATCTACAACGAACACAGACAAAAATAAATTAGCACATCAATTTAAAACAAAATCATGTAGCGAGAAAACACGCATACCTTACTTTAAAAGAGAACATGGAAGAATACGTTCGGGGCCTTGTAAGAAACGATCAGACAATGGAAACCGAAGCAAGTCATGTACTGTGAAAAATGACTGTGACAAAGTAGACGGAGAGTGTTCGGGTCACAGATAAGATTTTACTAATCAAGCTCAAAATCTAGGTTGAATATGCGACCCCCAGGCTCAGATGTAAGAATTTCCTTTGCTATCAAATCAGGCAGTAGCAATAGACCATCAGTAACTTTAGGTTTGAGTATGTTGGCATCAACTTGCATTACAAAGTTGTACATCTCTTCTTTTGTAATTTGGTACAAAGTTGTACAAGTTATACTTCAGTAGAGCAAACGATCACACATCTTAATCACAACGACGATGACCAATTTTCTTTTTTCATTTGGTCCCTTTGGATAAAGAGGTTTTTTCTAGCTCGGAACTGATAAGAGAAAATTTCAGACGGGCTATGTGATTTCAATGATGCTACGTCCTATACAGATAGCACGAGAGGTGAACAGTTCACCTCTGGGGCAAAACTAAGATGTTAAACACATGAAAAGCCCAGAGTCACAGAGACCAGAGTGTAAAAACCTCTCAAAACGATAATCAAATTCCTCGTATGTTGACGTTTTTCGAACTTTTTCTCCGATGTAAACTAGGTTCCGCGAATAAACCAGCGAAGAGCAAACTGCATTTTTTTTCCGCGTGTGCGTAAGTGCAGGAACACGATTTCCTCGTGCATGTTGCACATTGCAGACGTCGCTTTCTTCAATAATCACGCGAAGGCAACTGGACGTGAACCGCCTCAAAACTGAGCTGACAAAATTATTTTCCAGTGTAAAGTGAAAAACATAGTTCGACCAATTGATTTCTTGCCTTCACACAGAAATTTGAGACTGTCGCTGATTACGTCTGGAAATATACCTATCATTAAAACTACTTCGCTCTAAATTGAGACCATTAAAGCTGAAAATGCTCTGAGTGTTGCTACCTTTTTCTCCACTGCAAGGTTGGATGGTGTTACAGCGTACCAGTTGAATTGCCCTCCAAAGAGTCCTTTCCATCGTGAGACGAAAAGCCTTCGGCAGCGAGCCGTTGAAAAATAATAATACTGTCCGGAGAGACTAAGAATTATGCAAATTTCTGTCGATTCGCAATTCAAATATTTCCGTTCAATTATGCCTGCATTATTACTTTTCGCGATGCGCTAGCAAGACGACTTGCTCGATTTAGAAGTAGCTTGAAATATCTGAAGTAAAATGATCTTAGTGCTTGGAGTCACAGACAGCTTTGCCCTATTCAGACTAGACGTGGAAATTTGATCATGTGTATCGCCGCTCTAGACGTCACGACGAAATTCAAGTGTCCAACTAAACAAAACTGATAAACGAAGAACAAAGCTAGTTTCTTTTGCGATGCAGACTGATTGTCTTGCTTAGGCCACAATCCCACAACCCCAACACCTTTAATTACATCAGGTAGAGTTCTGTTATCCACGCTAATAAGAGATTTTTACAGAGCCTGTCTGTGCGGCTGTGTGTCAAAACTAAGAGATCGTGACGCATCAAAAATAAAGTCATTTCCGGACGACGATTGGCCGTTACGAGGAAAGAAATGTTTCCAACGGAGCAACTGTTTTAGTCAAAGGCCTCTTTCTTTTAAAAGCTGTCATCATGTAAAACGAGACTGTAGAACATAGATACGGTCGATTCCTTTCAAGATAACAGGTTTTCATTTTCTTCGGGTATGATTACTGCTCTTTTTATAGTATTCGCATAATTTCTGAGCCTATTTGCGTTTTCGTGACAGCTGTGTGAAAGGAGACCAGAAATACTCGACGCACAAATTGATCACGCTCGTCATGAGAGATCACGCCATGATGAGGAAAGCTAGCGTGACGCATTGTCAACGCGGTTAAAACAACGTCGGGCTCCGGGAACGAGCCTCGCTAGCTTTCAGTTAAAGACGTTAATTATATTGAAGACAGTGTAAAAAACATCTTTGAAAGCCATGATACCGTGACTTTTCAAAGATTACAGGATCACGGCATTAATTTCAGCTCTGGTGTTCTTGTTTCGCAAATTTGACTTCCTGTCTTAATTCGATCATTTTCACTTAAAAAAAACAATTCAAAATGACGTGGGAATAAATACTCTTTGAGAAAAAGGAAAGAAACAACGATAAATTAATAGATATTCGAAGCACTTTTTCATAGTACGATTTTGGAAAGGAGGCGAATCAGTTGTCTGTATCACCCACAGAGTAAACGAGAGGTCTACACCTTCCGGAAAAGTTGTTGGGTATCAAAGGGGTAGTAGTAATGCTGTATAGAGTGACCTGCATAACAGGCGTTTTGTTTCGCCAAACGTGAAGCACGAGATACGAGCGCGGAGCGCGCTAAGGGGGTTGGAAGGGGGGAGCCCGGAAGAAAATGGGGCGGGAGGTGTACGGGAGGCGGGGAAACAGCGAAACATTTCGCAATCGAAAAAAGCGCAAACAGGCTGGAGCCAAAAAAATGGAACCAGGATAAGAGGGTATGGAAAGCGCCCCCCCCCCCCCCCTCCCCATATTATTCAGTTTGTGTATGTATGGCCATTCAAATAAAAGCTATGGAGCAGTATTTTCCTGTGGTGCTGATCAATTATGCCGTTCAAAGTGGTTCTACATCCAGGGAGCAGAAAGCTTCTGATTAAACGGTAGGGAAACTGTTGCATATATTTTTAAAACCATTTCAAAAGGCACGGCCTCTCTTCTTCTGGGTTTTACAAAGAGCCTTACAGTCTTACCGCTGTTATGATTATTTTTTTCAGTTTTTCTTTAAGGTGTTATTTCTCAATTTTGCCAGTACTTCTACACTCTTAACGAGGAAAAGTGGCTTTAACTCAAGTACTGAGTCCTCAGTGTACACAACTAAGTGAAAAAAAAGTAGAGAAAGATAGGCCCTCGTCCGGGTTTTGCACGGATGGCGGGGAATCGAAACCGGAGTTCAGTCGGGAGAGCGCTATAGTCTATTGAGTGGAATTGGAGATATTGTTCTGAGCCATGGCGGCTTGGTTTTGCGTCTGGGGTGATTAATAGCTCTGATATCGAAGTCTGTAACAAAAAATTGTTGCTTGCCGTAAACGCGAAAATTCTGCAAACTTCCGGGTTCAAAATCAAGTGCAACGGCCTCCCGGTCTACACCTTCCGGAAAAGTTAGAATGCAAGAGACTATCCTCCCAGGGGGCTGGAGGCACTAAGCACAATTTCGTACGCGGAGGCTCCAACCCAAGGCTCAAACCTTTGCCCTTTAATAAAGCAATGGTACCACCTCCATATACCTTAAAGAACAAGTGCACTTTTTTAGACCTGAAAAATAAGCCGAAAACAGCAGATCATCATGGGTTCTAGTCACTCGAAGGCTGCAAGCTTTCATATCTTTTTGCATTCTGATCTCTGCCAAATTTTTGCAATCATTTTTGAAAGACCACAAGGCACTAGGAATCTATGAGAGCTTCTAGAATATCGGGTATGTTCTGGATTTAATTCTTGTGTTGGTAAAAGTTTTCAAACATTGCTGTTCACAGCGATAAGACTAATGTGTTTATGCCGCCCACCGAACACAGCCTTGGCACATTTTCGTTCAAAACAAAAAATTTCATGTAACCCTCCTACCCCCAAAACAAAACAAACCAACAACAATAGCCACCCCATGCAATAAGGACTCCAAACTGTATTGATCTTTTTAGAAATGTTTTTGTCACTTTACTGGGAACTTTCAATTTCAAGAAGCTCATAAAAAGCTTTGAAGAATTGGAAAGAAGAGCGCCTTTCATGTCGACTTTTGCACACGCCCGACTTCCATGCAGTCAAAATCAAAGTGAAACAGCTTGTTCCAAGAACCAAGGTAGTTAGAAAGTGCCGCGACAACAAAAACACAATCACACAACCAAAAACAACAAAAACAAAAACAAAAAGAAAAGAAAATTTCTCGTTTTCATTTTATGAGGGCCTGAAATAGGCTACAACGAAACGTCGTATTGGGCTACGAGCCTCGATTCCTAATGCACCCAGCCTGCGTATAGGCTAGTTGCACCGAGGCTGATGCTAAGGAATATCAAAAGAAACAAAATCACAGCCATAAAACCAGAAGACAGTTGTTGTTTATTGAATTCACAAATAAACAAGCTTCGTTCAAAATTCTTAAATACAACTCAAGTTTTTAAACCTTGCTGTATGTACATAAAAAACCTCCACGCTTTAGGAAACAGTATAACTGGCGCCAGGCCAGGGAAGGCAAGTACCTTGAAAAGCTATATCGAAGAAAAAGAATGTCAAAGTACGCCATGAGGCTGCCGGTATTGGATTGGGTGAATGAGTCACAGGGATAAAAATCTGAAAGTTAGGACTGAATGTTCTCGAAAGACAGGCTCGTGAATCTTCGCGTGGGGATATGTTTGAGTGGCTTTGGAAGCTCCTCGGCATCTTCTTTTCATCACACTTTTTAACAGCCAAGCTTGCGTTTATTTTCTTTCAACATGGGGAAAACACTTGCCAGGATCTTAGGAAAACGTCGGAGTGTTCCCATGGTCTTCGGTTCGTGTTCAGGACTACTTCGTTTATCATGTTTTAAAGGCAGCCGCGTTTGCGTTGACGAGTGCCATCGCTCGCACGAACCGGTCGCAGAGGTCACGTGAGCTGAGCGGGCGCATGACAGGCGGCGGTTTGATTTCAGGGCACGAGTCGCTCGTGACGTCGAGCAGTTTGGGTAGAAACTCCTGCAATTTGGCACGGTGTTGATCTAGGAAAGATGAAAATAACAATTTTATTCTCAATCAAAGAAAATATTTACGTAACAGTGAGAGGGGGGGGAGGATATACATTTCGCGACATTCTTAACTAGGAATGCTCACGAAGTTAAGCTTTCGCTAATAAAGCACTTTTCAACTATCGGAATTCTCCTGTACTATTACGTCACCTAAGTCGCTTTCACCACAGCGTGAAGCTTCGCACCACATAATTTTCATCGGAAAGGCAGGAACTGAAATTTTTCCTTGCTATTTCCACACCCACCAGTGAACTTGTTACGAAGTTTTAATAAGGGCCATTGCGTTTGTTCTGTTTAGGAATGTTGTGTAAAATGGAGTAAAGGAAAAGGGCTAAAGGGTCCGCCCGCCCCCCCCCCCCCCCCCCCACCGATACTTTAAGGTACATTAAAGAGGATCGAGCGGAAAAAAGAAATTTATTTTACAGACATTCTATAACGTGTGTAGCATTTACGTTATTTCACCAACATCTTCGTGTTTGCCTGACAGGGTAAAAAAAAAAAAAAAAACTGGCCAAACAGAGCCGCAAGTTGCGTTACACCCTGCAAGCAGAGCCTTTTTAAAACCCCTTATGAGAAAAGAAAGACTGCAGAGATCGTGTCAAGTTTTCACTGAACATGCACAAGTTGTTGCTAAGACGCAGTTTAGAACCCAGGCAGAATTTGCATTGTTCATAAGGTACAGACACCAAGGTGTGCAAACCAGGCAAAGGTTGCAGCATATGCGTGCAGTTGTTGCATTTGACCTTGAGAAGAGCCTATCGTTTTTTTATTACAAAGAGGAAGGTGCTTGACACAAGTTTAAACAAATCCAGCCAAAAGAGATTTCAAGACAATTCACTGCTGTCTACTCAATTGCTCTTCTTTGTCAGACTTACTAAACACACCCGTCTTACTAAACAGTCCGTCGCGGAGGCGCCAGCTTCGATGCCATTTTGCCTTCGTAGAGTGGCCTCAGTTTTGGTCAACGGTTTTTCAACAAAATCAATGACTGCGCTGTTAAAACCAGTTTGATGACAAAAAAAAAACGTTTTTTGTCATCAAAAGAGCCTTTTTTTCTAATGAGGCTCTGCTTCCGGGTAGCCATATCGTTGCGTTTTCTTACCGTCAAGCGGAGAAGCAAGGAAGTTACACCAGCCGTCCCTGACCTGTTCCACGGCCTGACCGTCAGCAGTCTGGGGCGAGGAACTCAGCTTGGGTATACACGGTATCACCAGTTCACTGAGTAGCTCCAGTCCTGCACAAACTGATTTCCAGTCGCTGCTATCGAACATCTGTACCGCCAACTCGTTCAAGCGTAAAAAGCACTCGCGCCGCCAATGGGTCAGCAGCTGTTCGTTCATGGCTTGACCGGCGTTGTTGAGGTGGAGTAGCCTGGAATTGAGGTTGCAAGCATGTACCAAATATGGCAGCGCTTCGCGGCATCTGGAAAAATACAGTCGAAGAAACAGAATTAGATGGTTTACCATAAGTCTTCTAGAAAGCTGAAACCAGTTGGCTGCCGTAAAATCTCGGTTCTGTGCGAAGCTTATAATTGAGTTTTAAACGAAGTACTGGTATGTGTTCACAAACAGTGTTAAAGGCATGACAAAATGCGAAAGTAAACCACTTAGCGGAACTTAATGTATAGCGATTTTAGGTTAAAAGGTTTAAGCGAAACCTGGCCACTTAATCGTTGACGCGACATTGTACTTACTTGTTGTTGTGCAGATGCTCGAGTCCCGTCAGGAAACAGGAATTAACTTTTTGAAACAAACTATATTTTTCTTTCCAGCCCTGAAAGAACAAAGCACCGAGAACTGACAAATCCATCGCAAAAAAATTACTTCAACAGCAAGTTAAATAAAGTGACTCACTCTGAACAGTCGGTGTATGATCACGATAGCAAACTTTCCCTGATGCAAAATCGTTCGACGGATAAGCAAAGATTGTTTTCGCCGGATGTATCAGTCACTTCAAAAACTCTATCAAAACTGCTGAGTATCGGGGTTGTATAAGTCTTACTGGGAAATCACTTTGTGTGAATGTTATTGCAGGATTGAACTACTTATCCCTGCAATAATTGAATGACAATTTAAAGAAATCCATCGTGCGACTTCGAGCGAATAACAACGTTCCCACATCCAGTTATCTTGTGTTTCGTAAGTTACCTGGTATTCAAAGCTTGCTGATTCTCGCTCAGCATTCAATCGATTCTGTCCACACTGTTTCACCATCAAAAGACTGAAACAAATCAAAGAAAGAACACTCGGTACACGTTTTCGACCTCCTAAGTCTTCTAATCATCCAATCACTCAGTCACTCAGTCAGTCGGTCGGTCGGTCGGTCGGTCGGTCGGTCGGTCGGTCGGTCGGTCGGTCGGTCAGTCAGTCAATCAGTCAGTCAGTCAGTCAGTCAGTCAGTCAGTCACAATTTGTCTTGATTGTCTTGCCATCTATCACGAACTTCATTTACACAAACTGACCATGTTCTTTTCCGTTTTACGAATCCTCCTTGATCCTCACTGAATTCCCCCCCGTCATCTGTCCCCTCCCTTCCCCTCCCCCCTAAGTAACTCACGTCTCCTCCTGTGTCCTGATATCTTCCACAACTTGTTCCAGTATCGCTAAGCTGATTGTCCGTTCAGGAGCTTTACACTTCATAAGATAGATAGCAAAGTGTTCCAGGCGCACATCTCCAGGGTGCTCTGGTGAGTACTCCCGTGAGAGCCTCTCCAGAGTGGTCCGCTGTTGAATGCAACATTGTGTGAGCGCTTCTTCCACTCCCAGGCTCCTTGCAGCTTCGGCCAGGCAGTTGAGAGAGAATCCATCATCATTTTCAGATGCGTGAGGAGACTGGGTAGCAGACTCAGCATCAATGACAATGTCTGGCCTGGGAACTACGGATTTGCATTGGCTTTCTGGGTGGAAACGAACGAATGAATCATCAGCAGCAACAACAAGGAAGGAAGGAAGGAAGAAAGGAAGGAGTGGATTAGTTAATCACTCAATTAAACGATCAGTTAATAAATCCCTTACTCAGTCATTAGGTCAGTAAATTCAATCAATTAGTAACTCAATGAATCAATGACTTAATGACTAAATGAAGGAATGAAGAAAGGAAGGAAGCAATCAATCAATCAATCAATCAATCAATCAATCAATCAATCAATCAGTCAGTCAGTCAGTCAGTCAGTCAGTCAGTCGCTAACCCATTGAGTCCGCCCTGATACAACAATTCAGTCACTCAGTGCATCTGTCCATTAAACGACCAAAAAACAGTGTAGAAAAACACTGGCTGAGAAAACTGATGTTTCGTTCCTGACATTCTTTGACGAAACAAAGAAGGTCAAATAACCGCGAATTTCCATACAGATGATTGATGAGGTGGTGCTATTTGTTTGTATGTTTTTTTGTCTACGGGTCTGCCACATTCGTGACACATGACGTAACAATTCACGCAAAAAGTAAAGATATGTACTGACCACGCAAGACGTGACTTGCCAAGATTGGATGGTTGCGCTTTTCTGTTCTCATGGTATGCTTTTAAACTACATTTCAAACGATTTGGTTTTTGATTGGTTTCCAGTTATAGTGCCAATACATAAAGGCAACCATTGACCACAACAATAATTTCTAAACAAAAACTAATTGACTACAAGTAAAGATTAGGCCACGATGAATCATTCTGTGCAGTTTTAAGGCCATGGTATGATTTGGTGAGTGAACACAGCGAGAAATACCAAAATAATAAGAGAGCAAAGTCAGTATTGATTTCTTCGCAAGATGTGCCAGAAAACTAATTGCCATCAAAACGGTTAAGGGGAAGAATCAGTTTACCACATAAAAAAGACTCCCATACCTTCCAGGAAATACTTTGTGATACTTTTTCACGTGAAATTATGAACTACATGGTAAACTAAGCCAAACGACAAAAGCTACAGTGGGCATTCTTCAAGGTCTGCTGTTTTTTGGGATCTTTTGGAGTCATCCCTCATACTTTGTAGTTTGCAAGATGGGGTGTACAAAGTATGTACAGGCAGAGACAAAGTAGCACTATAAAAGCCATTTTCTTCTTTCAGGCTGGATGGATAGCAAGTTTTTCTCTTGTTGTGCAGCTAACAAAACTGTCCTAAACAGAGGACAAAATTCCAAATACCTCACTTACGACCATCTCGCTCTTGAGACCACATCTTTTGGACCTAATTACACTCAAGCGAAGAAAACCGTGAACACTGAAAATGTTCCTGGAATGTTTATTGTGTTTTGACCAATCACATGCGAGACCTTGTAACCGCAGAAAACAAGTGGGTTTCTCAGTCACGAATCGAGTTGATTCTCCATTTGTTTTGAAAGACCTTCATCTTGACTTAAAGAATTTAAATTGTTATTTCTTTTTATCTGAGAGTCACATGCGCTAGGGGAGCGAAAAATGTGTGAGTGGTCTTTGGCTTGTTGTAGCAACGACCGCGGACTGTCAAAAGCGGAGTTCATTATTCTTCAACAGCCTGGTGTACCGTTGCTAAATTTGAAAATATGTCATTTTCAAAATGTGCAACTACACGTTGTATGATGCAAGCCCAGCTCGAAGGCACGGAGGATTCGGCCTAAATAAATCGAGTCGGCTGTGCTGTCAATGGGCGAATTTGGAGAGAGAATATTGCACTTTTTACTTCAAGGTGAAATAACTGCCGCTTGAGTTGGTTTTATTTGAAATGTCGGAAACACTGATCGTTGCGTCGGTTTGTCGAAAAATTTTATTCGGCAAAAGCGCTCAAATCTATTTTCGCTTGCGTAGTGCGTGGAGCTCTCAGATAGAAAGGAATAGCACTTCCAATTTCTGTAAGATAAACTGGTGAAGATTAAACCTTGTCGTCTTTCGAAACAACTCGATTCCGTGACTGAGAACCCATTCGTTTTCTGCGGTTACAAGGTCTCGCATGTGATTGGTCAAAACATACATTCCGGGAATATTTTCAGTGTTCACAGTTTTCTTAATTTGAGTGTAAAAGTCATATAGTCATTTTCCTATTTTCAAACCCCGTTAATCCGATCACAGTAATGTGGTGCATTTACGGGGTTCCACTGTACCACTGTCAGATTTTTCCTCTTACCTGTAGCAGCCGCTTTAGCCACCTGCTTCTCATCCCACTCTCTCAACTCATTTTCAAACTCAGCATTGTCTTTATCAACAAGCTCCTGCAAATCTACTGGCAGCTCCTGAATAGCGCTGCCGGCGCTGATGCAGCCTTCGCGCCGAGCATCAATGTACATGAGACAGTAGGCGCTGACGTGACGATAGCCACCCAGTGACTCACGGGATACCTCCTCCCATGTGACCTCACTGACTGTGATGTCATTGAACTTGCACCATCTCTGCTGACTGGGATCCTGAATGTAAGCCCAGTAATGACCACCGGATGCCTGACCCTCGTGAACAAGAACTGCGTGCAGACGGTATGGCAACTGGAGATAGAAAATATACATTTGATGTTAAACTCAACTGCAAAGATCACTCGGTCTAGAGCCAGATATGTGTACGTGGTTTTCCACGTATGTTAGAAAGAATTCTGCATATGATCCCAAGTTATGTAATTTTCAAAGGACTTTCCTAATTATTGCAGGGAATTTTGCACTTCAAGATGAGTTGGACTTGACACAAAAACAGCTTGGCAATCACTACATGCTGGTCCCTTGGTTAATTTGTTTTTCAAAGACTGTCCTCAAAATAATCCCATGTCCTCTCTATCCTCCGTATCCTCCGAAGAGACTCCTTTTTGTGGAGAAACATCGGAAAAAGGGAGAAAGGGGAGATAAACAGTTAGAAATAAAAAGGAAAAATAGGGGCGCACAGGGGACGATGTGCCCAGCACCCAGCGCTGGCACCCAGCGCATTCCCCACGCGCCTTATCCTTCTATCTCACTAGTGTAGTCTGTCCTTCGCTAGAAAGAGAAACGAAATGAGAAATGCGATAAAGACCTCTGCAGAGGAGGGAGCCCATGTGCTTATTAATATATTATTATTATTATGATTTGTTGTTGTTGTTGTTGGGGGGGGGGGGGGGGGTAAAGATAGGTAGGTAGTCACGTAGGTAAACTTTAAACATCGCACATCAGAAAAAAACTATAACAAATGACTATAAAAATAAAGAGATAAAAACATGACCCAACTGCCCAACTACCTAAACTAACCAGTAGTAAAATAAAACCTGTGCTCCAAAGATACCATGTTTGAATAAAGCTGGTATGAAAACTTATAATCAGAATGGAATTTGCCTATCAGATTTGGGTTGCTTATTTGTGAGAGGCTTATATTTGGATTTGTTGTTTAATGAAATTATTACCAGTAACTGAAGATTGTAAAATAAGTTTTTAGTCCATCTCACCTTTCTAAGGTTGGCATCATCATAGATGGTTGAAATTGCTTCTTCTGTTTTCTGAAGATGGGCATTTAGATCTTTAAAGGCAAAAAAGGAAAGCTCTCACAATTCATTAATAATGTTGGCATTCATGTTAAAATTTCAGCGTTAATGACCACAAATGGTTTTTGAATTGAAAAGGCACTAGAATCCTTCCAGTCCCTGGTAGGTAAAGTCGCACACGGCCGGAGCTTATCTCGGTTTCTGTAGCATGAAGCGACTGAGTCATTGCTTCTCCCCCCTGGATGGGATGCTAGTCCATCGCAGGGTTACCCCCACCAGTATGTTGTCAGTACCCATTTTATTGACCTGGGTGGAGAGAGACAACGTGCGGTGAAGGTTCTTGTCTAAGGAAACAACATGATCGCAGGGACTGGGTGTCAAATCACTGATCTTCAGATCTGAC
This sequence comes from Siderastrea siderea, assembly GCA_964030785.1. Classification (NCBI taxonomy): domain Eukaryota; kingdom Metazoa; phylum Cnidaria; class Anthozoa; order Scleractinia; family Rhizangiidae; genus Siderastrea; species Siderastrea siderea. The sequence continues at coordinate 18,615,452 of OZ034975.1, forward strand.
TACAACACCACCCACCCCCCCCCCCCCCCAACCCAGGCCCTGGTAGCAGAGCATAAATCAGTCAGTATGGATATTCTAAAAAAAATATTCGTCTTCTGAGCTTGTTTCTCGTCATTTTTCGGCCCCAGTGTAATGCCATCGTGGGCGTTAACATGTATGCAATCCGTAATTAAAAAAGCTAAAACGTCAGTCAGTATTTAAAGAATAATGGCAAAGAGTCTCCAGGAAGAAGCTCAGAAGACGAAAATTTTTTATTATTATGAGAAGGAATTATAAATGCACGAGAGGACACAAGCGCAGCGTGTATAAATATTCAGTGCACGTGAATAACCGTGAAATAGACCAGGAAAGTCCAAATAACACTGTTGCTCATTGAAAGTTAAAAACGACTGAAACCTGACCGAGATTCAGCCTTATCTCATAAACGAAATGTTTATTCAGCCTACAACTTGCTGGAACATCAAAAAGAATTATCATTCTAACGTCAATCAATTTAAGAGAAAAATCTGTGTGGGCAGTTTAGAAATATTTCTATTTATGCAAATTACGGACTTTTTGGCTGATTTGTACTGCATTTTAGCAGTTTTTAAATATAAATATCTTAAAATCGCAGCCACCTAGGAAGCTCAATGTACATTAAGAATGTTTTGATATCATAAAAGATCCTTCAACTGAAAAGGGAAAGTGTTAAGTTTTATCTTTCTTGAAATATTGGAGAATATTGCAGGAATGACCAAAATCAGCCCGTAAAAAATGAATCATGATTTACGTGAAAACCCTCTTACAGATTTTTCCCTAATTTCGCATACAAGTTGTGTAGGTTAAGTAGTTCAAATAGTTCAAGTTTCGTCGTAAAGTGTCTGACTAGTTTTCGAGATATTCGACATTACTTAAAATGAGGGGTTGTCCATTACCGCTGCTATGGTGACAGCTGTTGCTAGGGAACCAGTGAGAAAATAAACTTTGATCATATTTTGAAAAGGTGGTGTAGTATCAAGGAAATCGAAGTTTATCTTCTATGCGAAATTTTGACTTCAAAAGATACACTCCAAGGCCAAAAAAACTGTTGCGAGCCTCCTTAAGCCCTGATATGAAAATGCATAATCTCCTTGCTGTTCTCCATGTTCCATCCATGTTCTACATGCTGTTTTATGGAACTAGTAAGGAGGATTTGCGTGAAAATCGAGACACCTTATCTTTGATCATCATTTCCTTCATTCTCGTGACCTGTATGTTTAATCAAGTAGTGATACTGTTAGGGGAAATTAGATGCTTGTCACTATTTGGGCTTAAAGGGTTAAATATACACTGCACTGTACCTTTAACATCTTGCTCCATCTCATGTCTCCACCTCCGTAAACACTCCTCTAACACTGCTACTTCAGTCTCTGTCACATGTCGTGGGGTGGGGTTCCACCGGACATCAGACAGTGGGCAGGGTGAAGGAATGGGGTTAGTAGTGTTCATGGGGGTAGGTGAACCAGATATTGGCGTTTTCATATCTACATCAGAGTTGAGTTCATCACTGGAAGGAGGGGTGCTATGTACAAATGTCAGTGTGCTTTCTAGAATGTCCTGAATGGGAGAGCGCTTGGAGCCTTGTCCATACTTCAGGTACCTATAAGAAAAAGAAGCAATTTAAGAGAGGATTAGAAAGAGAGTTGATACTGTATCCCATTGGAAACTTTGGATTGTCTCAGTGAACGTAGAGTCTGAAAAAAGTTGAGACTTAGGGTGCATTCTTTTGGGACTATTCTGGCAAATTTCTTATTCTGGTTTAGGAATAACGGAATACACGGAATTTCAATTTCGAAAAGAACGCTCCTTCTGAAAACGGAATACCCATGGCGGAGGTGACCTGAGAACTACTGTGTCTACACACGCGCGGGCCGCCGCATAGGATTTCCTGCCAAAAATTTCCCAAACGAACGCGTACTCTGGCTATTCCGAGTAAACCATATTCCTCAACCTCGTTCCCAGGGCTTTCTCAGAAGGCCTTGAGAACGAGGTTACCGTATTCCTTTCATTCCGTTCATTCTGCTATTGGGAGCAGAATGAATGGGATGATATTTTCCGTTCATTCCGAAAACGGAATCACTCCCAAAAGAACACAAATACCGTCTATTCCGAGTATTCCTATTCCGGGATAGTCCCAAAAGAACACGCCCTTAATTCTACTCAAATTCTTCACCAGCACAAGTACCCTTGGCAAGTTGGTCAACCTTTGCAAAATAGCAACATAGACGTAGATGGAGATGGAAATCAAAAGATAGCAGTCTGGAGAAGGAAAAGAATTCTGTTTTGAGAATGCCTCCTTTCCTTGAAGAGAAAGCTTCTTCAAAGCTTAATGATAGCCCTGTCACTTGACATCACTGAAAAAAATTACCACCTTTGAATGGCAGTGGTGTTTACAGTAGTAATGACACAATTTCAAGCATGTTGTAAAGTAACAGTAACTGTTGAAGAGTGGCCACTCTCTATGGGGTCTACAAGGGATTTTTAACACTGTTTACATCTCAATTTGTTACAAAAATTTAATGCTATTGGCTGATACTTGAACAAAATCCACTCACTTTTCAAGACTGTTTTTAAGCATGGATCTTCTTTCTTTAAGTTTCTTGACTTCCTCTCTGTATCTTCTTGTTACTTCTTTGTTTGCCTCCATGTACCTACCATTGAAAAAATTCATCTTTAAGTTTTCCTTGCAGCTGCTGAAGTTGTTACAATCACTACAATGACGGGTACTAGAATTTCTTTCATTCTTTTAAAATCTTTCACGGCCCACAGATCACATAATGATTGCCATGGAGAACTTTTTTCAAGACTTCCTGACTCTTCTGTGATAAAAGTCAAAATTTCAACCCCCCCCCCCTCCCCTCCCCCTTTATAGCCATCCTTTCCGGCTACTCTGTTACAGATGATGACAGTTCGCATTATTTACTCAACAAAAATCATCTCCAAGATGATAGTGAGCAGAAATCATTCTTTCAGACTTTATGTGAACTCTGGAGATATAGGGCAATCTTTCCTCATATCATTAACAAATTTAATTCCATTTCGCATGCAGAAATTCATAAAATAAAGAATAACATATCATTTAAAAAGCAAATGGAATTCTATTATTGTGCTGCATTTGAAAAGAAAAAATCGCCAAAATCAAAACTTTCTTCAAATGATTCAATGAAAATTTGCAGCATTTACAGACATTTGCATGGATAGGGTGGTTGACTATTGCCACACAGCCACACAAACATCATTCTGCAAATCTGATGTTTTCCAAAAGAAAATATCTCACTGAATTAAATTCTGCTAAGGGTTGCTATCAATTTACCTTATCTATACGTTTGCTAAACTAAATTTAATTTTTGATAAATTAATGTAGGTTAGGACTTCAAAGAACATCATCATACACTTACACAAAGATTGATGTGGAATTTTAGGTTGTTTTTGTTCAAAACAACCTATTTTTTTGCAATGGCCTAGCACTGGAACAGTTTCAAGTTTGGCCACTGGGTTTCAAGGGAAATTTCATGTTCCTGTAAATCCTTTGTTAAATTAAAACATTAAGAATCACATCTGTCCGTCCGTCCGTCCATCCATCAATCAATTTATCTAGTATTTATATTGTGAATATATATTCACATGCACATTACATATACCTATTAAATAATTATTTTATTTTATTTATTAAAATCATCTAAATCCAAATAATAATCTAAAAACAACCATTAAGAGTAAGTTTTAAGAGCAACTTTAAAAGCATCGATCCACATGGAGATGGGTGCGGAAGAACATTCCAGAGACTTGGCACCACTGACTGGAATGCACGATTGCCAAGCCTCAGACGGGTCTTTGCATTGGACGTTACTAACAAGGTGGACTTGTCGGATCTAAGAGAATACCTAGATTGCTTCTTAACTGAAATAAGATCAATTAAATAACTAGGGGCTAAGCCAGGTAAACACTTGAAAGTCAACAGAAGTATTAAAACTTAATGCGCTACAAATAGGTAGTCAATGGAGGTTGTACATTAACCGTGTCACATGGCAAAATCTATGAAAACCTGTGACAAGTCGAGCAGCAGCATTTTGGATGCACTGAAGCTTCATAAGATATGAGTTTGGGAGACCAAACAACAGGCTGTAAGCGTAGTGAACAAGAACGAAGAAGAGTAGATCGAGCAGCACATGTGCCCTTTTGAATGTACAAGGAATTTTCACCAAAACAATGGCCCGACCAGGAAAAAAATATGTGGCTATGTTTCCTAAATAAATTATAGGCCACATGCAGTTCTGGTCCCAGCTTTTCAATGCTGTAATAAGTACAGTGCCCTTAGTTAAAAAGAGCAAGAATTCATTCATACCGATCCATGAAGATTACACGATCAAACAAGAACCTCTCATGAATTTTCTCTGCTCTGCCAGTTGACTGGTTGAACAGGAACCTTGATAGCATGAACTTGAGTACAACTGGAAGGCTGGTGAACCAGTGCTAACAAAACAACAAATAATATGGACCACTTTAATACAGTGAAACAATTTCATTGCCCAGGGGAATATGGAACTGAGACCAACATGTGCTTTAAACTCTGGAACATGTGTCTTGATGGCAACTGTAAGTTTTGATTCTGATCATTAGCTATCAGGTGAGGAACAAATTTGTGTCTATAGTTTACCTAGCATCAATAGAAGCTTTTTTTGTTATATAGACAGATATTGTGCTCTGATAAGACCACTCAATGGATCATAATTTTTTTATGCGTTGTTTTGTTAATATTCTGCTCCAAACATAAGTACTGACTATTCTGCAACCTTTTACACATAGCTCAGAATAGTCTCTTCATTACTGACTCTGTATCATACCTCTTGTCCAGATTTGTGTGCCCCCTCAGGACCGACAGGTTCAATCTCAACTTGAGCCATCGCTCCTTCCAAACTGTCATGTAGGTCACCATAACCTTGAACTTGAAGCGGAAATGCTCCAAACATCTCTTTTTTGCTGAATGTTTTCCCTGAAAAGACACAAACTGGTACTTTAAAGGTTTGTTCAACAACATTTCAGTGATATCCATTACAAATGAAAAAACAATCTTTTGAGCAGTGTTTGAATTGAGTGTAAATCTAGGAAATTGAATTATTACAGTTGACTCCTAGTAACTCAAACTCTCAATAACTTGAACCTCCTGCTAACTTAAAGTGAATGTTTTTTTTTTCAGTTCAGGTCATTTTCTTTATAATGTTACCAATGACAACACCAACCTTTTTTATTTCCCTTGAAGGTTCGAGTTAACGGGAGTCAACTGTGCTTTGCTTTAAATGTCTTAGTTTCCTTTGTGATTGGTTTGAAAAACATGCAATTTTCTCAAGCAATCAGAGATAAACCTTTTATTCCCACAGTGAAACTGCTGATCATGTTTTTATGGTTCTAAGGTTCGAGTCTGTGGATGAAATCCTTAAGTGTATCCAATCAAAAGAAAACTACTAAATCAATACTTCCCTGTGGTTCCTGTTTGTTATGTTGTTCAAGGTGGTGCTACTTTTGGGTCTGAGGAACAAATTCTCTTAAAGTGTAGCCATTAAAATGAATGCTACTAAGTATTAAGCTTATTTACTGTGGTGCTGCTTAAAAGTTGGCAGGCATCAAAATTAAATTTTTTTCCCAGGAGCAGAATTGCTCCTAGGTCCAAAATCTTAGGAGTAAATTTGGATAATTAACAAGGAGAGAAAACATAGGCATGCAGTGCATGCAGAACCGGTGACATTTCTTTTTTTACCTTGTCACAAACGTGCACAACTAGTTACATTTGTATGCAAGTGAGCAGACACTTGGCCGACAATACACCACAACTCTGCCTTCCGAGTGCTTCATTAGTGCCGTTAGTTCCCAGTCACGTGGACAACGCATTGCGTGTGTAGCTGCACGTGCCCCCGAGATTCTGCCCAAACATGCAGGAAAATCATTTGCAAGTGCAAGCAGTTATTCCTTCTACTTTATTACGGTATTTTAATTTATCTGCCTATAGGCTGGAGTTTGGCTTTAACTCACGCTGACAATTTAAGGAGTATGCTTTCTTGTTGCAAGTCAAGTCGGCTATGATAGTAATTGTTTACATTTCTAAATTTCCCACGTGCAAACTTGTTTTATTAACATCTCTTTTTAGCCGAATACATGTCGTTTGCTTTGCCTTGGAACAGTACGAAAGTGTTAAAATTCAGCTCGTACTTTCAAAAGCTGCTTGCTTCCCAATCTCAGTAGACAGTTTTCTCGCATTCGAATTGATTTTGCTTGGAAATCAAAATGGGCTCCTTCAAAAAACGAATAATTTGGCTTGGAGATTAGAAGGGAAACGAGTGCAAATATAAACGACATATGCATGGGAATTCGCGAACCAAGTTGAGTTCATTGTCTTGCCTGCATTGTTTTCGGAAATTTGTATCCCTTGGGCAAGTACACTAGCAAAACACCTGCCAAACCTCAGTCCACAAAAACAGCACATTCGACGGGTTATTTGATGCAAAATAAAGTAGGTCCTAGTTGATTGAGATCGAATCCAGACACTTCACAGGCCGGGCGAGGTACTCCAAGTTTATACACTATTGTACTTTTCTGTTTGGCACACCCCCACCCCAAAACCCATAGGGCACCCCCCATGCCTCACTGGTGGAGACAAACATCTTTCGCTCACTCATTGAAATTTAGCCTCCTACATAAACCATTAGTGACGTCACCGGTTAAAAAAAGAATTTATTATGAAAATGGGCCATAAGTTGAAGGAGTAAATTTGCTCCTAAGTTACTTTTTTTTAGGAGCAAATGTCCTCAAACCAGTTGCAAATTGCACATTTGTGACCATAAATTTCAAGCCCTGAAAGTTGGTGCTGTACAAGCTGGTTCTAACTTTTGGGTCCTGGATGAAATCCTCAAGTGTGACCATTCAAATAAAAGTTTAATATTGAGTAGTACTTTCAGGACTGTGGTGATGTTTATTATGCTGTGGCTGTACAAGGTGGTTCTAAGTTTTGAGTCTGTGGATGAAATTCTTGAGTGTGACCATTCAAATGAAATGTATTGAGCAGTGGCGATGTTTACTATGCTGAAAAAGGTGGTTCTACGTTTGAGTCTGTGGATGAAATCCTTAGATGTGATCACTCAAATGAGATGTATTGAGCAGTTCTTTCCTGTGACGCTATTTATTATCATGTACAAGGTGATTCTAACTTCTGAGTCTGTGGATAACATCCTTGAGCATGATCATTCAAATGAAAGCTGCTGAGCAGTACTTTTCCTGCGGTGCTCTTCGTTTCTTGATATTAATTATTTTGGCAAAATGAAAAGATGTAATTGAGTCAATCAAAAATTAGGGGGTAGTTTGGGGAGTGGAAGGTTCACTCAAATTGTATTGAAAACATCTAAACAAAGGCCTGATAACATTGTCCAGGTATAGATCCTGGAATTCTAGATTATTGTAAATAATTGTCAAACTAACCTTCATAAATACCTTCCACATTAGACTGCCCAAAAAATAGCTCCACAACTGGATTAAGATTGTTACCACTAAAAAAAGAAAGCAGGCTGGTTTAATTTCAAGATCTGGCATTGTGTAAACTAAAACTCGAAAAAAGATTTTTAACTAACAACTGACCTTTTCCCTGGAGTATTACTGCTGTGGTTTACTTTGAAGGAGTCTTCAAGCCATTCAAGCAACTTATGGGTAAACTCACTAACATCCTGAAGTATAAATTTGCAAAAACCATCATTGTAATAGATAACAATGAAGTTAAGTCTTCAGTGACTACACATACATGTATTGTTACAGCTGCTCTGCTAGTCTACTTTAAGGTACAGGTACCGTAACCCCCTACACCATCCAAGGACACTGTTAACAGGTCCACATTACCACACTTATACAACTGGACATTGAAGAAATATCAGTATGTAAAATAAAATGAGCATTCTCTTTCATAGTTGTTCTTTCAAGATCTAATCCATTTTTGGAATAAGCAGAATAAATGTTTATTTGGAGTAGGCATAGCTTTGCAGTGCTTTCAACAATTAAGCACCGACGACTGACAAAAAGCGTCTGCAAATTCGCTCAAAGAAGTTGGCTACTATTTTCCCTAAATTGAAGTAATTAAAGAAAGATTTCTTTCAAACCTTGTTGATCCAGTTGGCTACTCTACTCAAACCAGCTGCCTACTGCAAATTTTATTGAAACCCCTGGCTGTGTTCTTTAGGAAAAGCTTTTGGTTACCTCAGATTTGGCTTTGAAAAAAGACATCTCTTTGCATTCTGTTATTCCTAGTAACCCAGCTTAAAATAACTAGAATAGTTACAAAAGAATACACCTTAAGTGGCTCATTCTAAGAAACACAATGAAGACAGACACATGCTAGCCACCAGACCAGATGGCCTGCAGCATAATAACACATCATATTGTAAAAAACCTGTGTCTTTAAGCACCGTCCTCTTCTTTCAGTTTCTCAATGAATTAATTTTTTTTAATTTCTTTAAACATAGACCAGTAAATCTCTAGTCATACCTGCTGATTTCCAGGGTTACTTTCACTGCCATTATACTTGAGAGCTTCCTTTAAAATCTGAAAAATCGCAGTAATTCATACCTTTAACCTTCAAATTTAAGAAAAAGCACTTCCATTCTTTTAATATGATAATGTTGTGTTTGTTAATTGCCAAAATGTAATAAAATATAATAAATTTCATACATGTAACTAGCAGGAAGAAATCGAATGATGCTTCTTAACTGCTCTCGCTACCAGAGTTAAGATCCAGTTTCCACAACAACAATAATCCATCCATCCGTCCCTCCTTCCCTCCCTCCCTCCCTCCCTCCCTCCCTCCATCCAACCATCCATCCATCAATGCATCCATGAACTAAAATAACTAACCCCACAATTAGATTTGAGGTAGGAAATTACTGATATTTTTGTTTACCTAGCACGTTAGCTCATGTAGCATTGCTTGGGATTTGCAGCTCAGCCCAAGAGCACTCTGTAGTGTTATTTTTTTTACCCATTTAGTGGTTGAAAAACTTTTGTTGATCCCCTCCCTCCCACTGCCTGGAGAAAATGCTAGAGGGTTCATTGCATTATACTCTGTGTATTATTACAGGTCATCCAGCATTTCATTTATCCTTCCTCCATCCTAGGTATCAAACATTAAATGCAGCAAAACAAACCTGCACAGCCTTGGTGGGATCCACATATTTCCGTTTACTACCAAGCATTAATGCAAATAAGATGCGAAGCTCAGTCATGAAGGCAACACAATAACTATCCTGTAAAGTGGAAGCAATGACACGTTAAAACATAACAAGCACTGACCATTATCCCTCCTTGAGGCATGTGGGCAAAATTGTGGTTTTAACTTCTGAGTTGGTAGATTTAATTCCAAAGTGTGACCACAAAGCTACTGCATGAGCACGTCTTTCCTATTGGTGCTGTTCATTATGTTGTACAGGTGGTTCATGTGTGCAGATGACTATCTTTAAGTGTGACCATTTACTTTAAGTGAAAGCTAATTAAAGCAGTACTTTCCTTTGGTGTTTTTCAAATAAAGGACACTGAACAGTTCGACCAATCAAATAAAAGGTGGTGAGCAGTACCTTCTAGTGGTAGTACTTTTTATTGCATTGTATAAGGAGGTTCTTATTTCTGAAACAGTGGAAGAAATCCTTAAGTGTGACCACTCAAATAACAGCTGTTGAGTAGTACTTTCCTGCGGTACTGTTTACTACGCTGTTCAAGATGGTTCTTACTTCTGAGTCAGTGGATGAAATCCCTAAAGTGCAACTATTCAAATGAAAGCTGAGCACCATTGAAAACCCAGTGACAGATAAGCTGTTTCCCTATTTAAGAAGCTCAAAAATAATAATAATAATAATAATAATAATAACAATAATAATAATAATAATAATAATAATAATTGAAAGCAAACCAAGGAAGACAACAAAAAAAATAATAACAAATTTACCTTCTGTTTTTCTGGAGGATCATTTGGTGGAATATAGTTGAGAACCAGTCGACGAAAAACAGGAAGATGGAACAGTGACTGTTGAGAAAAAACACAACTCAATCAGGCTCTGTGTATTGTTTTGTTGTAAAAGAACTAATGACCTTTACACAGTCAAGGAAACTTATCTCTGAGTGACTACTACCCAGGAGGTTTAAAGTATTTATATATCATGTGGAATTAAGCATTTCATGGGGGAAAAAAGCCAACCAGACCATTGCACATGACACAAAAGAGAAGTAGCATGTCATTTAAAAACCTTAATGTGTTGTTCTAGAAAATATCCATACTCCCCCCACAGAGGGCTTTTTTGGTTTACACCCCCCACCCTTCTGGAAATTCCAGTTTAGGCTCATACTTTCCTTTAAAAATTTTGGTTTTTAAGACCCCCCTCCCCCTCGGAATTTCCAATCACCCTCCGTGGTGGGGTTATACATATTTTCTGGAAATGCACAATATTTAACAATTATACTGCGAAATCGCGCGGAATATATATATCTTATTAGACGGTTTAGTGTGTAGTATCGTGGGATATTTTTACGAGTCGCGCCGTATTTTGGCGAGCCCGTAGGGCGAGTCAAAAAACAAGAGACGAGTAAAAATATCCCACGATACTACACACTCAACCGTCTAATAAGGGATTTATTATTCAACTTAGCTACAAAATGGAAAAGTGGTTTATAAACTGTCTGAGTTGCGTGATAAACTAACGTGACTTCTGAGCAGCGAGTGAGCGCGCCAGCGGGGTCAGATTTCGCGCGCTTGACGTGAGGTTGTTGTTGATTGGTCAAAAACGAAAACTTGTCAAACCTGTCAATCGAGCGAAGCGTCGGGATTTTATTTCAAACTTGCAAGGAAAACAAAGATGGAACAAGGCAAAACTGAATTATTTTCGGGTTTACAGTTAGATGAACAACAATGTTCTTGGTCACCTAGTAAAACTATGAAAAGAAAGAACTCGACAGAACAAACAGAACTCGAAAGTCAAGTCAAACAAAGTTAAACAGCACTTCAAGCTCAGCCATCTTCGTCCGAATCACTAACCACGGGTCGTTTTGGAAGAGATAGCGGTGGAGATTTCTGACCGATAACAATTGTGCATTTGTTGAAGACAGTTCCTGAGGAAAGATGGGTTCCGTTTCCTGACTTTGACAAACAAATGACAAAAAAGATTGTTAAGTTCCTCGGCGGGAATTTCTTCAATGGCCCTTGTTTCTTTAACGGACTTGAGGTCAGTTTTTGTCTTTTCTGTTGTATTTTAATACGTTTCGATTTTCTTCAATAAATAAAGAAATTTCACTGTCGTCTAGGTCATTGCTTGTCTCTAGGATCTCGTTTTCGTTAAAAACCTCAAAATTTGGTAAGCATTCATTGTTTTCTTCCGGAAAACGACCGTTTCGGCCATTTTTTCATCGTTCACCTTGTAAGCCTAATGCCTGACGTGGCATTTGTAGAAAACCTGTCAAACCGGTCTTCTGGAGTACAAATACCGTGGGATATTTGTACTCGTTTTGGGTGTTATTTGTACTCTACTGAATGCAGTTGAATAATAACACCTGATACTTAGCCGACGAGGCCGTAGGCCAAGTTGGCTAAATCAGGGGATATTCTGCAAGATTGAGCAGGATGATTGTTTATTATTCAACAAATTCTCATCGACTACCATTTTCAGAATGAGAAAAACTATGGTTCTATGATGAAAACACTAAAAGCTAGCAACACATAACAAAAATCAAAACAGAACCTCAAGAAACTGAAGTTTACTACCGTTCACTTAAAAAGACTTATTTACAAACTCATGTTTGGAAATGACTGTGAGTGCAGTATACGCATTAATTCAGTTGTGCAGGTCTCAGTTTAGGGCAAGAGTCAAATTTAGGTGTCTGGTGAAAACCAGAAGTTCAGTGGTGCTTCATGTATGTAGGCTGAGCAAAAGCTGGACGACTGCAGTAAGTTGCTTACGCCACATAAAAGAACAACAAAAACAGATCATATTACTAGAAACAGGCTCACATAGCAGCTCTTTTAACAAAAGAACAAATCAGAAGTGAAAGTGAATACCTGAATGACAGCGCTGAACCAACATGTATTCCCAACATTCTTCAAACCCACAGGACATCCATCTTGTCTTTGCCGTTCATATGGATTCACAGGATCTACAAATCGCACCCAGGGATCCCCCCGCTTTCTCTTTAGTCCTGACTTTATGTTCTCTGCTAAACTTGCTTCTAAAACTCTAAAAGCAAAAGCACAGAACTGTTCGTACTCCACACGGTTTAAAAAAGAAAACTGTTATTAATAATTACACTTTGTTGCAAAAGGGGACTACCAACAAAAGTGAATTTAAATTTCAGACAAAGGAATAGAGACTATGGTATAATAATATATTAGACAGTTCGTACTCTGCATGGTTTAAAAAAGAAAACTGTTATAATTACACTTTGTTGCAAAAAGGGGACTACCAACAAAACTGAATTTAAATTTCAGACAAAGGAATAGAGACTATGGTATAATTATATCACACAGTAATAAAAATATTAATTGTTAATGAAAGTTCTGCATTCACTTTGTTGTAAGCATGAGACTGTAGAGAAAAATACTGAAGCCTGGCAATATTTTTCTTCCAACTTGCCACACAATTTTGTTGAGACACAATTCAAGTTGCATTAAAAACTGCCTAGTGTATCATACTCTCAGAATTTTTGTTTTTTTTCCTGCAACTTGAATCATGAAATTTTGTCCCACCAGCCAATGAAGTGATTGTGCCAGTCCTCCAAGATGTTGGTCACCAGCAATGTTGCCCAGTATATCACCTGTCAAGCAATGTGTCTGGCATTGTGCAACTTGTGTTGCAACAAAAATAATTCCAAGACAAGTTGCAAGAAAAATTGCCAAGAGTGTAACACCTCTCCAAGTCAAAAACCATGACCACTGAACAACAGGGGAACTTAGAAGAGGTTATCTACCAGTTTCCTATAAAACATGCATGGCCGCACCCCCATTTTGCAAAAAGATATATTTGGAAAAACAAGTGTGGCTTATACACATGCAAATACGGTATGTAGCATGTCCTGCATTCAGCTAGGATCAGTACAGTCACCTCATTATAATTATGGACATCCTGTTACTACAGACAGAAGTTGAAGTCACAGCAAACAGGAAATATTGACACTAAATCATGGTTCCAAGGGTGACCTTAACAACAAAAGTTGAAGAGTGTTTTAGAGCAGATGGGATAATAAGAATTATAATCCACATTAATATGTAATTTCACTGTTACCTACTAATATCTTGTTCTTCTACAGTTATTCCCTATAAAATAATGCAAAGTTAATGATAACTGACATGCCTTCAGCTGCAATGCACTACATGTAGTCCACAGCTCACATACAGCTACACAGTCAGGTTTACGTAAAAGGAATACTACAAGTACATCTGTTCACAAAGGCAGAATACAACCTCCTACAATATACTATGGGCAAGAAAGAGGAAACGGGGGGATTTCCTCTGCAGCCAGCAACTCAGAGCCAAAAATGTGCCTCCCTCCACACACACACTCTAACACAAAGTTAACATCAAGGAGACTGGTCAATGCAGGGCTAGTTACAGGAAGGGTGAAGTAACAATTCTCGCCAAAAACGTTCCAAACTTGCAAACTGAAATGCATGCAAAAAACCGGACAAGGTTTGAGTATTGTTTTTTTTTTAATCAAAAATATTTATTCGTTAGTTTGGTTCAAAATGTCACTTACATCCTTAATGTACCAAGCCCTTCAACTGGCCATTTTTTCCAATATTTCCCTTAGCCTGTATTTTCAAAGCAAGGCCTGGTGTGCCTCCTTTCATTGATATTAAAATGAAATTCATTTTCACAAGAAAGGCTCTACACCAGGTGTCCCTTTCAGAAAAGAGTTTTACAACAACTCAAAAATGGTCTACAGCTATAGCTTGAAACTACTGATCCAGTAATAGGGTGACCGTGGACTGCAAAAATCATAATGCACATAAGTTTGTTCTTGCTTAGCGTGGTTCCAGAAAATATCCATTTCAACCCCTTGGATGGTAATTGGAAATTCCAGGGAGGAGGGGAGGGGGCTCTCTAAGGCCAAAACTGTTAAACAAATGTATGAAGCCTACCTAGAATTTCCAGTAGGGTGGGGTGGGGGCGGGGAGCTCAAGAAAACCATCCATTTCTGGAACTACACAAATGGACAAATGAACATAAACAACATGATAAGGAAAATAACCATGATTGTACCTGTGCCTCTTGTAAGCTAAGAGCTATAGCTTTTTCTAAGTCTTCATCCTTGTCTTTTGTAAGGTCTATTACATCTGCTGAAAGTCAGAGTTTAAAACACTGTAAATTTACAAACCCCATGAATTTTTCTGTCATTGATCAAATACTTTTGGATAATGAACCCTTACTTTCTGGTCTGCCAGGAGCATTTTGTGGTCCAATAAATGTTTGAGTTCCTAAAGAAAACAAAAACTTTATTGTTTCCAACAGAGAACTACAACTTCATTCCTAGGGGTGGGGAGATGAAGACCCTTGGAACAAGGTTGAAGAAACCAAGTCTACTGCAAGGAGGGAATTAATAATTCAATAAAATAAAATATTAAATTATTTATTGTCTTCAAGTACTCTTATACGTAGCATTGAAAGAGGCATGCATTGGCCAGCAAATCTAGAATTCAATGAAAATGTAACATGTCATACCTGTTTGGTTGGCAATGCCCTGTGAAAGGAACAAGAAAAGTCTGCTTAAGAACTGATAATTAAAACTGATTTAATTACAGAACCTAAGCATAAGTATAAGTACCCTAAGCATGAGAACATAAGCATAAGTAGCTGGCACACAACACCCCGCCACCCTGTAGCTATTTCAAATCCCCTTCTACAGTGGACCCCTGATATAACATTCCCCTATATAACAAAGACCCCGGTATAATGAACCATATTTTTCAGCCCAGTAATAGTAAAATGTATGGAAAAGAACCCTGATATAACGAACACATTTTGCCAGTCTCTATAGGCACTTTGTTATATCGAGGTTCCAGTGTATCTTGAACTGAAGCTCATTTCCCCTGGATTTGCTTGCTGTTTATCACTCATTTTCTGATCAAAAGCTCTGGTAGATCTTATCATCTGTAATGGATTCTTATAAGGCACACTAAATTTTGTTTCAAATTTAGACAAGGCATTCAAATGATGCAGGTGAAAGTTTTATAATAAAAACAGACTGACAAACCTATAATATAAAATGTGTTATTTCATAGGCATACTGCATGCACCTTATATGAAGCATTATGATCCTGACGATCAGTTAAGAGACTCAAAGCCTGTTCCAAGTTATGATTACTAGCCTGCAAATAATTCACAACCAAGTGTTCAATATTACTGACAACAAATGCCATTTTATTACCTTATGTATTCTAATCAACAAATCCACAAGTCAAGAGTGATAACAAGGAATGGTAAGGTAATTTGTTATTGCAGTGAGTGGAGCACAATTCTGGGAGTTCAGTAACATTACAGTCAAGTAATTTCAAAATTAGCTGATTTGAATTCACAAGCATGCTTACTCTTTGAATTGTACAGTCAAAGAAATTCCAGATACCAATTTTATTCAGCATGGACAAGAAAAAGGTTGATTGTTTCTGGACAGAAACAACCTGATAAGCAACTTTTGGCTTTTTCTCATTGAGTTTCTTGCCTTTCTAAACTGCAAAAAGAACTTTCTCGGTCAAAGTACGATAATTATAAAGAATGTGGTTTAGGCTTTTTTGTTGGAAATAAATGCATCTTTTGGCCTGTCAAGTCAGTTAGGATGTTCTTACTCTGAGACTCTTCAGCTGGAGATTGGAAAGTAAGTTGAACCTTTTTCAATAAAAAAATGTCAGCAATAAGGTTAACAAAAAGATAAAGAAACAGCAAATAGCCATCTTTGTATAAAAAAAAGATCCTTTCTTTGAGGACATAATCGATGTACAAGCATTACAAAGGTCCAATTACAGATGGCAATTCTATGTAACTGCGAACTTCTACTGATAAAATAGGTGTAGGTTTGTCAAGCATTTAACTTACAATGTAGGCTTGATTAGCCTCGTCATATGATACACCAGTGGCTTCTTGCAGTTGATTCACCTCCTCATTATTAACTATAACCTGGATAAAAGTGAAAGGTTAACCCTGGTTCCGCAGAAGTGGTGACCAGTATACAAATTCTCCTTACAATATTGCCACATAATTAAAAACAGTCTCATTGCCAGTGGATAAGCAAAATAGATAACAGAGTCAAAGAGAAAGGTAGACCTCACTATCCTATGCTTCAAGACTATTAGATGTGGGGAACATTCCACCAGATATGTTCGGCTAAAAATCTGGAACAAATTACTAGACAGTGTAAAAAATGGAAGTACATTGTATGCTCAGTGGTTTCAAAAGACAAATTAATAAGCAAATTAGACATACAAGACCTTTTGTCAGACCTTTTAACAGACCTTTCCATCCTTTAAAGTATATCTTAACAGGAGTGACATTAAGATATTGTTTATTTCATACATTTGACTCCTGGTAACTAACTTGAACCAAAATTGATTTCCCCTGGATTTGCTCCATACATTTACTGTAATTTTACCCTCAATAACTTGAACCCTTGAGAACTCGAACCTCCGGCTAACTCAAAGTGAATTTCTATTCCCTTCAGGTCATTTTCTTTATAATTTTACCCTCAATAACTCAAACCTCATTCATCAAAGTGTAATGAGACAAAACATACTCAATAGCACTGAATCTATTTCAATCAATTTTCAAAACATTGAGCAGCATTGCAGTTTTTAAGTTTCTACTGTGTACTTTGAATCACTTTCTTTAGTTTCCTGGTGTTTTGATACACAAAATGTGTCATGTGATAAGTGGTGTCAGCAGGAATCCCTGATCCCCTGATAACTCAAACTCCCGATAACTCAAACCTTTTTTGATTTTCCTTGATGGTTCGAGTTATTGGGAATCAACTGTAGTTTTTACACAGGTTCTGTAATCTTTCCTCCTTTCAAAAACACCATACAAATGAAAAATCCTTCAAGCCACCTTAAATACATGTCTAAAACCTTAATGGCTTTAACCTGGGATTTTACATTATCATGAAAATCATGCAAAATTGGCTAGTTAATGTTTTGTGATAGCTGGTGAGTCGCATTCAATAATGGAGCAAAATACAAAGCTTCCTGTAAGGAAATCAAATGACAGTTTTATGCTAAATACCAATTTCAATACCCCCTCCCCCCAGACACACCAAAAAGCTCTGTGGTCTAAGTCTAAGTGTGGGGTACAATAATTATACCCGACATTTGAGTCATGGCAAGTAAGGAAGTAACCCTGATAGAATTCCTACACAGGATCTTAATATAAATAGATAGGCTAGCCTCCTAGCAGAGCTGCCCAGGAATAAGCTGCCATTCATTTCTCAAAATTCCTAAAACTTGTTTGGGCCCCAAAATGGCTTTTTTGGGTGGATTTTTCATCCAAAAAGTGTTCTCAAAAAGTCAAAAAGACGTGTTATGAACTTGTAGGATCATATAAATCATGATTAGGATTATACAATTGCTAGATATGATCCTGAGGGGGGGGGGGATCTTACAAAGGAACATGTAGATGCAGGATCTTATAGATACTAACAGGATCTAACAGTATCCTACAAAAAGTGTTCTCAAAAAGTAAAAAAGACGTGTTTTGAACTTGTAGGATCATATAAATCAGGATCATACAATTGCTAGATATGATCCTGAGGGGGGAAGGGGGGGATCTTACAAAGGATCATGTAGATGCAGGATCTTATAGATACTAACAGGATCTAACAGTATCCTACAAAATCCTGCACCAGAAAACACCTTTATACTTTCTAACTGTGAATTGATATTTAAGGTTTGATTTTCATGATCCTTTAAATAATCATGCACATAAAAGTCACCAGGGAACAATGGCTTTCCAGATACAGTCTACACATGCACTTTCCGAGAGAAGATTTTCTCCAAAACGATTTAATTTGGGCCAATGATTTTCTCTCTACCCACAGTACAATGCTATGTTTTTTGCAAGCAAGTTTTATGATGTTCATGATCACCACTGTGTTACATGTACAAGAATAAAGCATATCCAGCTTACTGAGGTAACTGGAGGATGAAGGTATCCCTAACACCGTGAGCAAGCTCATCCCTTTGTCGTCACCCACCATGTCAGTTCATTTCTTTATTTCTTTGTCTGGATACAGATCTACCACATTCAACATGCATGATTTAACTAGTCAAAAGACGTGCAGAAATGTGCAAGTCATACAAGAACCTTTATGTTTTGTGATATTTCTCACGATCAGGTAACTAGATTAGAGAGCAATTTTCTGCTCACATTTTCCACAAAAAAATATGTGCCATAGCGAATCTATGCATCAGTGCTAATGCAATACTTATCATTCATATTACTAAAGGTCAAATCTGGATGTAATTTGAATCCACAACAATTCACTAAAAAATGCAAAAGTAGTTTTTGTTTTGACACTCTGCTACTTGATGTAACTAGTCATGCAAGATGCCAAGAAATGTACAAGTCACACAAGTAGTGGCTTGTTTTTTAAAAACCACACTATCAGGTTTATCCATAATATTATTATCAGATCTTGATTTAAATCTATGCAAATTCAAGCTTACCCCATGTTGGCTGGGGAAAAACACAGATGTGTTGCCAATACCAAGATTTAACAGGCCGTTTTCGCAAACTTCACTGGTTTATTAATCTCACACTGCCGAATACACGTCACCTCTCACTCACTGTTTAGTGAACTCTAATGAAACCTGAGAGTGGCACTCCCTAAACCTTAGTCAAAACTTAATTTGATTGGCTTACGACCATTTCATGACATTATTATCAAAACTGCAATCTTGTTGACAAGAGAAAAAGCAATTATAGCTTGCTGCTAATCAGCTGTCAATCAAACAAATTAAAAACTATCATGCTTGTTTTCATAACACAAACTTCGAAATTCTATTCCTAAATGACCTGAATCATGCTATATTAAAACTAGAACAAAAACGATACACAAAGATCAGTCACACATATTTATGTTAAAATGATAAAGTAATACGTGAAGTTTTCAGCACCTTGATCACTTTCGGGTCCTTTAAATACAAAATGAAAATAGAAGCTAACAGGTTTACAGCATCTAGACGGTTCAGCTCACATGATTTCGAAGAAGGTACAATTGATGAGTAAAAAAGTACACATTTGTAACGTTACACGTTGCTTTTCGTTCTAAGCTCTCACTTTTTTCGAGAAAAAAACTTGACTTCCTAGATTCTGTGATTGATATCGATGACATCAAACATTAAGGACAAGATTCAATAAACTACTTTCCTCGGCGAGCCTAAACGCAGCTAAACGACGTAAGTGCCACATGTCATTGTACAAATGAATGACTGAAAATCTCGTGGCGTAGAACTGACTTTCGCTTTACAAATCTTTACGAGCTTACTAAGCATGTTGTGGAAAAAGCACTAAATTACAAGTGAAGCTCTCACCTTTTTGGTGGATGAGGGGTGTTCAACGGTCATTACTGTCAAAACCTTTTGGCAGAATGCTGCCTTATATCCAATCACATCGTCGCGAAATCAGTAATTATTCGCACAAAATTCTCTTCCAAGGTCGCCGCCATGTTTGTGCCACTAGAGATTACCCATGATGCTTTCGTTATTACAAGTCCGACCCAGTCTCTAACCTAATCCGCTTCAAAACGCGCGCGCTATGTTTTGCGCGCGTTTTACCAGGGCGGGAAAAGGTTGGGCGATGAAGGCCCAGTTCAGACGCCGTACCTCTCATGTGCCGTACCAAGTAGTACGCAGTTTTTTGGCAGTTGTACGGTGTCCAAATGAGTTTTTTTCGACAGATTTCAATTAGGCAAGCCAAAATCTCAGGGAACGGCAAAGCTTGCCGCTTAATACGACCTAGGAGCGAAAATGTATTTGGTACGGCACATGAGAGGTACGGCGTCTGAACTGGGCCGAAACGAGCAGTCCGCTCTTCAAGCGATGTGTGATGCGGAGAAGGACTGGCACGAGCGCTCTTTCCGCGCTTCCGGTGCGTTTGGTAGCCGGCAAAATTTACCTTTCAACAAACCGGAAATCTCATATTCTTTCTTTATTTTTCAGCCAGCCGTGCACTATGATTAAAACGTTTTTTCACAGTCCTGGCTCACAGCTAAAAATGTTTATGTCTGCGTGCATGTTAGGCAATCTTCTTCACAGTAAGTTGGCTAAAAATGAGTTCAATTTGAGGGTGCCGAATGCTTGCTCTTACTGCAAAACATGACATGGTTGTCTTTCATCGTCTCTTTTACAAAAGCTCCAAATTACTCCACCCTAAATCTTGCATATTTTAAAGGTCGATAAATTTTACATAACATAATAAAAAATTAGCTGGAGATATTTGGAGATAGTGGCGTTTTACAACTTTAAACTTTGCCTACTTGCAACGCGCCATGGCAATGATTCGTCGCAACGTCGTCAACTGTATGTAAACAAATTAAAAGTGAAATCAAGTTTAAAGATTTCTCCTCCCTTTATCTCACAGAAACATGGCAAAGAAAACCGTTTAAACGAAGGAGCAATTCTATTTGTAGCTCCTAAAGAAACATACTTGCATAGGAGAGGTTTAGGGGAAAAAGAAGAAGAAGCGCGGTGTTGATGTTGATGTTGATGTTGATTTAATTAATTAACCAGGGTGTCCTGATTAACCTTGCACGAGCTGCACGCATTATAAATACGCGTCATGCCACGCGTCATCCAAACGCCATTTTCCATCTTTTTACTTTACTCTGCTTGTTTTGAGACAGTCTTTCGGCAGTTTTTTAGCATCGATCAAGGCTGATAAGACAAAGAAAAGATAAACCAAAGTCGGCGTTTTTCGGGAACTTCGTAGATTACCAGGATTATGGAGGAAACCCAAGGAAGCAACCTAGATCTAGCACCGAATTTGATCCCAGTCCACTGCATCACACCTTTTTGCTCGGACGCGCTCGTTTCATCGCCCAACCTTTTCCCGCCCTGCGTTTTACGTCCGAGAACGCGTGAGATGGAAGGTGTGAGGTGCTGCGCAACGTAAAATAAAACAGGCTTAAAGGCGCTGTTACACTAGGCAATTTTTTTCTGCAACTTACGTGTTGCGAGACAAGTTGCGGACGAAATTGCTCATGTAACACCCCCCTCTTCGCAACTTCGCAACTTTTCTCGCAGCGAAAAATTGCGTGCGAGTTGCAGGAAAAGTACCAGGCTTCTTCTTTTCGCAACGTTGCTAGGTAAGTTGCAGCGTGTAACATTTATTCTGCAACTTGCCTCGCAATGCTCTCGTCATCTATTGCGTTGCAAGTTGCAGTAAAAATTGCCTCGTGTAACAGCGTCTTGATAGCCTGTTCACAGGTTAATATTCTGACTGTTATCAGAGATAAACAAATACACTAAAAATCCTCTCTTGACTAAAAACTACGTCATTCCTGTTGCCTAGAGCTGAAAATGCCTAGGCGATAACACACATGACAATAATCTAATCAGGGCTTTGCATAATACAAAAACAAAAGCCTTGAATATGCCCCCGACAAATACACAGCTGAGCTGATGAGATCTCGTTCGATTTTATGAATTAAGGGGTGGGGGGGGGGGGGGGGGAACTTTTAACTACCACATTGTTGCTATGGAAAGTTGCTAGTTATCGTATCTTGGAAACCCTGTAACTTCCACAAATAACCTGCTTGGCTATATATATGAACATATACAATATTCAACTACAATCAAGATGCAAAGCGTGACTTATCGATTTCTTCAGTTGAAATTCGCATTATAAATTATAGAAGTTACGACGTCTTAAGTCCCAATTTTTGTACATTTTCTACTGTAGTTTTTTTCCTTGTGTAAACTGCAATTGCCTACGTCAGATCATAAAGAAGGCTAAATTACCTCCGATTCGTTGAAGTAATGGGAATTCTACCTCCTTACCTCCGAGTTTAAGGCATTTTTCTTTCTAATGCGCGGTTGGAGACTGGCACTAGCCACGCTCGCGCAATGGCGATTTTTAAAATTCAGCTGCTTATCTTTATACATTTCACCAACCTAGCGGCACAACGCGACAATGCCAGGTCCCAGTTGTTCAAAAGTTGGATAGCGCTATCCACTGGATAAATCACTATCCAGTGGATAAGTACTAGGGAAACCAATTTCGTTATCCACTGGATAGAGAATTATCCGGTGGATAGAGCTATCCAACTTTTGAACAACTGGGGCCAGATCTGTAGTTAGGGGTATACCCCCTTAATTAATTAACAATTAACGGGCTTATGAAATGTCGAAGTCAGCATCCAGGAGAGAGATCATGACATGTCATGAGCATGACTGTTATGGGCTATAAGTCACTCAAATGCAAGCCATGGCTTCTTTACACTGCAGCACAGAAATCTCTGATAACTATTGTCGTCGAGATCGAGAAAAATTGATACCTGATACTGTTAAAGACAGAATCAATTAGAAAGTTTCCTTTTCAGGGTATAAATTAAAGGATAGTGCTAATTTTCGTTCCTGAAAATGATTCTCTTGTCGTCTCCCTTTGGGCCGAGACCTAGAGATGACCCGGGGGGGGGGGGGGGTACTCCCTATAGTGGGCTTAACGGGGAGGCTCCGCCCGAAAGGGGTGCCTTTTTTAAGCTCGCAGTTTATAAAAGGGCAGGGAAAATTGCCATTTTAGTATACGCAAGGGTCACAAAATCAGCTTCAAAGTTGAGGAAATGGTGTTTAAAGCGATGTACCTTTACCCAACTGTCGCCACTGTGTTCACCATTCTCCTAACCATGCCAGTGTCAACCGGCATGGAGACTGATCGAGAAGAGTAAAAATAAACCTGCGATCTACTATGCTGAGATAGCGGCTATCATCTCTCCCGGCGGGGGGGGGGGGGGGGGGGCTACTCAATTAAGTTTTGAACGAGGAGACTCCGCCGGGAGGTTCAAACCCTTACCCTTTGATATACTAATTTTCACCGAAGTGGTCCCCCATTTATATACCTAGAGCAAAATTGCACCCCTTTCTTATACCTCAAGAATAAGCCAAAACAATAGAATTTCCGGTTAGCCACGTTAGCCACGTTTTTCCCGGGTTTTCAGTCGTTCTGACTCAGCTGCGTAGTCATTTCTGCAAAAATGTGGCACCCTTTGATATTCTTTGGTTTCCAGTCCTCCTTGCAGTGGTGAGCACCCTGTCGCTTCCACTGTAAGATCTACTTGGAGAAGTAGTTGCGTAACTTTTTCATCTCTAGCGAGTCCTCTGATTTGGAGAGGTATGAGCTATGTAAAGGGACAAAAATAGTATTACTATGCGCATTTAGTACAATTTTAAGGCTGTATTCACCGCGCTACCCGGTGAGTATAACATTTCAAGGTGCGGCTACTACGCTAAGTTACTTTTTCCTGTGTTGTTTGTCAAGTTTTAGCTCGTTTTTTCTTTCTTTTTTACTTTTTGATGTCCATATCTCAAGATTATGCTAAAACAATTATTCGCCGAAGGCGAAGTAAATATTGGCGAATATTTTTCGCCTTCGGCTCGGTAAATATTCGCCAATATTTATTTCGCCTCCGGCGAATAATTGTTAAATATCGGTTTGGGAAATTTCCCTTTCAGAGCTATGTGCCAGGGGAACCTTATCTGTGATAAAGTGCGAACGGAGTGACCTTGATTCGTGACTTATAAATGGAAATGAAATCATTCTCGACACTGATGCCTGGTTTTTTTACAATGCTCCAAATTTGAAAAGTGCAAGTCGAAACAGTCAGTTTGAGGACAATGTCCGCAAAACATCTGATTCCATTTTTCGTAACGCTGAACGTAGGCAAGTCAAGATCATTTGAAACTGATCATTGCACAACTTGTTGATCAAATGTTATAAGCTTCAAACTGATTTCAGTAGAACATTGTACACCTCAAGTTTGCTCTTATAACAAAGCGCCGACGTGTTTCGACACAGTCCAAAAGATTAAGGATAACCTTACTCATGACTTCCATGTGGTACAGTTCCAAGTCTTATGACTAAAATTAGTAAACATGTAAAGTGTAGTTATGACTAAAGCTCGGGCTTGAACGTAGCTCTGTTCTTCACAGAACACGGATCTTAGAGCGAAACCTTCGCCAATTATGTTTTCGCTGTCCGTTTTTGTGACACTTTGCTTCGCCTCATCCCAGGCCATGTACCTTCCTGAACATGGGCTGCTAACGAAAGAGGTTATCGATTATATCAACTCTTTCGCTTCTTGGAAGGCCGACCCTGATTATGCCGGCTATGACTTGGAACATTTCAAGATATTGTGCGGCGTTCCATTAGATGGGAACATACCTCCACGGCCGAAAAAACTAGGCCTGTTGAACGAGAAGAAAGATTACGAAGCAATTGAACTCCCAGACACATTCGACGCTCGACAGAAGTGGCCTAACTGTACATCCATCGGTGAAATCCGTGATCAAGGTTCATGTGGAAGCTGCTGGGTATTTGGAGCCGTGGAGGCCATGACGGACAGAATCTGTATCAAGTCTGATGGCAAACTGACGCCGCACATCTCTGCCGAAGATTTGGTTTCATGCTGTTGGTATGGATTTGGGTGTGGAGGAGGACACTTATCAAGTGCCTGGAATTACTGGGTGGAAAGTGGTATTGTTACAGGAGGACAATACGATTCAAGGCAAGGTTGTCAACCTTACCTTATCCCAGCCTGTGACCATTATGTGAAAGGCCATCATAAACCTTGCGGTGGCACCAAACCGACACCTCAGTGCCAAAGAAAGTGTGAGGCAGGATACAATGTTACGTATTCAAAGGACAAGTGGTATGGATCCAAGGTTTACCGTGTGAGCAGATCTGTAAGGATGATAATGACTGAGATCATGACGAACGGCCCCGTAGAAGCTTCCTTTACAGTGTATGCTGATTTCCTGAGCTATAAGAGCGGTGTGTATCACCATATCTATGGATCCTATAAAGGAGGACACGCGGTTAAAATCCTGGGCTGGGGAACAGAAAGGGGATGGCCTTACTGGCTCGTGGCAAACTCTTGGAACACAGATTGGGGGGACAAAGGTTTCTTCAAGATTCTCCGAGGTCATGATGAGTGTGGCATTGAATCAGGCATTGTGGCTGGCACTCCCAAGATATAAACAAGGAACCAGAGAAAATTATCAGCCATAACCTGGCAGATTGACAGTTGCTTCAGAAGCTTGAATTTACCTCCCTTTTTGCACGAAGTGACTATAATATTTTTTTTACTATTTTGGGGTAACTTAATTAATTGCTTTTGATTACTTTTGATTCAATTTTGATTGTTTTATGAAGTTTTTTTTTTTGATTTTAAGAACTCCGGCGTTATTCTTTAATTTGTTCTACGCTTCAGTATGTCAAAACTGAACACAGTTGGTTTGTTTGTTGATTGCGTTCATTTTGTAATTTGCTAAGATATTACAGAAGTTGGTTCTGTAATTCCAATCTTATCAACTATAACAAAACTTCAGAATTACATGTCTGTAAAACCCTTTTTCTCCAAATCATGCATAATTGACAAAAAAATTTACTCAGTATAAGCCAGTATAGTACTGATGTTGAAGTGTTCAAGCTAGCTCTTGACAGTAATGAGTCTAACTGTAACTTAGTGTTATGATATTTAAATACTTAATTAAATCCAAAAACTGGGCGAAAAATTAACTGATGGTAATTTCATACTAATAATAAAGCTAAATAAATGTCGATTTCCTCTATAGTCTCTCTGTATCAGTTTGTAATAAACACCCTTTATCTCCGTTCGTTCCCTCGTTTGCTTGTCCCTTTGCTGTTTATAAGCTCGTTGCTTAGATCCTGAAGAATCTTTAAAAAGTCTGTATAGAAAGCGAGCTATCCTTTATTTTGTTCTTTATTTCAGATCAGCATGCGTTTCTGAGGAAACTCCCAACCTACCCCTCCCCTAAACCAAAATTTTGCCCTAAGTGATAATGAGTTACACAATGATGCCTTTTTTCATGGTCTCTAGCATTCCTACTCATGGAAAATAGGCTTGTCCATTTCCGTTTTCACAGCAAAGCTGAGATAACGTGGCGCAGTCAGTTTGAGAGCACAGGCCTCCCACCATTGTTGCCCGGGTTGTCGCCTCAGGTAGGTTCCGACTTTGTTGGTTCTCGTCCTTGCTCGAAGTGCTTTACTGGCCAAGTTTCTGTTTCCAACACCTGTCCGTAGTATAGATGACTACGCGTGATGAGCCATTATCCTTCTGTTCTACATCTATTCCTACCGAACCTCCACAATTAAAGATTCACGTATAAATCAAACAAGTGGCAGCTTAGTTTTTGCTGTTTTGATCTTGCTGTTGATAAATAAATTGAGAAAGGAACATAAAAGGAAGGATAGCTGACGTTCCCGTAACAGTAAAAACAGTTCGGACAAGTAGAACACGCTTTTAGTTTTGCACGATGTTCTCGCCTGAGTCAGTTTCTTTTCCCGTTGGCAGGCCTTTGGACACTGCTTCACGGAAGTGAAGGACCAAAAATGTTTTTAAGCACAGGCCACGTCGCCATGCACTATAACAGAGGATGGGAAGCCTGTGTGTGGTAAGCCAGGAAAATATCCTGCCAACAGGCAACTCAGGTTGCGCTCAGTCTAATGTGGGTCTGTTCACATGCAGACTGTAAGGATACTCTCAACTGGAAGTTCCCACGTGTCTGGCGTGTGATACCAAGGGCTCTCATGATTAGTCAATGCATAATCATTTGATGTTTATCAGAAGGTCCTTTCAGATTTGAACGTCTCATTGAAGACCTCAAGCTTAAAACCCCTTGAAGTACAAAACAGGAAATAACAAAGCCCTCTTTAATTTCTGTAAATTTTTGTGCGGATGTGTGACGGACCTACACGACAGCAACTAGGCCTACACTACTACTACTACTTCTTCTTCTTCTTCTTCCTCTTCTTCTTCTTCTTCTTCTTCTTCTTCTTCTTCTTCTTCTTCTTCTTCTTCTTCTTCTTCTTCTTCAGACTTATAACCCTATCGTATCACAAAAGACCACATAAACGACATAAGGAAGGTAAATTTTTATAAGTTATCTGGCTTACAGTTGGTCACATTTTGGGATCGAAAGATCCGATTTTTAAGGAGTATTTTCCCCGACCTCCTGAATTAAAAGGGAAATCAACCGGTACAAATTACAGCACAGGGCGCCCACACAAACTGCTACGCAACCATTTGTAGTTTCAAAATGTATAGGGATATCGAAACTTTCCTATTTACATCAAATATTGCGAGTAATGTTTATATTTGAGTTCAAACTAACCGTAAACTAATCTTAGTCGTTGTGTTTTGTCGTCCTTGTGGTACTGAAACCTTACCAGAAATCACAACACAAAAAGGATACGAAAGCTTGAAGCATTCAAACGACTTAAAACTCTCGATGGTCGACTGTTTTCACCTTACTTTTGAGGTACTGTAAGAAAGGATCAACATTTGATCTAGCCAGTACATGAAAGGGGTACCGTTTTGATCAAAGTAAGTATATGAAAGGGTAAAGGTTTGGACCCCTAGGCGGAGCCTCCCCGTAGGAGACTTTATGGAGCACCCCCCAGGGGTAACACGGTAGATGTAGATACTGTGTAGGGCTTCTGGTGAGGTTGCTTACATTGGTGATTTCAGAAGAAACAAAGTTATTTTTGCGCACAAAGGTCTAAAATTTTCAGACGTTTCGGAACAGCGGTCCCTTTAGTCTTTATTCTTTATTACGAAAGTAAACAACAGTAAACTGATCCTTACGGCGAGAACATTAAGAAATTAAAATGGAAACAGAAATGAAATAAAGTAATATATTTGCCCGATATTTCGGTTTGCAAAACAAACCTTCTTCGGGGGCTAAAAAAGAAAAGTGAATACAACTACAAGACGACCGTTACATATATGGGTTTGAAATACAGCATAACAGAAAATGATAGGCTACGAAAGGTTGACAAGTAACTAATTAAGTTCATCGCGTCTATTTAGGGGCCGACCATTTAACTCTTGAGTGGGGGGGGGGGGGTGTGGATGATTTCTGCTCAGCAAGCTTTTTTTTTCTAGCAACCTGGTGGGAAGGTTTTTGTTTTCCTTCTAAATGCTCTGCAGAATATTTTTTTTCCTCTTCATTTCCCTGCAGGATTTTTTTTTCCTCAAAAAAGTGTCATGTGTTTACATTTACAGAATGTATTTACATTTACATTGTGGTTATTGTTGTAATAGTTCAATATGGAGCTGCAAAGCCTTAAAATGTTGTAAGCTATACAAAATCGTGCTATACAAAAACATGTTTTCGGAAAGTCATTCTTTACACTCATTTAATATTACGTGATAATGTTAGTGATGCTCCACAGGTAGATTGAAAATGTTTAGTTTCTTATTTAAAAAAAAAGCAAAAAACAGTTTAGAAATGCTCATAGCATGGTAATTACTGCTAGAATCATAAGTTAAAATTTAAAAGTGGGCTGAAATCTCAAAAACAAATGTGAAAGCAGAATTGAAGTTAGTTGATCATGGTCTTATTTGAAAAATAGCACTTATAATGTTTGCTCAGCCTCTTTTAGTCCACTTCTAAACATGGTTAATGCTGCTATTCACTAGTTACAATTTAAAAGTGGACTGAAATCTCCAAAACAAGTGTGAAAGCAGAATTGAAGTTAGTTGATCATGGTCTAATTTGAAAAATAGCTTTAGGCTAACTGGAGTGGCTCGCTGGCTCACAGATTGTCGGACCCTATAAAGCTAAGAATGCATTGCACATTCTGAAGTATAACCAACTCCAGAGTTTAAAGGGAGCAAGGGAAGAATGGTTGCAGTTTTGCTGGGATTTTGTAAAGTCCCCCTGGAATGATGAAATAGCTTTGCAACATTCTTTTTTTCTTGCTTGCAGCAGTGTAAGATTTTTTTCTATTTCATTTGTGCTGCATGCAGTTTTTTTCTTCCGACAAGGGCTTGCAGGAATTTTTTTTTCGAAATCATCCACACCGGTTCCTCAAGAGTTAAATGGTCGGCTCCTTATACCGCGAGGTTCAAGTGTCATGGCTTTATCAATAAGGTGGGCCTCGCGTGCTTTTCTAACAGAGTCACGGTTGTTGTGGATAAGTTCAAGCGGTATAAGGAGGACGTCGTTGATGGAGTGGCCAGGTTGGTTAAAATGTTCTGAAATAGGAGTGGGGTTGATTAGCTGATTGTGATTGAGGACAGAGCGGCGATGTTCACCAAAGCGTTCATTAAGTTGGCGCTTAGTTTCTCCGATGTATTGTTTACCGCATTTTTTATACTCAATAAGGTATATTAAGGTTTTAGATTTACAGCTTAGGGAGTCAGTGATACCTCGTTCTTCTTTGATGGCGGAAAAAGTGTACTTGAGTTGGCCTTGCTGTAGGAATGGACAGGTGTGGCAGCGCGGATGTCTACACCGCTTAGAAATGCCAGATGGTGGATTAGGTGGTGTAATACGGTCACGCAAAGTGCTGTTAACGAGTAGATCACGTAGGTTAGGGCTACGTTTGTAGGCTACGATGGGTGGAGACGGGAATGTTTGTTTGCAGCGAGTGGAAGATTGAAGAATGTTTACATTCTTGCGTATAACAGTGGAAACGTTGGGAAGAGCTGGAGTATACGTAATAACAAAAGGGGTTCGGACTGAGTCGTTGTTCTGTGGTCGTGGTTTAAGAGTTTCTTGACGTGGGATGTTGCGTACGCGGTTGATTTCTTTTTTGAGAAAGCGGCGACTGTATCCTCGTGATTGTAGAAAGTTGACAAGTTCCTGGCAGCGTTTACTAAAGAAAATATCAGTGGAGCAGATGCGACGTAAGCGTAAGGCAAGGCTGAACGGGATGGTGCGTTTTGTGTGAGCAGGATGGCAGGAAGTCTTGAGGAGGTATTGGTGTTTGTCTGTGGGTTTCGTATGGAGACCCGTCGGAATTTGTTTGTTGTTGAGATGAACTTGTACATCTAGGAAAGGGAGAGTGTGGTGTAAAGAATTTGAGTATTCATGGGTGAACTTGATTGTTGGATGAATAGAATTTAAATAATGTATGAAGGTTTTAAGATCATCCTCTCCTTCTGTCCACACCATAAAAATGTCATCAATAAATCTCCACCAGACATAAGGTTTGAAAGGGGCATTTTTAAGTGCTTCTTTTTCCAGTTTTCCCATGAATAAGTTTGCATACGATGGTGCCATTCGTGTCCCCATAGCGGTCCCATGAATTTGCAGAAAGTGTTGGTCATTAAAAGAGAAGTTGTTCATCCCAAGTATCATTCTGATGAGGTCGCAGATTCTTTCAGTGGGCAGCGATTTGTGTGAACGAATGTTGAGAAAATGGCGGCAAGCTTCGATACCTTCTTTATGCGGTATGTTTGTGTACAATGAAGAAACATCAAGTCTGACAAGGATAGCATTGCTGGGTAAAGTTCCAAGTTCCTGGAGTTTGAGGAGAAAGTGGGTCGTGTCTTTGATTTAGGATGGAAGTTTCTGTATTAGAGGTTTGAGGTAGTAATCAACAAATTGAGAAATGCGTTCAGTAGGGTGTCCATTGCTTGATATGATAGGGCGACCAGGATTTCCTTGTTTGTGAATTTTCGGAAGGATATAGAAACGGCCAGCTCCAGGATTGGGATTGGAAGTGAGGTATTTGTAGATATTTTCATCAATCAGTTTTTCATTAAACAGGCGAGTGGTGTATTCTTTAATTCTGTTTGTAAGGTCTTTAGTTTGTTTTTCGTAGTATTTGTTGTCATTCAACCGTCTAAGGCATTCGTTGACGTACCAATCACGATCCATGATGACTGTTCCAGATCCTTTATCTGTAGGTTTGATAACTATATCTACACGCTTCTGTAATTGTTTAATAGCTCTCCGATGTCGCAGATGCGGGTTGGTTTTGAAAACATAAGATCTTGCTGAATAGCGTTAATAAATGCGTCAAGAGCCACTTCTCTTCCACAAGGTGGAGTCCACGACCCTTTACATTTGAAAGGGTGGTCAGTAGAGTCAGTTGTCATGATTCCGTCATTGTCAAAAAATTCTCTAAGGGGTAGACGTCTAGCAAAGTCATTAATATCAGCCTGTACTCCTGACCAGTTAATTCGTTTTGGTGTAGGAACGAAGGTTAAACCTCGAGAGAGAAGTTTAATTTCAGCGTCTGAAAGCTGGACATTAGAGAGATTAATAACGGTGTCTTCAGGTTGCGGGTTAGAGATGTTAGCTCGTTTACGTGAACGCGTCCGACGATTTTCTTTTTGTCTGGCCGTGAGGAGGAGTGTTTGTTGTTGACGGATGGGTGGTAGTTCTCTCATGATGGCCAGGCGAGGCTGTAAGAGGTGTTTTGTTGTCTGAAATGGCATCCGTTAGTGAGTTAGACTCTTCCTTTGGTTGCTGCAAGGTGGCTAAGAATTGTTCTGTAGTAAAAACTTTCGGGTCATATTGAAACATCTTGCCGCCAAATTCAAGATAGAACTCTATTATTATCAACAGTGTCTGAAGAGAAAGGTTGTAAAATTGGCTCTTGATTGAGGAGACTTCCGGGACTATTATCAGCTAGGGGTGTAGTTAGCTACACGAGATCCGGCACTCCTCACTGGTTTGTCGCTGTGGTTTTGCCTTTAGCAATTCTTTATTAGTGTGCTTCAAAACGATCTACAGTACGTGTATTTTATGTCACTGTATCAGAAGCTACATGAACATTAAAACCCATCAAACAAAGAGAACAATGCAAAAACTGAAGTGTAATTCGTTCCGGGAGAATATATTTTGTGGTTAACCATTTCCCCTCCCCACCCTCCTCTTTCCAGCTCGCAACGGCGCGGCTACAGAGCTACTTGGTAACCACACTTCCAGCTGTTAATAGTTGGGCATTTCATGCGATCTGGGCAAGGCATATTCCTTTCGCCCATCTGATTGTATACTTTTTAAAGTCATGCCAGACAGGGAATCTCGGCGATCTTGAAACCCAACAGTCAGAAATCCACACTTGGAGAAGATCGCTGCAAAATCCGGCATGGAGAAAGGCTTCCCCTCCCGGTTCGAACTACAAGAACAAATCGGAAAGTTAGTATACCTGTGGGATAGAGCGAAACTTCGAATCGCTTTGGTTCGCGTGTTTGCCTATCATCTTGCTTTTATGACTTCTTATCTCGTTGTATAACCTTGTTGATGTTTTGTAGTTTGTATTGCTGTCGAGGATTGGAGAGTGTAAAGCGAAATTGTATTATGTTTGCAGAGGAACGTTCAGTGTTATTCGAAGATGTTTCGACAAGAGAGGCGATCGAGTTTGTGCCGTCAAAATCGTAGATACTGCGAAGATGTCTTCTTCTAGCGGCCTCAGCGAGGAAGGTAGGATGTTATCTTAATTCCGATTTGAAGTGTAATATTCGTAAGCAGGGCGATTTTAGCTTTTAACCTTTCCTCGGCCGGTGCTAATTCTTTATATCTCGTAACAGAAAAATCCTGATATCCCGTAAAGCAGCGCACATCATACATGGCGACATAAAAATCTTTTTTCTTGCTCTCACGCGGCGAAGCTTAAGACCACAAGACCACATTTCTGTCTGATAACAGACAGAAAACTTCTTTTATTATTTGTATTTTTTGGAATAAACACTCAAACAAAATTAATAGCAAAAGTCCCTAAGGGATAGGAATAGCCAAACCACAACGTTATAATGAAGACATGTTGCCGCATTGAGCTTCGTTTATTCTCCTTTGTTGTACTTGATATTGGACATAGTTAGCGAAACAAGATACATTTTCTTGCGTTGTTAGATCTTTACTGATGGTTTTTTTTTTAATTAACATAGGAGATCAGGATTTGTATTTTTGGCGGATTTTCCGGTCCTCTATCTTAAGCTAAATTCTTTCGTCGATGTTTGTTCGCGTGTTTATGCTTGACTAACGTTTTGCTTCGAAGCGTTAGTCAAAGATTTCTACAGTAAATTTCGGGCTCCATAATCAAACACCCAGCATTTCTAACCTCAATGTGTTATTTTTATTTACACAGATTTACAAAGGGAGGCCCGCATTTGCCAGAAATTACGGCATCCTCATATCGGTATGAATGAAAAATAATCCTGTAGTATTTGTGATCGTATGGTAATTTTTGTTTGGTCTGTCTGCGACTTGTTGTGATTTTGATAACGATAGGACACGAAATGTCACTTGTTGTCAAAGATTACAGAATCAATTCGTTGCTGTTTCATTTTGAAATTGCTTTTCTTTGGTTATCGTTGTAGTATAAATGCGAGTGGCATAAAAAAGTTTTTTTCATTTTCGAAATTAAAGATAATTTTGATTAAAGTGTAACGTTTCAAAACTGAAGAAAACTCTGGCATAATTATAATGAATACTATCATTGAAACAAATTTATTGTTTCCAAAAGCTTTAATTCTTATGAGTAGATAATTGACATTTACATATGGCAGGTGATTTAGGGTCACAAATCAACAGTTTAAAAATTGCGTGATAAAATAGTGGCATTGCAATCATAACATTGATGAACTTTGAATAAACATCATCATAAGCAAGCACTTGTTGGTTTATGCTACCCGCCACAGAACAATCCAGAAAATTTGTCTGGGATTCAGCTTTTCAGCAATTCCAATTTCATATATATCCATCTTCATTAATTCAGCATCGGGGAAAATATGAACTCATAATGGCCTGTTTTCCATTTGGCTGGATTAGCTCAAATGGATAGAGTGTTGCAAGGGGTAGCCACAAAGGTCAGGGTTCAAATCCCGGTTAAGCCTGACATAGTATACCTTGATTTGCTGCAGACAATTCATTGCCCATGTCCATGCGCAGGCATCATAATATAAATGCTGCTCAAATCCGATGAAGTGAGTAAAACGAATGAGGCTGGATGTCTTCTCCACATAAAACAGTGCAGCTGGGGATGATGGGGATTGAGAGCAAGGGGCTGCCAAACCAAAGGGAAAAAATCTCCAGGATCTCCAGGGGCTGGCCTTTCTGCCTTTATTTGATGGTGTTTGTTATGCTCAGTAAACTGGTGTTCTTGAAGATTGTGGATTAAATCTTAAATTGTATACAATTAAATGAAAGCAGGGATGGAAATCAGCACTCATCCACTCGCCTAGCTGAGTGTCAAATCTTTCCGGGCAAGTACGAATTGTGAATTTTTTGGTGACATTCTTTAAGTCACTTGGCCTTATGGCAAGTGCTGTCATAAATTAGCTTCCAACCCTGTGAAAGCTTCCAAGCATAAATATTAACTTTATGTAACTATCTCAAGGTGTAAGATGACAAAATGCAACCCAGATTGGTTTTCAGTTGTTTCAAATGAAAAGTAATTTTTTGTGTTTACAATCTATTTCAGTTGATATGCTTGGAGCTTACTCAATGGATGGGTACATTTATATGGTGTTTGAGTAGTAAGTATTCAACAAACATATTTCAGTCTGGTGACTTTTTTGAAAATGTAATTTTGTTTTTTTTTTTTGTATTTACAGTACTCATAAGAAGCAAGAATTATTACCAATGAATTATAAATCTTTAAAATGTAGACATACAGAAGAGTACATTATTTTATTTAGCTGCATCACTGAATGAGAAGAAATGGATTACCTGGTGGGGGGCGGCACTTGTTCCCTGTTTGGATACTGTTCAGGACAACAAACCTCATTAGACAAATACTTAGACACTGTGTAGGACAACAGACTCTATTTGAGGATCCTGTTTAGGACAAAGAAAGGCAGGCTGGCCGAGTGGTTAGGGTGCCGGACTTGAAATCCGGAGGTCCTGGGTTCAAATCCCGCACTAAGCACCAGCTGGAGTTGTTCTTGGTAGCCGCAAGTTCAACTGCTTGGCCACACTTGTAAATAGCTAACTGGTCTGCCTCCCCGCCAGTTGGGGTTCCTAAAGCTGTTATGTTCATTTAGATTATTTTTGTTGTTGTCCCTGAAAAGCCCCTTATGGGGAGTGGTCAATTAAGTTATTATTATTATTATTATTATTATTATTATTATAATTATTACAAAGGACAAAATACACACTTTCTTGTTTTACACAATTTTGAAGTGTTTTAAAAACCGCCAAATGTAGAATCCCAATCTTACTCTGCTAAATACTGTGTACATGTAAACAGTGATATTCAACGTCGCCAACAACTGTGCAACCATATCTTGTTTATGACAAGTTCAGACCCTGATTAGGCCAACAACTTGCGTAAATGTATATACCTCTGTTCAGGAGAGAAAGGCCAAAAACCGTGCCCTGTTCAGCAATGCACCCATGTATAGGCCATAGTATTTTCAACCCTCCAAGTTAAATTTTCTCTTTAGTGGCCATTTGGCAACCAACTGTTTGGGTTCAGTCGCCAAGGAATTTTTTTAGGTGCAGAGTTTACCTCTCTGATGATGAACATTTGTTCGAAATATGCCGTATTACGTACAAAATATATTAATTATTAATATATTCAAAATTTGTCTTTCGATTGATAAAATTGGTTAATAATTAAGTTGGGTGTAAAAAATGCAACAGTTCAACCAAAACAATGTTTTTAAACTCATTCATTCTACAAGAAATTTATTGATAGTCACAACTGGGAAGAACTAATGTTAGACTCAATTAAATAGCCCTCATGTTTTACATCAGTGACATAGAAAATGATGACTTGTATCTTTTGTGCATTTTAAGCAGAAATCCTTAAATTCCAATAATTTTTCAACAGTTTTTGTAAACCTAGTCAAATGACAATAATATTTATAATCGTCTCATTGAAACTTTTGACCCTGTGTTGTGGGAATTACAGTTCACTAAAATACTCTAACATACAGTAAAAAACAATAATTGGCAGAAAATTCTGAGTTAAACTAGTCTTGAAAGAAAGACCCTCCTTACCTTCACTGCTTAAGCTAGTCTTATGTCAAGAGGAAATAGGTAATTACAAAAAGGAAACGTTCTTGTTATCAGTAATCTGTGAGTTGCTACTCTATTAGTACTCCAAACAGGAACATAACAATAAAACAGTCAATCAGTCTTTGAAATGGCCATGTTGGCAACAAAAGCAAGGCGCTTCTTAATAGATAGGGCTCTCGCCGATGGAAACAATGTTCTTCATGATTGAAGGAATGGTCGTTGTGGTCTCTTTGAGGAAGAAAACCAGGCCTTAACAGCTGAATCTGGATCAAAGTCCATAAGGGAGGGGCCTTCCAGCAAAATTCTCATCAAATCCTCCAGGGTTTCTCCACCCAGACTGGAACGTGAATCATTTTTTATTCTGTTTTGGGCCGAGATTGCCCTTTCACACTGAGCGGCTGATATTGGAAGAACCAAAAGGACATCTTTGAGGTCACCTCTGTAAGGTACTTTTGTCAATAGGGTAGCCCACAAATCCAGGTACCCTTTCCCTTTGAACTGGGTACTGACCAGCACCTTAAGAGATGTCCACTGGGATGGAATGGCTGCAGTGGAACAGCCTTTGCCCTCCAGGACAGTTTGGAACCAAGTTGAGAGATGCGTAATTGCCTCCTGGCCAAAATCAACAAGCTCACTTTGAGCTGTAGGCCATGCATCGTGGTTGAAGACTAGAAGGTCTTTAACTACAGTTGTACTTGGTTGGGACCAGGGGAAGCAGCCTTGTCAGGGGCTTGTAAAAGGGCACCAAACCTTTCCCTCAATTCAGACAAACAGAGATCTGTTGCCCTTTTTATCTGGGCACCTACGCCAGCATTTTCATCAACCATGTTAGTGGTTACACCTCTTAAATCTCCAGAGAGAGTAACCACTTGAAACAACGAACAGCTGCCGGAGGTTGACAAGCTGTCAAGAAAAGCCTGCAGCCTTCCTCCTCACACAGTTCGCTTGGCAAGGAGAGAGATGCTGGATATAGCCTCCTCTAAATGGGCCACAGCAGATGGTAGAATAAGATCATTTCTCTGGAACTGAAAGCTGAGCTTGCTGAGAACATACATACATACATACATACAGACAGACAGACAGACAGACAGACAGACAGACAGACAGACAGACAGACAGACAGACAGACACTTTATTGAGCATCCCTGAAAAGGGTTTTTCAGCATCAATATTAAAATACAAAACATAAATAAAATATAACTAGAAAGGTATGTACAATATTGTTCGTCCTAATTTACATCACAAATTAATTCATTAATTAAACCTTTCTTAAAAACTGGCAATATTGTCTGCTATTTGCTTCAAATCCTCATTTAGGCTGTTCCATATGTTTACACCACGATAATAAAAGGTGCGCTGGCCGGCAGCAATTCTACAAGACGGAATGTTAAGGTTGCCCCTATGTCTTGTCTGTCTGTCGTGAAAAGAAGACCAAGTACAAAATTTGTTTGACAAATAACTGGGTGACAGATAGAAACAAGTCAGATAGAAAGTGACAAAAGGTCACAAGAGATACATTTTTCATGGCTTTTTCAAGGAACTTGGCTCTTCCTTTGTCATCTGCATTAGTTGATGTTACAGCAAGATGCTCCATGTGTGCAAGGACAGCAGCATATTGAGCAGGATCAGAGCTGATGCTTCCATCCTTTATGGGCTTGATGAAGATGCTGAATGCACCACTGACATGGGGAAGCCACCTGGAACCCTTAACTGGTCTGGGCTTCAGAACATTCAGACCAAGCTCGTTCCCCAAGGTTCTTAGCTCCCTTTGGCTCTTGGGGCTGTAATGATAGGTTTTCCACACTAAATGCAAGATGTCATACACCTCTTTAACATATTTGCAATCTGCTGCATTTCAAGCATTGAAAGTTCCAGGCGATGTGGCAGACAGTGAATGTCAATAAGATGATCGACTTCTCGTTTGAGTATCGAAGCAACACCTTGTCGTCTTCCCAGATTGACTGAGGCACCATGTGTACCAAACCCTATAGTGCTCTTTTTCCATTCCTTCAGTCCAAGGTCTTCAAAGCAGTTGTTGATAACTTGAACAAAACCTGCCAAAATATAACAAAAAGTGGTAAAAGTGATCAGATACATCGTTTAGCTTTGACATAAATGGCATTAAGCACAAAATAAACCAAGGAAACTGAGTGTTATAGCAAAAATGGTTGCTCATTGTATATCTGAAGTACGCCATTTCAGCGGAGGTTATTAATTTCAAATGCTTTTCTTTGCCCCCTAACTTCTTGTTCAAGAATAGTAATGTTGATTAGATATCTTGATGAAAGGATTTTTTATGACACGCAATGTGCAGTGAACATTTAAGCTTACCATTAGCATGTGCATGCTCAACAGGTTTGTGTCCTATCAAGCAATTGACTGGTCGACCATCACTGTCTAAACATCTCGTGTACACAGTTTCGTTTTCGGTGCTTGAGGCATCTGTGGCTCCATCAATCATGACTGAAATGTATCGTGCTTCATTTTGAATGCCGTTTTTCTGCTGAAGCTGAAGAAGGCCCAGAAACTTTGTGAACGGTAGTTCTTCCTTGGCAATAAAGTATGCATCTTTCTCGACCAGCTCCCAATTGGCTTGTTAGCTCAATTGGTTAGAGCGCTGCACCGGTATCGCAGAGGTCAGGGTTCGAATCCCGGCAAGCCTGATTTTTTTCAGGCTTTCTTTTCGCAACTGCATAAGTTGCGTTAATAACTGCAAGGATCTTCTTTACACTTAAAGTATGCTGTGTTCATTTTCACTGACATTTCCTTATATGCCTGCTTCTCTACCTTCTCAGCTGCCCTCTTCAGCCCTTTGAATATAGGTCTTTTTGTGACTGGTTTTTGTTGGTTGATCACAAAATCTTGTGCACGTAAATGGCTGTGGCTCTCACTGTGCTTCTTAAGTGTCTCTTTCTTGAATGTCTTTGAACCAGTGACAAGTTCAGTTCCACCAGCAATTTTTGAACTGGCTTTGCGACAGAAATCGCAGAACATGGTGTTCAAACCAGCATCATGAATAACCAATGGAAACTCATTTTTCCAGGAATCTTGGAATTTTCTGGTTGTTGCTGAACTCTTAGGTAATTTCCCACACTAGACACCGTCATCGGAGTTTAAGCCAGCTTTGGTAGCGGATCTCTTCGTGGCATTCGATTTAGTCGGTTGAAAAAAAGATGAAATGCCATTTATGACTCTTGAATTACCCACCATTGGAGCCTTGTCCTTCTTGGGTAGTGGTGACTCTTGAATTACCCATCATCGGAGCCTTGTCCTTCTTGGGTAGTGGTGACTCTTGAATTACCCACCACTGGAGCCTTGTCCTTCTTGGGTAGCAGGGGGTATTGGCTGCTTGTTAGAGTTGGACATCTTGGAACGCCTTGGCGGTGTATGACGGGCACAAAGTGGTTGGGTTGAAACATTGCACCCGGCCGGTTGTCAAAATTGCCATCTCTTGCATAGCAGACGGAACACCACGGACCCACTTTCATCTTTTTCTTGTTCCATGCCACGGGGATTTATGACGCTGCTCATGAGTGGACAAATGCCAGCACTTTTGTCCAATTTTGGGTAAAGTGATAACAAAGGTCGGTTAAGCACAGTAGCTAACACCATCACATTTACTAAAGTGCCATACTTTTTCTCTATGCAAGTGACCACAGCTTGAGCTTGAACTGTGTCTACTCGGGAACCTTGCTTTTCAAATTCTTTTTGAGCACCGTCACTTAAAAGTAGCGTAAAAATTGTTTCATTGGACAAGCGCAAGCTTCTACCATCGGCAATTTCTGGGTGGTCCGCGTAATATTCAGGGTTCAGATACAGTTCCACTGCGTCAACAGTCTGAGAACTAGGTTTGCAGATTCATCTCCTTGAATCAATACTGAGGTGGAATTGTAAAGGCAGTTTCCATCTCCACTTGTTTTTAGGGCCTTCATTCCTTTTGTACCCTCCTCACTTGGTATAAGAGCAGAACTAAAATACTCTTCTGTTAACGTGTTTAGTAGTTCCAAGTCGCAACTTGAAAAGCGATCAACTTTACTCTCATATTTCTTTCACATTCTTCTGCAAAATGTCTGGATGACAGACTGGTGTCTCCCACCATCAGGTTTTTTTGAAGATTCAAAAGGTCGTCTTTAATTTCGCTAGACATCGCGAGAGCCTCACAAATTTGAACAAAAAGGTCGATAAAGGCAAGGAACACACGCAGTAGATTTTAGAAAAACCGACTGGTCAGTATAACATAGTTCAGTATCAGTTTATTTTACAGCATCGTGCACGTGAAAAATTGTGTAAGTGCTGTTTCTTGTAAAAGATGTTTTTCCGTGAACGTTTTTGTAAACTTGCAATTCGCTGGGAAAAAATGTCACGTGCTAGGCAACGGACTCGGCGAAGCAGAATGAAAGCGTCAGGTCAAGTTTCTTTGTTGTTTATTTCGAAACGCTTATCTCTTAGACTTTGGCTGGTGCTCAATTCGGCGTATTTTTGAACGGAAAATAGATAATAATTGATGTCATACCGATCTGATCAGTTAGGATGAATGGTTTTAACAATTCAGTACAAATTGACCTTCACGAACCAGTTCCCCGTGGCGACTCTTTTCCAAATCAAGTTGCCAGTACGAAAATTTTAGTCGCCATGGCGCCTAAAATGGTCGCAGCTTGGAGGGTTGATATAGATTTAGCCAAGCCTAAAGGCAGAGCCCTGCTTTTGTTTTTGTGTTTTGTTTTTTTTATGCTGGCACATTAATTTGTGAAAATACTCTCATTCAAGTCATTAAATTAAAAAAAAAAGAGAAAAGAAAAAATTCATGTCGTTGCTGGGACTTGAACCCGGCTTGACGGTATCATAAGCCGGCGCTTAGTCCACTAGGCCATGGGCACTCATTGTTACCTAGAGTGGTAATTGTAGCACTTATTTCTTTCTTCCTGACAAGCTGCCTATCAGCATGAAAATGCTGATGTTTTTCTTGGGAAAATGTGTTCGGACTGCCATAAAAACTATGGTTGTGGATAGAAAAAACCAAAAAGCACTAGCTCTGCTATATTTGGCGTCGAAACCACTGCGAAATGCTGCGAACTCAAGCGGTGTGCCGGCCGAGTTTGACAAGGCAAATTTGAACTTTTCGCCTGAACTTTATCGCCTATTTTTTTTCTGCCTAATTTGAACTTTTTGCCTTCGACCAAAAAGACAAATGAATATTCTTATGAACTTTTTTTCATTAACAAATTTGTTTTTGACTTTTGTTGTCTTTGCTTGTTTTGCTACAACACGGGTCAACATGCGATTTCGCGCCAAAAACACACAGGATTCAGCACAGGGTTATATCCAGTGTATGCCACTTCATATTGGTGACCCTGTGTTGTGGACGGATGTACGGATGGATGGACGGACGGTCACGTGACTATTACGTCACTACCAAAATTTCTTGGCTTCATAGGTTACCAAATTTGCTTAGCAATGGTGCTCCGCTATAATGGAGTACCCCCTTCTGGGTGGAATACTTTTCTTTAACCTTTTAAGCCTTACAGTGACAAAAATGAATTTTCTCTTTACATCATCACTACTTGTTTAAACATTCAAGTGATAAGAATAAAGAAAGTGATCACCAAGGAGAAGATATCTTGATATTTAGACAAATTCTCCTTACTAGATCCATAAGAAATGTATGGAGAACAGTAAGGAGAATATGTATATTTCATAGAAGGGCTTAAAGGGTCAAGAAAAGAAAAACTTAGGCTCAATATTTGTTTGAAGAACCTAGTTGTTGTTGTTGTTGATTTTTTGTTCTTTATTTTCAATCTTAAGTGCAGTATAGAGGAAGGGATGTATGGGTAGAAGATAGTCATTCATTTGTTTATTGTGGTGTTTCAAGCCTGGCTTGGTAGTTTCTCACGCTTGCTTAATCCTGTTACATGGCAGTACATAAGCGATCTGAGAGCTCTCAAGTCCGTAAATCAATTGTAAATAATTTATTATTAAATGTGTTTTATTTGTGTCCTTAGCATGGATGGTGCTGATCTGTGTTTTGAAATTGTGAATCGTGTTAATGCTGGTTTTGTTTACAGTGAAGCAGTAGCAAGGTAAAAATTTATTAATTCTTATTTTAGCCTTTAATTTTCTAGTGCTTGGATTTAATCTTTATTTTTCCTTATAGTAGAATGGTAAAGGTAGGTAGGTTAAGTCACTCACAAGCCTAGGAGAAGCACATGGCTTGAGCTTAACCCAGTTTCTGCAGCATGAAGCAACTGAGAGTATTGCTATTCCCTCCCCCCCCTCCCCTGGGTAAGATGCTAGTCCATTGCAGAATACCCAGCATGAAGCAACTGAGAGTGTTGCTATTCCCCCCTGGGTCCGATGCTAGTCCGTCACAGGATACCCAGCATGAGCAACTAAGAGTATTGCCATTCCCCCTTGTGTCAGATGCTAGTCCATTGCAGGATACCCAGCATGAAGCAACTGAGAGTATTGCTATCCCCCCCTGGGTCTGATGCTAGTCTATCGCAGGGTTACCCAAATTTTATACACCTTGGTGGAGAGAGACAATGTGGGGTAATAAGTTTCTTGTCTAAGGAAAACAACATGGTGACTGGGCCTCAAACCACTGACCGTCAGATCTGAAGTCCAATGCACTAACCACTACACCACTATGCACCAACACATAGTACAATACTGCAAAGTTATAAAATCCCTTATGTGTGATCTCAGGAGGGGGTGTGGTGTACTATAGTTATTGGCAGGCTGCACTTTCAATGGTAATACCAGAACATCATGGCTGACCTCTGTATCATGAACCTAAAAACTACTCCACAGTGTGTTCCTCTTTCGTATGGTATAAATGGGTGCCAGAGAACTGTTTGGGAATCCTAACAAATTAACAGGTGGTAACTCCATGATGGATTAGCAACCCTTCCTTGGTTTGGGGGGCCTGGTAACATTCCCAGTTGCTTCATGCTCCAGAAACAACACCGTCCTAAATGTTGGCCCTGTAATAAGTCACGTGGCAATCAATTCAATGTGAGCTTCATTTTATCATCTTACATTAATTAAAAGTAGTTTGTGTCTAAAGAATTTGGGAAATGTCATTTGGGGTACTTAAGGTAGAGGGTGAGCAGTCATTGCAAGATAAGGTTGTATACCTTTAAATACAATGCTCACACAGTCACTCTACCAGAAATAGACATTTTATGATAAGTACCTCTCTCTACTAAACACCCTGTATCTGGAAAATGCCTTTCCTGATCTGGCCCCAGTTGTTCAAAAGCTGGAGAAGTGTTAAAGAAACTAATTGTGTCAGCCATTGGATAGATATTTATCCAGTGGATAGTGCTATCCAACTTTTGAACAACTCTGGCCTGGTTACTGAGTTAGACAAGCGAAACCATCCTCGGAATTTCTGTGGATTTACTGATTGATAGTGGTGAAGCCAGTGAAATTATGTGATAATGATGGATTGGACTGTGTTGTTATCAGTAACATTAAGAAAATAATTGGAAACTTGTTGGAAAAAGTTTTCAAAATTTATGCTTCTTTTCTAGTAAACACAATTCCCCCCCCCCCCAAAAAAAAAAGAAGAAGAACTACAATCTTAGACAAAACTAGTTGAGACCAACACAATCAGCATGCATATTTCTCAATTTCCCTGTACGGAAACACCAACAAGATTGCAGATATGCTTTCCCTCCCCCTCCCCTCACTCAATGTTGTTGGGAAGGACTGATATTTCATCAGGGGAATTTTGGTGGCAAAGCAATATTGATACGGGGGAGAGGGAGAAAGATTTGTTGTGGTAATTAGGTTTTAAGGGACAAAGTTCTCATTCATTCCAAAGTGTGTCAACAGTTTTGTCCGAGATTGTAGATGCCACCATAAATCATGACATATGATTACAACATACCACTTTTACTCAACCGATCCATTCATAGTGGAAAAAAGTATGTTCATGCCCAAAAGTGCATAAGAACTTGAACCTTGGACTTCGTCTTTGTCAGATTGAATGACAACTGTGAAGTGCTAAT
The DNA here is from genome assembly GCA_964030785.1 of Siderastrea siderea. NCBI lineage: Eukaryota > Metazoa > Cnidaria > Anthozoa > Scleractinia > Rhizangiidae > Siderastrea > Siderastrea siderea. The sequence continues at coordinate 18,659,467 of OZ034975.1, forward strand.
GCTCAAAGCATTAGCTTTTGAACATTTTTACTGTGGCTAATTTAGCTTATATCGTCTACTTAACTTGATATCAGAAAGTGCTACATAACTATGCATTATGGTAAATTGTAGTTTTTTATGTGGAAAACGAAGTTATCAATTTTGTTCTGTTGATTGAACTCATTTATTGCAGTCACTACCTCAGACAAGTTCTTGAAGCTTTGTCTTTTTGTCATGAAAATGGAATTATACATCGCGATCTCAAGGTAATCACATTATTAAAGCTGGTAATAAATATAAAGAGCTATAGTACAGTTATTTTGCAATTATAAAATTAACAAGTTTCAAACTTGAACTGCGCTCAACAGAATATGTTTAATATTTATTTCGTATGTATTTCTAACAGTAGGAGAACACTTTTAAAAGTAGTTTAGCTCCCACCACCTAATGTGGAAGTAGCAAGCCGTCTCACTAATTTGCCTGTTCCCTGGTTAAGCAATGACATAGCAAAGACACAGAAGATAACAGGAGAAATTGTGTTGGATATGTTTAATTGCCTCAGTTGAAACTTGACACTGTTGGAAGATGGTACAAACTTGACATTTCAGAAACACTTGGCCACAAAGAGTCAAGTGCTGTTGGATAGTCTGTAGTCTTACTTGTCAGCTCGTTACACTAGCAGCTCAATCACACTTGATTTGATGTTCTTTTTGCTTCACTATCCTTAAGTGGAAAGAGAAGCTGCTTGTAGTCTAGCCTAATGCTGGGATTGGTCTGCATAATATGTGACCCTATTTGGGAAAACCAGGCTTAACGAAATTAGCGTTGAACCGTTTTTGCATTTCAACGCATTTTCAAACGTTGAGAACGCATTGGAGATCATTTTCAATGCGTTTTAAAACGTCGGCAATGTTCCCCAATGAAACCGAAATATGTTGAAAACCATTTCCAAATCGTTGCAAAACGTTTGCAATGCGTTGTCAAACATTGACAACGCATTTCCACGAAACAGCCTTGCATTGAGAAGCATTCATACTCTCTGCCTATTGACGTTCTGTTTAAAGCTTAAGACAACATGCAACTCAAAAAATGTTGTTATTGTTATTTGGGAAAACACGAAACTGTTCAGGTTTACCAGAAGTGGAAGTAATTAAAATTATCGAACTTCAGAGATCTATTCTATTTTTATAGAGAAATGCACAAGTTGAGGTCGCCAACAATTTACTCTTATCATGGATCTAGTGTCAAGTTCAAGCTGAAGAACTGAATGCGACATATACCAGAAACTCTAAACTCGCTTACTTTATCACGCTCAGGTCACGAACATAGTCTTGCGGTCTTGTTATCGCTCCGCTCTGTTATTGCTTCCACATGTGTAAACTGCTATTAAAATTTCTGCGCAATTTTCACGTAAATTGGTCGCATACTTAGCGAGAATAAACTCATCAAACTTCGCTTGTGTGCTTAAAATTGAATTCGAGAAAAAGCGATTTTTAGATTTCTGGGGATTAGGGATTGTTTACACAACGGCGTTTCCGATTCGCAAAACTTTGATCCCATCACATGCAACCCGCTAATTAGACTGTCGGCGGAACACGTGCTGCAGAAAACTCGCTGATCATCGATCTATCTACTTTTGCGCTTAAACTGAGAGATTTTAATTTTCTGTGTAACTGACCTCGATGGAGGAAGCTTCACCTAGTGGACCGAGTTGCTGTAGCAGAGACAGAAAAGGCAAACACGGGGAAGAAAGAATGTCCTCAGAAAACGAAGTTAGTATTTTGATGCGCGTATTGAAGTTAACTTGTTCAAGTTCGAGCTGTGGAAATGTCTTCAAGTTGTTTCTTTATTTGAAGCTACAAATGGCAATAGACATTTTCGGGATGAATAAAACAGACAACTTAAGAATTTTCCCTCTATTTAATCTGTACACGTACGCAAAGTTACCATACATATTGAGCCATATTGTTCTACCACAATAAACGGATGGTTGTCATTACAAACATGCGGCCGCTTCGTTCATCTGTTATGAATTGAAAAAAAAGCATTACCGCCATCTGAGGCTCTGCAGTCGATAATTTCTGTGTTCTTTTTGGGACTGTTCCTTGGTAATTTTCCTAACTAGCCCCTTCTTTTACCATTTATTTTGAGCAAATTGATCGTTGAAGGTACCTTTGTCTCGCATCGTCCGGTCCGATTGAAATTTGATCAATGATTTACGTTAGACTTCATTTTTTTTCCTGAGTGATTTCCGGTAGATTTTATTTTGATATAATAAATTTAACACTTGAGTAACAAAACAGCTTTAAAAAACACCGACTTGAAAGACGCTAACTTGGTGGACAGTACTGCAATTTCGCAAGTTTGCAAAAAGAGTACAAACATCGCGTGCAACATTTCAAACATCTGACATGTTGCAATGTTTGACTTCACCTGTCATTAATCTTATACTTTCTCATACTTTCGGCGTTTATATCTCTTGAACTAAATAAGATTTTAACCTAAAACTTTTACCATTTGATAGCTCTTTTTCCCTCTAGTACATATGAATTTTTGTCAGAATCGAGAAATATTCCATTGTTTTTCTTCCGTGTATCCTATTAAAGACGGTGTGTTAATTTCACCTTGCAGCGATTTGAAACTGTACAGGTAGCATTATTTTTTAGACATTTTACAGTCACTTTACTTTGAAGGTGCGAATAATATTTAAAAAATAGTAATAACAAATTGCACTTCGATGCAGAGTGAAATACAGGGTGCTATCATGTCAGAAAACAACACAAATTGTCGACCGACCTCAATTTCGCATGGATACTTGATGTTATCAAGTTTCAATTGTATCCCCGCCTTGGCTACAGAGGTCACGTCCGCGGAGTCAAACCGTCAAAAGTATGTAGCTTTCACCCGCCACTGGCTACAGCATGCTAAAGTCGGTTCACTATACAGTTCAGTCTTCCACTGTTTTGAAGCTTTTATAATCAGGAATTCAATACTCATACGTTCATTTGTAGCGAAATGACTTTGTGACGAAACAACCCGGCGGTTACCATTCAACTGGAATCCCGTTCAAGCTTACAATGTAGTCACCATAGTTTTGCTGTGCAAACATATTACCATTTTCCATGCTATAGGATAAAAAAAGGCACAACTTTCAAAGTAAAATTATATAAACGACGATCTATGTATTACCATAAATTTGATACCAGTTGCGTTGGGCCACTACATACAAAGTAAACACGACTGTTGTTTAAAATTAATAATCGTACGCCGTTGCGTTGACCTTAAAAGCGTTGATCTTAAAAGTGCTTTACTCAAGCGGTATGAAAAGTTGTCAGTGCATTGAGAAACATTACAAAAGCATTCCTCAACATTTTGGAACATTCGTTGCATTTCAAGAATTCATGTAGAAACGTTCAAATGCGTTGAGGATCATTATCAAAGCGTTGCAATGCATTCACAACGCGTTGAAAATTCGTTGAAACGCATTTCAATGCAATTTTCGTTTAGCCTGGTTTTCCCAGATAGGGTCACATAATATTATATAGAGAGGGCTTATTACAGTGCAAAATCTGGCATTCAGAGTGTGTTTCTGTGGACAGCTGGGGTGGGGTGGGGCAGAGGAGAGGAGAACTTCATAATCAGAGTTCATCTTGATGATCCTAAGAGCTATGCCTATAGCACTTTGAACCCTGGTAGGTTTCAACCCACCCCTTACATGTTGTAAACAAGTTAAAAAATTTATTTTGATATTGATTCTTTTTCATACCTTGCAGCCTCATAACATCCTCTTAGCAAGTAAGGAGAATTCAGCCCCAATCAAAATTGCTGACTTTGGTGTTGCTGTTGAAATTGGAGAAGAAGGCTATGTTACAAGTGGTAAGAGAAAATGGAAATGAATGCTCACATTTTCCACTGATTGATTCAGTTTTACCAAAATTTTGAACAGCAATTTGTGAAGAAACTGCAGCAGCAACTTTTACTTTGTCTGCCAACCCCTTCACCCCCCTGCTACCTGAATATGTGCACCCTTCCAGAACAACCCCCACAAAAAGCTTAAATTCTAATATGTACTGATAATTCTAATATTATGTTCTAATATGTACTGATAAGTTATCTGTAACTGCTTACCAACTTACCGTAAAGACTCGTGTATAAGCTGCATTCGTAAATAAGCTGCACCCCCAACTTTCAAGCTCGGTTTTGAAAAAAAAAACCAAAAAACGCCGAGGTAAAGTGTGTTTGTGTGTTTGCTGCGAGCTCAATGGGTTAATCAACTCTTAAATACCTTCTACAAGCTTCTCTTGAAACTGAATTCTCGACATCTTCTTATAAGGATGCTCTTTTCACAAAATGTTGTCTTTTTTGCTGAAGACCACAGTGAAAAGGGATGAAATTTGAACGAAAATACTACGGACGCTTCGAACACCGATCTGATTGCTTAGTAGCCACGCAGTCAGATATAGAGAGAAGTCTGGACACCAGTGAAGAACACACGTAAATGTTGGAAGTATCGAATATATTTTTAACTACTCCTGAATCTGCTGAATGATACATTGCATCCGAAACAGTATTAAGAGTATAAAAGTGGAACTATTCAAGCAATTGTCTCGTAGATAAGCCGCACCCCTGATTTTTAGGCCAAAATTGCAGCAAAAAGGTGCGGCTTATACACGAGTCTTTACGGTAATCATGTAACTTGTCACTTTTTCTTTTGTCTTTATCATGTAGTTTTTTTTATTATTATAATTATTATTTTTCATTGAGGAAATAAAATAAAATTTAAAAAAAATACGAGAAATGGTTTAGATCTGACTTATCACCACACTTGTGGCTTTCTGATCCTAGTGGTTTCCAGGGCACACCTTACATAGGCGTGTTCTTTGTCATGACCTAACACTTCCATGCTATGCATTTGACTATGCAAGGTCAGTCAAGTCAAGCTCATCAATTAAAAACAACAAAACATGCAAAATTGTTGTAGCAGCAAGCAGTCAGATTTTTTGCACAGGCATACACACCTGTAGCGTACTCTACGTCTAGTCAGTGCAAGGTGCTTCCAACTTGCTTCTACTACAGGTCTTTGTTGCCCTAGGTTCCATTTGGTTATTGTACTTTTACAGTTTTTTCTTAGATTGCTTGACCAAACTGAGCTGCACAGAACATGTTTCCATTATTACCTCTTTTATTGTAGGGCGAATAGGGACACCACATTTCATGTCCCCAGAAGTCATAAACAGAGAACAGTATGGAAAGCCTGTAGATGTCTGGGGATGTGGTAAGGATTGACATTAATTAACTAATAATTAAAATCACTTTAATTTTTTTTTTTGCATTTGCAACCCTCCAAGTTATGTTCTCTTAAGTGACCATAAAGTGACTATCTCTTCAGGTTTAGTGGCCAGGGAAAATTTGAAAAATATTTAGTCGACAAAATGTACATGTTTTAAAGGAGGAGTTCAGGTTAGTTTGACACCGAGCAGCTATCAAGTCTTACCCTCGTGAAACAAAGGCAAATTATAACATAGCTATGAGCAATGCAAAAAGACTTGAGACACTCACTATGTTAACGGTCATTTCTGACATTCTCATAGTCACTATGCATCTACCCCTCCCCCCTTATCAATGTTGTTACTGATTTAGAAATGACATTCAAACTGACAAGCAAATGACATTCAAACTGACAGGGGGAGGGGGTGGATCAGAAATGTATTTACAGCTGTATGCTTTCTGGTTTTTCCAAAACCATGTTTTTACAAGGAAATCCATTTTTTTTGGGAGAGTGGCTCACACAATTTTGCAATTGCTTGTAGCTCAGTCAAGCAGTCAAATTCAGTACTCATGAGCATGCTCAGTAATACTGTTGAGCACTGTCTCAGTAAAGGTAGTAGAGTTGCTACCGTGAGTAACTCTTTTGCTTCCTTTGTGCTCTCCAAACTTCCTGCATGCATCCATAATTAGATAAATGCATGGCAAAGCAGGAACCAATTGTTGTGTAATTTACTGTTATTTGTCTGTAGATTTTATTGTAGCAAGATTCCCTGTAGTTTTGAATAGGACTTTCTTTCACATTCATTTAAAGCTGGCATCTGAACTTCAAATCAATTGGTAGTGCTCTAATAGTATTCACTATTGCATGTTAAAAGGTCACATCTTGGAGGGTTGAATTGTGTTTTAACAGTCTTGTGTTGTATTATTACCTCCCTGTGTGAGTTCCACTCATAGCCAACTACCAACCTTGAGGGGATACTTGACCATGTTATTGAATTTCTTAACACTTTTAGTCTAATCAGAATCTGGTTTATTACCCCAGGGGGGAAGGGACGGGGACGGGAGCAGGAGCCCAGGAGAGAAGGGTGGGAATTATATGGGAAGTGGGAAAAGAGGGGGCAGGAGGAAGGATTCCCAAGGTGATGGGAAATGGGAAAAATAGGGGGAAACTTTGCGACATTTGCAATGGTAAAAGGGCAGAGAGGCAAGAGTCAACGAAAAGGGGGAACCAGGATTAAAGTGTAAGAAAAGCAGGAAATTTGAACCCCTTTCTCCCGGCCTCCCTAAACACCTCCAAAGATATATTTACCCACAGAAGTTTAATAATTTTTAAATAATACGTTCTACCCTATTACATTTAAAACCCTTAAATAATTTTAATAAGTTGATGAAATAAAATTATTGTTGTGCTATATTTCAGGTGTAGTCCTCTTTATTCTCCTGAGTGGTACATTACCCTTCCACGGCACAGGAGAGAAAATTTATGAGTCCATCAAAAAAGGGATTCCTATGGTTAGTAACTTGATGTTAATTTGAACCCATATTTGAAGGACTTGGTGCAAGTGGATAAGTGATTGTTTTTGACTGAGATACAGATTGCTCCAAATTAGCTCTAGTTTGGCTTCTGTGCTGCTTTTATTAAGAAGGATACTGTAGAACGTTCCCTCTTTAGTTTTTTGATCTGTAGGTATTTCCCTTTCCAAGGGAAACACCTTTTGGTTTGAGATGGTGTAATATTCAAGAAAAGTGAGGGTCTACTGTACAATAATTATTGACCTGTTCACGAGTGAAACTTGAACTGACTGTGCTGACTGTGCTTTTTACAGATGAGACCTAAAATCTGGGACAACATTTCAGATGAGGCAAAGGATCTGGTGAAGAAGATGTTGGAACTTGATCAGAATGACAGATTGACAGCACGAGAAGCATTGCAGCATCCCTGGCTCAGGGTATGAAAAACATTAACAACATCTGAACAGAATCATGTATCATGCAAAGCTAGTTGTATTGTTTGTACAAGCAGGTTTTAAGCCAGAATTGATGGGTGAGGGTCATGTAAACCCCCTGAAAAACAGACTCAGTTGAAGAAATTCCGGTAAAAGTGTCTGCTGATTTTGTTCTTCTTGCTTCTTTTGCCTTCATTTTCACAAGGCTGTTCTTATTATTTTTGCCTTGCACCTTGCACTGATAACTGTGCAAGCTATAGCCCGAGTAAACAGCCAGTGTTTCCCAAGGTCGCCAATTGAGCCCTCACAAAACTATGTCTGAACAATGAGCACAGAAATTCCATACTGATGGCGCGTGACTACCCAGATCTTGCTAGTGCTTCTGATTGGTTGGAATTTTCTTTCAACCAATCAGGAGCACTACCAAGATCTGGGTTGTGACCCAGTAAGGAATTTCTGCACTCGTTACGCAGACGTCGTTTTGCGAGGGTTCAAGTGGCAACCTCGGGAAACGTTGGCTGTTTTCTCAGGCTATGCAGGCTGAGGAATCCTTATAATATTTTTTTTGTCCATTTTAGGATCTCAAGAGTACAAAGTGGTGTGGTGCCTATTCTTCAACCTGCTAATAATTAAATTTCATTCTGTTTCTGTAGAATCGGGAAGTCCCTCAAAGGGTACACCTGCAAGATTCAGTGGATGAAATGAAAAAATTCAATGCGAGAAGAAAATTAAAGGTACTATGCAGTTGCACTGTAATGTAATGAGTTGAGTTGTTACATATTTCAGGTGAAGATGATTAAAAATTTCGCACACATGCAAGTTCTGTTATTTTCAAGTAGCTGAAAAACCTTTTACACTGGGTTACTGATGGGTCACTAGGAGTTCTCCAAAGCAGTGTATAAATTATTTTAAATATGTAGAGGAAAGTCACCTTCTTTAGTTCCTCCTCAATATTTTTGAATTGGTACTGGAATTTAGTAATGACCAGTGAACTCTGAGTGATATCAAGACTGGCATTTGAATCCATGACACATTGATAGGGGGCATTTGTTTGCACAGTTGCATTCAAAATGGAACTGGACAGGGTAGAATTGCACTGTTCCCAAAGTTCAAAATGAAGAGGGAGAGGGTGACAAGGGCCCCTCACCACTGTCCCGTCCCTTATCTTCATATGGGAAGGACAGAGTCACAGGATGTGCACAATCGTACCATCTTTGATGTGACAGGATCTCACACAGCTGTCCCATTGGTCCCCCCCCCCCCTCCTCTGAATTATAAGAAGGCACCACCTAAATTTCACGTTATGTTCCTGTATGTACATTTGCAAGTGCTTTTCTTAACTTGTGGGGTGGGAGGCATTGCTGTAATTAACTGTTACATTGTAGGGTGTCAGTTATAAGTGGGAGTTTAACTGTAGTTTGTCATGAGGTGTGGCATGTAAAGCTGTGTTGTTTTCTCTTTTCAGGGAGCAATCTTGGCTGCTGTAGCCAGCAGAAAATTTCCAAGTAAGAATATTTTAGTTAGAGTTGTTTTCTCACTGTCTGTTACATTTGTTTATTCTTATTCATCATTATTCATTGATTTTATTTGTTACATTTAATTAACTTTGTCTGTTTCCTTACGCTTGATGAAATCCTTCGTACAGTGTACACTAATGCAGTTTTGAACTTGCTTCTACTTGTAGGAAAAAAACACTTAAACTGCAAGCTTCACAAAACATTATCAGTAATCAGTTAACAAACAGTGTCTCCTTTGGCTTGTATTTCCATGATTCTGTTGATCCTGTTTGTTTTAGCAAATGAATGAAATCTGAGTTTCTTGGTCTTTTATGTAGTGTGTTAAATCCTTGATGTCTTTTTTTCAGTGGCAAATGGGGATGTAATTGGCTCCCAGGTAACTATTGCTTAATTCATTATTTTATTGTCCTTTTTGACTGTCGTAAATTTATATATATATATTTTTTAAAGTTGCCAAATGTTCATTGAATTTTCACTTGGGAAAATTGCTATTTTATAAACAAAACATTAGGAAAGTGCTGCTTAGTATTTGTCATTTAAGTGGTAGCAGTTGAGGATTTCATACACACCCAAAAGTTAGAACCCATCTTGTGCTGCACAATAACTAGTACCACACAAAAGAGCTTCCTTACACCTTCCAGTTAAATGACCACACTGTAGGATTTCATAGACTCAGCTAACACCTCTCCACTTTCTTTTACATAGGATGATGTTTTTGAGTTTGAAGATGACGACCTCACAGCATCAGGTAAAGAATGTTTTCTTTCACACTGAGGAACTGTCAAAACTTAGCCTCCAACTAGAGGGAATCGAACTGAATGTAAAGTGAATGTTACGAGGGCAAAACCAGGGAACCCAGAGAAAAACCATGTGAGCAAGGATGAGAACCAACAACAAACTTAACCCAGATATGTCACCAACTTGTTAACTGCAAATTGTACACAGTGAACAATATGTGAACACACTATTTTTTATTTCTGTGAGTGCTTCACTCCATTCTGGATTCAATCCTGGGCCACATTGCCGTGAGATCAAGGGTCGTACCACTTCACCACCCCTGTCGATGGTTCCTTGCATCTATTTGAGCATGAGATCACCAACCTACATTGCTCTATCTGCCACCCTTAAAGGTCCCCGAGCTTGTGCTCTACCCCTCCCCCAAGGGCTATACGTGAGCTATACATGCATGTCAGTGTCACTCACTGAACCTTATAGTTTCCTTCTCCCCATAGAATTATGTCAGCTTCGCTCACTAAACCTTGCACTTTCTCCCTCCCCAAGGGGTATAGGTCAGCTTTGCTTACTAAACCTTGCATCCCCCCTACCCCAAGGAATCCTCCATTCTACCCCTCCCCCAAGGGCTATACATCAGCTCTACTCACTGAACCTTGTACTCTCCCCCTCCCCTAGGGGCTATAGGTCAGCTGCTTGACTCACTAGAGGAGATTCAAGTTCTCACTGGTGCAAAAGATGATGACGTCAACTTTTTACAGAACTTTTTTGAGCATCAGACCCTTCAAGCCTTGCTGGAGGTAAGATACATGTGTACAGATACAGCCCCCTCCCCTCCCCCCTCCCTGTCTGATCCTTCCACTGCCAGATTTAAATCTTAAATCATTTTGTGAAATAGCAACCAGCAACCACTACTTTGTATGATCCATTTGAGTAGTCAGAGTTAAGATTTTTCAAAAGTTAGAACCACCTTGTACAGCACTCGTAATAAACAACACCACATGAAGGTACAGTAGAACCCCGCTAACTCGAACTCCCCCGCTAACTCAAGCTCCCCCGCTAACTCGAACTCCCCCGCTAACTCGAACTCCCCCGCTAACTCGAACTCCCCCGCTAACTCGAACTCCCCCGCTATCTCGAACTCCCCCGCTAACTCGAACTAAGTCCCATTTCCCTTGGATTTGACCCCACTTTTCAGTTATTTTTACTCGATTAACTCGAACTCGGATAACTCGAATTCCCCGCTAACTCGAACTAAATTTCGTTTCCCTTGATCAAAATTTACCCCGATAACTCGAATTCTGGTTCTTGCAACTCACCACGGATGCCCATTGAAATATCCCATTAGCTCTTCTTGTCGTGTAATCGGATTTAAACACTAAAACTAACACTACAGCAGTTTGATTTTAATTAGTGCAACGAACAGATCACGTATTTGACAGTCATTTCCCGATCTTATGATCTTGAGTGTAACTGAGTTACATTCACAGTACTGTATTATCATAAGAATGCATAACCGTGTTACAGTTTCTGACGAGATAAGTTTAATTTGCCCTGTACTGTATACTGAAGTGCTGAAAAATCAGCAAACTGTCAATTATTAAATGCAGTTAAATGCAATTTAACGGAGTTAACAACAAAGAGCGCCAGTGTTGTTTGGAGTCAGCGGCGTTTCATACATGGGCATGCGCCAGATCCCATGTGCTCTTCGACTGAAGTGTGCCGTAGCGTTCTCGGGCATTAGCGTGTTTATTAGCGTGGCAGTTCATGGGACCTCGTCTTCAAGGCTTTCCCTTTGTCCTAATCCTGAGTAGCGTGTGCATCATTTGTTTTTCGTTCGTCGTTTCGAATCTTACGGTTGTTTCTTTCGTTTGTATGGCACATCGTACCAGGCGTGGAACAAACAACAGTGCGGCCGCCATGTTGGATTCAAATCAGCCTTCTTCCTCAGCCGATCCTCCCTCTTCAGCCGCAAGTCCTCCCATTAATTCGAATCCGGTGACCACTCCGCCCTCCGTCATCCTCTCTCAACAAGACCTCAGTCGAGCGTTTTCTCAAGCCTTGGGGGATACGTTACCTCGTATTTTGGCGGCTTTACAAAGTCACTCATCGAGTTCTTCGGCGGCGGGATACGCGGCATCGGACACAACGTCGTCGGGCACAACGTCATCCGGTTCTGCTGTTATTAACCAACCACTGCCTTCTTCCGCGGGCCAGTCCTCAGGTAATTTGGTCGTTCCTCCATTTATCTCAACTTATTGCACGTTAGGCAATTCTTCGTTATCTTCGCCATCCGTGTTTGGTTCCCGTGGTGCCGCGAATGGATTGCCATCTTTGAGCCAGTCTTTTACGCCATTGTTCTCCGTTGGTCCTAATTCCACAAGTGCATCTACCTCAACGTCCCTGAATAGGCCGTTTGTTGTTGGCCCCGGTTACTCCCCTATCCCTGAGAAGTTGGTGACAAAAATTAGGTCGGGCCAATTTGTTGATCTTGCTGACCTGCTAGCCGAGAACTTAAAAGCCCAGGAGACAGAGCCCCAAACGTACTTTGATGGCAAACTTCTTGTGAGTTCTTCCAAGAAAAGGGTGCAAGAGATCACTGATATCATGACATGGGTTGAGGCATTCACCGTGTACTCTTGGATCTTCTGCTGTGCTCATCCTTCCAGATGGCAGGACATGACACAATACAAGCTGCTAATTCTTAAGACATCACGCCAGTTCCCTGGGAAGGCTTGGCTCCATTACGATATTGCATTCCGCAAGGACGCAGCTGCAGCAGGTTTGGTGGACTGGTCTCGCATGAACCATGATTTGTACAACTTCCATACTCTTGCATCACCCCATCCTCAGTCAAGCCAGCAGCCATCCACTTCATCCCCAGCTTCAGCGTCGATTGCCAGTTCATCCACCTTTTGCCGTTCTTGGAATGATGGCGCCTGTCGCTGGACCTTTGGTCAATGCCGGTACCGCCATCGCTGTGAGAATTGTGAAGGCGATCATCCACGCGTCAACTGTCCCTTTCGGGCCTCAACCTCTTCCTATCGGCGCTCCCAGTCAACTCCCCCATCCCAAAGCAAACGTCAGCGGCGTTGAAAGGGGATCCAAACCATTTGTAAATAGTGTACATTCTTCACGTTCAGTTTCCTCTTCAAGTTGTTTGGTTCCCGTTCCTGTTAATGTTGTTGTTCCTACACCACAAGATGTTCTTGGTAGTAGCATGCCCTCCGCAATGGCACCCCATCTTTTGCCCTCTTGTTCGTTGTCCATTTTGGGCATTTCGCAGCAAGACCTGGTCCCCCCATCCAGAGTAACCCCCATAGATGCGGCAAAACTTCAGCATGAACTGGGTTCTTACCCCGACCAAACGCAAGTGGATTATGTGATTTCAGGTCTCACAAATGGTTTTCATCTTGGTTTTGATCCTCTAGCTGTATCTTTAAAATCGGAAAATAAAAATATGCCTTCAGCATCCCTTCAGCCTTCAGTCATCGACCAGTATCTCCTCACGGAACTCGACAAAGGCCGGGTTGCTGGCCCCTTCGCTATAGCACCTATCCCAAACCTCCATGTGAGTCGCTTTGGCATTATCCCAAAGAAGTACCAGCCTGGAAAATGGCGGCTTATCTTGGATTTGTCTAGTCCTTTAGGCCATAGTGTCAATGACGGCATTCCAAAAGACCCCTTTTCAGTGCAGTACATGAAGGTTGATGATGTCATCGATGGGATCATGCTTCACGGTAGAGGATCACTGATGGCAAAGTTTGATGTGGAAAGTGCTTATCGTAATGTCCCCGTCCATTCTGATGATCGTTACTTGCTTGGAATGAAGTGGCGCGGAAAATATTTTATTGATATGGCGCTTCCATTTGGACTACGCTCGGCTCCATTCATCTTCTCCTCCATTGCAGATATGCTTGAGTGGATCCTCAAACACAATTATAATGTGAATTTCCTATTACACTACCTGGATGACTTCCATACGTTGGGCCCTCCTAACTCACCCGTCTGCCAGAACAATATTGCTACTTGTGTTAAGCTGTTTAAAGAGTGGGGTATTCCTCTTCACCCGAACAAACTGGAGGGGCCATGCACTTGTTTAACTGTGCTCGGTATTGAGCTCGATTCTCTTTCACTTCAGGCCCGTCTGCCACGTGATAAGTTTGATCGTATTGCTGCTCTTCTTGAATCCTGGTCCATCAAACGTCATTGCACAAGGAAGGAGCTGGAATCTCTCATTGGCAATCTCCAACATGCATGTAAAGTAGTTCCTCAGGGGCGTACCTTCTTGCGACGTATGATTAATTTGTTGTCAGCCTTTCGACGTGATGACCACCCGATTAGGATCAACCAAGACTTTCGCTTAGACCTTCGCTGGTGGCGAGAATTTTTCCATTCTTGGGATGGTCTCAGTTTCCTGCTCTCCCCACAGTGGGCGTCCCTACCTGATTTTTACGTTTCCTCAGATGCTGCGGGTGCTCGGGGTTATGGTGCAATCTTTGATCATGAATGGTTTGTGGGTGAATGGTCAGCTGTTCAGCATCCCTTGTCAATTGCCTACAAAGAGTTGTTTCCCGTCGTTATCGCTGCTTCCTTATGGGGCCACCGATGGGCTTCAAAACGAGTTGAGTTCTGCTCAGACAACATGGCGGTTGTTAATGTTTTGCGTTCCGGCACCACGAAGGATCCAAACATGATGGTTCTTCTCCGTCACTTGTCACTTGTGGCAGCCCGACATTCCTTTGCCTTTACTGCTTCTCATACACCGGGTAAAGACAACTCCATTGCTGATGCCTTATCTCGTTTTGATTTTCAGCGTTTCCATCATCTTGCTCCTCACGCAGCTCCTGGGGCAACTCCAATTCCGTCAACGCTGCTGGCTCAGCTGCCCGTAATTTAACAGATAAATGCCAGTTCTACTTGACCAATGGCCTTGCACCTTCTACTCGCCAAGTTTATGCTTCTGCTCAACGTCAATTTTTAGAATTTTGTAGTCAGGATACTCCCATCGAGCCAAGTCAGCCCCTTTTACCAGCCAGTGAACAAACTCTCATGCGTTTTTGTACCCATTTGGCTGATCGTCTTCACCATTCTTCCATTAAAGTATATTTGTCTGCAGTCCGTTCTTTACATATTGACTATGGCTTTGCGGACCCAATTGTCAATCGTCTTCAACTTCAGCGTCTCTTAAGGGGGATCAAACGACACCAGGGCTCAAATCTCCCTCAGCGCCAGCCAGTGACAGCTGACCTTATGTCTGTCTTGCACAAGTCTTTAGAATTTACTATCCCTGACAATGTCATGCTATGGGCAGCCTGCTGTCTCGGCTTCTTTGGGTTTCTTAGAGCTGGCGAATTTACAACGAATGGTACCTTTGATCCAACTGTGCATTTGACCGCAGCAGATCTTCAAGTAGACTCCTCCACAAATCCCCAAAGCTTCAGAGTGTTAATCAAGTGCTCAAAGACTGACCCTTTCAGGCAGGGTTGTTTCATCTATCTTGGCCGTGGTTCCTTGCCTCTTTGTCCTGTGACTGCATTAACAAACTACCTTCATCTTCGTGGGCCGGGCTCCGGACCTCTCTTTATGTACCAGGATGGCTCCCCTCTTTCTAGATCGCAGCTTTCCTCGTTTCTTCAAACCACTCTACAGGCAGCAGGTATTCCTGGAAAGTTTTCAGGGCATAGTTTTAGGATTGGAGCCGCAACAACTGCTGCTCAGAGAGGTGTTCCTGACCATCTCATTAAGACGATGGGTCGCTGGTCGAGCGATGCTTACTTGTTATATGTGCGCACACCTGTGGAAACCATCCTTTCAGTAGCTGAAAGACTTGCCTAACAGGTAGGGTATCTCATTTGTCACTTATTTGCCTGTTAATGGGTGCCTCCGGATTTGGGCGTTTTCTCGGGGCTCTGGCTTCCCCATCCATGAGCCCCTCTCTTCTCCGAGCTTGCTAGCGCGCTGCTCGGAGGTCCTCCGGCTTGGCGTGGGGGCTCATGGCTGGCTTGCCAGGATTTGCCAGCCATGGGAGCAGTCTCCATCTAGGAGCTGGCTGCCAATAGTGGAAGCTCCTGGATATTGCAGGCACCCAACCTCCATTTTGCGATGCAGTTGTTAAATGCAGTTAAATGCAATTTAACGGAGTTAACAACAAAGAGCGCCAGTGTTGTTTGGAGTCAGCGGCGTTTCATACATGGGCATGCGCCAGATCCCATGTGCTCTTCGACTGAAGTGTGCCGTAGCGTTCTCGGGCATTAGCGTGTTTATTAGCGTGGCAGTTCATGGGACCTCGTCTTCAAGGCTTCCCCCCCCCCCCCCATTTCCCTCCCTCTTTCCACTGTTTACGCAGTGTGACGGGTGCCTGCCCTCCCTACTGCGTGGGGGCTCATGGCTGGCTTGCCAGGATTTGCCAGCCATGGGAGCAGTCTCCATCTAGGAGCTGGCTGCCAATAGTGGAAGCTCCTGGATATTGCAGGCACCCAACCTCCATTTTGCGATGCAGTTGTTAACATGGCAAATTGAATATTCAATCGACCCCGATAACTCGAACCCCCGCTAACTCGAACTGTTTTTCGTTTCCCTTCAGAGTTCGAGTTACCGGGGCCCTACTGTAACAGTACATTTTTCATTTGAATAGTCGCATTATAGATTTCATCCACAGACTCAAAACTTATAACCATTGCATAATAAACAGCACCACAGGAAGAAAGCGCTCAATACCTTTTATTTGAATGGTCTTACAGCAGTTGCCTCTGTTAAATTAAGATTTTACTGTTAGATCAGCAAAATATTGTTAATGGAATGTGACACTCATTCTCAGTGAGCTTTTTATGGCGCGTTCGCTATCAAGAGAACTACTATGCAGTTGGGATCCCAAGGTCACTAAAATCAATAGCTCCGTTGTAGTTAGACCTACAACATTATGGCTTTGTTTCTAGTTAGCACTTTCGTACGTTTTATTGCATTGGTCGATAGCATTAAGGGCCTATTCATAACTAAGATAGTACATGTGTAAGGCCAAGTTGTTGTATAGTACAGCCTTAACTACTGGCTACGTTAGCTGACACTGTCAAGATATAAAAGCTTAAGCAACCTGTTCAAGGTTCAATTTGTAATTCTCTTGTGCAGTGCAGCCAGTGTTTTGTCAATTTAGCAAACATTTTTCCCTCCCTCCCTCCCTTTGGAGATGGGTTGGCTATGTTATTTGTGCTTCAATAAACTAGGGTCACTCCTGCGTGGTGCGGTTAAGTCTGCGCAGCGACTTCCCCCAAGCTTGTCGGCTTCGTTGCCTTTATGCATCGCCTGCTAACCAATACTCTTGTCCGATCCAGCACGTGCTGTCTAGCATTCAGCTCGTAGTGCTGGGGAGATAAGTGAGGTGTTTTTGTCACGCAAATCGGAAGTCGCATTGACTAACCAACTGCAAGGCAGTGTTCCCCTCAATATCGCCATCCTGAGAGTGTTTTACTTTGTTTCGCGTGTCACGCGCTTATTTATAGCCTATTGCAGTTGCGCTACGTTCCTCAGGAACAGTGACATTAACTGATTTTGTCTGCCTTCCCCGTTTACTAAGCATGACAACTGAATGAACTGAATCTGTGGAATGTTTGCTACAATGACTAGAACAATGTCTTCTATGAAATACGCGACGTAGAACCTGGCCATCGTTGATACTATCCAGCACACTGCCACTCACAGCTTTCTCCTGGCACAAAATAACTGGTTAAGTGTTTTGGTGTTCTTAGCCTCGCTCATCGCCGCGTTTGACGATCATACTTATTAAAAAGAACTTCTGGTCTAGCGACGGGTCTGGATTTCCTCCACAAGCTTAGAACCCCCTTAATTAATAACAGTAATAATAATGATAATAATAATAATAATAATAATAATAATAATAATAATAATAATAATAATAATAATAATAATAATAATAATTAGTACTTATATAGCGCAAATTTACATGTAACCTTTATAAAAAGCGAGGGCATTAACTAGTTGAACCTTGAAACGGCATTATAAAAGGTATCTTTTCTCCTTGAATATTTCGCCTGTTTTGTGGTTGAAGTTAAGTGGAATTCCCGTAGGCAATTATCAATTATACTGTTTTCTAAAGGAAGCGGTTTTTGTTTTGCACTTTTTTTTTTTTGCTAAGCCTAATAAGATTATCGTGGTATTATGTTATTTTCTAATCAAATTAAATAAAATCGGCTTACAACATGCCAGTGTCATGTGAAAGATAAATACACTTGGCTTAGCAAATAAATTTTTAAGTAACATTGAATTTTTAAATTGTTTTTACAACCAGTGTTTTGTGGTTTTTCTTCCAGTTCTTGTTCTTTCCCTATCGTTTTAAGCTGTGAAAATCTCTCTTTGTTCATTTATTTGTTCCCCAAGAAAGAATTTTCATCTTTTTCCCGTGGAGAAAACACGGGGAATTCCAAGCACTACCTGAGTATAAGTGCATTAGCGGGAAAAGTGGTTTCCGATATTCAAATGTTATCTTGAGACGGTTAATAATTGATACCACTTGCCATATGTTTGTATAACTTGACAGAATATTTATGGCAAAGTTTTAAACTTAGTTTCATTCTCCACCATGTCCCAGGTTTACGACAGAAGTCAAGAATGGACAGACGAAAACCGAACCTGTCCTTTGATATCTTCGCCCAGTGCTATTCAAGACGCAAAAGAGGTAAAATATCAGGAATTTTCAGCTAAAAAGCTTTGCTCTTAATCATGTCCGTTACAAAGTTGCCTCATACATAAATTTCTCACCATGAAGCATGTATTCTGTAACATTCAAAGCGCTCCTTTTCCTCTTGGAGAGTTTATAACAGAAGATTAAGCTGTTTTTATGCGGGTAATATCGGCTTTTTAAGCTTAAATATTTGTTTATAATTTGTAAAACAGCCGACGGCGTCAGCTCTGCAGCTTTCTTTTTTTCGTTTTGTATTTCTGATCAATCTTGCATTGTTAGTTTGAAGCTCTTGCTGTTTGGTGTTTTCTTATCACGGGGCGAGAATTGTTTCAAGCCGCGTTTGTAGTTGTTTAATCGCAATTTCTACTAACTGGAAGGAAAAGAGAAAGCTTGAAATATTGTTTGTCAATACCAATCGAGAACATTCTTTTTTGAATGTCAATTCTGAGAATTCGATTGTTGATCAAGGCAACATTTCTTAGTTGACGATTTTTCTCAATCCTCTCTACCTGTGTGGTTGATAATGCTTTGATATTGAATGGAGAAAATACTTGTTAATCCGTCAAAGGTTCAGAAGGAACCAGCCGATTTCTCTTGCATGCGTGATCTGGTTCTTAAATCATCGTCGATTTGTCTGGGAAATCTGCTCACACGAAAATAAATATTTAATCTTGAATACTTCAGAGTGATTTCCTCGTTCTGTGGGCACGTCTTAGTTTTCAAAACCTTATTTCATTCCTTTCTCGTGGTTTACCTTTGGAGAGAGATTTTTCTTCCCGTGAGCAAAAAGGGTATTCTGATCGACCCAGATGTAGATTTGCTGTGAAAAAGACAGAATTTAGTTTCTTTTTCAGCGACAACTTAATTTAATTTTGACAAAAAAAGTGACAAAATTGGTAAAATTATTGGTCACTCAATAAACCTTGCCGCTAAACAAAAGTAAGCTTAAAATAGTCGGTACAATGGGTTAAGGGGTTAATCGCAGGTTAGTAATTCCCTTAGTTTAGAGTGCTTGGGATCTAACCTGTTGGGAATTAACCTTTATGGTAATAACCTTATAACCTGTTTCATTTTGAATTTTATATTGCCGGAATTAGATATTGTAATTTCTTGGACTACTCCATCCCCTACTTCGCTTTAGACCTCTGTTGTGGACCTAACGGTCCGAGTTAGAGTACGATTTCTTGTACAAACCTTGATTCTTTGGCATAAATTGAAACTCAAAAGTAGAGTCTTATTATTATACTGCAATCAAAAGGTTGATGAGGCAAAGAAAGCTTCAGGAAAAATACTATTTTGTTCCTGTCTTTATGAAAGACATCGTGGTTTTTTGCCAAATCGGAAACAATTGAGGGGAAATCAGCAAAGCAGATTTGGGCACATTTATTGCTAATACCGAAAGCAATTACTGTATGTATCCCGATAGCCTGCGTGCAGACGTCTCCCGACGACTTTTTATAGCCTGCGGCTCCTATTTCTTTTGCTTCACATGAAGTAAAGGAAATGCGAGACGTCTGCACGCAGGCTTTAACTTTTTAAAAAGATGATATGTTGTGCGAGATTTCCGGAATACAAGTGATTTTCATTCCTTTAAAAGTTTTTGAGTTATCTCAAGTTCTTTTTTTGCCTCTTCGGAGTCGTCGCTAACGCGGCATTATTGATGTAGTTTGCAAGTCTCGTACTGCAAATAGTTATCGTATGTGGTAGCGCTTGCAAGTAATTGCGTTCAGTGTTAATGGAATCTTCACGTTTTCTTAGGTTATTGACCTTGTCGAGGATAAAGCAGAAGACGACGACGATTGTTATGAGTTACAAAATATCTTGTCAGACCCCCATGTCGCGGTAAGTCGTGAAATAAATGTAACTCAAAAGACAGGGTAATTAATAATAAGAAGGTTAAAAGGATGCACAAAAAGATGCTACAATGAGGCACGAAGCCATATCCGTTGCAACAGAAATACAAGCGTTCTTTCCAGTAACGATGTGTTTTATTGAGAGATCATGACGATAATACCGAAATCAGAAAGAATACCTCGAAATGTGGCAGTTTATCGCTAAAACTTTGTAGTTTACGCTGTTGATGTTCTTATGTATCGCGCATACGTACTATCACTGTACCTTTAAACTTTTGAATAAGCGTCTTACGCGAGCTTGTGCGGTGTTTGTAAACGATCCTCTGTTTCTTCCGTTGCCCTTAAGAAGGTTTTAATAGTAAAACCGAACTATTAACGTTTGGTATTTTGAGTGTTTCAGGCATAGTTCTTTTATAGTTTTTCTCATAAGATGCCGTGGGAGGATGTTCACCGAAAAGTCTGATGTTTTATTATAATGATTGAATCGATGTGTAGCAAATATCCATCCTGCAAAATGTCGAAAGAAGTGGTTACTTATTCCGTTTCTTTTTTTTTGGGGGGGGGGGGGGGTTAGCTTTGGAAACAGCAAAGATTTTCAATGTACTGGCTTTACGCCACGCTTGGAAAATGTCCCAGAACGCCCAACTTAACGAACCAACTGTAATCTTTGTACAAGTGGTGGATGAATATTATGTATGATTAAAGCGTACATGAAGTAAAACATATTTGGTAAACTGCACGTGATTACGTTTGGAGTGGTAAAGCAGTAAGTTGATTGTAAACGTGTATAAACGTTTTGTCACCAGGCGTTGTTGCAAGCACACGACGAAGTGTTGAAGAATACGTCTGCCGGGGAGGAAGTGAACCCGTATCAGGCGGACGGGAGCCCGGGGTATAACAGCAGAATGATGGACGAATCCGTGGGAGATCGGCCAGAGAAACTCACCCGAGTGCGGCTGGTACAGTTCCACAAACAACTTAACGAACCTATGGTTAGTTTACGCTGTAGATTCATGTACGCGTTGCAGACATGTCTTTTGTGAGTCGAAGGGGAACGAATGCTAAGTTGCATCTTTGTCGAACACAGGGGCTTACATAAGAAGTGAAGTACCGTTGGCTCCATCTAGGCATGGACATGTCACAAAAAATCATGACATAATTTGATATCAAACATGGCATGTTTTTCATCGAACATACGCAGTTTGAATTTGCCCCAACAGGCGAACGTTCACATCAGTATCAGAACGAGTTTGTAAAAGAAACGTGCTTTGAATTCGGTTAAATTTGTGGGAACGATAAGATGATTTATCTTTGCCACGGTTAAGTGTAGTTTCATTAATACTTTGGTGACAGACATCCAAATTCGAGTGCCAAAATTGTCGTTACGAATATCAAACAAATGTTCGTCAGACAAAACGTGCGATGTTTGTTACCCGTCTAGATCATGTTCTTTCGTGACTTGTCCAGTTGTCGTTTGCAGGGCTGTCGCATACGTGATATGGAAAACGTTCTTGCATGCTGACTTTGGTGTGTTTATTTACAGGGTATCACCCTAAAACTAAATGAAGAAGGAAGATGTATTGTGGCAAGAATTATGCATGGTGGGATGATCCATAGGCAAGGTTCGTGTTGCTCTTAACTGAGCAAAAGCTCGAACGAATTTGCACTTGCCAACTTTTAAACAGTTTTAGAACCGCACGGCATGGGGTTGAAGTTTTCCTTTGTAGAGCGTTAGTGCGCATGCGCGTGGGGTTTTTTTTCGCCAAATCTATGTGGAATCAGTGAATTTCATTACCCTTTATCAAATGAGAATTGAAACGTTACAGATGTAGTTGAAACCAGGAATAAAGTGGCCGTAGCGGTCGATCAGTGTATTACTGGAAAATGAAATTTGTGCTACAATTGCCCTCCCACAAGCGTAGTGAGTGCGGGGCTTATAAATAGGAATTCGGAATTATTCCTCATCGCCTTAAACTAATGAGTAAGGAAAATAACGATCTGGGTGACGCCAGATCTTGTGACCTTATGTCACTCTCAATTTTTTTCGGGGTTGCAGGCTGCCCTCGGGTGACCCGCTTACTTTCGCGGGATGCCCGTGTTGTAGTGGCCTCCGCGACAATCCCCACCTTTGAGCAGAAAGAAATTACTCCTGGAGCGGGCTCGAGGGGAAAGAAGTTGGGCTTGGAGATCGTGTCCAGTTTGACGGTCAAATGAAACCTCGGTATTGGCCATTGTGTATTTTTTCAAATTTGATACAACGCATCTCTTAAATTGGAAATAGATTGCGATACCGGTATGAAATCCTTACCGTGACGTCATCAACACTAAAATCGTATTGAGATGTTTTAGGCTGGAGTCCAGGCTAAAAGGAATCGAGAACAATATTTTGAAAGGGCTATCATCAATCGATTGTTCTTTGATAACCGATAGTAATATCAACATTATGACAATTTACGTAGACATAGGTTAATTAATACTCTTTGGCTTTCGGCGACAGTAACATTCAGAGATCAGCTATCCTGCATTAAAATTTTTCAGCAGTGCGAGCATGCATCTCTTGCTGCTGACCAAAAGGAATGCAGTTTATGGGGAAACGTCACTTACGTAAAGTGGTCACGTGCAGTGTCATGAAAACGATATTCCGTCCCGAAATATCGCTTCATCTATATCTCACCCAGTGCTGACGGCTTCATAAAACATAGTCGTGAAATTGTGTTGGAGTTGCAGTAGTTGCCATTTACGGGAGTCCTAAAGCACTTTACTCAAGATGGAAAATTTGAGTTCTGGTGAATGCCAGTAGGTGAAAGGCCGTGAAAAGTCTTTCTAATTCAGACGGGATTTCAAAGCAACACATTTCAAACAGAAGATTTAAGATGCACGCTTTTAATCGCTATTTTCTGATTTACGTTCTTAGTGGCCTAGAATTCGATTTTCCTTACGTTTTATTATTTCTTAGCTGGTAAAACCCGTTCGTCCGTCATTTGGCTGTGTTTCTCTGGAATCCTGTCCGAATGTGGAGTAATCGTTAGATGTTTTCGACATTATCGACTTACAGTTAAACTTTGTATTTTCTTGTAACGTAACTCAGTTTTCTTCATCCACTCAGGTACGCTTCATCCTGGTGACGAAATTCGAGAAATAAATGGAATTAACGTGGCGGATAAGTCAGTTGAAAATTTGCAAGCTATTCTTGTAAGTATCACCATTAAACAACGTAAGGCTATGTTTACGCCGAAAACTTACAGGATGCTCCCCCCCCCCCCCCCCCTGCACACATACTGACGTTTTCGTATCGTTTTTTTGCGTCATCGAAAAAAGTTATTTTTAGTTGTAAAAGTGTGTTCGGAAAGCGAAGACGTACCTGCCATTTTGAAGACGTATTAGTTTGGGCGGAATGCGCAATAAAGTCATTATAGGATACAATATCGAAGTCGAAAACGTGTTTTGTGGTCGGAATGCGTCGTTGTGTGCATTTTCAAAGACGAAATAGTGTTATTGCACACACCAGGCGCCGGAAGAAACCCAGCAACCTTACGCGTTTCCAAACATTAAAAAGACCTAATGTGGACCAAAACGCCTCATCAAATAGGTTAAGGCAGAGGTCTGGAGTATACTGTTACCCAAGGGTTTTTGGTATTTTCACGTGGAAATTTACCTGGTATACTTCCTGCGTAACGTTTGTGGAAACACTACACTAATTACTGTGTTTTCGTCAACTTTGGATATTGTGGTAAGGGGATTCTGAAAAACCTCTACCCCACCCCCCTTCCCGGCCAATCCTGATTTAACTAAGCGTTTGAAGCGTACTTATACCTTTTCAAAAACGCCCCAGTTGAGAAGGCGCCTTAAGGTTGTTCATCTGTTTTGCTGAAATGCGAAAGAAGGCATCTTTATATTATAGACAGGCTGCCACAAACTCAAGGAATGTGCTAGTGATTCCTCCAGATTTATCCGGATTAAATATAACGAGCTTTTGCGTTCACTCTTCAAGGGTACATCCTGAGTCTTGTATTTTGACCGTATTTTTTTAAGCAACGAGGCATTTTCGAATAGCCGAATGAACGGGTTGAGGCGTGTAACTTAAGTTATCATCTTTTGGTGGTAACCGATAACTCTTGAATACTGACGAACAAAATGCATTATGTTGTATTCTTCAGGGTTTTTCATGCAAAAATTGATGACTTGTTATTATAATTAAGGAATTTCTTTTGATCGGTCGGCCTATTCTTACTGAGAATATAGAAAATCGGTAACCAAGGGATATTGTCATGATGTGCCACCAGATTCTCAGAACTGATGTGCATTAAAATAACTACCCTAACCGCAATTGGAAAATGGAATAATATCTCATTTTATGTTTCTCTACAGCGCGAAGCGAGTGGAAATGTTACGTTTAAGATCGTTCCCAGCTCTAGAAATATCAACCACGTATCTGAGGTAAGTTTATGGTGACATTATCAGAGGCACTAGCGCTATGCTTATAATTGTAATGAACGGAAGGGTTAGTTACTGGCTTCGGAATTAATTTGTTCCAAGGATTATCAGAGTCTCTCATTACGCTCTGAAGCTCCCGTATTATGAACGTATCCCATCTCTCCACGAGTGAAAGCAAAGAGTCCTGGAGAAGAGTTCCTTAATGTTCTCGAGCTCATCCACTAAGTAGTGCGGGAAACCGCCCCGTATTGGTGCTCCATATCCCAATAATGGCTTGAATTTCGTTTGAAAGGAAGTTAGTGACGACGTTCAGTGGAACGTTTGGCCCTGTGGCACTCTCTCAGACAGAACAAATGCTTGCTAGCTTTCTTTCCCTGATGTGGGTCTTTCTGCTGTTTCTCACATTTTTAAGGAGAGTTTTTTAATTGAACATGTGGTGAATGACCAGTTCTTGAGCTTTAACAGTTGTTTTGGACGCTCTTGAACATCGTGTAACTGAAAAGCTCTTGAAGTTTTAAAGCTGTCTTGCTGTCTTGAAAGGCCCTTGAATACCAAATGTAGTTTTAATAATATACCGCTGTATGTTTCAGGTATACGTGCGGGCGCTGTTTGATTATGATCCCCGAGGAGATGACTTGATCCCGTGCCAGCAGGCGGGTCTCTCTTTCTCCTGTGGGGATATCATTCAAGTAGTTAGCAAAGCAGACCCGTATTGGTGGCAAGCTATGAAGATTGATGATTCAAACAGGTTTGCGGGACTCGCACCCTCACCAGAGCTGCAGGAGTGGTTAGTATTTCTGACATGATCAGGCGCTGCATTCTCTTTACTTAACCATTTTGGTTTGCTTTTGATAACTAAAGAGAAGCTGGAGCTCGGTACTATACTATTTACTAAACAAAAATTGTTTTCCGTAGTCAATTTTTTAAAGGATTTCTGTGCATTTGTAAACCTGAGTGCGTACCCTTTTCGTTTTCAGGCGAGTTTCTTCCATAGCTGCGGAGAAGGCCAGGAAGCAAAATGGTGGTGAGGAGAACGGTTTTCTTGTTGTTGCCTGTCTTTGGGTGGGGTGGGATGGGACTGAATGAGAGCGGTGAGATTAACCGCTGGTGACATTAATCATCGTGGACGACAAACTTCACAGCGGTGAAACGCAAAAACCTACGTCACTTCCGGTTTTTCAGAGTCTTCGAAGTTCGAGTGATGAAGTTCGTATGGTGAAAACGATGCAAAAACTGTCCTGAGAAGCCGAATTTCGCGGCGATTAAACTTGTGAATGACAGTTACTTCATTTTCAACACGTGCTCAAACATAAAAAGTTAAGTTTTCTACAACGCCGTTTAGTTTTTCAGTTTAAGTGAAACTTTCGACATTTGTGTGTATATTTCTTTGGAAAATTATGGCGGGAACTGCGCACGCGTCGCACGTTTGACCCGCCGTGACAACCTCGTCTCCAGGGTCTCTCTTCTCTGCTTCCTTGTCGTTGAGGAAAGACAAGGGAGGCAGAGAAGAGAGACCCTGGGAACGAGGTTGTCGCTGTGAAGTCTAATGTGAAATCTAGAAGTGTAAGGTGATGTTTGCTGGCGTAATTGTTTACAATGTGCGCTTTCAAATGCCTAGTTTCCCCTGTGAAAAGCGCCTACAGACAACCGTGGGAATTGTATGCAAAGTCACACACGTCTGGTTATTTTCAGTTCAAATGTATCGGTAACCAACGTGCCACCATAATAAATCAGTTGAGAAAAAAGTGTAATACTTACGAAAACTATCATCGGAGTGTTTGTTCGCAGACCCAAAAGTCAGAATCAACTTATACAGCACAATAAACGACACTGCAGGAAAGTACTGCTTAAGCAGACTCATCAAAAGAACCTAAAAACAGCACCACGGGAAAGTCTTGCTTTAGGATTTCATCCATTGCCTCAAAAGTTAGAACCACCTTGTGCAGCATAATAAACAGCACCACAGGAAAGTACTGCTTTAGGACTTCATCCACAGACTCAAAAGGTACAAACGCCTTGCAAGTTGAACTTAGGATAGAATCTTAAAGTCAGGTGTTTCATGACCTGTTTCTGTTCTGTTTTTCAGCGACTTGTATTTGGTTTAGCAAGAAGAAGAAAAGCGGTCGGGATAAATACGTGGCCAAGCACAATGCAGGTGTGTAAATAAAACATTCTGTTTACAAAGGAATCCCCCATCGCTTTAGTCTGCGCCGCAGACGTAATATCTCCCCCATAATTACCGGGGGTTATATTCCATCTGCGGTGCTGGCTAGCATCGCTTACAAGCCCTCTGATTCTAGTCCCCTTTCGCAGTTGTTGCGCCAACTACTACTTATCGAACTTACCGAGTTGGAAAATTCACCCTCGAGGAAAGCCGAAATCTCAGAACAACAAGAATTACCCGCCTGTGACGCTGAATCAGTTGGAATCTGGCTGCGTCGGTGAGATGCAAATGCACTCTTACCTGCTTCAGCGGTACTCCCCTAATTAATGCATTAGTGCTCCAGACGGTCAATCAAAGATAATGGTGAAGTTTGAAAATCGATTTTACAGGGTCACGCGTTTAGAGGACGTTGTTTTGTGCTGTTTGTTGCGTGCAGTGAAACGAAAACTCAGCTTCCGTAACCGTGATAACAGGGTAGCCTATGTATTGTCGCCCGCTCTCCTCCGGGCGGCTAAGAAAAGCACAGTGTATTTGTGGTTATGAGTTGTGGTAAACGAGCTGAAAAGCAAAAAGAAAAGCGCAAAAAGGCACGGAAAAAATCCAAACAGAGCACTTTTAAAATATTGAAAGTGACCGCTGTACGAAATTTACGCCAACTTGTGTGGGTCCGGAAGTGTCGGTAAGGGTGTCCAACGTAGAACCTGTCATGCGCCGATCCTAATGCAAATAAACAAAAGCTATTTTATTTTGTTCGGTGCATGACGTTTGACACAGGCCTAGAGAGAGTCCTTAAAAATTATCTTGTTTTCTGCACTGTTTAGTCTTGTTCACTGCAGCTAAATGACAAAAACAAGAAGTTGAAGAGACGTAAATCCATTTTCCTTTCAGTATTCGATCAGCTTGACCTTGTGACGTACGAAGAAGTTGTCAAGTTGGATTACTTTAAACGAAAGACGCTTGTTCTCCTAGGTAAGTTCCAATATCCAAATATAACTGTTAACTTGTTACCATTTATTTCCTTTGATTCCGGTTTAGAGAATGTTGTCGCACCTCACGGACTTTGTGATGTCTTAATCTTGTCGCCTGGTTCGTCGGAGACACGGTGGCATATATGCTTCCTGGTGAATGTCTTTGAAACCAAAAATTGATCGTCATATCGTTGTTACTATCTTCCCATTGTTATTTTCAATCGCAAATCAATACCGCTATTATGTGTCAGATGCTTAATGCTAACAAGCTTACTTGGAACGAGGCTGGCTACCTAGCAACGAGTTAAGTTTGTGGGCGCAATCCCGTTTATATCGTTAGAGGTGACATTATGTATGCCTAGCAACAAATGATTCCGTAAAGTACTCAGTCAATCAAGGGTATTCGCTCTTCCTTGAAAAATTCAAGAAATACTCAACTATCACTTCTTGGACAGGAGCACCTAGCAAACCTCTTTGGACTTTCTTTACCAGTGTTTCCTTGACCACTTGAGATCACTTTGTAGTTATGCTTTAATTTATCAGTTGGTTTATCCAGGGTTATTATTTGGTGTAACACGTTTGTTTTGGCGCTAAAAGTTTTTTAAATTTCGACCAGTCTTAGTGCATTAATCAGTGATCTGTATTGTCACTTTCAGGTGCTCATGGCGTTGGAAGAAGACATATAAAAAACACGCTTATCAACAAATATCCTGAAAAATTTTCCTACCCTATCCCTCGTAAGTAAAAATCATTTATTTTCTTATTACCCATGCGCGCCACTACGGAGGAAAGAAATCTTGGAGACTCACCCTTACCAATAAGGATTAAACCCACGGAGAGAAAAGTTGGAACCATCATAACAGACAGCGTCATAGGAAAGTACAGCTTTCATTTTTAAATTTGTTACACTTGAGGTTGCCCCCCGAACTCAAAACGTGGAACGCCCTGTAAAGCATAATAAACAGCAGCACAGGAAATTAAAGTACTGCTCAGTGACTTCCTTTCAAGTGATTGTATATTAACGCTGTGTCTTTCACTTGGTGCTGCTCTTTGTTAACTGAGGGTTTTTCTGTCAGATACAACTCGGGAACCGAAGGATGCGGAAGAGGACGGAAAGAACTATTTCTTCGTCTCTGCTGAAGACATGCTAGCTGATATAGAAGCTAACAAGTACCTTGAATATGGAACACACCAAGGAGCCATGTATGGCACTAAACTAGACACCATCAGGGACAATCTCAACCAGGGGCTCACAGCTATTCTTGATGTGGAACCCCAGGTAAGAGGGCTTAAGGTTCACTATTGTGGAAGGGGGTTGTTGTAGTGATTTGTGGGACATACTGTCGATCAGAAGGTGGATGGAGGGTGTCTGAGTCAACACAGTACTCCTTAACCCTTAAACCCCTAAGACTGACCAACATTTAATTCCTCCTAATATAGTAACACTGCTTAATCAGACGTAAAGGTCGTGAGAAAAAAGAAGTGATCAGCAAGTGAGAAAGGTTTTGATTGTTAAACAAATTCTCCTCATGAGTACCATAGGAAATGTATGGAGAACAGTGTGGAGAATACGAATGCTGATACCAGGGTTTAAAGGGTTAATGTCTCTCCTCACTCAAGTGTAGAAAGGGTCTCAAAAGTTACCTGTGCAATTGTTATAGAAACAGCACAATGCTGAAGGTAGTCCGGCGATGGACTAGCATCCTTTCCAAGGGATAGGGGGTGGTAATTCTCCTAGTAGCTTTATAGTTCTGAAACAACGTTATAGGCACCTGCAGCTCTGTGTTGCTAAGCTGTTGTAGACATATTAATCACTGCTTGATTGTTTAATTGTCGTGACGTTGAGCTAAGTCTGGGAAACCTCGAAGAAAGTAGTATAATACGACAGAAAAATTCCAGAAAAATGCTGGGGAACAGAGTAATTTAGGTTTCTAAGGATTGGAACATAAAAGCTCGTAGAGGAATTTGTGCCCCAGGCAACCTTCTTTCTCTTAATCAGGGCTTAAACTCAAAGAATGGAACATGTTTTGCCTTGGTCTGATTGTGTGAGCTTTCTCCTTGTACGAAGACACCTTCTAACTACTTCTGTTGTTTGTGTTTTACATTAGGCCTTAAAAGTTCTTCGGACGGCCGAATTCTCACCTTACGTTGTGTTTATCGCGGCTCCCACGATCATTGGAAACGACAACACGAAAATCCCGTCCACGCCGAATGGAGACGTCGCTGTAAGTGAGAATTAATTAACATGAAGAATTGGGGTTGGCTACTCGCTTAGTTACCCCCTCCCCCCTCCCCCCTCCCCCCGACACGCACACACTCCTGCTTAATCTTTCAGTCGCAAATGAAGAGCAGGCACTAAACAGCTTCGTCGGGACAAAAATAATCACGAAGCTCTCCTAAGTTAAGATAACTCCCCTATTCGCTTTATCACCATAGAAACCAAAGGTTAGCGCCGTCTAGGTTTTGAGCCACTTTGCTAGGCAACATACTTGTTTTTCTTTCACCACCTCACAATGATTGTTGTTGTCTTTTACAGGACGAGAGCCTCCAGCGGCTGGCCAAGGACTCGGAAACTCTCCGCAAGACGTACGGACATATGTTCGACCTCACGATCGTAAACAACGACATCGACGACACCATTCGGCTCCTGGAGGATTCCTTCGAGAAACTCCGCACTACTCCCCAGTGGGTACCCGTGTCATGGGTATATTAACCTTACCCTACCCCTCGTAAGGGATCATGCATTAGATAAGTCACGAGATGCGAGATAGGCGTGGCGTCATCATGTATACCTATTCGTTCTCTGCCAGATTGGACGTGACGTCACCGGTGACCAGCGCCAGTTTTTAGTCAGAATAACTTGTACAGACACCTGTCCTATATACAACGTCGCTTTTCGTAATAAATGCAGTTTTGAGCGGACTTTGGCTGGCTCCTTTACATCAAAGCGAAGCAGTGAAAAACAGGAACATAAAATCCACATTTCTCGTGTAAGCGTCGATAACACGCGGAGGACTTGGTGCCAAAATGGCCTCGATGTCATGCGGAGTTTATAAGGGGCAACTGGGCATCAAAGTAGCATCAATATGGCATAAGAATTACCAAAGCAGCCTCTTTTTTGCTATGAATTTTACAAGCGAATTAGTTTTACAAGTGGACGCTAAGGTAACGGAGATTTACAAGGAAAGTGAACGCCAAGTTAGCCGACGTCACGAGGAGTTTTACAAAAGAAACTGGACGCTAAGATAGCGGAGTTCTGCACGGAAAACTAGGCACCAAGGTAGCCTCGATATCACACGGAGACTTAAAGGAGAAGGTCACTCGGTGACCTTCAAACTCAGATCATTTGCAGTCCTTAGGCAAAACCCCTCTTCTAAGTCCTCTTGAACATTGAGGCGAGCCTGGCGCCCAAGTGTTCTTGTAAACCACCGCCTACTACAGAGGCTAACTGAGCGTACAGGTCCCTTTTAAAGGAGGTCACTCCAGAAACGGTGTATTTCTTGAAATCGCCAATAAAAAGATAATACTAAGTTGAGTTACTGACCGTGGTTTTAGCTTCCAAAGTGCATCCGATCCCACTGAAATTCCTCTGCAAAGAGGGCCAAAATTCAACACTGCGCGCCGCCATTTTGATTCGCACTTAGCAGCCGGGGTAACGTGAGCTCTGAAAAAACGAACCCACGTTACCCGACCGCTGGTCTCGTTGTACAATTTGACGTCACGGAAGAGCGGCCAGGCTGCTAAGTGCGATTCAAAATGGCGGCGCGCAGTGTTGAATTTTGGCCCTCTTTGGAGAGGAATTTCAGTGGGATCGGATGCACTTTAGAAGCTAAAACCACGGTCAGTAACTCAACTTAGTGTTATCTTTTTATTGGCGATTTCAAAAAATACACCGTTTCTGGAGTGACCTCCTTAAAAAGGGAACTGTACGCTCAGTTAGCCTCTGTAGTAGGCGGTGGTTTACAAGAACACTTGGGCGCCAGGATCGCCTCAATTTTCAAGAGGACTTAGAAGAGGGGTTTTGCCTAAAGACTGCAAATGATCTGAGTTTGAAACAATACATGTAATAATTGAGAATGCGCTCGCTTCGTAGAGAGCAAAGTTGTGGGTATTTTAAACTAGTTTTAGACCTCTTAGAAGTGGGAAAGGGATTTAAAGTTTTATTGTGTCTGACAAATTTACTGAGCTGGTTAATTTGTACCTTCTCTGTGAAGCCTCTTCTTATGAATTTATGTGCTGGTATTGCTTTGCTGTTTCTTTCTTTACGAAAAAAGTACGCGCAGGCCTCGCGGCTGGCTGGCTGCCTAAAGCTTAAAGCTCAAGGGGAGTCAGATTTGACCACATAAATCGAACAAAGCATATTTCGTATGTGCGTGTTAGGTTTTCTGTTTAGGGGGCTCCCGGACATTTCATACTGCAAATAATAATCCCCGTGCTACAATCACTACATTCCCCGGCTACGCGCACAGTTAGGGAACAAACGCGCCTAAGATGCTGGGAAATGCTTTGTGTGTGTGGTTTGACAACTCTTGAGACTTGTGTCTCGGTGGTTTAACTGGTGGTTTAAATGGAGTTTTTCTGTTTTTGTGGTCGCAAGGATTGTTATTTTTCGAAAAGACTTGTCGGCAAGCAGACTTCGACAAGAGAGATTCTTGGGAATACCGCAAATTGAGTTTTGGTATTGTGTTTTCTCTTGCGCTTCTGCAAGTTTTTTGTTTCAGCTATAAACGTGGATCGTTGAAAAGAACTTAAATATTTCTCTTTAATTTCAAATCGAGAAAAATAAATTATTTTGAATTTTTTTTTGTTCAATCGTTGGGTGCCAAGACAGCATCTATCGATGGTACGCGGGGTTTGGAGTATGGTAGGCTCTCCCTTACCTTTTTATTTTTCAAACTTTTTTTTTACTTGTAACAAAAGAAAGTAGATTTCGAATTGCTACATCTGCGGTTGTTCAAAGCAAGGTTTTAATAAGCTAACTCGGGTTTACCAAAATTTTTTACTCAGTTTTATATGTCAGCGATATGGATTCTAATAAACTCTTTTTGACGTACACTTCGACTTTGCTTTCAAACTCTCAATTAAACCGTGGAAACGCTTTAAAACAGGAAAAACAAAAACCTTGTTTGGAACAACTGGGCTTAGAAAGAGAGATATAAACTCCATTTTGATTAATCCTTAATGGAGAGGTTGTAATGTTTATTTAAGATTCTGTTACGTTGCTTTTGTCATGACTTTTCAAGTGAAAGTTCAGGAAGGGCACTGATTGGTTAAATAAATATACGCTCGCAATATTTAACACGTTCTATTTTGATGTACAACGCCTGTGCGCTTTCACATCCTGAAGGTCAACAACTTCAATTTTCCTCAAGAGTACCAAGAAGACTCAAGTGTAGAGTTTCTGAGAATTTAGGGTCTTGTCATCCAAAGGGTTATTATTGTTTAATGAAGTTATGCCAAGGGCCTGTTTACAAGGAAGCAGCCGAGACAAAGTTGTCCCGGGTTTACAAGCAACTTTCTCAGGTAGGGTTACCCCCGGGACAATTCAACTGTCACGCTTCAGTTCACTCGATAAATTAAACCTCGCAACGGAAAATTATTTTAGCGGCAATGCTGAGTTTTGTCTGTACAGATCAGGTTATCAGAGCATAGAAGTTTCTATTTGAATGTCTGAATTTCTAAACCAGTAGACAATATGAGAGCGGACTTTTTAGGGCATTAGGCTACAGTCATTTGGAACAAACATTTAAACCAAAATTTCGTCGAAATACGCTGTTATTCCAAACAATACTTCTCTGTAGAATAATAATAATAATAAGTTAGTTAAGTTTACAATTAATAAGGTACTTTACATAGAGATTCATCCACTTCTGTCTCTATCAAATTCAGATTTTGACAAGAGGGTAAAGGAGTTGTCCCTAAGTGAAGCGATTACAAGGAGAAAAGTTGTCCGCCTGCTAGGGTAATCCTAGCACGCAGCTAGGGTCAAACCTGAGCACTAGGATAACCCTAGGCCCAGTCTCCAGCCGTGAGTGTCTCGATGCGCCCGCGATTCTCGCCACCTTTACGGCTGGGCGCACGGGTTTGGTTGTATGTCCGTGACGTCATTACAATTTTAATAATTATGCAGACAATCCACACGTCATTTGCTTAACTTTATGTTTGTTTTTTTTTAATCGTCTTGAAAAAAAGCGAAATGCGAAAAGTACGCCTGGAACGTCCTCCTAAAAGTGTGAAATTTCAAGAGAAAGACGAAATCCCGCTAAATTATGCCGCGCATTCTGTCCCGCAAATTTCAGGGGGCTTGTATCTGATTGGTCAGTCTAAACAATAACCAAACTCGTGCGCCCAGCCGTGAAGGTGGCGAAAATCGCGGGCGCATCGAGACACTCACGGCTGGAGACTGAGCCTAGGATAACCCTAGCTGCCTTGTAACCACGATGCGTCAAAAAAAGTATCATGTGAGAGCTAGGGTAGCCCTGGTGCCAGGGTTATCCTACCTCCTTGTAAACAGTCCCTAACTAAGCTAGAAACGTATGAAATGTCGAGAGAATTCGCAAGTTGATCAGAAAGTCTAAAATGCAGAGCATCGCTTTGGGTTTTGTGGAGTGGTTTCCAAGTATGCTTTGGCCAATAACATTGGAAACATATGAGAAAACGCAGGGTAGAATCCCACGTATTGTGTAACGAGCCAGTCTTCAACGCATTGTAAAACTGTGTTATCTCCATGGTATCTAGTGATCAAATGAAATTTCTACAGACGCCCATCTTGTTTATACATCACCATTTGCTTGTAGACGGTAAAATTTCTTCTGTAAAATTAAGAAGATATGAATCGCTTGACTTTGCTGACCCTTACACGATATCCAACAGCTAAATTGAAGCGAGCAGGCTTGGTTACATCTTGTCCATATCATGTTTTCCACAAGTTCGCTTCGTTGGCCTTGGTAACCTGGCTGGGTTTCATCTTGATTCTTCGGTGGTACTGTATGTATTATTACAAGAGGACACTATTAAACTTGGGCAGGACGTTGATATAAGTAAGGGTGTTTTTGGCCGTAAAATATTTGTACATCTTATTTTTAAATGTTCGATTGAATCTCTCATCTACTGAGGCTTTTAGTCCCGATTTAGTTGTGAAAAAGTCAATGTTGTTGTCACGTAGGAACTTTTGGAACACGCGATTCAGAAATTCGGTGCCTTGATCCGTTTGATTCTTAAGGAGTTTACGACCAGACGATAAAATAATTTGAAAGGCGTTGACAAGCTCCTGACCCTGTTTTGTCTTCAGAGGCAAAACCTAAGCATATTTGCTAAAAATATCAATGCAAGTGAGGAGGTATTTAAATCCCAGGTTGTATCGACTGAGGTTTTGAACGTCCACGAGATCCGCTTGAAATTGAGAATTTATACAGGGGACAATGACTCTGCTTCTCTTGTAATGTCTGCGGGCAGTCTTACGAAGCGTATAGACGTCTTGTTGCTGGGGCGGATCCAGGGTTTACATAAGGGGGGTTCAGTAAGCGACCGCCCAAGGCGGGATCTCCTAGAGGGGTCCGGTGGCATGCTCCCCCGGGAAAATTTTGAAATTTATCTCCTCGGAAATGCAATTTCCAGCGCCTGAGGGCTAATTTAAGTTGTTTTTTAATTACTTTGAAATCATCTTAGTTTTGTGCTAACTAGTTAAAAAAATCTAAAGAACAAAACTTATATCCAAATCAGAACTATGATGCTGGATTCTGTTGTAAAATGAGCAGAAAGTCAAATACTGAGACAATTCAAAGTCGACTATGAAGAATAAATCAGACTAGCTCTTTCAAACAGCTGAATGGTTGCTTCAATGTATGATTGCCTTGCTGATCATGCAAAGAAACGGTCAATTTGTTGCTGCTTTCCCCTTCTGCCTCTTGGACAGACCTCTCAGTCTGACAGATCTCAAAATAAGTTCCAGACAAATCCAAAACTCATTGGGAAAGAACGGCGTGACCTTTAAAACCCAAACTTTGACCGAGGAAGTTGATTGGCTTCGGTAGCCAAACTGTCACTTTGAAGTGATGTGGAACAGGAGCGTGAATAGGTGGTTATTTTACCAAATAGACAGACAGAAATGAAAGCGCTATATATACCGTAGACTCGACTGCTTACTGATTGGGGAATTTTACCAGTAAATTTTAATGTTATTTTTGCTTTTTTTCTTGTTCAAAAGACAACTGCTTATTTTCTTACATTTAGTAGTGAATTGTTTCAGAAACCGCACGGTTTTAGACGTTTGTGATTTCAGTTTAGGAGCTTCGACCGAAAAACCCGAATCACCCCTAGTTTGAGGGAAATCTTATTCTTTCCTTCCTCTTTGACCAATCAGTAAACAGCATCCTAACCACCGAAACTTGCGGAATGACTTGAGTCGAGATAAATGCTGGCGAGAGTTTTCTCCATCGCAAAACTCGGAGTTTTGTAGAATGACCTCACCACTGCAACAGGCTAATACGTAACGAATGCGGTTAAAAATTCGTTCAAATCCCAGAGAGGATGAGGAAGGGCAGCAACCCATCACTTCAATGACTGTTCTTTCAATGGTGCTCACGTATATAACTACTCTCGAATCTGAAGAAGAGTGGGAATGAGAAAGTGAAATACCTGTTCCCATTCTTCCTCGGTCAAACCTAGTTGCTCCGCAAAACGTAGGTAAACCAACAACCTTCCCTAATGCATTTCCACAAAAACCTCAGAATGAGGTGCTGTTGACTTGTAAGGATTAGAACCCGGAAGACCGCACACTTTCTTTGCCTCTACATCTATTTCCTTTGGGGAAATAGTTATATTTTTGGCTATATTGGAGACTATTGGGTCCGTTGTTTCACCGCTCCCTTCGACTTCTCAGACTTCTAGAGAAGTAAGATACATGCTAATCCAAGAGAACTTTGGCAGCTCGGACACGTACACTTTGTCTAGCTTGACTCCTAGACCGCCGCCGACATTTTCAGCCGTTTTCAAGACGACGTTCATGTCAATCTCGGCAGTACATCCAAGCATCTTCAGCTCTCCATCATGAGTCACGAGTGTTGCCTTTGACAGTGAATGGATGGTGAATGGCATAACCGTTGCATCGACTCTCTTTTTATTCTTGAATACGAATATCAAGCATTGCAGCGTACGTTAGCTGGAACACATGCCGACAAGATTGGCAATCCTTTGACGATGAACTTTTTCTACTTCATCCACCGTCAACATACGTTCGGGCTCGGTTCAACTTGGATGTTTGGAACCATCTTGTAAGAAAAAATGCTGGTGATAACGATAAATGTTTGTGTACTCGAGTTGACTAAAGAATGATAAAGACTCACTGAATTTTCGCTCTTTATTTTGAATGCATAACAAGAACTTGACTTTTGACCAACCATTCAGGGTTGGTTGAGGGCGGACATGTTTGGGCGAGTCCGGTTCCTATTGTGTTAAAAACGACGCGGAAGAGATCTTTTTACACATCAATGATTTACCTAGTAAGCAGTATTGTCACGATAAGAAATCGCCACTCTTTGCGATAGAAACAGTGTGTTAACACGTGCAGTCGCCACATGTAGTTTTGCATATCAATAGCCTTAACTTACAACTCCTGGTTTATTATTGAAAATGATATGTGACTGCTCTTTCATATAAATTTAGTTACTGTAGTTTTAAAAGTACCGACGATACTTGTTCGGTAGGTTTTCGCAGAACCGCTTTCTCAATTACGATTTTCGCTACGGCATCTCGGATTGTGGATTTCTCTCATCATTTAGTATTTCACATCTGCGGTTTTGAAATGCAAAATAACAGGCAGCTGTCATGAAACGTTAACAATGGAGCACATGTACTTTGAATGGAACATAGGTTAACAATGTAACACATGTAATTTCAATAGAACACATCCTTACTTATTGTCGTTTAAGTAGATTTACATTTCAATAGAACATCTGCTGAAATCTAACAATGTACGCTTTCTTAAAACACATGTGCTTTCAACAGCTGAAATCGAGAACAAAGTTATCTCATGTTAGTATTGAAACAGATGTATGGTTTCTGAAGAGGCGAAGGGCCGCTCCGATAAGTGTACTGCACGACCTCACAAGTACATAAAATTTTTCCAGCAAATGAATTAACTTTTTATCGAAGAAACAAAGTAAATTCCTAGGATAAAATAAAATGAATTTCAATATAGCAATGAACCGAAAAGAACAGAAGAAATGAACGAAACACAAGAGCAAACAACGAACAAAGACGGCTTACCAAATGCTGGAGATAGGAGTTCAGGGAACCAAAAATTACATGCGTTATGAACGACAGTAGAAGTTACACTGAAGTAGATCGGAATGTAGAAAACTTAATGTAAAATGAACAGAACGAAATTTACATAGCAAATTAAAATAAAAGCATGCAAAAGCGAGACAAACATCAACATATATAACAAAGAAAAAAAGAAAAAACGAATAGCCACAAAAGTTTCACTGCCTTAGAGATAAAAAACTCACCAATCAGACGTTTACAAGTTACATGTTTACATGTGTCCTAGTGTTCTCTCTTTTTATTCTCTACAAATTGACGGCTTTCAATTCCGTGATGGCCCGTTTGTCCTGAAACGCATCGTAATTCATTCCGTCCAAGCCGTGTCACAGCGGATTTGGACCCCCCGGTCCAGATCCGCTTGCGGATTTGGACCCCCCGGTCCAAATCCGCTAGCGGATATGGACCAGCTCTCGCGGATTTGGACCCCTCTGAAAACAAGCGTTCTATTGAGTAAAATTGGTAAAATTGTTTTTTGGAGCTGTTCAATAGGCAAAATAAAAATATTGAAGCAGTTTTTCTTTTCAAATAATCTTTAATACTTAGGGTAAAAGAGAACCTACAACGCTAGTTTGTATCGATAAATTTTAAAAACTAAACTTTCTTGAAGATATCTTACAATATTTTCTACCATAACTGACTTAAAGCGAATTTATAAAGCCGCGCTAAGAAAAACAATAGTATTTGACATCAACTTGCCGCGGTAATTGGGGGGACGGAGTAGCAAGCGTACTTTAAAAATTAGCTTTTCTTCTCACCTTTTTCTCACCTCAAATTAATTTTTTTAGAATAAATGTTAAAGGGGCATAGTCACGAGGATTTCGCAGATTTTTGGTCACTGAACTGTGCTGAAATTATCGGTAGCTAATTTATCCATGCCCAACATTGTGTTTGAACATTTAAAGGAACACGTTAACTCAATTTCATTAAGAGAAAACAAACCATGTCCCTTTAATATTGATTTAATGTCAACACGCTGAAAGAATTTGAAAAGTTTAGCCTAATTTTTTCAAATTGCAATCCATTTCCATCCGTGCCATCCGTAGCAACAGACGACAGAAAATAGTTTCAGTGAAGTAATATAGTCTTTGGTAACAAAACTAGACTATTATTTGTGGGCGTTCATTGATGTGAGGACATATTTTTGATTTTTGAAGTCAACTAAAATAGCGTGACGATGCCCCTTTAACAACGGGAGTAAAAGAAAAAAAAGATTTTAAAATCGCACCGTCTGTAAGAAATACCGCAGCGCGTGTTTCAGACACTTCTAGAAGTTTTGTGGCTTTGCGGTAGCACTCCAGTTTACTGAACCTTAAGGACCCTTAAGGATGACTCTGCTGTTTTTTATTAAAATGAACAAGAGAAATCACTTTTCCTAGCGCGTGTACGTAAGCACGCTTTTTGAGAAATTAACTGATCTAATTTTTTCTTCAAAGACGCACTGTTGAAATTAGCTTTTTATTTAGAGGCCTTTTGTAACATCGATGACATAGTTAACATGCGATAACTGAATTTTGAATTTTTGAATTTTGTTGCAGCAAAGTCTTGATGTTTTTCTTGGTGTCCTCATGACTTATACAAATTCAAAACATCATGATTGGAAAAGGTTCTGAAAAAAAACATCCTGTGAAGTTATGTACTCAAGCAAACTTTTTTTGCAGGGCGTACAATGCGATTCTCAACCAAGAGGTGTTACTTTA
Source organism: Siderastrea siderea (assembly GCA_964030785.1). NCBI lineage: Eukaryota > Metazoa > Cnidaria > Anthozoa > Scleractinia > Rhizangiidae > Siderastrea > Siderastrea siderea. The sequence continues at coordinate 18,699,046 of OZ034975.1, forward strand.
AAACCTCTTTTGTTAAACCGCCCGTTCAAACTAGAGGTGTTACTTTAAAACCTCCTTCGTTAAACCGCCCATTCAAACTATGTTAAATTCAGTATCCTGGAAAACTAATAACAACGCGTGTGAAAGAAAACAAGATTTTAAAATCGTATCTTCTGTAAGAAATACCGCAGCGCGTGCTTTAACTGCAACGTTTAGAGGTCTGGCTATGTGCCTAAAACGAACGGTCTATTTACTTGATCTAAAGTCTGACTCTACCTCTATTATGAATAGGTTTGCAGTATTTTGAAACCCAAACGAAACGTTTCTTCGCCAAGATTGAAAAGTGAAATTATTTCGGTACTTTATATGCGAATAACAGCGTGGGTTTTTACAGTTACATAGGGGGTCCAAATCCGCGAAGGGGGTCCAAATCCGCTAGCGGATTGGGTCCCCCGGGGGTCCATATTCGCTAGCGGATTTGGACCGGGCGGTCCAAATCCGCTAGCGAATTTGGACCGGGGGGTCCAAATTTGGGTGGGTCCAAATCTGCTAGGACACCGGATCACCCGCCGTTTACACCTTTGAAACTGTCTTTCTGAGCCCTACTGAGCCCTACGACACCCTTCAGATGTACAGGTACGCCACTCGAAACAGCCATGGGCTGCCCGTGTCACTGCCTGGTTTGCCTTATGATTCGCGCCACGAAGCAGTGTCAGCTTATTTTCGCTACAAAGCATTCCAGTTTTTGGAACAGTCTGGTTCCTTTGGAGCCGATAATGGCCCCTTCATCATGATTCTTGTCAAAGGATCTCAGAAGATCCCCTTGTTACGGGATCTCATTGATTCTACCGGCGTCTTGGAACGTGTAGAGGTCCATAATCTCGAGGACTACGGCTGCCCAACAGCACATGCGCTCACCGGTTGCAGGTCGTCTACCACAGGTCGCGCAGCAATGTTTTGCGCTTGGCTAAGAGGTCGCTACCACGAGTCAATTCCTCACAGTCACGCAGCAAACGCCCTTCCTCTCTGACGAGGATCCTGAAACATGAGCTATCAGGTACTTCCTGTGAACTGAACATTTAGGGGTATTAACGCTTCATTACATATTTTTTTGATCCCTGACATATTCGTTACAGATTCTTCTTGTTAAAGTAGAAAATATGTAGCTTATGTAGCTTACCTTTTGGAATAGTACAAAAAGTAAGAAAATCTGAAAAATCTGAAATCAGTTCTACACAGTTGGTCACTGTGCGCTCGCCACGCCCGGCCTAGTCATCATTTTTCTCGTTACCTTTTGTTCTTTTTGCCATTGTTTCTTCAAAAAACCAGGAGGGTTTTAACTTAAGGTGGGGGTGTCACGATAAGAAATCGCCACCTTTCCTTTAAAGTACCAAATACAGGCTCAAACTTAGATCTTTGCGATAGAAACAGTAATGTTTACATGCGCAGTCGCCAGATGTAGATTTGCATATCAATAGCCTTACTGACAACTCCTGGATTCGAGGGAACAATGTTTATTATTGAAAATGATATGTACCTGCTCTTTTGTATAAATTTAGTTACTGTAGCCTTAAAAGTACCGTCGATACTTGTTCGCTAGGTTTTCGCAGAACCGCTTTCTCAATTAAGATTTTCGCTACGGTATCTCGGATCATAGATTCTCTCCTCATTTAGTATTTCACATCTGCGGTTTTGAAATGCAAAATAGCAGGCAGCTGTCATGAAACGCTAACAATGGAGCACATGTACTTTCAATGGAACATAGGTTAACAATGGAACCCATGTACTTTCAATAGAACACATCTTTACTTATTGTCGTTTAAGTAGTGATTTACATTTCAATAGAACATCTGCTGAAATCTAGCAATGAACGCTTTCTTATAACACATGTGCTTTCAACAGGTGGAATCGAGAACAAAGTTATCTCATGTTAGTATTGAAACAGATGTATGGTTTCACTGCCTTAGAGATCGAAAATTCACCAGTCAGACGTTTACAAGTTATATGTTTACATGTGTCCTAGTGTTCTTTCTTTGTATTCTTTACAATTAACCTACCACCTGGGTTTGTATAAGACGATATATAAGCAGCTCGAAAAGCGTTGTAAGCACTAATGATTGCCAACGAGCTAGTGATTATTTGTGAAGTATCTACGAGGTTTACTCCACAATAAAGAAGTTGCTGTGTTCCAGTTGAAGTCTCAATTTGTTGTATTCTGCCTGGCTTTTGGGCGAAGAAACTAGACCTTATACCTCTGGCAAGTTGTAACGAGTGCCAGCTGCCAAACTAGTCCGCTCTACCGAGCTCTCCCCGTTCCCGCAGTCGCTAGCATAGTTCTGTTGCTAGTTTTCGGTTCGTGCAGTGACCCAGTCGCCGACAGTAATATTTCCCAGCTCTCAAGCCTTCACGAAAACTATCAGTACAGGCCAAAAACCTCCCGTTCAAGTATTTTCCTATTGTGTAAGAGTGACGCCCATTTCATGTGGAGGAAATCCAAATTATGACGTCAGCCGCGGTCGCTCATTTCATATGCGGAAATCCAGGAAATCCCAGGGGAAATCCAAAACGGGGCTTAATTCCATACACAATATACTACTAACATCGCCTTAAAAGTCCTAGGAAACAGCGGCACTTCATGTGATACAATTTAATATGGTGTAGAACAAAGGAGTTTAATTTTGCTGATTGGCGATTTTTTGTGTTTTGCAGGAACTAATTGTTGCGATTGGGAGAAACTGTTTTTCTTGCTGGGAATTAATTTTTGCGATTTTCAGGAAGACGCCTTCTATATGGAATTAAAACGTTGTCGTTGTTTGAGTACAATCAATCGACTACAGGTGAACAACATTAAGTTAACCAATGGAGTACCTTCAGACGATCCTTTTCTTTAAAAATTGTAACTGTCAAATACATGTACTTGCATTATACCAACTCAGGAGCTCCTGGCCAACTGCAATTTCATCGTATTATTTCTGAATGTTTTGTTTCTAATTTCGTTTTGTTTCTAAACGAAAGAGATGGTTTAAATAAATGGGCACCAACATGATTTTACATTACATGTAAAAGGCGATGTTTGCATATAATTTCGACTGTGGAGTGAATTTGCGGATCGTGAAAAAGCGCGCAAAAATCGCAAAAATTAGAACCCGCAAAAAATTTAGTGCCACATGGTAACCATGATCTTCGCTACTAAAAAACCTACAACGATACAAAACTGAGCATTTAAAACTGTGCATATCAAATTCACCTTCTAATTCTTCACACAGCTTCTCCAGGCCGTTCTTTCTTTCTTTCTTAGCCAGCCGCTCACGAAAGCAATATTTTGGCCGTAAAAGTCCTCTTAAGTGGCCATCACTCCACCTATCTCGGCCACCACTCGAGAATGTGTGATGATAGTGGGAAAGAGAAGGATACGGTAATCAATTTGCGAGGGGATGGGGGTAGTAAAATAACAATAAATGATTTTTGAACTGATTTATCTCCCTTTTGATATGAACATGCAGCGCTTTCTTCTTAAAATCAAATAAAATCAGGAGCCATAATCAGGCTCGATTATGGCTCCTGACGAAATAAGCAGAAGTTAGCTTAAAAGTAGAAATGCGAAATTCCCCGTGGTTGAAACAATTGACAAATGCCCCACCCTGGGCAGAACTCTGATAACATATGCCCCACCGTGGAGACCGACAAAATAATAAGTTGCTGGGGGGGCATGGTCACACATGTAATTGACTGAGCCATTAATATGCTAAAGTTTCCTTTTCTGTTGGGGATAATGAACGTTTTGCGTTTTTTCTACGAAGGAAACTAAAATCATGCTAATCTGAATTATTTTGAAGTGGTCTGAAACTTTTCGGGCACATTCCAGGGAAGGTATTTCACACTGTATCTTCATAATCTTGTAAACAAAGTTTCTAAACATGAAATTTTGACTTACGTGTTGGAAGTGGTACGGTTTTGCCGTACGTCCTGAAGGTGTTAAAGAACTAATTACGAAAATGGCGCGAAAATTATGTTTTGTTTATATTTAATAATATGGTGGTTTTCGTTGTGGGTTATTTTTACGGTTTGCCACGTAAGTTATGGTTTCTCATTTGTGATTGGACGTCTGGTTTGGGCACCAGCACTTTCTATTTAATTCTTAATGACTTTTTGAGGTTTTTCCTTAGTTCATGCTGAGTTTCTTCCTGGAATAGTGAATACTTAAAAAATGAGTTGATAACGATATTTTGTTATGTTTTTGTATTTCTGTAATTTAATCTAAGAATCCAGAATGTATTGTTTTTGCCTAGTTTCCTAGCTTCAACTTTGTAAACAAACTACAATCTTCGTCATTAATATTGGGACACCTTCACATCTCAGTAATTGCCAAGGAAAATTCTGTAGAAAAACCCCCGCCCCCCTGTACAATGTTGATTTTCCCATCCACAATCAATTTACCTGTAACACAGCATTGTTACAGGTAAACGCTTTCTGTAGTGTCTTCTCAATACATCAGTCCTTTCACTTCTTTTCTCAAGTTTAATTTGTGCTCAACTTCTCAGTTCTATGTTACAACTCCTTCTGAATAATCCAAATCATACCTGGACTTTTATAATGGCTGAGTTAGATACATAATTAATCAAATAAGTTGCCAATCATGAAGAAGTAAATGATATGCACGCTTGCGCACAAGACCAAAGTGAACAAGAGTTGGGATTTGGGTGTGACCAGAGAAAGATTTGTTTCTTAAAATTGCCACCAAGAAAAACTCATATTCGACCAAAATAGATGTCCAGAGACAATAAGGATTTTACAATGTTGATAACTACTGAGTAAAATTGCAGTTAAATAGAGATACTACTTAGAGAAACACTAAATAACAGAACTAAAATAATGGCACATTAAAGTTTAACGTGCCAGGCAACGTTAACCAAAATCTGCTCATTTATTATTAAGAGACTCTAGCTCCTCCTAACTACAACATGTATTTTACACCTAGTTTGTTTACAAGGTTGAAGCTAGGAAACTAGTCAAAAAAAGTACATTCTGGATTCTAATTGAGGGAACAATCAAATAGCTAGCCTGCGTAGCGGCTTTCGGGGAGGGGAGGGGGGACTGGGGCCAGGAAAGGAGGGGATGGGAGGGGAGGGGAGGAGGAGGGGAACCCATGGGTCCACCATATCACCCAAGCTTGGGTGATATTGGAAACTAACTGGACCCATGGGTTCATCCCAGGAATTTGTTTAAACCCTTTCCAATATCACCAAAGCTATGCCAACCATGTAATATTTGTTACCAAGAGTTTTTACTGGATTTCAACAAATTACTAGGATGAACCCATGGGTCAAATAAGTTCGTCCCCCCCCCCCCCACACGTTTTTTTCTGGAAGAGCCCTTAAGATTTCAGAGGTTTTATGATAGGTAGATCAGTATAAATCACTTTAGCACATAGGGATTCTCTGGGGTTCTCAGTTATATGCCGAAGTTCTTCCTTGTGTTCTTGTTTTAATTGCAGGGTTTCTGTTAGCAATGTCTGGGTCTTGGCATAAGGCATACAAATGTAACATGCTACGCTCATCCAATCGTCTCCTTTGATACACTTCTGACGGCTCAATTCGCACATAAATTTGTTGTACTCCCTGACCATGATGGAGTTCTTATCCAGGGTTTTACTGGAAAGACTGACCGTTAATTGAATAAGATACATTAAACCAAGGGAAAATGATTTTTTTTCATGGTCGGATCGTCCAGAAACTAAGACGAAATCATACCCTGGAAATTTCTGTTTTCCCGAAACATCAAGTGAAAACCAAATGTTGACATCATGACATGCTGCTTCTGTGCAGTTATCTTTGCAAAACAACTGATCAACAAGTCGTTTGCAATCAAAGGCCTCACAAATCTGTACACCATGGAATTCATCTGCATACACATCGGTGGGACGCAGTCCACACTGATTGATGCGACAATAAAGGCGAACAATCAATTCGAAACATAGCCCTTTAAGAGATCCAGTGCTAGCTTCAAACACAGCCCGAGCATTTTCGAGCATTGCTTCGTCGCCACGGTCCTGTTGCCTACAAAATGTAAAGAATCTCAGCTGTTCACCTGGGGCAATCTCAAAGCCTGTGTCTGTGAAAGGGAAGAACTTGAAAGCCAGCTGATCTTCTGGGGTTTCATCCTTCATGTCAAAGGGGAAGATCTGCTTCCAAATGGCATTGAAGGATTTGTCGTTATAACCTTTCTTGTCTTGCATGAATGATAGAAAATGTTGCATGTCCCGGATAGTCGTCCTGAAGGTCTTTAGCTGTTTGGCCTCTTCAAAGGAGTGCTGTCGAATCAGGTAATAAGACCTATACCACACTATTGGCACTATTTGCGAAAGTGCAGAATCTGTGTAGTCCACCATGCCCTGTTCTTTCTTCTCTTCAGTAGTAGTGTCCTCGTCTACAGTCATATGTAGCAGTGCCCCGCAAGTTGGGGAAACTTTCATTAATTGTGTCACAGTCTCCTCACTCAGTTGTGTCAATGTAACTCCTTCCTCAACGGTCAGTGTCATATGAATAGTTTCTACTTTGACTTTCTTGGGACATTTAATCCAGTCGCTACTTGGAACAAAATGTCCAGAGGTGAACATTATGATGGGGAACTCACGACCCCTACAAACTGAAAGTAATTTGGTTGCCGAAATGATGTCACAGTTGGCCTGGTCAAAAATTAACACCTTCGCTTCTATGGGATCAGGTACATGTACATGTACGTTGGGATCAGATGGAGGAGGCTTCATCATTGCATTTACTGTTGCCTCAGTGTCAGCTGCATTCATCTTATGAGAGAAGCTTCCGAACCAAGTAACTCCATAAACCAATCCTAGATAGGACTCTAATACTTGTGCGGTAACAGACTTTCCAATTGCTGGAATCCCGTAGTATATCAAAACCTTTCGTCTTTCGTGTGCTGCAGTTTGAAGTTCTGCCACCAAATCGTCTATGATGTGTAACAATGCTGCTTTCAACGACTTCGTCATGAGATAAGAATAACCGCGAACTGTAATGAATCCTTCATCACTTTCGATCTTCAGCCTGAAAGAAAAATTTGAGAGAATAATAAATCAAACTTAACTTTTGTGAATCATATTACATAATGCGATATGTTTTTGCAGACCATGATTTACAAGACATATTTCTAGTGCCATTTCGTTGGGCCAAAAAACGAAGGTCGCCATTTGGAAGGTCATTTTTGTTTGGCCTTAGTGTTTAATATTAATTAATGTAACTTTTCATTTTGACCTTCCAAGGTCATGGAAGGTCAAATTGAAGGTCGCCATTTTGAAGGTCAAGAAATTAAACGCTAGCGAACATTAACATGTTTACAGTACTTTTACAACACTTACTTTAATGCAGGTAGATCAGGAATGTCTACGTCCTTCGTCCAAGATCTGCAATGTTTCTCTTCCAGTCTACTGCTGTTTACAGTGGCAAGAATTGTTGACAAATCTGATTTCGTTAGTTTTGGTGTTGGACCAGCTTCATGTACAATACCAGAGCGCCTGAAAAAATATTATTAAACTGATATGTATACTCAATGTAGGCCGTTCTTTATGATACAAGTGATAATCAAACAGGCAAAGCCTATACTTAAATCTTTTTAGGTCATTAAAATATTACCATGCATTGATATTTTCCAATCACTTTCACTTAAGCATACAATAATTACAATCAGCATTTATATTTCGGTTGTTAGAAAACTTGTTTAACCGGTTTGTGCGTATTAGCCAATCAAAAATCGTATTGCTGGTCATGTTGAGTAACGCAATGTCACGCGACAATAAAATGATTTCACAAAATTGTCCTTTTGGGCAAAAGTTAGACTTGCTCCAAGTCGCTCGTTAGATTCGCAGACCGCTGGATACGGAAACGGAGGGCGCGCGCGAGCATGAAAAACAAAATGGCGGAGGATCGTGCGGAACAAGCGACTTGTCTCACCTGCAGCGCGCCAATTCTGAAATGTGGCGTCACCGGTGGATTTTTCCACCGGTGACGCCATCGAGATTATGTCAATCATATTATTGCGCACGAACTTACTGAGCGCGCTCTGCCCGCAAACTTAGCGCGCTCTGCTCGCGAGACAAGCTTGCATTTAACTTTTTACTTCTTGAGTAGACTTGTTTCCTTCTCACATCGGCAGTTAAACCAGTTTTGGAACAAACATTACAAATGTCTTCTTTTGTACCTGTCCCTTTTAAATCTTACAGAAATGAGAGAGCCATCAAGGGCCTTGAGTATGATTTCGCACAAAAAAGGGAAGAAAATCGCAATTTTAACACACGCCACGGCACGGCGCGCGTCAACTGCACACGGCGCACGAAACTGACGTCAACACGATAAAAGAAACCAACTCAATGCACACGAAATGATGCAATATTTTCGCGGCAAAAAACGTCAGCTAGAATCGATTTCCTGCAGGTGACACAAGTCGCTCGTTCCGAGCCATTCCTCGATGAAGTGTCATTTGTTTTCCTTCGCGCGCGCGTTCACACAAATGAATCCCGCGCGACTTCAAAGGCGATTTTACTCAAGTGATCTTTCGCGCTTGATTTCAAAGCGATTTTATTTAAGTAACTATAGATACAAAGAAAAACGAGCGACTTGGGGCAAGTCTAGGCAAAAGTAAGTTCAGTTGGATAATAAATAACTTAAAGGCTCGCCAAAATACTGCGTGACTCGTAAAATATCCAGCCATACTACACATCAAACCGTCTAATAAGATATATATATTCGGAAATAGCTAAGCGAATAATCTGGAGAATACAGTAGGTGTAAGTGGAGAAGGAACTTCAGGAGACTTGCGGCAAAACGTTGACTATATGCAGTGAAAAGTTGTTCAATGCCCAATCGCCACGATTTTAGCACAATACTCCGATGTAAAAAATCATGCTAAAACTTAAGTCTTACTCGCTCTACCCTGCTAGCAGAGGCCTCTTTTCTGTATTTCGCTGGGTAGAGAAAAATACCTCTGGTAACATATTGTTTTTTCTTTGTCTGTGGCCGCGAGTACTTCACTTTCTCTTAGAAACCGCTAGTTTGTACTCTGTATCCTTATATGCCTTTTATGGTGTGATTTGGATTAAAGATTATTAAAGATTATTATATAAAACTTAAGCTTACTTCATCGTGTTGCTGTTGTCGGTTGTTCAGCTTGCAGATGCTAACAAACCCGACGAAAATTGTGAACCGACTGTGTTGTTGTATGTTGTTGCAAAGTCCCACGATAAAATGCGTTGTTTGAAATTGAGCATGCGCACTCCTGTTCGCTGGATCACGTGGATCGCGTCCACCCCTTGAGGCTTTGCGATACGCGGCGCGCGAAGAGTAACGACTGGGTACGAGTCTGTCGAAAGTTAACGGGAAAGAAAATGGAAACACGTTCACGTGAGTATTCAGAGCAGATTCACCGGCAATATCCTGGTTGTCGATTCACCATGGGTTCACCATGGGTTCATTCTGTAGTAGTGGGCCGAATGCAACAAATTATTTTGAAATTAAATTGTTGTGTGCTGGATCCAAGATGGCGGACAATTTTGCCGCCGAAACACATCTTGTCGAAAAAAGACCTTTTCAATGTGGCTGGATCCAGATGAGATATCATCCAGCCAAAAGTCCGTAGAACTCAGCGAAACTCCTCAGTATCGCCAGGGTAATATTTTCAATTAATTTATTGGAAGCTAGTTTGAAAGTTTGAAAGGCGGGAAATCGGCGACGCGCGTGTAAATGTACAAAATCCCGCCAAAAGTACAGCCAAAACGAAAAAGAAATATTTTCTAACATTGCTGCAACCTCCACTATTAATTATCCACTATTTTTTTGTTTTTAATTTGGAGTTGAGTGCAAATTTTGAAATTTTTGAATGCAAATTTTGAAATTGTTGAGTGCAAAAACGTGAAATTGAATTTGATTGGCTAGTCGGTTCAAACTAGCCAATCAAATTTTCACTTTTTTGCACTCAAAAGTTCAAAATAAATTTGGGTGCTCTCAGCCAATCAGATTGCAGAAATTTTTGTATGTATATTATTATGCAGATTATAAAAACAGTAATCATAAAAAAATGGAAACATTTTCGATGCAAGTGAAAGCAAGTTTTGTTGATAAAATCTGTCGTTCGCGAACTGTCGAAATCAATGAAGATCAACAACTTTTCCGGCACTTCATAAAACTGCACTTTGACGAATTTCAGAGTTTTATAATCACGACAAAAATGTTTTGAGTATCGGTGAAATTCTAGATCTGGATATGAAAAGTAGCTTTTCTAAAAACGATAATTTGTTGATTGTTTTTTTAGCACTCTTTAGGTCTGCAGTGGCTCTAAAAGAGCCAGTATTTGCATTTATGGTCATGACTTTTTTGGTCTGTGGTGGCTCCGAAAAGAGCCGGTTTTAGCATATATGGTCATGACTTTTTTGGTCAGTGGAATAAGAGAGCATGAGTCATGACTTTATCATATGTGGTTGGCTCTGAAAAGAGCGGTTGTTAGATGCTGAGCTCCATCGATCAGTTCAGCGTGTGATGTATAAATCGATGTCGATGTGTAATAAATGAATCGGCAATGTCATATTTTTTCCCACAACACTGTATTTCGAAGCCTGGGTGCTGTTTAAAAAAATACCGCACATAGTTCCTCCATGACAAATTCTCTATACCCTTCTCGTAGAACTGTCCATTTGTTCTTCTAGCTCTCTTGGAGAATTGTTCCGAATTCTTCCGCTTGCTGATCTCCTCGATTAAATTGTTTTGGAGACTGGTTGCATCCTCCGTAGCACTCGCTACCATCTCTGGCTGACTGTCGTCAGCTTCCTCTGTAGCACTCGCCATCTCCTCCGTAGCACTCGCTACCATCTCTGGCTGACTGTCGTCAGCTTCCTCCGTAGCACTCGCCTTCCTCTTTTTCCGGCGGTTGCCGAAGGCTGCTACCATCTCTGGTGGTAAATTTTTCACTGGTTCCCAAGTGTTCTCATTTTCATAGTCCTGCCATGAAACGAGAAATTCTACTCCTCCTTTTCTCTTTCTTCTCTTTAGGATCTCTTTGACGTAAAATATTCCTGGTAGTAGTTCTGGCTCTGGCGCCTTCCGTTTTGGCATCTTGGCGGTTGTGATTAACGGCGTCCGTCCCTGCCCTTTTAACCACTCCTGCGGATCGGAATCAATGCGTTTTGATTTTTTTGTTCAAAAGAGCCAATTAGAAGCGAATTAGAAGCCAATTAAAAGCCAATCAAAAGGCGAGATTAATCTACGTGAACAAAGAGTAATCCACGATAATAAAAAATGGCGCCACGCGTTGCATTCTGGGTAGATCGACATGTTGACCCCAAAGACACAAGAAAAATGATGGCGGCGAGACCACTCATGCCATGCAGAACGTTTCCATTTTTTTATGATTACTGTTTTTATAATCTGCATAATAATATACATACAAAAATTTCTGCAATCTGATTGGCTGAGAGCACCCAATTTTTCATTAGAATTGCAAAGTAAAAATTTCAGTACCAGCTAAGGAATTTGTGTAAACCCCGTGGAAAGTCTTGGGAACTAACGGGACTTGGTGGGCAGAGCTTCAATGGTACCGGAAACTTATTTGACCCATGGGTTCATCATAGAACTTTGTTTAAACGCAGTGAAAACTCTTGGGAACTAACAGGACATGGTTGGCATAGCTTGGGTGATATTGAAAACTAATTGGACCCATGGGTTCATCCCAGGAATTTGTTTAGACCCAGTGAAAACTCTTGGGAACTAGCGGGACATGGTTGTTGTTGCATGAGTAATAATGAAAACTAATTTGACCCATGGGTTCATCATAGAACTTTGTTTAAACCCAGTGAAAACTCTTGGGAACCCAGCGGGACATCGGTGTTGTTGCATGAGTAATAATGAAAACTAATTTGACCCATGGGTTCATCATAGAACGTTGTTTAAACCCAGTGAAAACTCTTGGGAACTAGCGCGACATGGTGGGCAGAGCTTCAATGGCATGGCTTCAATTTGACCCATGGGTTCATGCTAGTAATTTGTTGAAATCCAGTAAAAACTCTTGGCAACTCACTGTGCGAACAGCTTTAATGCTCAGACTCTGGTGTTGATCACTCTCCAGTATGACTGCGTTTAAACAAAGTTCTATGATGAACCCATGGGTCAAATAAGTTTCCGGTACCATTGAAGCTCTGCCCACCAAGTCCCGTTAGTTCCCAAGACTTTCCACGGGGTTTACACAAATTCCTAGGATGAACCCATGGGTCGAATTATAGTTTCCAATATCACCAGAGCATCTCCAACCATGTCCTGTTAGTTACCAAGAGTTTCTACTGGATTTCATCAAATTACTAGCATGCACCCATGGGTCGATCATATCCCATGGGTTCATGCTAGTAATTTGTTAGCTATGCTAACCATGGTTTTTAGGACATGGTTGGAATTGCTCTGGTGATATTGGAAACTAATTCGACCCATGGGTTCATCCTAGGAATTTGCGTAAACCCCGTGGAAAGTCTTGGGAACTAACGGGACTTGGTGGGCAGAGCTTCAATGGCACCGGAAACTTATTTGACCCATGGGTTCATCATAGAACTTTGTTTAAACGCAGTGAAAACTCTTGGGAACTAACAGGACATGGTTGGCATAGCTTGGGTGATATTGGAAACTAATTGGACCCATGGGTTCATCCCAGGAATTTGTTTAAACCCAGTGAAAACTCATATCACCCAAGCTATGCCAACCATTTCCTGTTAGTTACCAAGAGTTTTTACTGGATTTCATCAAATTACTTGCATGAACCTATGGGTTAAATTAGTTTCCAATATCACCAAAGCTATGCCAACCATGTCCTCAAACCTAGTCTAGATTTTAAAAATTCCGCCCGCGAAGATTTCAAAATAAAAACGCGGGATTTTCACCTTTGTTTGTATTCGCCGGTTCAAAGTTCCGTTGAACTGTTTATGTCCAGCGTTGCCAGGCAACGACTGTTATGAATTATGTAAGATATATGCAGTATTTCCAGTTATGGAATATATAATGAGGGTATGCAGAAATTCTCTCAAAATTCAAAGCTTAAGTGGTATATGCCCCACAAAGCACATCGATCGACTCCTCAATATATAATCTAACACCTCTCCAGCTTGATTGCGGTAAGAGAGATGTTCCAGACCCTTTTTAAAGCGTAAAATCTATGCTGTAACTTACCCATTTTGGGTTAGCTTAACCCACTTTGGGTAACTTATCCATTTAACAAATCGCAAGCGGTTTTCCATTGTCTGTACTCTTATTGACAATGGATTTGACGTCACAAAATGTTCAAAACTCAAGTGGAACAGCGCGGTCCCTTAGTGATGTAGAAGGCAGGGATTACTGTTTTTATAATCTGCATAATAATATACCTACAAAAATTTCTGCAATCTGATTGGCTGAGAGCACCCAAATTTATTTTGAACTTTTGAGTGCAAAAAAGTGAAAATTTGATTGGCTAGTTTGAACCGACTAGCCAATCAAATTCAATTTCACGTTTTTGCACTCAACAATTTCAAAATTTGCATTCAAAAATTTCAAAATTTGCACTCAACGCCAAATTAAAAACAAAAAAATAGTGGATAATTAATAGTGGAGGTTGCAGCAATGTTAGAAAATATTTCTTTTTCGTTTTGGCTGTACTTTTGGCGGGATTTTGTACATTTACACGCGCGTCGCCGATTTCCCGCCTTTCAAACTTTCAAACGTTTTTTTGAGGGAACGACACAAAGAACGGCTGCGGGGCAGACATTTGTCAGCAAGGAAGACATACCGGCTTGTCTCGTCCCACGCAACGCTCTAGCTAACCAGTGTGGAGGGAGCGTTGCGTGACGACACTAAAGACGGCTGCGAAGGAGACTACGACTTGTCCTAATAATTACAGAAAAAATATTTACAAATTTACAAATTTTCACTTATATTTACATTTTATTATATTTACAACTTTTACAATATATACATTTACAGAAAAAATAATTATTTACAAAGAGTCAGTACGAACACCATGCACAACTAAAACAATAAGGCCTATAATTAAAAATATCAAAATTAAAATTAAAAGGTACAAAATATAAGGTCTGCGTGGCACTTCGAATTCTGGTTCCTATAAAGAGAAAATGAGAAAAATAGATATATGTCTGTTTTATAACTTCCATATTTGCTCACCTTTTTCAAAAATTTTAATGGAGAGAACAATCAAATAGCTAGCCTGCGTAGCGGCTTTCGGGGAGGGGAGGGGGGACTGGGGCCAGGAAAGGAGGGGATGGGAGGGGAGGGGAGGAGGAGGGGAAGAAATTTCTTTCCCTCCTCCTCCCCTTCCCTCCCCCCTCCTTATGCAAGGCTAATCACATAACAAAAGCAACAATAGAAAGGATAACAAATTTCGCGTGGCCGCTTTTATCAGATGGGTGAAGTTTTAAAACTAAGTTTGGTGGATGTGTGTTTTCCTTCCTTTTTTTTCAATAGAAGGTAGTTGAAGTGTTTCCTAATGTGAAAAGTATCAAGTAGTAGTTGATTTAACTAATACAACAGACGAGTCTACGGCGCCATGGAACTTATAAAAAATTATAATTAGAACTGAAGGCTCTCGACTAAACACTGAATTAGTGTTTCTCTTGTTATTTATCGCTCGCTTCAAGCATAAAACAATGATTTCAGTTTTGTAGAGGCAAATTTAAAACTGAAGGCTCTCGACAAAACACTGAATTAGTGTTTCTCTTGTTATTTATCGCTCGCTTCAAGCATAAAACAATGATTTCAGTTTTGTAGCGGCAAATTTAAAACTGAAGGCTCTCAACAAAACACTGAATTAGTGTTTCTCTTGTTATTTATCGCTCGCTTCAAGCATAAAACAATGATTTCAGTTTTGTAGCGGCTAGTAATTTGATGAAATCCAGTAAAAACTCTTGGTAACTAACAGGACATGGTTGGCATAGCTTGGGTGATATGGTTGACCCATGGGTTCATGCTAGTAATTTGTTGAAATCCAGTAAAAACTCCTGGTAACTAACAGGACATGGTTGGCATAGCTTGGGTGATATGTTTGACCCATGGGTTCATGCTAGTAATTTGTTGAAATCCAGTAAAAACTCTTGGCAACTAACAGGACATGGTTGGCATAGCTTGGGTGATATGATCGACCCATGGGTGCATGCTAGTAATTTGATGAAATCCAGTAAAAACTCTTGGTAACTAACAGGACATGGTTGGAATTGCTCTGGTGATATTGGAAACTATAATTCGACCCATGGGTTCATCCTAGGAATTTGTGTAAACCCCGTGGAAAGTCTTGGGAACTAACGGGACATGGTTGGCATAGCTTGGGTGATATGGTTGACCCATGGGTTCATGCTAGTAATTTGTTGAAATCCAGTAAAAACTCCTGGGAACTAACAGGACATCGTTGGCATAGCTTGTATGATATGGTCGACCCATGGGTTCATGCTAGTAATTTGTTGAAATCCAGTAAAAACTCTCATGAACTAACAGGACATGGTTGGCATGGCTTGGGTGATATGATCGACCCATGGGTGCATGCTAGTAATTTGATGAAATCCAGTAAAAACTCTTGGTAACTAACAGGACATGGTTGGCATTGCTCTGGTGATATTGGAAACTAATTCGACCCATGGGTTCATCCTAGGAATTTGTGTAAACCCCGTGGAAAGTCTTGGGAACTAACGGGACTTGGTGGGCAGAGCTTCAATGGTACCGGAAACTTATTTGACCCATGGGTGCATCATAGAACTTTGTTTAAACGCAGTGAAAACTCTTGGGAACTAACAGGACATGGTTGGCATAGCTTGGGTGATATTGGAAACTAATTGGACCCATGGGTTCATCCCAAGAATTTGTTTAAACCCAGTGAAAACTCTTGGGAACTAGCGGGACATGGTTGTTGTTGCATGAGTAATAATAAAAACGTATTTCGATCAACACTCCCGTGGTTCCTTCCGAAACGTTTTTTTCATTCCGCTTATAAGCCCTCCCGGATATAAGCCCCTCCGCTTATAAGCCCACCCAAAACCCCTTACGAAGTTGTATAAGCCCAGGGCTTATAACCGGAATACGGTATACGTTTTGAGATATAGGGCTTTTTTAATGACGTCCCGACATGGAAACGAGGCTGTGATCAGGCTGCAGTTACCTCGCATTAGCGCGCGCATATGATTAGAATTCTAGTACAGAAAGACCTCCAAATAAATGCCATGTAGTTCGTAAGGTTAAAATGTGTATACATTTTGAGATATAAGGGGTGTTCATGACGACGTTTACGTCCCGACATGTAAACGAGGTTGGTATCTAGATATAGTATTATAGGCATATTTTAATCTTGTTTTTAATATTTACCATGGTGATCTGCTTTTATATGGGGTATTGACTCTTTTGCGGATTATCCATATGGCTTTTTGTCTTTGTTTTTCTTTTCATTTCTATTTTTTACTAGCCATTAAATTGTAAAAAATTGTAATAAATAAATAAATAAATAGCTTGTTTGCTGCTGTTACCTCACGTAACCGAGCGCACATGATCAGAATTTAATGGAAACTTCGAGACAAGGTAGGTAGATGTGAAAACATGTGACAGGGGGATGATTATAAATGTCACTTGACTGCACACGCAATGGTTTGGGTGCTTTGACATGCATGGAAAATATATATTTAGTCTCGTTTTTGCGCGCAATAGTCAACGAGGGCGAGTAGTCTAATTGTTTTAGTAGAACTCTAAAGGATTGTAGTCGAAAAACTACAATATTGTGCACTTTGAAGACAAAAATCATGAAAATTTACCGCTTAAAGAGCTCCACGCGCGCGCGACTGTTGTCTATCGGCGAATAGACAACAGTGGGAGAACCAATCAGATTCGCGGATTTCCAATAGAACACAGCTGAGTTTCTACTAATCCTAGATAGACGTAGCTTCGTACTGATAGTAATTGTTGGTTTCCAAGTTTAAATTCACATCTGAATAATTTACCACTTTTATTAAAAATCATAATTTTTGTTTTCTTTATATTAATCTTCATTTTCCATTTGGTATAATCACTTATTCTATTCAAGCAGGTCTGTAAACCACTTTCTGACTCTGAAAGCAATACAAGGTCATCTGCGTACAATAAACAATTGATATCGCAATCTTTCATATGTACTGGGTCGCAAGTTGAGTCAAACAAATCTACAATGTCGTTTACAAACATGTTATAAATAACGTTGGGCTTAGGTTACACCCTCTATTGTTTATGCTCTACCGCCCCCTTGAAGTGATTGACATTAGTAAAATAGAGCGGTTTTCAATTGAGTGTTGTAAAACCAAAACCAAAGTAATCACTCCAACCAATCACAAAGGACACAGACAATCCAGTGAACCAATTAACATGTAGCCGGCACGAAACGCGGGAAAACGTGCGTGCACCCATGGGTCGATCATATCACCCAAGCTATGCCAACTGGTTTGACCCATGGGGTCATCATAGAACTTTGTTTAAACGCAGTGAAAACTCTTGGGAACTAACAGGACATGGTTGGCATAGCTTGGGTGATATTGGAAACTAATTGGACCCATGGGTTCATCGCAGGAATTTGTTTAAACCCAGTGAAAACTCTTGGGAACTAGCGGGACATGGTTGTTGTTGCATGAGTAATAATGAAAGCTAATTTGACCCATGGGTTCATCATAGAACTTTGTTTAAACCCAGTGAAAACTCTTGGGAACTAGCGGGACATGGTGGGCATAGCTTGGGTGATGTTGGAAACTAATTGGACCCATGGGTTCATCATAGAACGTTGTTTAAACCCAGTGAAAACTCTTGGGAACTAGCGGGACATGGAGGGCAGAGCTTCAGTGGCATGGCTTCAATTTGACCCATGGGTTCATGCTAGTAATTTGTCGAAATCCAGTAAAAACATGGTTGGCATAGCTTGGGTGATATGGTCGACCCATGGGTTCTTGCTAGTAATTTGTTGAAATCCAGTAAAAAATCTTGGCATTTAACAGGACATGTTTGGCATAGCTTGGGTGATATGATCGACCCATGGGTGCATGCTAGTAATTTGATGAAATCCAGTAGAAACTCTTGGTAACTAACAGGACATGGTTGGAGATGCTCTGGTGATATTGGAAACTATAATTCGACCCATGGGTTCATCCTAGGAATTTGTGTAAACCCCGTGGAAAGTCTTGGGAACTAACGGGACTTGGTGGGCAGAGCTTCAATGGTACCGGAAACTTATTTGACCCATGGGTTCATCATAGAACTTTGTTTAAACGCAGTCATACTGGAGAGTGATCAACACCAGAGTCTGAGCATTAAAGCTGTTCGCACAGTGAGTTGCCAAGAGTTTTTACTGGATTTCAACAAATTACTAGCATGAACCCATGGGTCAAATTGAAGCCATGCCATTGAAGCTCTGCCCACCATGTCGCGCTAGTTCCCAAGAGTTTTCACTGGGTTTAAACAACGTTCTATGATGAACCCATGGGTCAAATTAGTTTTCATTATTACTCATGCAACAACACCGATGTCCCGCTGGGTTCCCAAGAGTTTTCACTGGGTTTAAACAAAGTTCTATGATGAACCCATGGGTCAAATTAGTTTTCATTATTACTCATGCAACAACAACCATGTCCCGCTAGTTCCCAAGAGTTTTCACTGGGTCTAAACAAATTCCTGGGATGAACCCATGGGTCCAATTAGTTTTCAATATCACCCAAGCTATGCCAACCATGTCCTGTTAGTTCCCAAGAGTTTTCACTGCGTTTAAACAAAGTTCTATGATGAACCCATGGGTCAAATAAGTTTCCGGTACCATTGAAGCTCTGCCCACCAAGTCCCGTTAGTTCCCAAGACTTTCCACGGGGTTTACACAAATTCCTTAGCTGGTACTGAAATTTTGACTTTGCAATTCCAATGAAAAATTGGGTGCTCTCAGCCAATCAGATTGCAGAAATTTTTGTATGTATATTATTATGCAGATTATAAAAACAGTAATCATAAAAAATGGAAACGTTCTGCATGGCATGAGTGGTCTCGCCGCCATCATTTTTCTTGTGTCTTTGGGGTCAACATGTCGATCTACCCAGAATGCAACGCGTGGCGCCATTTTTTTTTATTATCGTGGATTACTCTTTGTTCACGTAGATTAATCTCGCCTTTTGATTGGCTTTTAATTGGCTTCTAATTCGCTTCTAATTGGCTCTTTTGAACAAAAAAATCAAAACGCATTGATTCCGATCCGCAGGAGTGGTTAAAAGGGCAGGGACGGACGCCGTTAATCACAACCGCCAAGATGCCAAAACGGAAGGCGCCAGAGCCAGAACTACTACCAGGAATATTTTACGTCAAAGAGATCCTAAAGAGAAGAAAGAGAAAAGGAGGAGTAGAATTTCTCGTTTCATGGCAGGACTATGAAAATGAGAACACTTGGGAACCAGTGAAAAATTTACCACCAGAGATGGTAGCAGCCTTCGGCAACCGCCGGAAAAAGAGGAAGGCGAGTGCTACGGAGGAAGCTGACGACAGTCAGCCAGAGATGGTAGCGAGTGCTACGGAGGAGATGGCGAGTGCTACAGAGGAAGCTGACGACAGTCAGCCAGAGATGGTAGCGAGTGCTACGGAGGATGCAACCAGTCTCCAAAACAATTTAATCGAGGAGATCAGCAAGCGGAAGAATTCGGAACAATTCTCCAAGAGAGCTAGAAGAACAAATGGACAGTTCTACGAGAAGGGTATAGAGAATTTGTCATGGAGGAACTATGTGCGGTATTTTTTTAAACAGCACCCAGGCTTCGAAATACAGTGTTGTGGGAAAAAATATGACATTGCCGATTCATTTATTACACATCGACATCGAATTATACATCACACGCTGAACTGATCGATGAGCTGTAAATTCCCAACTGTAAATTCATTTGAAACAGCCCATATATAAAGAAGAAATTGATGATGTCCACATGAGTCCAACTGGATATCGTGGATTTGACTAATCATTAAAATGAATTTTACAGTTTTGTTTTGATAAAAATATTCGAACAATATTCGAACAATATTCGAATTACCTACTTGATGATGGCGGCGAGACCACTCATGCCATGCAGAACGTTCGGGAAAAATCTCACTTTATGAACCACACAGGAATAGGAGACGATGGATATCAATGAAAACAGTTTTAGGACGAACAAGTGATTCAATGGAAATGTTTTTTCTTTGCTATGGGTATGACATGGGTGGTCTCGCCGCCATCATTATTCTTGTGTCCTTGGGATCAACATGTAACCATTGTAATTCGATTGTACCGCGTCATGCGTGTTGACGTACTTTGCGCGCGACCATTGTAACTCGATTGTACCGCGTCATGCGTGTTGAAGGACTTTGCGCGCGACCATTGTAGTAATGGTCGCGCGCACAGTAATTCAACACGCATTGCTAGTAATTTGTTGAAATCCAGTAAAAACTCTTGGTAACTAACAGGACATGGTTGGCATAGCTTGGGTGATATGGTTGACCCATGGGTTCATGCTGGTAATTTGTTGAAATCCAGTAAAAAAAAAGAGCTCATCGAAGTAAACAAAATCCTGAAGTTTTCCAATATCACCCTAGAGCTTCAATGGTACCGGGAACTTATTTGACCGGCCGAGCAGATTTCGAGGGTTAAAAGAGTCAAAGAATTCGGTTCCATGCTTAGTTTTTAGTATTTTTCTGGACCGATTTCATTCGTGGTTGTAGAATTAGGGTCGTGATGAAAATAAACGTTTTTCTTTTGAAAACGGTAGTTGAACGAATCGCCCGATGAATAAATTTTTCCCGAGCGACAAAAATCACAACAGAGCCGTTGGTGTAACGCTTAAAACGCGAAAACTTTCGTTCGGTAGCTAGGTTTTAGTGTCATCGAACTGTTGTCATTCATGGTTGGCCCATTCTTCCACGTTAGGGCCGTGAAAAAAATGATTTTCGTCCTTAGAGACTCGCGCTTTAGTTGTTGTTGTTTGAATGAAGAAAAGCACAAACAACTTTGATGGCAAAATCGAATTTATTTTCTCTTTCGCTCTCCTTCTCTCCGTCTTTCGCTCTCCGTCTCCGTCTCCGTCTCGCCTTCCTTATCATATGTGGTTGGCTCTGAAAAGAGCCGTTGTTAGATGCTGAGCTCCATCGATCAGTTCAGCGTGTGATGTATAAATCGATGTCGATGTGTAATAAATGAATCGGCAATGCTATATTTTTTCCCACAACACTGCATTTCGAAGCCTGGGTGCTGTTTAAAAAAAACCCGCACATAGTTCCTCCATGACAAATTCTTTATACCCTTCTTGTAGAACTGTCCATCTGTTCGTGATCTTGCTTTCTTGGAGAATTGTTTCGAATTCTCCCGCTTGCTGATCTCCTCGACTAAATTGTCTTGGAGACTGGTTGCATCCTCCGTAGCACTCGCTACCATCTCTGGCTGACTGTCGTCAGCTTCCTCTGTAGCACTCGCCTTCCTCTTCTTCCGGCGGTTGCCGAAGGCTGCTACCATCTCTGGTGGTAAATTTTTCACTGGTTCCCAAGTGTTCTGATTTTCATAGTTAAGCTATGAAACGAGCAATTCTACTCTTCCGTTTCTCTTTCTTCTCTTTAGGATCTCTTTCACGTAAAATATTCCTGGTAGTATTTCTGGCTCTGGCACCTTCCGTTTTGACATCTTGGCGGTTGTGATTAACGGCGTCCGTCCCTGCCCCCTTTTAACCACTCCTGCGGATCGGAATCAAAGCGTTTTGATTGGTTGTTCACGAGAGCCAATTAGAAGCGAATCAGAACAAAGAGTAATCACAATACAGTGATTGGCATAAGTTTTAGAAGATAACTCGTGTATTACGCAACTTCGTTTGTGCGCCATTTTTTGCTCGCGCTACAAACTTCGCATCGGACAAAATATCACAAACGAATTCTCGAGATATCAAGGTTTACTTTGGTTTTGTTATGTGATTAGCCTTGCATGAAACAATGGATATACAGGGGTATAAAGCACCTGTGCTCAGTATTGCTATCACTTTCCAAACATAACTCGTGTATTACGCAACGGCTGGCGATAAATTTGATACCAAAGTAAACCTTGATATCTAGAGAATTCGTTTATAATATTTTGTCCGATGCGAAGTTTACTGCGTGACCAAAAATGGCGCACAAACGAAGTAAACTTTCATGGCGCAGCTGAGTCTTTTCATGTTCGCTCGACGACTTCACTATTGAATTTGTCGTTTCAAGTTTTGGACGATAACTCGTGTATTACGCAACGGCTGGCGATAAATTTTATACTTTCTTGGAGAATTGTTTCGAATTCTCCCGCTTGCTGATCTCCTCGACTAAATTGTCTTGGAGACTGGTTGCATCCTCCGTAGCACTCGCTACCATCTCTGGCTGACTGTCGTCAGCTTCCTCTGTAGCACTCGCCTTCCTCGCCTTCCTTATCATATGTGGTTGGCTCTGAAAAGAGCCGTTGTTAGATGCTGAGCTCCATCGATCAGTTCAGCGTGTGATGTATAAATCGATGTCGATGTGTAATAAATGAATCGGCAATGCTATATTTTTTCCCACAACACTGCATTTCGAAGCCTGGGTGCTGTTTAAAAAAAACCCGCACATAGTTCCTCCATGACAAATTCTTTATACCCTTCTTGTAAAACTGTCCATCTGTTCGTGATCTTGCTTTCTTGGAGAATTGTTTCGAATTCTCCCGCTTGCTGATCTCCTCGACTAAATTGTCTTGGAGACTGGTTGCATCCTCCGTAGCACTCGCTACCATCTCTGGCTGACTGTCGTCAGCTTCCTCTGTAGCACTCGCCTTCCTCTTCTTCCGGCGGTTGCCGAAGGCTGCTACCATCTCTGGTGGTAAATTTTTCACTGGTTCCCAAGTGTTCTGATTTTCATAGTTAAGCTATGAAACGAGCAATTCTACTCTTCCGTTTCTCTTTCTTCTCTTTAGGATCTCTTTCACGTAAAATATTCCTGGTAGTATTTCTGGCTCTGGCACCTTCCGTTTTGACATCTTGGCGGTTGTGATTAACGGCGTCCGTCCCTGCCCCCTTTTAACCACTCCTGCGGATCGGAATCAAAGCGTTTTGATTGGTTGTTCACGAGAGCCAATTAGAAGCGAATCAGAACAAAGAGTAATCACAATACAGTGATTGGCATAAGTTTTAGAAGATAACTCGTGTATTACGCAACTTCGTTTGTGCGCCATTTTTTGCTCGCGCTACAAACTTCGCATCGGACAAAATATCACAAACGAATTCTCGAGATATCAAGGTTTACTTTGGTTTTGTTATGTGATTAGCCTTGCATGAAACAATGGATATACAGGGGTATAAAGCACCTGTGCTCAGTATTGCTATCACTTTCCAAACATAACTCGTGTATTACGCAACGGCTGGCGATAAATTTTATACCAAAGTAAACCTTGATATCTAGAGAATTCGTTTATAATATTTTGTCCGATGCGAAGTTTACTGCGTGACCAAAAATGGCGCACAAACGAAGTAAACTTTCATGGCGCAGCTGAGTCTTTTCATGTTCGCTCGACGACTTCACTATTGAATTTGTCGTTTCAAGTTTTGGACGATAACTCGTGTATTACGCAACGGCTGGCGATAAATTTTATACCAAAGTAAACCTTGATATCTCGAGAATTCGTTTGTGATATTTTGTCCGATGCGAAGTTTGTAGCGCGAGCAAAAAATGGCGCACAAACGAAGTTGCGTAATACACGAGTTATCTTCTAAAACTTATGCCAATCACTGTATTGTGATTACCGTCTTTGTTCTAATTCGCTTCTAATTTTGTTGCATTCGGCCCACTACTACAGAATGAACCCATGGTGAACCCATGGTGAATCGACAACCAGGATATTGCCGGTGAATCTGCTCTGAATACTCACGTGAACGTGTTTCCATTTTCTTTTCCGTTAACTTTCGACAGACTCGTACCCAGTCGTTACTCTTCGCGCGCCGCGTATCGCAAAGCCTCAAGGGGTGGACGCGATCCACGTGATCCAGCGAACAGGAGTGCGCATGCTCAATTTCAAACAACGCATTTTATCGTGGGACTTTGCAACAACATACAACAACACAGTCGGTTCACAATTTTCGTCGGGTTTGTTAGCATCTGCAAGCTGAACAACCGACAACAGCAACACGATGAAGTAAGCTTAAGTTTTATATAATAATCTTTAATAATCTTTAATCCAAATCACACCATAAAAGGCATATAAGGATACAGAGTACAAACTAGCGGTTTCTAAGAGAAAGTGAAGTACTCGCGGCCACAGACAAAGAAAAAACAATATGTTACCAGAGGTATTTTTCTCTACCCAGCGAAATACAGAAAAGAGGCCTCTGCTAGCAGGGTAGAGCGAGTAAGACTTAAGTTTTAGCATGATTTTTTACATCGGAGTATTGTGCTAAAATCGTGGCGATTGGGCATTGAACAACTTTTCACTGCATATAGTCAACGTTTTGCCGCAAGTCTCCTGAAGTTCCTTCTCCACTTACACCTACTGTATTCTCCAGATTATTCGCTTAGCTATTTCCGAATATATATATATCTTATTAGACGGTTTGATGTGTAGTATGGCTGGATATTTTACGAGTCACGCAGTATTTTGGCGAGCCTTTAAGTTATTTATTATCCAACTGAACTTACTTTTGCCTAGACTTGCCCCAAGTCGCTCGTTTTTCTTTGTATCTATAGTTACTTAAATAATCGCTTTGAAATCAAGCGCGAAAGATCACTTGAGTAAAATCGCCTTTGAAATCGCGCGGGATTCATTTGTGTGAACGCGCGCGCGAAGGAAAACAAATGACACTTCATCGAGGAATGGCTCGGAACGAGCGACTTGTGTCACCTGCAGGAAATCGATTCTAGCTGACGTTTTTTGCCGCGAAAATATTGCATCATTTCGTGTGCATTGAGTTGGTTTCTTTTATCGTGTTGACGTCAGTTTCGTGCGCCGTGTGCAGTTGACGCGCGCCGTGCCGTGGCGTGTGTTAAAATTGCGATTTTCTTCCCTTTTTTGTGGGAAATCATACTCAAGGCCCTTGATGGCTCTCTCATTTCTGTAAGATTTAAAAGGGACAGGTACAAAAGAAGACATTTGTAATGTTTGTTCCAAAACTGGTTTAACTGCCGATGTGAGAAGGAAACAAGTCTACTCAAGAAGTAAAAAGTTAAACGCAAGCTTGTCTCGCGAGCAGAGCGCGCTAAGTTTGCGGGCAGAGCGCGCTCAGTAAGTTCGCACGCAATAATATGATTGACATAATCTCGATGGCGTCACCGGTGGAAAAATCCACCGGTGACGCCACATTTCAGAATTGGCGCGCTGCAGGTGAGACAAGTCGCTTGTTCCGCACGATCCTCCGCCATTTTGTTTTTCATGCTCGCGCGCGCCCTCCGTTTCCGTATCCAGCGGTCTGCGAATCTAACGAGCGACTTGGAGCAAGTCTAACTTTTGCCCAAAAGGACAATTTTGTGAAATCATTTTATTGTCGCGTGACATTGCGTTACTCAACATGACCAGCAATACGATTTTTGATTGGCTAATACGCACAAACCGGTTAAACAAGTTTTCTAACAACCGAAATATAAATGCTGATTGTAATTATTGTATGCTTAAGTGAAAGTGATTGGAAAATATCAATGCATGGTAATATTTTAATGACCTAAAAAGATTTAAGTATAGGCTTTGCCTGTTTGATTATCACTTGTATCATAAAGAACGGCCTACATTGAGTATACATATCAGTTTAATAATATTTTTTCAGGCGCTCTGGTATTGTACATGAAGCTGGTCCAACACCAAAACTAACGAAATCAGATTTGTCAACAATTCTTGCCACTGTAAACAGCAGTAGACTGGAAGAGAAACATTGCAGATCTTGGACGAAGGACGTAGACATTCCTGATCTACCTGCATTAAAGTAAGTGTTGTAAAAGTACTGTAAACATGTTAATGTTCGCTAGCGTTTAATTTCTTGACCTTCAAAATGGCGACCTTCAATTTGACCTTCCATGACCTTGGAAGGTCAAAATGAAAAGTTACATTAATTAATATTAAACACTAAGGCCAAACAAAAATGACCTTCCAAATGGCGACCTTCGTTTTTTGGCCCAACGAAATGGCACTAGAAATATGTCTTGTAAATCATGGTCTGCAAAAACATATCGCATTATGTAATATGATTCACAAAAGTTAAGTTTGATTTATTATTCTCTCAAATTTTTCTTTCAGGCTGAAGATCGAAAGTGATGAAGGATTCATTACAGTTCGCGGTTATTCTTATCTCATGACGAAGTCGTTGAAAGCAGCATTGTTACACATCATAGACGATTTGGTGGCAGAACTTCAAACTGCAGCACACGAAAGACGAAAGGTTTTGATATACTACGGGATTCCAGCAATTGGAAAGTCTGTTACCGCACAAGTATTAGAGTCCTATCTAGGATTGGTTTATGGAGTTACTTGGTTCGGAAGCTTCTCTCATAAGATGAATGCAGCTGACACTGAGGCAACAGTAAATGCAATGATGAAGCCTCCTCCATCTGATCCCAACGTACATGTACATGTACCTGATCCCATAGAAGCGAAGGTGTTAATTTTTGACCAGGCCAACTGTGACATCATTTCGGCAACCAAATTACTTTCAGTTTGTAGGGGTCGTGAGTTCCCCATCATAATGTTCACCTCTGGACATTTTGTTCCAAGTAGCGACTGGATTAAATGTCCCAAGAAAGTCAAAGTAGAAACTATTCATATGACACTGACCGTTGAGGAAGGAGTTACATTGACACAACTGAGTGAGGAGACTGTGACACAATTAATGAAAGTTTCCCCAACTTGCGGGGCACTGCTACATATGACTGTAGACGAGGACACTACTACTGAAGAGAAGAAAGAACAGGGCATGGTGGACTACACAGATTCTGCGCTTTCGCAAATAGTGCCAATAGTGTGGTATAGGTCTTATTACCTGATTCGACAGCACTCCTTTGAAGAGGCCAAACAGCTAAAGACCTTCAGGACGACTATCCGGGACATGCAACATTTTCTATCATTCATGCAAGACAAGAAAGGTTATAACGACAAATCCTTCAATGCCATTTGGAAGCAGATCTTCCCCTTTGACATGAAGGATGAAACCCCAGAAGATCAGCTGGCTTTCAAGTTCTTCCCTTTCACAGACACAGGCTTTGAGATTGCCCCAGGTGAACAGCTGAGATTCTTTACATTTTGTAGGCAACAGGACCGTGGCGACGAAGCAATGCTCGAAAATGCTCGGGCTGTGTTTGAAGCTAGCACTGGATCTCTTAAAGGGCTATGTTTCGAATTGATTGTTCGCCTTTATTGTCGCATCAATCAGTGTGGACTGCGTCCCACCGATATGTATGCAGATGAATTCCATGGCGTACAGATTTGTGAGGCCTTTGATTGCAAACGACTTGTTGATCAGTTGTTTTGCAAAGATAACTGCACAGAAGCAGCATGTCATGATGTCAACATTTGGTTTTCACTTGATGTTTCGGGAAAACAGAAATTTCCAGGGTATGATTTCGTCTTAGTTTCTGGACGATCCGACCATGAAAAAAAATCATTTTCCCTTGGTTTAATGTATCTTATTCAATTAACGGTCAGTCTTTCCAGTAAAACCCTGGATAAGAACTCCATCATGGTCAGGGAGTACAACAAATTTATGTGCGAATTGAGCCGTCAGAAGTGTATCAAAGGAGACGATTGGATGAGAGTAGCATGTTACATTTGTATGCCTTATGCCAAGACCCAGACATTGCTAACAGAAACCCTGCAATTAAAACAAGAACACAAGGAAGAACTTCGGCATATAACTGAGAACCCCAGAGAATCCCTATGTGCTAAAGTGATTTATACTGATCTACCTATCATAAAACCTCTGAAATCTTAAGGGCTCTTCCAGAAAAAAACGTGTGGGGGGGGGGGGGGGGGACGAACTTATTTGACCCATGGGTTCATCCTAGTAATTTGTTGAAATCCAGTAAAAACTCTTGGTAACAAATATTACATGGTTGGCATAGCTTTGGTGATATTGGAAAGGGTTTAAACAAATTCCTGGGATGAACCCATGGGTCCAATTAGTTTCCAATATCACCCAAGCTTGGGTGATATGGTGGACCCATGGGTTCCCCTCCTCCTCCCCTCCCCTCCCATCCCCTCCTTTCCTGGCCCCAGTCCCCCCTCCCCTCCCCGAAAGCCGCTACGCAGGCTAGCTATTTGATTGTTCCCTCAATTAAAATTTTTGAAAAAGGTGAGCAAATATGGAAGTTATAAAACAGACATATATCTATTTTTCTCATTTTCTCTTGGAACCAGAATTCGAAGTGCCACGCAGACCTTATATTTTGTACCTTTTAATTTTAATTTTGATATTTTTAATTATAGGCCTTATTGTTTTAGTTGTGCATGGTGTTCGTACTGACTCTTTGTAAATAATTATTTTTTCTGTAAATGTATATATTGTAAAAGTTGTAAATATAATAAAATGTAAATATAAGTGAAAATTTGTAAATTTGTAAATATTTTTTCTGTAATTATTAGGACAAGTCGTAGTCTCCTTCGCAGCCGTCTTTAGTGTCGTCACGCAACGCTCCCTCCACACTAGTTAGCTAGAGCGTTGCGTGGGACGAGACAAGCCGGTATGTCTTCCTTGCTGACAAATGTCTGCCCCGCAGCCGTTCTTTGTGTCGTTCCCTCAAAAAAACGTTTGAAAGTTTGAAAGGCGGGAAATCGGCGACGCGCGTGTAAATGTACAAAATCCCGCCAAAAGTACAGCCAAAACGAAAAAGAAATATTTTCTAACATTGCTGCAACCTCCACTATTAATTATCCACTATTCATTGTCTGTGTCGGTTCATCCTAGGAATTCGTTTAAACCATGTCCTGTTAGTTCCCAGGAGTTTTTACTGGATTTCATCAAATTACTAGCATGAACCCATGGGTCAACCATATCACCCAAGCTATGCCAACCATGTCCTGTTAGTTACCAAGAGTTTTTACTGGATTTCAACAAATTACTAGCATGAACCCATGGGTCAACCATATCACCCAAGCTATGCCAACCATGTCCTGTTAGTTACCAAGAGTTTTTACTGGATTTCATGAAATTACTAGCATTAACCCATGGGTCAACCATATGTTAGTTTCACTGGATTTCAACAAATTACTAGCCTGAACCCATGGGTCAAATTAGGTTTGATTATAACTCTTGCTACAACAACCATGTCCCGAAGGCTCTCGACAAAACACTGAATTAGTGAAAAAAAAAAGAGAATTAGCTTGGAGAAATTATATCAGACATTTCTTTAACACTAGTTAAAAAAGAAAAGCATAAAAAACAATGTTATCCGTAAAGTACCATATCACCCATTTACTTATTCTATGTGTCGAACACTATGGTTTTGACTTTGGTGGCTTAAATGCAGAAATGTATTGGTTTTCTGGTTTCGTACGACTCAGAGGTGTAGGAAGCCTATCGGACCTGAACCCAAGGTGTCACGGTACCTGACACGGCCATGCGTTTCTGTCATGGATCCTTTGGATGTTGAAATTCAGTGGCGGCCATTTATGAATAAGGTCTATTCATATTATAATTTAGTATGGCGATTAAATATCTTAATACATTAATAGCGAACTTTCAATTGAGTTTAATTATATTCAATAATGCCGATTTGGCTAATGTTTATTATTCTAAATAAGTATCTTAATACATTAATAGCGAACTTTCAATTGAGTTTAATTATATTCAATAATGCAGATTTGGCTAATGTTTATTATTCTAGATTAGCTTTGATTTATAATCTTCAATTATTTATGTAAAAAAGTGTGAAATAAAATATTGAATTCATTGTACTCGTCGTGTTCGAAAACTGGTAAAAACCCATGTGGTCAATTTGAACCCATGGGTCAAATTAGTTTCCAGTATCACATAATTTTACTAAACTTTCTTATGGAGTTTTCAATTCAATTTTAGATTCTTATAATTCGGCGTAGCTCTGTCATCCCCTAATTAGTGAGTGGCCGCCTTTGACGCGTGCCCCACTCCCCCCTTAGCTACATTATTGCCGTTAGTGAAAACTCTTGGGAACTAGCAGGACATGGTTGTTGTTGCATGAGTAATAATGAAAACTAATTTGACCCATGGGTTCATCAAAGAACTTTGTTTAAACCCAGTGAAAACAAATTACTAGCATGAACCCATGGGTCAAATTAGTTTCCAATATCACCAATGCTATGCCAACCATGTCCTGTTAGTTCCCAAGAGTTTTCACTGGGTTTAAACAAAGTTCTATGACGAACCCATGGGTCAAATTAGTTTTCATTATTACTCATGCAACAACAACCATGTCCCGCTAGTTCCCAAGAGTTTTCACTGGGTTTAAACAAAGTTCTATGATGAACCCATGGGTCAAATAAGTTTCCGGTACCATTGAAGTTCTGCCCACCAAGTCCCGTTAGTTCCCAAGACTTTCCACGGGGTTTACACAAATTCCTAGGATGAACCCATGGGTCGAATTAGTTTCCAATATCACTAGGGCTATGCCAACCATGTCCTGTTAGTTCCCAAGAGTTTTTACTGGATTTCAACAAATTACTTGCATGAACCCATAGGTCCACCATATCACCCAAGCTATGCCAACCATGTCCTGTTAGTTCCCAAGAGTTTTCACTGGGTTTAAACAAAGTTCTATGATGAACCCATGGGTCAAATAGGTTTCCGGTACCATTGAAGCTCTGCCCACCAAGTCCCGTTAGTTCCCAAGACTTTCCACGGGTTTTACACAAATTCCTAAAACCCATATGTCAACCAAATCACCCAAGCTATGCCAACCATGTCCTGTTAGTTACCGAGAGTTTTTACTGGATTTTTATGAAATTACTAGCGTGAACCCATGGGTCAAATTAGCTTCCAATATCACCAAAGTAATGCCAACCATGTCCTGTTAGTTTCCAGGAGTTTTTACTGGATTTCAACAAGCTACTAGAATGAACCCATGGGTCAAATTGAAGTCATGCCATTGAAGCTCTGCCCACCATTTCCCGCTAGTTCCCAAGAGTTTTCAAAGTTCTATGATGAACCCATGGGTAAAATTAGTTTTCAGTATCAGTCCAACTACACCAACCATGTCCCGCTAGGTCCCAAGAGTTTTCACTGGGTTTAAGCAAAGTTCTATGATGAACCCATGGGTCAAATTAGTTTTTATTATTACTCATGCAACAACAACCATGTCCCGCTATTTCCCAAGAGTTTTGGGATGAGTTCCTGGGATGAACCCATGGGTCCAATTAGTTTCCAATATCACCCAAGCTATGCCAACGATGTCCTGTTAGTTCCCAAGTGTTTTCACTGGGTTTAAACAATGGGTTCATCAAAGAACTTTGTTTAAACCCAGTGAAAACAAATTACTAGCATGAACCCGTGGGTCAAATTAGTTTCCAATATCACCAATGCTATGCCAACCATGTCCAGTTAGTTCCCAAGTGTTTTCACTGGGTTTAAGCAAAGTTCTATGATGAACCCATGGGTCCAATTAGTTTCCAATATCACCCAAGCTATGCCAACGATGTCCTGGTAGTTCTCAAGAGTTTTCACTGGGTTTAAACAATGGGTTCATCAAAGAACTTTGTTTAAACCCAGTGAAAACTCTTGGGAACTAACAGGAGATGATTGGCATAGGTGATATGGTTGACCCATGGGTTCATGCTAGTAATTTGTTGAAATCCAGTAAAAACTCTTGAGAACTAATAGCACATGGTTGGCATAGCTCTGGTGATATTGGAAACTAATTTGACCCATGGGTTCATGCCAGTAATTTGATGAAATCCAGTAAAAACTCTTGGTAACTAACAGGACATGGTTGACATAGCTTGGGTGATATGGTCGACCCATGGGTTCATGATAGTAATTTGTTGAAATCCAGTAAAAACTCTTGGGAACTAGCGGGACATGGTGGGCATAGCTTGGGTGATATGGTTGACCCATGGGTTCATGCTAGTAATTGTTTGAAATCCAGCAAAAACTATTGGTAACTAACAAGTCATAGTTGGCATACCTTGGGTGATATGGTGGTGGACCCATGGGTTCATGCAAGTAATTTGTTGAAATCCAGTAAAAACTCTTGGGAACTAACAGGACATGGTTGGCATAGCTCTAGTGATATTGGAAACTAATTCGACCCATGGGTTCAACCTAGGAATTTGTGTAAACCTAGTGGAAAGTCTTGGGAACTAACGGGACTTGGTGGGCAGAACTTCAATGGTACCGGAAACTTATTTGACCCATGGGTTCATCATAGAACTTTGTTTAAAAACAGTGAAAACTCTTGGGAACTAACAAGACATGGTTGACATAGCTTGGGTGATATTGGAAACTAATTGGACCCATGGGTTCATCCCAGGAATTTGTTTAAACCCAGTGAAAACTCTTGGTAACTAGCGGGACATGGTTGTTGTTGCATGAGTAATAATGAAAACTAATTTGACCCATGGGTTCATCAAAGAACTTTGTTTAAACCCAGTGAAAACAAATTACTAGCATGAATCCATGGGTCAAATTAGTTTCCAATATCACCAATGCTATGCCAACCATGTCCTGTTAGTTCCCAAGTGTTTTCACTGGGTTTAAACAAAGTTCTATGATGAACCCATGGGTCCAATTAGTTTCCAATATCACCCAAGCTATGCCAACGATGTCCTCTTAGTTCCCAAGAGTTTGCACTGGGTTTAAACAATGGGTTCATCAAAGAACTTTGATGAACCCATCAAAGAACTTTGTTTAAACCCAGTGAAAACTCTTGGGAACTAACAGGACATGATTGGCATAGCTTGGGTGATATGGTTGACCCATGGATGCATGCTAGTAATTTGATGAAATCCAGTAAAAACTCTTGGTAACTAACAGGACATGGTTGGCATTGCTCTGGTGATATTGGAAACTAATTCGACCCATGGGTTCATCCTAGGAATTTGTGTAAACCCCGTGGAAAGTCTTGGGAACTAACGAGACTTGGTGGGCAGAGCTTCAATGGTACCGGAAACTTATTTGACCCATGGGTGCATCATAGAACTTTGTTTAAACGCAGTGAAAACTCTTGGGAACTAACAGGACATGGTTGGCATAGCTTGGGTGATATTGGAAACTAATTGGACCCATGGGTTCATCCCAGGAATTTGTTTAAATCCAGTGAAAACTCTTGGGAACTAGCGGGACATGGTTGTTGTTGCATGAGTAATAATGAAAACTAATTTGACCCATGGGTTCATCATAGAACTTTGTTTAAACCCAGTGAAAACTCTTGGGAACTAGGGGGACATGGATGTTGTTGCATGAGTAATAATGAAAACTAATTTGATCCATGGGTTCATTATAGAACGTTGTTTAAACACAGTGAAAACTCTTGGGAACTAGCGGGACATGGTTGTTGTTGCATGAGTAATAATGAAAACTAATTTGACCCATGGGTTCATCATAGAACTTTGTTTAAACCCAGTGAAAACTCTTGGGAACTAGCGGGACATGGGTGTTGTGGCATGAGTAATAATGAAAACTAATTTGACCCATGGGTTCATTATAGAACGTTGTTTAAACCCAGTGAAAACTCTTGGGAACTAGCGGGACATGGTGGGCAGAGCTTCAATGGCATGGCTTCAATTTGACCCATGGGTTCATGCTAGTAATTTGATGAAATCCAGTAAAAACTCTTGGTAACTAACAGGACATGGTTGGCATAGCTTGGGTGATATGGTTGACCCATGGGTTCATGCTAGTAATTTGTTGAAATCCTGTAAAAACTCCTGGTAACTAACAGGACATGGTTGGCATAGCTTGGGTGATATGTTTGACCCATGGGTTCATCCTAGTAATTTGTTGAAATCCAGTAAAAACTCTTGGCAACTAACAGGACATGGTTGGCATAGCTTGGGTGATATGATTGACCCATGGGTTCATGCTAGTAATTTGTTGAAATCCAGTAAAAACTCCTGGTAACTAACAGGACATGGTTGGCATAGCTTGGGTGATATGTTTGACCCATGGGTTCATGCTAGTAATTTGTTGAAATCCAGTAAAAACTCTTGGCAACTAACAGGACATGGTTGGCATAGCTTGGGTGATATGATCGACCCATGGGTGCATGCTAGTAATTTGATGAAATCCAGTAAAAACTCTTGGTAACTAACAGGACATGGTTGGCATTGCTCTGGTGATATTGGAAACTAATTCGACCCATGGGTTCATCCTAGGAATTTGTGTAAACCCCGTGGAAAGTCTTGGGAACTAACGGGACTTGGTGGGCAGAGCTTCAATGGTACCGGAAACTTATTTGACCCATGGGTGCATCATAGAACTTTGTTTAAACGCAGTGAAAACTCTTGGGAACTAACAGGACATGGTTGGCATAGCTTGGGTGATATTGGAAACTAATTGGACCCATGGGTTCATCCCAGGAATTTGTTTAAATCCAGTGAAAACTCTTGGGAACTAGCGGGACATGGTTGTTGTTGCATGAGTAATAATGAAAACTAATTTGACCCATGGGTTCATTATAGAACGTTGTTTCAACCCAGTGAAAACTCTTGGGAACTAGCGGGACATAGTTGTTGTTGCATGAGTAATAATGAAAACTAATTTGACCCATGGGTTCATCATAGAACTTTGTTTAAACCCAGTGAAAACTCTTGGGAACTAGCGGGACATGGTTGTTGTTGCATGAGTAATAATGAAAACTAATTTGACCCATCGGTTCATCATAGAACTTTGTTTAAACCCAGTGAAAACTCTTGGGAACTAGCGGGAAATGGGTGTTGTGGCATGAGCAATAATGAAAACTAATTTGACCCATGGGTTCATTATAGAACGTTGTTTAAACCCAGTGAAAACTCTTGGGAACTAGCGGGACATGGTGGGCAGAGCTTCAATGGCATGGCTTCAATTTGACCCATGGGTTCATGCTAGTAATTTATTGAAATCCAGTAAAATCTCTTGGGAACTAACAGGACATGGTTGGCATAGCTTTGGTGATATTGGAAACTAATTTGGCCCATGGGTTCATGCTAGTAATTTGTTGAAATCCAGTAAAAACTCTTGGGAACTAACAGGACATGGTTGGCATAGCTCTAGTGATATTGGAAACTAATTCGACCCATGGGTTCATCCTAGGAATTTGACCCATGGGTTCATGCTAGTAATTTGATGAAATCCAGTAAAAACTCTTGGTAACTAACAGGACATGGTTGGCATAGCTTGGGTGATATGGTTGACCCATGGGTTCATGCTAGTAATTTGTTGAAATCCTGTAAAAACTCCTGGTGACTAACAGGACATGGTTGGCATAGCTTGGGTGATATGTTTGACCCATGGGTTCATGCTAGTAATTTGTTGAAATCCAGTAAAAACTCTTGGCAACTAACAGGACATGGTTGGCATAGCTTGGGTGATATGTTTGACCCATGGGTTCATGCTAGTAATTTGTTGAAATCCAGTAAAAACTCCTGGTAACTAACAGGACATGGTTGGCATAGCTTGGGTGATATGTTTGACCCATGGGTTCATGCTAGTAATTTGTTGAAATCCAGTAAAAACTCTTGGCAACTAACAGGACATGGTTGGCATACCTTGGGTGATATGATCGACCCATGGGTGCATGCTAGTAATTTGATGAAATCCAGTAAAAACTCTTGGTAACTAACAGGACATGGTTGGCATTGCTCTGGTGATATTGGAAACTAATTCGACCCATGGGTTCATCCTAGGAATTTGTGTAAACCCCGTGGAAAGTCTTGGGAACTAACGGGACTTGGTGGGCAGAGCTTCAATGGTACCGGAAACTTATTTGACCCATGGGTGCATCATAGAACTTTGTTTAAACGCAGTGAAAACTCTTGGGAACTAACAGGACATGGTTGGCATAGCTTGGGTGATATTGGAAACTAATTGGACCCATGGGTTCATCCCAGGAATTTGTTTAAATCCAGTGAAAACTCTTGGGAACTAGCGGGACATGGTTGTTGTTGCATGAGTAATAATGAAAACTAATTTGACCCATGGGTTCATTATAGAACGTTGTTTCAACCCAGTGAAAACTCTTGGGAACTAGCGGGACATAGTTGTTGTTGCATGAGTAATAATGAAAACTAATTTGACCCATGGGTTCATCATAGAACTTTGTTTAAACCCAGTGAAAACTCTTGGGAACTAGCGGGACATGGTTGTTGTTGCATGAGTAATAATGAAAACTAATTTGACCCATCGGTTCATCATAGAACTTTGTTTAAACCCAGTGAAAACTCTTGGGAACTAGCGGGAAATGGGTGTTGTGGCATGAGCAATAATGAAAACTAATTTGACCCATGGGTTCATTATAGAACGTTGTTTAAACCCAGTGAAAACTCTTGGGAACTAGCGGGACATGGTGGGCAGAGCTTCAATGGCATGGCTTCAATTTGACCCATGGGTTCATGCTAGTAATTTATTGAAATCCAGTAAAATCTCTTGGGAACTAACAGGACATGGTTGGCATAGCTTTGGTGATATTGGAAACTAATTTGGCCCATGGGTTCATGCTAGTAATTTGTTGAAATCCAGTAAAAACTCTTGGGAACTAACAGGACATGGTTGGCATAGCTCTAGTGATATTGGAAACTAATTCGACCCATGGGTTCATCCTAGGAATTTGACCCATGGGTTCATGCTAGTAATTTGATGAAATCCAGTAAAAACTCTTGGTAACTAACAGGACATGGTTGGCATAGCTTGGGTGATATGGTTGACCCATGGGTTCATGCTAGTAATTTGTTGAAATCCTGTAAAAACTCCTGGTGACTAACAGGACATGGTTGGCATAGCTTGGGTGATATGTTTGACCCATGGGTTCATGCTAGTAATTTGTTGAAATCCAGTAAAAACTCTTGGCAACTAACAGGACATGGTTGGCATAGCTTGGGTGATATGTTTGACCCATGGGTTCATGCTAGTAATTTGTTGAAATCCAGTAAAAACTCCTGGTAACTAACAGGACATGGTTGGCATAGCTTGGGTGATATGTTTGACCCATGGGTTCATGCTAGTAATTTGTTGAAATCCAGTAAAAACTCTTGGCAACTAACAGGACATGGTTGGCATAGCTTGGGTGATATGTTTGACCCATGGGTTCATGCTAGTAATTTGTTGAAATCCAGTAAAAACTCTTGGCAACTAACAGGACATGGTTGGCATAGCTTGGGTGATATGTTTGACCCATGGGTTCATGCTAGTAATTTGTTGAAATCCAGTAAAAACTCTTGGTAACTAACAGGACATGGTTGGCATAGCTTTGGTGATATTGGACACTAATTTGACCCATGGGTTCATGCTAGTAATTTGTTGAAATCCAGTAAAAACTCTTGGCAACTAACAGGACATGGTTGGCATAGCTTGGGTGATATGATCGACCCATGGGTGCATGCTAGTAATTTGATGAAATCCAGTAAAAACTCTTGGTAACTAACAGGACGTGGTTGGCATTGCTCTGGTGATATTGGAAACTAATTCGACCCATGGGTTCATTCTAGGAATTTGTGTAAACCCCGTGGAAAGTCTTGGGAACTAACGGGACTTGGTGGGCAGAGCTTCAATGGTACCGGAAACTTATTTGACCCATGGGTGCATCATAGAACTTTGTTTAAACGCAGTGAAAACTCTTGGGAACTAACAGGACATTGTTGGCATAGCTTGGGTGATATTGGAAACTAATTGGACCCATGGGTTCATCCCAGGAATTTGTTTAAATCCAGTGAAAACTCTTGGGAACTAGCGGGACATGGTTGTTGTTGCATGAGTAATAATGAAAACTAATTTGACCCATGGGTTCATTATAGAACGTTGTTTAAACCCAGTGAAAACTCTTGGGAACTAGCGGGACATGGTTGTTGTTGCATGAGTAATAATGAAAACTAATTTGACCCATGGGTTCATCATAGAACTTTGTTTAAACCCAGTGAAAACTCTTGGGAACTAGCGGGACATGGGTGTTGTGGCATCAGTAATAATGAAAACTAATTTGACCCATGCGTTCATTATAGAACGTTGTTTAAACCCAGTGAAAACTCTTGGGAACTAGCGGGACATGGTTGTTGTCGCATGAGTAATAATGAAAACTAATTTGACCCATGGGTTCATCATAGAACTTTGTTTAAACCCAGTGAAAACTCTTGGGAACTAGCGGGAAATGGGTGTTGTGGCATGAGTAATAATGAAAACTAATTTGACCCATGGGTTCATTATAGAACGTTGTTTAAACCCAGTGAAAACTCTTGGGAACTAGCGGGACATGGTTGTTGTTGCATGAGTAATAATGAAAACTAATTTGACCCATGGGTTCATCATAGAACTTTGTTTAAACCCAGTGAAAACTCTTGGGAACTAGCGGGACATGGGTGTTGTGGCATGAGTAATAATGAAAACTAATTTGACCCATGGGTTCATTATAGAACGTTGTTTAAACCCAGTGAAAACTCTTGGGAACTAGCAGGACATGGTGGGCAGAGCTTCAATGGCATGGCTTCAATTTGACCCATGGGTTCATGCTAGTAATTTATTGAAATCCAGTAAAATCTCTTGGGAACTAACAGGACATGGTTGGCATAGCTTTGGTGATATTGGAAACTAATTTGACCCATGGGTTCATGCTAGTAATTTGTTGAAATCCAGTAAAAACTCTTGGGAACTAACAAGACATGGTTGGCATAGCTCTAGTGATATTGGAAACTAATTCGACCCATGGGTTCATCCTAGGAATTTGACCCATGGGTTCATGCTAGTAATTTGATGAAATCCAGTAAAAACTCTTGGTAACTAACAGGTCATGGTTGGCATAGCTTGGGTGATATGTTTGACCCATGGGTTCATGCTAGTAATTTGTTGAAATCCATTAAAAACTCCTGGTAACTAACAGGACATGGTTGGCATAGCTTGGGTGATATGTTTGACCCATGGGTTCATGCTAGTAATTTGTTGAAATCCAGTAAAAACTCTTGGCAACTAACAGGACATGGTTGGCATACCTTGGGTGATATGATCGACCCATGGGTGCATGCTAGTAATTTGATGAAATCCAGTAAAAACTCTTGGTAACTAACAGGACATGGTTGGCATTGCTCTGGTGATATTGGATACTAATTCGACCCATGGGTTCATCCTAGGAATTTGTGTAAACCCCGTGGAAAGTCTTGGGAACTAACGGGACTTGGTGGGCAGAGCTTCAATGGTACCGGAAACTTATTTGACCCATGGGTGCATCATAGAACTTTGTTTAAACGCAGTGAAAACTCTTGGGAACTAACAGGACATTGTTGGCATAGCTTGGGTGATATTGGAAACTAATTGGACCCATGGGTTCATCCCAGGAATTTGTTTAAATCCAGTGAAAACTCTTGGGAACTAGCGGGACATGGTTGTTGTTGCATGAGTAATAATGAAAACTAATTTGACCCATGGGTTCATTATAGAACGTTGTTTAAACCCAGTGAAAACTCTTGGGAACTAGCGGGACATGGTTGTTGTTGCATGAGTAATAATGAA
Organism: Siderastrea siderea; assembly: GCA_964030785.1. Classification (NCBI taxonomy): domain Eukaryota; kingdom Metazoa; phylum Cnidaria; class Anthozoa; order Scleractinia; family Rhizangiidae; genus Siderastrea; species Siderastrea siderea. Next base: position 18,738,659 of record OZ034975.1, read on the forward strand.
AACTAATTTGACCCATGGGTTCATCATAGAACGTTGTTTAAACCCAGTGAAAACTTTTCGGAACTAGCAGGACATGGTGGGCAGAGCTTCAATGGCATGGCTTCAATTTGACCCATGGGTTCATGCTAGTAATTTATTGAAATCCAGTAAAATCTCTTGGGAACTAACAGGACATGGTTGGCATAGCTTTGGTGATATTGGAAACTAATTTGACCCATGGGTTCATGCTAGTAATTTGTTGAAATCCAGTAAAAACTCTTGGGAACTAACAGGACATGGTTGGCATAGCTCTAGTGATATTGGAAACTAATTCGACCCATGGGTTCATCCTAGGAATTTGACCCATGGGTTCATGCTAGTAATTTGATGAAATCCAGTAAAAACTCTTGGTAACTAACAGGACATGGTTGGCATAGCTTGGGTGATATGGTTGACCCATGGGTTCATGCTAGTAATTTGTTGAAATCCTGTAAAAACTCCTGGTAACTAACAGGACATGGTTGGCATAGCTTGAGTGATATGTTTGACCCATGGGTTCATGCTAGTAATTTGTTGAAATCCAGTAAAAACTCTTGGCAACTAACAGGACATGGTTGGCATAGCTTGGGTGATATGTTTGACCCATGGGTTCATGCTAGTAATTTGTTGAAATCCAGTAAAACTCCTGGTAACTAACAGGACATGGTTGGCATAGCTTGGGTGACATGTTTGACCCATGGGTTCATGCTAGTAATTTGTTGAAATCCAGTAAAAACTCTTGGCAACTAACAGGACATGGTTGGCATAGCTTTGGTGATATTGGAAACTAATTTGACCCATGGGTTCATGCTAGTAATTTGTTGAAATCCAGTAAAAACTCTTGGGAACTAACAGGACATGGTTGGCATAGCTCTAGTGATATTGGAAACTAATTCGACCCATGGGTTCATCCTAGGAATTTGTGTAAACCCCGTGGAAAGTCTTGGGAACTAACGGGACTTGGTGGGCAGAGCTTCAATGGTACCGGAAACTTATTTGACCCATGGGTGCATCATAGAACTTTGTTTAAACGCAGTGAAAACTCTTGGGAACTAACAGGACATGGTTGTCATAGCTTGGGTGATATTGGAAACTAATTGGACCCATGGGTTCATCCCAGGAATTTGTTTAAATCCAGTGAAAACTCTTGGGAACTAGCGGGACATGGTTGTTGTTGCATGAGTAATAATGAAAACTAATTTGACCCATGGGTTCATTATAGAACGTTGTTTAAACCCAGTGAAAACTCTTGGGAACTAGCGGGACATGGTTGTTGTTGCATGAGTAATAATGAAAACTAATTTGACCCATGGGTTCATCATAGAACTTTGTTTAAACCCAGTGAAAACTCTTGGGAACTAGCGGGACATGGGTGTTGTGGCATGAGTAATAATGAAAACTAATTTGACCCATGGGTTCATTATAGAACGTTGTTTAAACCCAGTGAAAACTCTTGGGAACTAGCGGGACATGGTGGGCAGAGCTTCAATGGCATGGCTTCAATTTGACCCATTTGTTCATGCTAGTAATTTATTGAAATCCAGTAAAATCTCTTGGGAACTAACAGGACATGGTTGGCATAGCTTTGGTGATATTGGAAACTAATTTGACCCATGGGTTCATGCTAGTAAATTGTTGAAATCCAGTAAAAACTCTTGGGAACTAACAGGACATGGTTGGCATAGCTCTAGTGATATTGGAAACTAATTCGACCCATGGGTTCATCCTAGGAATTTGACCCATGGGTTCATGCTAGTAATTTGTTGAAATCCAGTAAAAACTCTTGGCAACTAACAGGACATGGTTGGCATAGCTTGGGTGATATGGTTGACCCATGGGTTCATGCTAGTAATTTGTTGAAATCCTGTAAAAACTCCTGGTAACTAACAGGACATGGTTGGCATAGCTTGGGTGATATGTTTGACCCATGGGTTCATGCTAGTAATTTGTTGAAATCCAGTAAAAACTCCTGGTAACTAACAGGACATGGTTGGCATAGCTTGGGTGATATGTTTGACCCATGGGTGCATGCTAGTAATTTGATGAAATCCAGTAAAAACTCTTGGTAACTAACAGGACATGGTTGGCATTGCTCTGGTGATATTGGAAACTAATTCGACCCATGGGTTCATCCTAGGAATTTGTGTAAACCCCGTGGAAAGTCTTGGGAACTAACGGGACTTGGTGGGCAGAGCTTCAATGGTACCGGAAACTTATTTGACCCATGGGTGCATCATAGAACTTTGTTTAAACGCAGTGAAAACTCTTGGGAACTAACAGGACATGGTTGGCATAGCTTGGGTGATGTTGGAAACTAATTGGACCCATGGGTTCATCCCAGGAATTTGTTTAAATCCAGTGAAAACTCTTGGGAACTAGCGGGACATGGTTGTTGTTGCATGAGTAATAATGAAAACTAATTTGACCCATGGGTTCATCATAGAACTCTGTTTAAACCCAGTGAGAACTCTTGGGAACTAGCGGGACATGGGTGTTGTTGCCTGAGTAATAATGAAAACTAATTTGACCCATGGGTTCATTATAGAACGTTGATTAAACCCAGTGAAAACTCTTGGGAACTAGCGGGACATGGGTGTTGTTGCATGAGTAATAATGAAAACTAATTTGACCCATGGGTTCATTATAGAACGTTGTTTAAACCCAGTGAAAACTCTTGGGAACTAGCGGGACATGGTGGGCACAGCTTCAATGGCATGGCTTCAATTTGACCCATGGGTTCATGCTAGTAATTTGATGAAATCCAGTAAAAACTCTTGGTAACTAACAGGACATGGTTGGCATAGCTCTGGTTATATTGGAAACTAATTCGACCCATGGGTTCATCCTAGGAATTTGTGTAATTCCCGTAAAAACTCTTGGGAACTAACGGGCCTTGGTGGGCAGAGGTTCAATGGTACAGGAAACTTATTTGACCCATGGGTTCATCATAGAACTTTGTTTAAACCCAGTGAAAACTCTTGGAAACTAACAAGACATGGTTGGCATAGCTTGGGTGATATTGGAAACTAATTGGACCCATGGGTTCATCATAGAACTTTGTTTAAACCCAGTAAAAACTCCTGGGAACTAGGGTTGGTGTAGCTTGACTGATACAGAAAACTAATTTGACCCATCGGTTCATCATAGAACGTTGTTTAAACCCAGTGAAAACTCTTGGGAACTAGCGGGACATGGTGGGCAGAGCTTCAATGGCATGGCTTCAATTTGACCCATGTGTTCATGCTAGTTAATATTTTGAAATCCAGTAAAATCTCTTGGGAACTAACAGGACATGGTTGGCATAGCCTTGGTGATATTGGAAACTAATTTGACCCATGGGTTCATGCTAGTAATTTGTTGAAATCCAGTAAAAACTCTTGGGAACTAACAGGACATGGTTGGCATAGCTCTAGTGATATTGGAAACTAATTCGACCCATGGGTTCATCCTAGGAATTTGACCCATGGGTTCATGCTATTAATTTGATGAAATCCAGTAAAAACTCTTGGTAACTAACGGGACATGGTTGGCATAGCTTGGGTGATATGGTTGACCCATGGGTTCATGCTAGTAATTTGTTGAAATCCAGTAGAAACTCCTGGTAACTAACAGGACATGGTTGGCATAGCTTGGGTGATATGTTTGACCCATGGGTTCATGCTTGTAATTTGTTGAAATCCAGTAAAAACTCTTGGCAACTAAAAGGACATGGTTGGCATAGCTTTGGTGATATTGGAAACTTATTCGACCCATGGGTTCATGCTAGCAATTTGCTTAAACCCCGTGAAAACTCTTGGGAACTAACGCAACTTGGTGGGCAGAGCGTCAATGGTACCGGGAACTTATTTGAACCATGGGTTCATGCTAGTAATTTGTTTAAACCCATGCTAGTAATTTGATGAAATCCAGTAAAAACTCTTGGTAACTAACAGGACATGGTTGGAATTGCTCTGGTGATATTGGAAACTATAATTCGACCCATGGGTTCATCCTAGGAATTTGTGTAAACCCCGTGGAAAGTCTTGGGAACTAACGGGACATGGTTGGCATATCTTGGGTGATATGGTTGACCCATGGGTTCATGCTAGTAATTTGTTGAAATCCAGTAAAAACTCCTGGGAACTAACAGGACATCGTTGGCATAGCTTGTATGATATGGTCGACCCATGGGTTCATGGTAGTAATTTGTTGAAATCCAGTAAAAACTCTTATGAACTAACAGGACATGGTTGGCATAGCTTGGGTGATATGATCGACCCATGGGTGCATGCTAGTAATTTTATGAAATCCAGTAAAAACTCTTGGTAACTAACAGGACATGGTTGGCATTGCTCTGGTGATATTGGAAACTAATTCGACCCATGGGTTCATCCTAGGAATTTGTGTAAACCCCGTGGAAAGTCTTGGGAAATAACGGGACTTGGTGGGCAGAGCTTCAATGGTACCGGAAACTTATTTGACCCATGGGTGCATCATAGAACTTTGTTTAAACGCAGTGAAAACTCTTGGGAACTAACAGGACATGGTTGGCATAGCTTGGGTGATATTGGAAACTAATTGGACCCATGGGTTCATCCCAGGAATTTGTTTAAACCCAGTGAAAACTCTTGGGAACTAGCGGGACATGGTTGTTGTTGCATGAGTAATAATGAAAACTAATTTGACCCATGGGTTCATCATAGAACTTTGTTTAAACCCAGTGAAAACTCTTGGGAACTAGCGGGACATGGTGGGCAGAGCTTCAATGGCATGGCGTCAATTTGATCCATGGGTTCATGCTAGTAATTTGTTGAACAAATTCCTAGGATGAACCCATGGGTCAATTAAGTTCCAGGTACCATTGAAGCTCTGCCCATCAAATCTCGTTACTTCCCAAGAGTTTGTAATGGGTTTAAACAAATTACTAGCATGAACCCATGGTTCAAATAAGTTCCCGGTACCATTGAACCTCTGCCCATCAAATCCCACGGGGTTTAAACAAATTGCTAGGATGAACCCATGGGTCGAATTAGTTTCTAATATTATTTCCAATATCACCAAAGCTATGCCAACCATGTCCTGGGTTTAAACAAATTCCTAGGATGAACCCATGGGTCAATTAAGTTCCAGGTACCATTGAAGCTCTGCCCATCAAATATCGTTACTTCCCAAGAGTTTGTAATGGGTTTAAACAAATTACTAGCATGAACCCATGGTTCAAATAAGTTCCCGGTACCATTGAAGCTCTGCCCACCAAGTTGCGTTAGTTCCCAAGAGTTTTCACGGGGTTTAAGCAAATTGCTAGCATGAACCCATGGGTCGAATAAGTTTCCAGTATCACCAAAGCTATGCCAACCATGTCCTGTTAGTTACCAAGAGTTTTTACTGGATCTCAACAAATTACTAGGATGAACCCATGGGTCAAATACGTTTGTTGAAATCCATTAAAAACTCCCAAGCTATGCCAACCATGTCCTGTTAGTTACCAAGAGTTTTTACTGGATTTCAACAAACTTATTTGACCCATGGGTTCATCCTAGTAATTTGTTGAAATCCAGTAAAAACTCTTGGTAACTAACAGGACATGGTTGGCATAGCTTTGGTGATATTGGAAACTTATTCGACCCATGGGTTCATGCTAGCAATTTGCTTAAACCCCGTGAAAACTCTTGGGAACTAACGCAACTTGGTGGGCAGAGGTTCAATGGTACCGGGAACTTATTTGAACCATGGGTTCATGCTAGTAATTTGTTTAAACCCATTACAAACTCTTGGGAACTAACGATATTTGATCGGCAGAGCTTCAATGGTACCTGGAACTTAATTGACCCATGGGTTCATCCTAGGAATTTGTTTAAACCCAGGACATGGTTGGCATAGCTTTGGTGATATTGGAAATAATATTAGAAACTAATTCGACCCATGGGTTCATCCTAGCAATTTGTTTAAACCCCGTGGGATTTGATGGGCAGAGGTTCAATGGTACCGGAAACTTATTTGAACCATGGGTTCATGCTAGTAATTTGTTTAAACCCATTACAAACTCTTGGGAAGTAACGAGATTTGATGGGCAGAGCTTCAATGGTACCTGGAACTTAATTGACCCATGGGTTCATCCTAGGAATTTGTTCAACAAATTACTAGCATGAACCCATGGGTCAAATTGAAGCCATGCCATTGAAGCTCTGCCCACCATGTCCCGCTAGTTCCCAAGAGTTTTCACTGGGTTTAAACAAAGTTCTATGATGAACCCATGGGTCAAATTAGTTTTCATTATTGCTCATGCAACAACAACCATGTCCCGCTAGTTCCCAAGAGTTTTCACTGGATTTAAACAAATTCCTGGGATGAACCCATGGGTCCAATTAGTTTCCAATATCACCCAAGCTATGCCAACCATGTCCTGTTAGTTCCCAAGAGATTTCACTGCGTTTAAACAAAGTTCTATGATGCACCCATGGGTCAAATAAGTTTCCGGTACCATTGAAGCTCTGCCCACCAAGTCCCGTTAGTTCCCAAGACTTTCCACGGGGTTTACACAAATTCCTAGGATGAACCCATGGGTCGAATTAGTTTCCAATATCACCAGAGCAATGTCAACCATGTCCTGTTAGTTACCAAGAGTTTTTACTGGATTTCATCAAATTACTAGCATGCACCCATGGGTCGATCATATCACCCAAGCTATGCCAACCATGTCCTGTTAGTTGCCAAGAGTTTTTACTGGATTTCAACAAATTACTAGCATGAACCCATGGGTCAAATTAGTTTCCAATATCACCAAAGCTATGCCAACCATGTCCTGTTAGTTCCCAAGAGATTTTACTGGATTTCAATAAATTACTAGCATGAACCCATGGGTCAAATTGAAGCCATGCCATTGAAGCTCTGCCCACCATGTCCCGCTAGTTCCCAAGCGTTTTCACTGGGTTTAAACAACGTTCTATAATGAACCCATGGGTCAAATTAGTTTTCATTATTACTCATGCCACAACACCCATGTCCCGCTAGTTCCCAAGAGTTTTCACTGGGTTTAAACAAAGTTCTATGATGAACGCATGGGTCAAATTAGTTTTCATTATTACTCATGCAACAACAACCATGTCCCGCTAGTTCCCAAGAGTTTTCACTGGATTTAAACAAATTCCTGGGATGAACCCATGGGTCCAATTAGTTTCCAATATCACCCAAGCTATGCCAACCATGTCCTGTTAGTTCCCAAGAGTTTTCACTGCGTTTAAACAAAGTTCTATGATGCACCCATGGGTCAAATAAGTTTCCGGTACCATTGAAGCTCTGCCCACCGAGTCCCGTTAGTTCCCAAGACTTTCCACGGGGTTTACACAAATTCCTAGGATGAACCCATGGGTCGAATTAGTTTCCAATATCACCAGAGCAATGCCAACCATGTCCTGTTAGTTACGAAGAGTTTTTACTGGATTTCATCAAATTACTAGCATGCACCCATGGGTCAAACATATCACCCAAGCTATGCCAACCATGTCCTGTTAGTTACCAGGAGTTTTTACTGGATTTCAACAAATTACTAGCATGAACCCATGGGTCAACCATATCACCCAAGCTATGCCAACCATGTCCTGTTAGTTACCAAGAGTTTTTACTGGATTTCATCAAATTACTAGCATGAACCCATGGGTCAAATTCCTAGGATGAACCCATGGGTCGAATTAGTTTCCAATATCACTAGAGCTATGCCAACCATGTCCTGTTAGTTCCCAAGAGTTTTTACTGGATTTCAACAAATTACTAGCATGAACCCATGGGTCAAATTAGTTTCCAATATCACCAAAGCTATGCCAACCATGTCCTGTTAGTTCCCAAGAGATTTTACTGGATTTCAATAAATTACTAGCATGAACCCATGGGTCAAATTGAAGCCATCCAATTGAAGCTCTGCCCACCATGTCCCGCTAGTTCCCAAGAGTTTTCACTGGGTTTAAACAACGTTCTATAATGAACCCATGGGTCAAATTAGTTTTCATTATTACTCATGCCACAACACCCATGTCCCGCTAGTTCCCAAGAGTTTTCACTGGGTTTAAACAAAGTTCTATGATGAACCCATGGGTCAAATTAGTTTTCATTATTACTCATGCAACAACAACCATGTCCCGCTAGTTCCCAAGAGTTTTCACTGGATTTAAACAAATTCCTGGGATGAACCCATGGGTCCAATTAGTTTCCAATATCACCCAAGCTATGCCAACCATGTCCTGTTAGTTCCCAAGAGTTTTCACTGCGTTTAAACAAAGTTCTATGATGCACCCATGGGTCAAATAAGTTTCCGGTACCATTGAAGCTCTGCCCACCAAGTCCCGTTAGTTCCCAAGACTTTCCACGGGGTTTACACAAATTCCTAGGATGAACCCATGGGTCGAATTAGTTTCCAATATCACCAAAGCAATGCCAACCATGTGCTGTTAGTTACCAAGAGTTTTTACTGGATTTCATCAAATTACTAGCATGCACCCATGGGTCGATCATATCACCCAAGCTATGCCAACCATGTCCTGTTAGTTGCCAAGAGTTTTTACTGGATTTCAACAAATTACTAGCATGAACCCATGGGTCAAACATATGACCCAAGCTATGCCAACCATGTCCTGTTAGTTACCAGGAGTTTTTACTGGATTTGAACAAATTACTAGCATGAACCCATGGGTCAACCATATCACCCAAGCTATGCCAACCATGTCCTGTTAGTTACCAAGACTTTTTGCTGGATTTCATCAAATTACTAGCATGAACCCATGGGTCAAATTCCTAGGATGAACCCATGGGTCGAATTAGTTTCCAATATCACTAGAGCTATGCCAACCATGTCCTGTTAGTTCCCAAGAGTTTTTACTGGATTTCAACAAATTACTAGCATGAACCCATGGGTCAAATTAGTTTCCAATATCACCAAAGCTATGCCAACCATGTCCTGTTAGTTCCCAAGAGATTTTACTGGATTTCAATAAATTACTAGCATGAACCCATGGGTCAAATTGAAGCCATGCCATTGAAGCTCTGCACACCATGTCCGGCTAGTTCCCAAGAGTTTTCACTGGGTTTAAACAACGTTCTATAATGAACCCATGGGTCAAATTAGTTTTCATTATTACTCATGCCACAACACCCATGTCCCGCTAGTTCCCAAGAGTTTTCACTGGGTTTAAACAAAGTTCTATGATGAACCCATGGGTCAAATTAGTTTTCATTATTACTCATGCAACAACAACCATGTCCCGCTAGTTCCCAAGAATTTTCACTGGGTTTAAACAACGTTCTATAATGAACCCATGGGTCAAATTAGTTTTCATTATTACTCATGCAACAACACCCATGTCCCGCTAGTTCCCAAGAGTTTTCACTGGGTTTAAACAAAGTTCTATGATGAACCCATGGGTCAAATTAGTTTTCATTATTACTAATGCAACAACAACCATGTCCCGCTAGTTCCCAAGAGTTTTCACTGGATTTAAACAAATTCCTGGGATGAACCCATGGGTCCAATTAGTTTCCAATATCACCCAAGCTATGCCAACCATGTCCTGTTAGTTCCCAAGAGTTTTCACTGCGTTTAAACAAAGTTCTATGATGCACCCATGGGTCAAATAAGTTTCCGGTACCATTGAAGCTCTGCCCACCAAGTCCCGTTAGTTCCCAAGACTTTCCACGGGGTTTACACAAATTCCTAGAATGAACCCATGGGTCGAATTAGTTTCCAATATCACCAGAGCAATGCCAACCACGTCCTGTTAGTTACCAAGAGTTTTTACTGGATTTCATCAAATTACTAGCATGCACCCATGGGTCGATCATATCACCCAAGCTATGCCAACCATGTCCTGTTAGTTGCCAAGAGTTTTTACTGGATTTCAACAAATTACTAGCATGAACCCATGGGTCAAATTAGTGTCCAATATCACCAAAGCTATGCCAACCATGTCCTGTTAGTTACCAAGAGTTTTTACTGGATTTCATCAAATTACTAGCATGCACCCATGGGTCGATCATATCACCCAAGCTATGCCAACCATGTCCTGTTAGTTGCCAAGAGTTTTTACTAGATTTCAACAAATTACTAGCATGAACCCATGGGTCAAACATATGACCCAAGCTATGCCAACCATGTCCTGTTAGTTACCAGGAGTTTTTACTGGATTTGAACAAATTACTAGCATGAACCCATTGGTCAACCATATCACCCAAGCTATGCCAACCATGTCCTGTTAGTTACCAAGACTTTTTGCTGGATTTCATCAAATTACTAGCATGAACCCATGGGTCAAATTCCTAGGATGAACCCATGGGTCGAATTAGTTTCCAATATCACTAGAGCTATGCCAACCATGTCCTGTTAGTTCCCAAGAGTTTTTACCTGATTTCAACAAATTACTAGCATGAACCCATGGGTCAAATTAGTTTCCAATATCACCAAAGCTATGCCAACCATGTCCTGTTAGTTCCCAAGAGATTTTACTGGATTTCAATAAATTACTAGCATGAACCCATGGGTCAAATTGAAGCCATGCCAATGAAGCTCTGCACACCATGTCTGGCTAGTTCCCAAGAGTTTTCACTGGGTTTAAACAACGTTCTATAATGAACCCATGGGTCAAATTAGTTTTCATTATTACTCATGCCACAACACCCATGTCCCGCTAGTTCCCAAGAGTTTTCACTGGGTTTAAACAAAGTTCTATGATGAACCCACGGGTCAAATTAGTTTTCATTATTACTCATGCAACAACAACCATGTCCCGCTAGTTCCCAAGAATTTTCACTGGGTTTAAACAACGTTCTATAATGAACCCATGGGTCAAATTAGTTTTCATTATTACTCATGCAACAACACCCATGTCCCACTAGTTCCCAAGAGTTTTCACTGGGTTTAAACAAAGTTCTATGATGAACCCATGGGTCAAATTAGTTTTCATTATTACTAATGCAACAACAACCATGTCCCGCTAGTTCCCAAGAGTTTTCACTGGATTTAAACAAATTCCTGGGATGAACCCATGGGTCCAATTAGTTTCCAATATCACCCAAGCTATGCCAACCATGTCCTGTTAGTTCCCAAGAGTTTTCACTGCGTTTAAACAAAGTTCTATGATGCACCCATGGGTCAAATAAGTTTCCGGTACCATTGAAGCTCTGCCCACCAAGTCCCGTTAGTTCCCAAGACTTTCCACGGGGTTTACACAAATTCCTAGAATGAACCCATGGGTCGAATTAGTTTCCAATATCACCAGAGCAATGCCAACCATGTCCTGTTAGTTACCAAGAGTTTTTACTGGATTTCATCAAATTACTAGCATGCACCCATGGGTCGATCATATCACCCAAGCTATGCCAACCATGTCCTGTTAGTTGCCAAGAGTTTTAACTGGATTTCAACAAATTACTAGCATGAACCCATGGGTCAAATTAGTTTCCAATATCACCAAAGCTATGCCAACCATGTCCTGTTAGTTCCCAAGAGATTTTACTGGATTTCAATAAATTACTAGCATGAACCCATGGGTCAAATTGAAGCCATGCCATTGAAGCTCTGCCCACCATGTCCCGCTAGTTCCCAAGAGTTTTCACTGGGTTTAAACAACGTTCTATAATGAACCCATGGGTCAAATTAGTTTTAATTATTACTCATGCCACAACACCCATGTCCCGCTAGTTCCCAAGAGTTTTCACTGGGTTTAAACAAAGTTCTATGATGAACCCATGGGTCAAATTAGTTTTCATTATTACTCATGCAACAACAACCATGTCCCGCTAGTTCCCAAGAGTTTTCACTGGATTTAAACAAATTCCTGGGATGAACCCATGGGTCCAATTAGTTTACAAAATCACCCAAGCTATGCCAACCATGTCCTGTTAGTTCCCAAGAGTTTTCACTGTGTTTAAACAAAGTTCTATGATGCACCCATGGGTCAAATAAGTTTCCGGTACCATTGAAGCTCTGCCCACCAAGTCCCGTTAGTTCCCAAGACTTTCCACGGGGTTTACACAAATTCCTAGGATGAACCCATGGGTCGAATTTGTTTCCAATATCACCAGAGCAATGCCAACCATGTCCTGTTAGTTACCAAGAGTTTTTACTGGATTTCATCAAATTACTAGCATGCACCCATGGCTCGATCATATCACCCAAGCTATGCCAACCATGTCCTGTTAGTTGCCAAGAGTTTTTACTGGATTTCAACAAATTACTAGCATGAACCTATGGGTCAAATTAGTTTCCAATATCACCAAAGCTATGCCAACCATGTCCTGTTAGTTCCCAAGAGATTTTACTGGATTTCAATAAATTACTAGCATGAACCCATGGGTCAAATTGAAGCCATGCCATTGAAGCTCTGCCCACCATGTCCCGCTAGTTCCCAAGAGTTTTCACTGGGTTTAAACAACGTTCTATAATGAACCCATGGGTCAAATTAGTTTTCATTATTACTCATGCCACAACACCCATGTCCCGCTAGTTCCCAAGAGTTTTCACTGGGTTTAAACAAAGTTCTATGATGAACCCATGGGTCAAATTAGTTTTCATTATTACTCATGCAACAACAACCATGTCCCGCTAGTTCCCAAGAGTTTTCACTGGATTTAAACAAATTCCTGGGATGAACCCATGGGTCCAATTAGTTTCCAATATCACCCAAGCTATGCCAACCATGTCCTGTTAGTTCCCAAGAGTTTTCACTGCGTTTAAACAAAGTTCTATGATGCACCCATGGGTCAAATAAGTTTCCGGTACCATTGAAGCTCTGCCCACCAAGTCCCGTTAGTTCCCAAGACTTTCCACGGGGTTTACACAAATTCCTAGGATGAACCCATGGGTCGAATTAGTTTCCAATATCACCAGAGCAATGCCAACCATGTCCTGTTAGTTACCAAGAGTTTTTACTGGATTTCATCAAATTACTAGCATGCACCCATGGGTCGATCATATCACCCAAGCTATGCCAACCATGTCCTGTTAGTTGCCAAGAGTTTTTACTGGATTTCAACAAATTACTAGCATGAACCCATGGGTCAAACATATCACCCAAGCTATGCCAACCATGTCCTGTTAGTTACCAGGAGTTTTTACTGGATTTGAACAAAAAAAGTACATTCTGGATTCTTAGATTAAATTACAGAAATACAAAAACATAAGAAAATATCGTTATCAACTCATTATTTAAGTTTTCACTATTCCAGGAAGAAACTCAGCATGAAGTAAGGAAAAACCTCAAAAAGTAATTAAGAATTAAATAGAAAGTGCTGGTGCCCAAACCAAACGTCCAATCACGAATGAGAAACCATAACTTACGCGGCAAACCGTAAAAATAACCCACAACGAAAACCACCATATTATTAAATATAAACAAAACAAAATTTTCGAGTCATTTTCGTATTTTAGTTCTTTAACAAAGGAGTGTCAGAACCTCTTCGCCGCTGCCTACAAAAACAAGGCATTCGTGCCGTCTTTAAGTCCGACAAGACACTTACTTCACATTTTTGGAAAACCTAATAGTGGATATTAGAGCACTGCGAAATACCCTGAGGAACCGGGGAGAGTCGGAGAGCGAACAAGGGGATGACACGGGAGAAAATGAAAATGCTGAAGATGAATGGGAAGATGGAGAGGAAAATCACTGAAAAGCTTTGTCAAAACCCCTTGGCTGTTAAACAGATTTCTGTCCTACCGAGGTTACCTCCACCGCAAACAAGAAGAAAATCACTGGAAAGCTACAGCAGTGCCGCTGGCCTCTTAATCAGATTTCTGCCTTCTTCAGGCGGTGCGAGCTGATCCTCTGGCCTAGAAAACTCCAGTTTCTTAATATTGCGAGACAAATGGTTACCACAATTACTTGGCTGCGTGGAATAAAGCAAAAACCTTTATTTTCATAGGATTTATGTCGCTGACACAAGAGGAAGTTTGGGCCGGAAAAAGAAAGAATGCCTTGAAAACGCTAACAGAAAAAGTGTTTCTACAGCTAGCCTGCAGTAGAACTTTGGGCTGTGCAAATCTAAGGCTTAGGTCAAACGTCGAACTTTTAAAACATGTGCCGAACGTAATCTCTGTCCTCCGCAGAGGCTCTTATTAGTAAACGACAGTGAAAGAGAAAACAGGAGCACAAGTAACGATGCACTCTTCCCAGCCTCCGCCCGTTTTTTCCCAAGCGTGCAGTCAAGGGACGACTGTAGGAGGCCTCTGTTTGGAACGTGAAAAGTTCAACGTTTGACCAAGATCTCTCACATACCAAAAACCACCTGCACTGACGCCTAATCGCAGCTGTCTCAAGTTCACTCATAAAGGCTGGTTTCCGTCTAATCACAGATGATCTTTAAATCGCTGGCTTTATTCTCTACGATCGCTAATTATTTTAGCGAACGAGACCGCCTTTTAAATTAAGCATGGTTGTCATGGTTCTTGTTCCTTGCGATGTCTCATATGAAGATCTGACGAAATTGTATGAAGTTTCTAAAATTAAAATTTCTGTTCCGCACTCTATTTTGCATTCTAATTTCCTCATTTTCTATTTGAAGTTCCGCAATGTTCTGTGTGCATCACTCTTATAGATCCGAAAACGTACAGTGGTGCAAGGTATAGCTGAGATCTTTTTTGTTAGCGAACACGAAAAGAGAAAGGCTTGTATCCAGGGTTTTACGTAATTTGGGATCCGTTATGCTAAACTTCGTCTTTGAGCGCTTTCCTCACGATAGTGATTCCCTCCTCCGTCTCCACCCCCTTACTCCTCAAAGGGTAACCCTGGGGAATTTCGAAAAATTTTGGTCAAATGTCCCACCATGAGGGATAAATTAAAGGACAAACGAAATAAATTCATGGTTCAACCAACCAACAAACAATTATTGGATGAGGTTTTTGCGATATCCAGAATAATCAAGGTCGAGGTAACTGTTATCAGCCGAAGACGGAGGCTGAGGCTGATAACACTTACCGAGACCTTGATTATTCCGGATATTGCAAAAACCGAATCTAATAATTGTTTTATTATACATTATTTTACAGGTAAACAAAATAACGGCAAACAATTTCAACATTTGTGCCCTTCTTGTCTTCCGGCTTCTGAACGCTTTTTTCCTTTAGGTATTCGTGGAACAGTTCCTTCGCAATTTTTGTCAGCCTTCTTTTGTTTTCCGAGTCTTTTTGTTTCAGCAATTTTTCAATTTCTTTCTCGGTTAAGGAAGCGAATCGACGAGCCATAGATTTACTTCGCTTTCAGATGCCTCCCACATTGCTCTTGCTCATTGCTCATTGTTCATTGGAAATCATTGGAAATCATTCACTAATCTGTTGGCAGATTAGTGAATAATCTGTAGGCTGCACTGATTCCCAGAATTAACTGCAGGCTCTTAGCCAATGAAACGACAGATAGTGACTACAATGTATAATAATCTCAGTTCTTCAACCAATCAGTCAATTAGGTAAACCAACAATCAATCAGTTATTCGACAATTATGCAATTCATAAAAAAATTGATTATTCAACCAACCATTTAGTAAATTTTGCAATCAATCAATCAATCAATCAATCAATCAATCAATCAATCAATCAATCAATCAATCAAGTGCATCGATTAATTTTTATTTCGCACAAGCTCATTGTTACCATGAAACATTGCTTGGCGTCTTTTAATCCACTTCTGTATAATACTCATTTACAACTTCCTGGTGTTTCTATTCTATTTTGCACCATTTCGTCTCTTTTGATATACTTATATTCCTAAGTTAAGAGTCTTAATGAGACGTACAATTTTGGTAAACAAGTGCGTGCTAGAGTTAGTCTTTATCCAACGTTCAGTGAACCTCGATGTCAGTGAACCTCGATGTCGTTCCAACTACCGTAGCGATTACTCCGAAAACTACTAGAGATAAGTCAAAAAAAACTTGATGTACCTTGAGCTGGTTATACTTGAGCTTTAAACGCAAAACAGTTGGAAAGATGTAACTGACAAACAAGCCCGCTGTACTTGCCAATAATGAAATAATTACCACAAAATGTGGTACCAAAATTGCTGCAATAGCTGTCAAAAAAACTAACGAGATTCGAACCACTGCATACATTACAAAGTTAGGAATTTTATCATTTTGGATGCGCGTTGTGAAACTGTCAGCAGATTCTATCACTGGATAAAGAGCAAGCACATAGGAAAATATACAGCTTAAAACAAAAAAGGAACTGACAGTGATGTGAACAGGACCGGGGGGGAAGATTGTTTAGTACAAGTTCATCAGTGTTGAAACCGAAGGATAGAAACCCAAAGAGAGAGAAAAATACCTTCATCAGCGCGCTCACCAGGTACGCGCACCCTAACGCTTTGCTGAATTGTGATTTATCACTCATACTTGCTTCCACAGATGGGAAAATTAAATAGGCAGCATAACTGTACAGGATGATGAACATGGAGTTTATCACGCCTGCTGTTTCCCAAAAGAGGATACTGTCCAGGTCCCACTCGAGCGCGTGCTGTGCTCCGTACCACACAACAGTAACCGCAGCCGTAATTAAAGCAAACACGCTGATCGTACTCAACCAGGCAATTTGTGACAGCGACTTGAGGAACGTCGTTGGTAGAACAACTGTTACAGTGATACATGTCCACTGAATTTCTTGGATGGGTACCGATGGAAGGGCGTGGTACATGATAGATCCACAGATGATAAGGTAAGAAACAGAGAGAAGAAACAATTCAAAAAACGCGATAACAGACACTATGTAACCGCCATATTTAAGTGAAAGTACGTCTCCCAAATCTTTGAACGTGAACCTAACGCGAACCTTTCTTCCCTGGGCGTCAACATCGTAGAAGCAATCGATTAAAACGTTCCCAGTGTACCATCGAGAAGCTGGGATTAGTAGAAAGAACACTACAGCAGCGATGCTCCCTTGTTTGATCGCGTAGGGGAGAGCAAGAAAGCCAACGCCTTCCTTAAAATTCACCATATTTGCCGCCGCTTTCCAAATTGATGTATCACCATATACATGTTCAGTCTGTCTTTTGGTTAAAGAGAAACAAAACTTCCAAAATGTAATTTCCTCGTTGAGATATAGAAAATTTTGTGGTTTGCGTGACTGTAATATTATTATTCAAAGGTGTTATAAGCTGTCAACGCTCACGGCCTCCCGCGTGCTTTGTTGCACGAGACAATAGCATTCGTATTGAACGCACCATAACTAAGATGTATTTTAGGATATGCGAGCGGATTGAATATTTTTTAGTACACTCTCACCAGTTTGACCTGAAAGGCCGGTTTTCAGTTTTGGGGAGTCTAACGATTCAGTCGTATTTACAATATTGTCAATGCAAGCCAATAATTTGAGTTGATTTTAGTCCCATCAGCGATGAAGTAAAATTTGACTTTCCTAGACAGCACTGGGACTAAAAAGAGTTATACAACTAATTAAAAAAAAATGATAAGAAGGTCAAGTAAAAAGAGTAAGCCAGGAACGACATCACCGAATGTTCATCGTTGTCATGGAAATATCGATTTTCACAACGAAATGTAAACCACGCTAAAGTTCAATCCATAACCAACAAGTATTGCAAATTTCACGTTAATCTGACAAGGAGAAGACTGTCTAAGAGCCGACTCTAAAAGTTAGGTATGGTCCCCCAAAAAACTATCTAAACACCTAGGAGTGTTTATTCACATGTATGGCATATACAGAAACAATTATTAATTCACCTCAGTTTCGATAAACAGTGGTAGATATTTAGCTGCTCACCGCTTCAAAATTGGTAAATTATATAATCCAACTAGCACTGGGAAATATCGATTGCTTTCCCAAGTGTGCTTAAGCTGAAAGAAAAAGTTTGCTCTCGGAAAACTATTTCCTTTTTGGAACAGACAATAACCCTGATAGCATACCATTCTCATTCATTACTTATGCTGCTCATTGTCTCGTGTGATTAAGTTATGGGAAAAGATTGTGGCCTTCGGTCGCTTGCACATCTTGCTGCTTAAGTCCTTGTGCCAAAAGGCCCCAATAACCAAGGAAGTTGAAACCCGACAAAACACCTTTCGCCAAAACTCAGAAACCCCTAAAACCCAAAATACCACTAACAGTACCCTAAGGGAAAGCTAAGGAGAGGCAATTCAACTCATTCTTCTCAGAAAAAACCTGGGCTAGCACAGAAAAAAGGGGAAGCCCCACTAACCGAGCCGGACCAGGAATCCGTCGTAAACAGATTATAGGGCGTAATTGAGATTACCCTTCTGATCGCGGCTAAGCCAGCGGAGGGGGCGAAGGGATGATCGATGGCGTGGTATTGCATAACTTTAGGGACTTTATACCGGGATTTTCAATATTAACCTGCTTTACTGCGCTTAGACAGATATATAGAATTTCGAGCAAGGACTAAATAAACGGAAAAACGTTGCCATGGAAAGTCCAGGCCCCAGTTGTTCAAAGGATGGATAGCGCTATCCACCGGATAAATCACTATCCAGTGGATAAGTGTTAGGGAAACCAATTGCGTTATCCACTGGATAGAGATTTATCCGGAGGATAGCGCTATCCAACTTTTGAACAACTGGGGCCAGGAGGAAAGCTATTTCGCGAGATCCAGAACGACGCAAATTAACTTAATTCCAGCCGACCTCGGAGTAGGAGCAAACGGTCCCTCACACATAACATAAAGTACTCTAGCGAATACCAAATCTCGCGATGAAATAAAACCGAAACATAAACTTGAAACTCACCTGAGAACTTTAACAATACTACAATACCCGCAATCACCCAATACAAAATACCTGGCGGGAAACGCCCATCATAAACGAAGGGAGATCGTATTGAATTGAGATCACAACAACAGGCGAAAACACGAGCAGAGTTTAGCAAAGGGTATAAAAATGAACCTTGGCTAAAGCCGAATTACAATGACAGCCACAGCCTATCTGAATTCAAAAGCAAAGCCAAGGTAACGGCCCTTCGCTAGACACAAGAGATAAACCGTGAACTAAAACCTCAGCTCATGCACTTTCCACTCGAAACAGACACTACATCAACTCCATAAACTTTCAAACTCTCGAGAGGCAAACGTACACGAAAATGGCCAACGCACGGCAACTATCAAACTTTTTTCAACACACAAACGTGATAAACCAAGGCTATTACTCTTACTTGATAGGCGAAAAAACATGTAGTAGAAGCCGACACATTTCGTCAGCCAAATTATGCTCGACTAACGAGTGAACGTTTAACTAGAGCCGACACACGTGACTGTAAATTTACGCTCGTCACACGAGCGATAGTTTTTAGCTAAAGCCGACACCCGGCGTCTGCCAATTTGCGTTCGACACACGAGCGCATTTTTCCACTAGAGCCGACACCTGGCGTTTGCCATTTAGTGCTCGACACACGAGTGCACGTTTAAGCCAGAGCTAACACACGGCTTCTGGCGATCTGTGCTCGACTAACGAGCAAACGTTTTAACTACAGCCGACACACGGCGTCTGCTAAATTGCGCTCGACACATGAGCGAACGTTTAAACGGAAGCCGACACACGGCGTCTGTCAATTTATGCTCAATGAATGAGCGAACGTTTTAGCTAAAGCAGACACACGGCGTCCAATTCACCAGAGCAAACGTTAAGCTGGAGCCGAACATCACGACTGCCAAATTGCGCTCCATACATGAGGCCCTTTTAGGGGATGCTACGAATGTCGCTAGTCTGAATTTCAAAACCCTTCGTTTCACGTATTGAGGAGGAAGCCATGTCCCTGTCGGTATTTTATTATTGAATTTGCGCTTGTCTTCGTCGCTGTCGCACTTTCAATCCATCT
The DNA here is from genome assembly GCA_964030785.1 of Siderastrea siderea. Classification (NCBI taxonomy): domain Eukaryota; kingdom Metazoa; phylum Cnidaria; class Anthozoa; order Scleractinia; family Rhizangiidae; genus Siderastrea; species Siderastrea siderea. Next base: position 18,758,460 of record OZ034975.1, read on the forward strand.
TTGTGTCGTTTGTCGCCATTTCATCTGTCTTATGTCGCTGTTTCAAGGCCATGTCACCTGTCAAAATTTACCCTAACAGGGCCTCATACATGGGCGAATGTAAGCCAAAGCCGACACATGGCATGCCGATTCGTACCAAGAGTATGAGCGGACTTAAAAAACTAAAGCCAAGATACGTCGCCTATCGGAGCCTGTAATAATAAACAACAGATAAAACTAGCGCGAATAAGCGAGCAAAAGAGAAAAACACGAAACGCTTAAAAAAAAACCATTTAACTGTTCAAGCGGAGGTGCTGCCACCGCCTAAGCAGGCTGTGGAGCTGGCGGGGCTGGATCATCCACGGCTTGCAAGGCCTCTAAATCTGCCGCCGCAGGCTCTCTTGGTACCGCCATTTTAAACAAAAAATACAGAAGACTTTGTGAACCTTGAGAGAGAAAAAACCTCGACAAAAGTAAAGCACATGGCTGGGCTTCGGCGACGTAACGCAAAAAACACAAGAAAATCCCTCCTGACTTACCGGCGTGGGTATCTCTTTCGAAATGCCCCGAATCTGGGCAAAAAGGATAACTTAAGCAAGGAGACAGCCCTCAGTGGGGATTCAGCGCGTGATAAAGCAACCACCTTCCAACAACAGAGTTAGGTAATCCAAGCACTCCGGAATTCTGCGGCATAAATATGAATGAGAATAGTGAAAGACAACAATGCGTGCATACTTTCGCCCCAGATAAGGGCGACCCTAAAACGCCGAATGGCGGAATGACGGAACGGCGGAAAATCACCCTAAATCCTAAAACGCGGAACGGCGGAAAATCACCCTAAATCCTAAAACGCGGAACGGCGGAAAATCACCCCATATCCTAAAACGCGGAACGGCTAAAACGCGGAAAACAAAAATAGATGGCACTGATTCACGTGATTCGTTGTGAAGAAAAAACAGTCATGCTTAGCCAAATGGCGCTAATGTTCAACTGCAAGGTGTCTCGCGACCCCTCACCTGTACAGCGCGAATTGTAACTAGCTTCATATTCCCACACCTCACCGCCGCCTTCAGCAGTTTACTACCGTAAAACACAACAGAAGACATCTGCGGATCTTGCACTTCTCTTCGTGATTCTCTTTTAATTTTCAAAGTCACAGAGTCAAAAATAAAATAATGAAAACGATAATTTGGACTGTTTTTTCCTGTTTTTTCTGTAGTCACTCAATCGTTTATCAGTCGATTCATTAATCAAGATATGTTATTCTTATACTAAAATGCTAAATACTTATACTAAAATCAGAAATATATTTTGATATTTTTATACAGTTCCATTAGCCGTGACTAACTTCGTCTACTTAAACAAAGTCCAAAGTGGCACTAACTTTAACAGGAATTACTATTACATGTAACAGCAACTGTCCATATATGCAGGGCTTTGTGTTTCGTAACCTAAGCCTAAAAAAGCAATGGATTAATTTTGGAAATTCAATTAATATGAAAGGAAAAAATCCAGTGATTGAATCGAACGATGGGCTAAAAAGTAACAAAACTATACTTTTACTATTTAGTTTGGAAAAAATGAATAAAAATCTAACAGGATTGCCTTTGTTATCGACATTCCCTATACCGATATGCTAATAGAACTGAGAATACTATAAGGGGTGCTGAGTGGTACTGTAAGAACGGGTATCAAAAAATTGTCACACGATATCCAAATCTCGAAAGTGTTTTTAATGGGTCGCTAGGTCTCGTTTTAGTGTGTTTCTTTCCGTTTCGTTGGAGTTGAAAACGTTTTGCCCGACATCGGATGAGTCATGGAATTTACCATTCGCCACCCTAGAGTGGTATACTACAAGACTAAGAGAGTCGATTTGGCACCAAAAGCCAGTTTTCTTCGTTTTAAAAATAATACTGTCACAAGACGGTTTACTAAAAATGATAAAAATGATTAAAATTGATAAGAACTAAAGGAAATTGCTTTCTGCAAATAAACTAAAGTGATCCCCTCTTTAGCAATTTAAACTAAAGCGAACCCCCCTTTTAAAGCAAATAAATCAAAATGTATTTACCCAAATATTAAGATGACGAAGATAACCTAGGAAAATAACAATATCATGCACGAGATATAGTATTATAGAATGCGTTATGTTCTATTTCTTGAGGGTGGGTCTTCACAGGACCGTGGTTATGTGTATGTATGTGTGAGTCCAGCATTGCGATCTCGTCACCAGACATCAGTTCTCAAATTTGTGCCTTTGCTTTGTTGCGTGGCAAAAAAATGCGCTTTTCGGCAGCTAAAAGCAACTAATGGCAAGAAACATTTTGTATCATCCACAATGTGTAAATTAAAGTGACCACTCAAATTTAACGTGATTTATGACAAAAAGGAATTAAAAGCTACTCAGATCGATCCGAAAACAAAGCCATTTATTCGAGATAAAAAGGTATTTACCTTACCGGAAAGTGACTGGCTAGCTGTCAATTCTGTTGCGTCGTTGACAGTGCGATCAAATTGTATTTCGTGTCTTGTATCACTGTATCACTCGGTGTAAAAGTAATGGCATAATTATGACCGCGGAATGCAATTTATAAGTTATATACTCTGCTTTACTAGGGGGTCGTTATTTAGTTTATTTTTAGGGGGTCAAAAACTGTCAACTTTTCAGACAACATAATGAAAATAATGGCAGTACATAAAAACCGTGAATTTTTGTTTATCAATATCTTTACATCACGCCATTGCCGTCTATATCCTTTGGGTCTAACCCAATTTTCCATCTATCTGTCGATGATGAGCACTGAATGGGTCGCTACTATCGGGGGCATCGTTGCTTTCGTTACTTTCAGGAATTTATTAGCTTCCTCCAACTTTTAACGTTCCACGTTTTAAGATTTATAGTGATTTTCCGCCGTTCGGCGTTTTAGGATTTAGGGTGATTTTCCGCCGTTCCGCGTTTTAGGATATGGGGTGATTTTCCGCCGTTCCGCGTTTTAGCATTTCGGGTGATTTTCCGCCGTTCCGCGTTTTAGGATTTAGGATGATTTTCCGCCGTTCCGTCATTCCGCCATTCCGCCATTCCGCGTTTTAGGGTCGCCCCCAGATAAAGGTTAAAGTTTATCAATTCGCCTCATCTTCGATGAATAATTGTTAATCATTTTCCAATCCATTAAGTGTCAAGCTGGATAGTGATAGATTTGCAACCTATATCGAGCAATCCAATTAGTGGGCAGTTCAGAGGGTTGTCAATCAGTTTACCGCATTATGTTAAAACGACAATTCTTTAATGAAAAAGTGCTTTCATATTTACAGCTGTCAATTGAACTTTTCATCATAACTTCGAAATAAACTTTTAACGTGAATCTATAAGATAATAATGTTTTACATTTTAGATCTAACACAAATCATTAAGCAAACTTGCTAATACCGTGTGCGCAACAAAATTTTAGTTTATAATTTTTCTTTGGTAGACAGAAGCAGTCACTTTTTATGCTGAACTGATATTATATTGACATTTAAAACTGACTTACTATATATTAGTTTCGAAAATTTCATTCACTACTACAGCGGGTTTTTTTTTTCCTTTTTTTTTTTGTTCTTTTACCTTTTTCATAGAAAGAACTGCATACTGGTTTATTAGTATTTAAGCTGTTTAATAATTTTTTAGCTTATTTTTTGATGCTATCGTTTCAATAATTGTTAGAAACTGGATCCTGAGGTCTTTATAGTTTGACCGGAGTCACTAGGGCAATCCATTTGTATGCAAAATTCTAAGTGCTCGCGCTAAGATGCAAACATACTTATAAAGCATACACGAACACTGGAAAAAAAAAAATAAATAAGCAAAAATACCTTAAGACGTCGAGCAGAAAAAAATCAGAATTCGTCATGATTATACCAAGTTCCTAACAGTTTAGAGAGACGTTTTGGGAAATTCATTCTAAAGTCATCAATTCGGGTCATCAATTCGGGTAACCAAGTGAATGCAATTAACTCAAAGGGGTATCATTCAAGGATGAAAAAACGAAATTTGGTCAACATATCTTTAATCCACAAAAAGTTAAAGCATTTTCTCATATAGCACTTAGCATGGTATTTTTTGCCAATACAAATGAGATGCGAAATAATTTTCTCCTCAGTCTCTTTCCACTGAATAAATTCCTACATACTGAAAATAAATAACACGACAAACTAGGGTCTCTGATTAATATTTCCAGTGAATTTTCGAAGCAGAGGACGAAAAAATCAAGGTATGTTGCCAAGGTCAGTTATGGTCTGACTTCTTAGAATATTGAGCAACGAAAATCCCTCTTCCGTTTTTCTTTTCTTCTTCTGAATACGCCGTCAAATGATATAGCGAATTTTTACTGTTAGCTGTTAAATGGCCTAAAATTTTAGTGTTAGCTGTTATGCCGACCCCCCCCCCCCACCCTCATCTAGGCCCTCTCCCATGCTGTGCTTGTCATAGCCTGCGTAGCAAGCATTCAGCGCAAAACAAGAAAGCCAATTGGGCATTTTAACCGGCCATTCTGACCCTCCCCACCCCCAGGTTTCACAAATGTTAGCGCGATCCTCTATTTATACGAACCGGCGTGACGAAAAGTGTGATTGTGTGACACAATATTTTGACTATAGCGTTACTGGATGACGTAATGTTTAAACTCTGATGACTCAGCTTATCTTTCTTATCGCCTTTATTTGTGCTGAAAAACGTAAATTCACTCAAACGTTGAATGCCGATATAAATTCGTCCACAACTGAGAATGCTCACACAGGGACGACGAAGTATTTACTGTTGTGCCTAGACCTTAAATAAACATAGCAGTAGAATCAAAATATAACGCTTGATAAACACGAGCTCGAGCAGATCGTCAGAGTATGGGGCACGTCAAGGCATGTCTCATGACGTGATGTTTAAATCCGGTTTGCTAACCCGGGAATCCCCTTGCAAAAGTAAACAAGCGAGCGGGGACGAAAGTCGCCCACGTCTTTGAAAGCTAACGCGCCCGTCGAGCCGCAATCGATTTCGCGCTCACTCGCTTGCTTTTCTTTTCCTTCACTATCTCTGAACGGAAAGAGAGACTGCTCGTAGCCTTTAGCGAACACCACACGCAAACCACACAAATCTGTCGATAATATTCAGATATTTTCGTTCTTTCAATGCAAAAAGACTCGTAACACCTACCTTATTAATTGATCTCCTTAGTAATGACGATTCCTTCGTATCAACTTCTCGCCTCAAATAAACACTCATCTCTCTCCGTTCACAAGAACTATCATGTACTGATGGTGCAATCCACTAATATTGCATCATCACACTAGTACAATTCCTTCTCTTCCTAGCCCACGCCGGCAAAACGCAACTGTCCTTTTTGTCCGCTGCGAAATACAAGTTAGCCAATCAGAAACCTTACAATCCACTTCGCAAACCACCCCCCCCCCCCCGATAAAACGCCAATGGAAACCGCCTCTCACGCAGCGCAATATTACACCGCTCCTATACAAAACGCAACTTTCAAAGCAAATCACATTCACAGAAGCGTGATATGCTCCTGTCATTCACAAATCCTTCAGACTCCCACATTTTTACATCCCTCAAAATGTCAATCCCAATAAAAAAAACTCCTGCTCTAAAAAAATTTTCACCATAACCACTAACTAGATCAGACAACACAGCCAATTTCGCATTCAATCCTATTAGCTGCTTTACTCAATTGCGCATGCGTTATACAAGACAAATACAAAATACCCCAAACTTAACAACCCTTCGCCGTTCATATCTTAAATACTGTAAATTAAAAGACAAGAACACACGAAGGTAACATTCAGCAGACTAATATGTGCATGCGTCTTATATAAGACAGTACCGCCTTTGAGTACCCGTACCACAAGTTTTACAGCACTTTGTTCGTATGTTAAGCCAACTGACCATCACCACAAAACCGTGCCCATTTTATAAACCTGCGGTCGCTATAGTGACGGCCGGTTAAAAAGCCCAAAGAACAGGATTCTCGTAGTTTTAGCAGGGCGAAAAATGGGGCGAGAGCAAAAAATGAGAGAGGGGGTGAGGAAGAGATGAAACGCTTGCAGACAGACCCCAGGATTTTGAAAAGATCGTTCGCCAGCGATTGGACAATTTATGACAGCATCAAATCGCTCAGGCATAGCGGACAACGTGGGCGGTTTTCAAACTCCTGGGTCTGTCTGCAAACGTTTCCTTCCTTCCTCTCTCCTCCCCCCTCTCTCATTTTTTGCTCTCGCCCCATTTTTCGCGCGGCTAAAACTTCGAAAAATCCCGTTCTTCAAACTTTTTTTGCTCTGAGACCCCACGGAAACGCTTGCTACGCAGGCTATGTTTGTCACCGTTTACTTCTCGCAGCCACTTTTTATACAGTGGATTCTGTAGCCATAACTAAATGAAGACACACTTGCACATCGTTGTAAACCTTTTACTTGTGAAACCATGCGACACTCATGCAAACAAGAAAGCACATGCCTTTTCTCGCTCGCCCAAGAAAGAGTGAATAGTGTTACATGATAAAAATCGTCAGCGATGAAAAATATTTACAGCGCATTTATTTTAAGTTGAAATGGTTGAGGGAGTTTTATTTGGTGTTGGGAAACCTTACAGTTAATGTCTTATTGACGGTGAATATTCTATATTAGGGGACAAAATATTTAAAAAGTTTAACGGTTCGTCCTCTAATATTGTGCATTTAACTTAGTACTGATCTTAACACTGACCAAACGCTGTTTCTCCTGGTGTAAATCTGGTGCAAGCAGGTGTTCTGTTTTAAGTTGTCGCTCGGAAATGAACCTTTAAGTAAAGTATTTTTGGCATTTGTTTTTTTTTTCTAGATAATTTACATTAAAACCATATTGTATTTTGCTGGTTTGACCTCTAGTTTAACTTTCACTGGTATTAGCCTGGTGTATTGGTGTTGGGTTATTGCGAACCATGGAGAAATGGTTCTTTCAATTTCTCAGTTGTTTTTGTTTCTTTTTCGCGTTAACTTCCATCACAATAATTGTTCTTATTCCTTATTGAGAGCTGAGGACAGCTCTGTCTGAGGAGGGAGAATTTGTTAAATGACAAAAATCGTCAGCGATGAAAAATATTTACAACGCATTTATTTTAAGTTGAGATGGTTAAGGGAGTTTTATTTGGTGTTGGGAAACCATACAGTTAATGTCTTGTTGGTGGTGAATATTCTATATTAGGGGATAAAATATTTTAAAAAGTTTAACGGTTCGTCCTCTAATATTGTGCTTTAACTTAGTACTGATCTTAACACTGACCAAACAACGCTGTTTTCTGCTGGTGTAAATTTGGTGCAAGCAGGTGTTCTGTTTTAAGTTGTCGCTCGGAAACGAACCTTTAAGTAAAGTATTTTTAGTATTTGTTTCTTTTCTAGATTATTTACATTAAAACCATATTGTATTTTGCTAGTTTAACTTTCTCTGGAATTAGCCTGGAAATAGTTTTCGTCTTGTTTCTTTTTGTCGTTTTTGGTAAAATTGAACCGTGTTTCTCAACGAGTTGTTAGAACAAATACGTACTGTGCAAAAGTCTATGCAGCGTCTTCTGTCCTCACACGGTTATACTTCCTTAATCGAGTGTGATCAAGAGAAAATAAGGGGACAGAGAGGGACACCGCCAGACCAGGCTTTGGGATATGTCAAGTTCGGAAAAGTTATTTTTAGACGGCCATTTGCAACGGAAGTCTGAATTCAGGACGTCCACATAAAGGCAACCTCGATCTGTTGTTTGAAGTACCATTCAAAATTTTGCTTGTAATGGCGGACCAAGTGGTCTTACGTTTTGTCGATGAAAACGACTTCGAAAAACAAGGGAAATGGTATTGATGCGGACGTTTCGGGAAACAGGCTTCCGTTCAAAAGCCAGTCTATAAATAACTTTTGTGGAATTGACATATCCCAGCCAACGCCCTCAGAATCCCTCTCTGTCCCCTTATTTTCTCTTGGTGTGATTGGTATATCAGACGATACTACCAATATTCTACAGGATTACCATCAACTATGTCTTGTCCTTACTCCTATCAAAAATCGCTTCTCGAATGCAAAGCGTGGGCCGTAAAAACCTGTCAAGGTATTAGTCCATACGAACGCCAGTGGTTACAAAATACTCATCGCCATTCGAGGCGAGAAAGAAGCTTACTGTGGGCATGTTCAACCGGGGTACTAGGGTGTTAGCCTGACGCTTAGTTTCACACTTTCATTTTGTAGCCCATTCTATGAAGCCTATTTACACAGACATGACAATCAATTCACAACATCATCGTGCGATCACTGTGGCGGCTGTTCTTTCAGCATATATATTTTGCCTTCCTTTTGTTTATTCACCTGGTGAAGTAATTTTCTTTTGGATTTTCTTGAACGAACTCCTGAGGCAGCATTTGCACCTGAATTATTCCTATCACTCATTCGCTTGTGTGATTATCTATAAATTCCTCATCATGTTATTTTCGATTTAATTCAAATGTGTATTCCTCGGCACCTGCGCCATCGCTCGCGTTTTACGACGGATTTAGTAAAACACACTTAGTCATACCATGTATGCCGCCTTAGGACAAGAGTTCGCTGATTATTTTCACACAACATCATAATTCCAAGTATTTAGTAATACACATTTTCTTTCCCTCATTTATGTACTACTACAATAAAGCTATCACTCTTGTTATGTTAATGCACAAACCACTTAACATTTTGATGAGGCGGCGAACCTTTCCTGCTCGTGGCCTAGTTAGTGTGGCTTACACTTGCTGCGGTGAAGTTATACTGCTCGTAACTACAAGTCATACTAACCCTTAGCATTCTGTTTTCCTTGTGTCATCAGATCAATTTTACTATACCAAAAGCACGGAGGAAACACCGCCCGGAACGCGCTAAGCAACGCTTATTAGACTTTTTGCAAACTGAAATGTTGTACGAAGTACATACACGAAGATTGTTTGTTAGCGTGTCTCCGCTTCTCAAACCAGGCGGTAACCACTGTAACCACTGTAACCACTGGAGGGCTGAATTACAGCCCTACCACATCTCCGATAACAATATTCCTTTGGGACCAAACCCATTTTGTTTCCAATGGTTTTTCCTACCCACCACCACCTCCACCACCGCCAAATTGGGATGAGCTGTTTGAATACTTCGGTATTCCCCTCGATGATGACGATCCGTTTCCTCGATATGTTCTCCCCCCCCCCCCCCCCCGCCGCCTGATTGGCGATAATTTAGGCTCAGTAGGTAATAATCATTACTTTTTTCTTTACTTATGATTAGTTCCTATGTTCGTTATTATTGTCTCTAACTTAATATATGGGTAACCTAATTTTTACTAGTAAGTCCACAATGTCAGTACATACCACAAGGATTAGCCTGAGAAAACCGCCGACGTTTCGCGGGGTCGCCACTTGAGCCCTCGCAAACGATGTCTGGGTAACAAGCGCAGAAATTCCATACTGATGACGTGTACTAGCCAGATCTTGGTATTGCTTCTGATTGATTGAAAGAAAATTCCCTCGCGGCACAACCAGTCAGAAGCGCTACCAAGATCTGGGTAGTGCACGTCATCAGTACGGAATTTCTGCGCTCGTTACTCAGACGTCGTGTTGCGAGGGCTCAAGTGGCGACCTCGTTCCTAAATTACGCTACTACCAAATCCGACAAAATTCACACACGCACAGATAAAAAACAAACAAACAATGGTGTATTGATGTTGGGTTATTGCGAACCATAGTGAAATGGCCCTTTCAATTTCTCAGTTGGTTTTGTTTTGTTTTTTTTTCGCGTTAACTTCCATCGCAATAATTGTTCTTATTCTTATTGAGAGCTGAGGACAGCTCTGTCTAAGGAGGGAGAATTTGTTCAACGATAAAAGTCGTCAGCGATGAAAAATATTTACAGCGCATTTATTTTAAGTTGAAATGGTTAAGGGAGTTTTATTTGGTGTTGGGAACCCATACAGTTAATGTCTTATTGATGGTGAATATTCTATACTAGGGGATAAAATATTTAAAAAGTTTAACGGTTCGTCCTCTAATATTGTGCATTTAACTTAGTACTGATCTTAACACTGACCAAACGCTGTTTTCTCTTAGTGGAAATTTGGTGCAAGCAGGTGTTCTGTTTTAAGTTGTTGCTTGGAAACGAACCTTTAAGTAAAATATTTTTGGTAATTGTTTTTTCTAGATTATTTACGTTAAAAACATATTGTATTTTGCTGGTTCGACCTCTAGTTTAACTTTCTCAGGTATAGCAGCGCTAAAGTCGTGCTATCGAAGATGGACATCATGTTTGGAAGCCTTCATTCCACATCCTGTTTAGTCCTCAATCATCTGATTATCTTAGGAAAATATTTTTTTACGTCAATGCTTTAAGTAGTCGGTAGTAGATACCATTTTTCTGACCTTTTCTCTCTCTTATAAGCGATAAGCTTGGCCTAGAGAAATACATCGCTGCGACATCAAATCAAGAAGATAAGCTTTTGAAAAAGTGGAATTCGTTTCCTTTCTTTTAGTACGCCTCCTCCTTGTAAATGCTTGTGCCGCGTTTAATGTAGTATAATAAATGTAAGTTAGTTGTTCTCAGCTGTCAAGGGTAAATTAGTTTATTTGTAACGTGTTGAGTATACAATAAGTGCGAATTGTAAATGTAACCTGTTGTTAGGAATGAAAATAAATGTGGATCAATTAAAAAAAAAGATGTTCTGTTTTAAGTTGTCGCTCGGAAACGAGCCTTTGAGTAAAGTATGCTTGGTAATTGTTTTTTCTAGATTATTTACATTAAAACTATATTGTATTTTGCTGGTTTGACCTCTAGTTCAACTTTCTCTGGTATTAGCCTGGATATAGTTTTCTTCTTGTTTCCTTTTGTCGTTTTTATGTTAAAATTGCACCGTGTTTCTCACCAAATTTATTCAGCCGATTTCTACTTTAAATCAATTATTTGCTCGCAAATAAAATAGTTATGTCGTTTGCTCGTTGCTACCATAATGACCGTTATTACTCTGTTACGCAATGTTAAATAAGGGGGGCAATTATTGCACCCCCCCTTCTGCACTGTGTAAAGGAGGCGAACATCTGGCAATCAGTTATATTGTTCTTTGTCTGGAGACAAGCAGCATCAAGTTTTCAAGTGTCTTTCTTCCCTGTTTCCTCGTTGGTTTTTTTTGTAGGATTTTATCCGCTTCTAGGGGTCATTACCCTGTTTATTCCACTCTTTTGATAACTCCAAATAGTGGTCCGGGGCTCATTCTTAGGCACAAGTTTTCTCCCCGTCTAGCTGCTTGAGAGCTTGCGGCACACCCACTTTACCTCCCTTCAGATTTCAATGGGCCAACAACCTACAAAGTGCTTATCCTAGGCCATTCCTTCGTCAAGCGACTTAAGAGCCATTTTCTGAGAATATAGAGAATCGAAAGACACTCACGAAAAATCGATTTTTTTTTTATTTTGCCAAAACATCCCTTTGGGTAAGCTAACTCAAGAAAAAATAATCCAAAATTCTAACGAGTTATTTAACGGACGAAAATTTAAAAAGTTCGAAAAATGCACAAAATGGCGGTTTTAGGGTCTCCAAACGGGTCAAATTCTCACTCAACTTTAGAAAGCCCGTGAGAGCGTAAAAAAGACTCTTTTAAACGTAACAAACCAAGAACATTAATGAACCTTTTTACTTAAAAACTATGTAATGAATTTGCCCATGCTTGGTTTCGAACATTTTCAAGCGGCTTTCTTATCGAGCCGCTCTTAACCTCGTTTATCACAAGGTAAAATGAAGGTCAACTTCGACCGCTTAAAACGGCAGCTGGTATGTATCGTTCAAAGATTAAGACTTCACAGAAAGAAAGTTCTGTCATTGTACTTTTAACCAGGAAAGATACAGCTTTGGGAATTAAATACTTCTCCGTCAGTAAATTGTTACTGTTTAGTGATCTGAGAATTATATGCAAGTTACAGATTTAATTCCTGGAATACTGCTAACAATTACAAAGGTCGTTAAAGATAGGCTTACCATTAGTTACACACACACGCCCAATGTTTTTCCTGATCAGCCTTGGTCGGTATTTTGGTTTTTGTCGACTAATTTTCTCAATTTCAATTTTTTTCTCGGCATACAATTTGCTGTAATCACATCCGCAGCACCGTTATGCTAGATTTACAAATTGATTGTGGACTCGATAAACTGAATGCAGCTTACATTTTTGCCCCCTCATATTAATGCTAGGATTGACTGTGACTCAAACTTCTAGCAAACGCAACGCTGTATCTAAGCTGGAAAAGCAATCCAGTTTGCAAGGGAGATAGGCAAGCCACTTACCCAGGTTACACGGTTTTTTATTTATTTATTTTTATTTCATGATTGTTGGTAGACCATTCTACTTTGGGTGGATTAATTTGCAGCATACGCGTATACTCCTCGCATTCTTAAGGTTACTCCGGACCTTCGCGGGTGTCCTCGGGGAAAAAATTCGTATGCGCGCCGTTTTAAAGGAAAACACGGCAAACTATACATCGTTGGAAAGCTTAATAAATGTAGATTTCGAAAAAAACTATAAATTGCCAGTTTCTTCAATTTCGCGAAAGAAAATCGCAAAAAACCATGAAAATGACCGTGTGTCATTCAATTGAATTAACTGTCGCGACTGAACATTGACATTTCATATTTTCATTGTTTTTTACGCATTGCATGCCTATCAATTGTCACGTGATAAGCAGTTTAGTAGCCACCTCGTGGTTGTCGCCATGTTGTGAAACTTGTGAAATAAATGGATGGTTTACGGCAATTTACAGTCCTCGTTTTGGTTGTGTTGGATGTTTGAAGCGACAGTTTTTCTGGTCCTTCGACGACGGATGTTAACCAGTGGAGAAAATCGTGGTATTGGTGAACATTTTGTGGAAATGGAAAGAAACTTGATCGAATTTGGCGATCACGTGGATCAACCATCGCACAGCATGGATGTGGAAAACGTGCAGTCGACGGAGGTGAGTCAACCGGTGAACTTAACATTGAAAAATAAGAGGTCTACAGTTAAAAGAAAGATTACCATTCATTTGAAAAGTTTGGCAGCTTTGATAGAACAGTGTGGTAGTAAAACTCGCATCAATCGAATTATGGCTGGCTTGAGGTCATGTTTACAACAAGCTGAGGAGTTAAACGTTCAATATTTGTCGTTTGTACCCGAGATTGAACACGATAAAGTACTTGAATGGTATGATTTTGAGTTTGCTCGAGTTAACGAGGCATTAGATGAAGCAGTGGTCCATTTAGAGGAGCGTGCGAGCGAAAAAGCGTCAGTAGTGAGTTCGAATGTTAGTCGTAAATCCAAGGCTTCGCACAAGAGTGGAAAGGATCCAATTTCAGTTCAGCTAAAGCAAAAGCAGCAGCGGCTCAGGCATACGTTAGAAAGCAAAAGGAAATTGCAAAGGAAAAATTGCGAGAGATTGAAAGTCAAGCAGAGCTGCAAAGGAAATTGTTGAAATCTAAGGAAGAAGCAGAGAGAGTGCGATTGGAAGCAGAACTTGAACTAGAGAAACAACGTTCGATCTCTGAAGAAGCGCAAAAAACAAGGGAACTGGAACTGGAAGTAATTCGTTTGGAAGTCGAAGCTAAAGCTTTGGGAAAAGAAGCTCATGATCCTGATAACTTACAAGAAAGGCTTAAAGATTTTGAAGATGAAGAGACTATTCCAGCTAGTCACGATCAGGAAAATGATAAAGCGATCAAGCCTGATGAGGTACCTGAAAATCCCATGACATCAGATGTTGCTTACATGTCAACTTCAACTCCTAAGCCAGGAACCAAGCATCAGCAGTTGAAAGTAAAGTTTGAAGACAAAGAAGAAGCCTCTAATAAAGGATTGCATGTTGAAACGCCTGCAAACACAATTATTTTACGATCATCCCTGGATTCGTTGCCAAAATTGAAGCTTGATTCATTCGATGGGGATCCAATTCGTTGGAGTGATTGGATTTCGATGTTCCATTCTATTATTGATGATGCAGATATTTCCTACAATGCAAAGATGCAGCATCTACAGAATGCAGTTGTTGGTAGAGCAAAGGAGGCAATAGAAGGCTATGGTTATAGTGGAGAGCTCTATGCAGAAGCCCTTGAGAAATTGGAATCAAGATTTGGGAAGTCCCACATTGTTGTCAAAGCTCACTTGAATCGCCTGCGGAAATGGGGCAAACTTAGTGACGATCGTCTACACGAAGTGCGACGTTTCTCAGATGTCATCTCAACCGCTGTTAAAACCTTTAAGCGCCTCGGTTACACTAGCGATTTACAGGCTGCAAACAACTTGAACATGGTTGTTGACAAGCTTCCTCATTCCCTCTGTGTCAAGTGGAAAGAGTACAGGAGAGATAAAGAGCTGAAGCATGCAAATCTTCTGGACTTTGAGAAGTGGATTGAAGTGCAAGCAGAAGTGCATGTTGATTTTGGCGCCCGGACAAGCAAGCAACCTTTTGTCCCACCTGATCATAAGTCAAAGGGAAAACATCCTGGTAGTACAGTAGTCTTCAGTGCAGTAACACCCCCCTCGATGGGTGGCAACGCCTCTGGAGGTTCTCCACGTTTCAGTCAAAGTGGCCAGTTTACTTTACCTCCATGTGTGGTGGGCGACAGAAAAAATCACAAGCTACACAGTTGTCCCAAATTTAAGGAGTTGTCTGTTCAGGAAAGATTGGCTAAAGTGAAGGAGCATGGACTGTGCTATCGTTGCTTTGGAAGGCACTGGGCAAATAATTGCAGATTTAATAAGCAGTGTGGTGTCAATGGCTGTACTAGGCTTCACAATGAGTTGCTTCATAGAATCATAGAAGAAGATAATTCTACAAGTGTCCCTACTCCTGAAGAGCCACCCATGCAACCCAGTCATCCAGAACCTTTAGTGGCAAGTTCTCATGTGATGCAAGCTACATGTAATAAGTCGAGAGTTTTACTTCAAGTAGTTCCTGTAACTCTGTATGAACCGTGTGGTCAGCTCAATACCCACGCGCTCTTGACCCTGGTAGTACTTGTTCTCTTATTCGAGCAGACGTCACAGATCAGTTAAATTTGGATGGTCCTCCTACCTCTTCGGACTTGTTTGGTATTCAAGTCACTTTGCATCTTAACACAAAGCGAGTCTCATTTAACATTGGTCCTGTTAATGAACATACTCGTTATCTGGTGGAAAATGCTTTCGTTGCAGAGAAATTGAATGTGCCTCCTACTTCAGTCAACATGGCAAGTGTTAAGTCCCAGTGGAAACATTTAGCTGAGAGTGAGCTTCAAGATGTGGATAGAGCAGAGATCAAGGTCATCCTTGGAAGTGACGTCACAGAAATCATTATCCCAGGAGAGGTACGAGAGGGACCCAGAGGTTCACCATTTGAAATCAAGATAAAACTTGGTTGGACTGTGACAGGAACTCTCCAAGGATATTCTCGTAATTCAGAATCTGTATGTTTCATTCACGTGGCTTCGCCTGAAGAAGAACTGAATGAACTTGTAAAAACTTGGTGGAAAACGGAATCATTTGGGTGCAAGTATGATAGTGATGAACAGAGATCGAAGGAAGATGAGCTGATTTTGGAGTCCCTTGAGAGAACAACCTGTAAAGTTGATGGGAGGTATCAAGTTGGACTTATTTGGAGAGATTCAAATAGCGATTTGCCAGACAACAGAGCTGTTGCAGAGAAGCGTTTACACTTGTTGGAGAAACGCCTTGAAAGTGACCCAGAGCTGAATGCCAAGTACAGACAAACTATAGATGATGATCCCCAGAAAGGATACATCAAGAAGCTGTCTGAACGAGAATCGTCAGAGCCTACTACCCGTGCATGGTATTTGCCGCACCACCCGGTGCTACATCCCCACAAACCTGGAAAGGTGCGTCGAGTTAGTGATGCAGCAGCCAAATATCAAGGCACTTCTCTAAATGACCATCTGTCCTCTGGGCCTGACCTTTTGAACTCATTAGTTGGTATACTAATGCGCTTCCGCCAAGAGTTGATAGCTAAGTCTGCTGACATCGAAGCCATGTTCAATCAAGTGGTGGTTCCTGAAGAAGACCAATCTGTTTTGCGTTTTGTCTGGAGACGAACTCCGGAGGACGGTGGATGTGTACCAATATGTCAGGCACATTTTTGGTGCGAAGTGCTCCCCTACATGTTCTAATTATGCGTTGCGACGAACAGCTCAAGACAATAAGGATTCCTTTCCTTTGGAAGCGGAAGTAGTGGAGAGGAACTTTTACATGGATGATTTATTCAAATCAGTCCCATCCCTATTGGAAGCATATAGTCTTCAAGTTGGACTAGTGAATTTACTTTCACTAGGTGGATTCAGACTGACAAAGTGGATATCAAATGACAAACATTTGCTTAACGCAATCCCTGTGGAAGAACGAGCACAGTCAGTGCGCACTATTGGAGAAGAAGGCACTCTGCCTGCTGAGAGAGCTCTGGGAGTGATTTGGGATGTCCAGAAAGATGTTTTCTTATTCAAGATCAAGCCAAAGGAGTTGGCGGATACACGGCGGAAAGTTATCAGCCTCACAGCTTCGATCTTTGACCCAATTGGCTTTTTAGCCCCATTCATTGTCCGGACAAAGATATTCCTTCAGTCGTTGTGGAAACTTCGTCAAGGTTGGGATGAGAAGATTCCGGAAGAATTCCAGCAAGAATGGTCCGCTTGGCAGAAGGAACTGGAGAGTCTAGCGGAATTCTCAGTACCACGGTTCTATCGCCTTTTCATGGCTTCACCCATTTCCATTCAGCTACACTTGTTTGGTGACGCAAGTGAGAGAGCATTCTGCGCTGTTGCGTACTTTCGATTTGAGTATCCTGGTGGAGAGAGACAGTGTGCATTTGTAGCTGCGAAGACCCGTGTTGCTCCTGTTAAACCACTGAGTATTCCAAGACTGGAACTGCAAGCAGCAGTTCTTAGTGTACGGTTGGCGATCATGATCCAGAAAGAACATGACTATGAGATATCCTCCACCCATTATTGGAGTGACAGTAGTGCTGTTATTGGTCAGATTCGTGGAGAGTCGAAGCGACATCCTGCCTTCACTACCAACAGACTTTCTGAATTTCTTGATGCTTCAGAACCGCAACAATGGCGTCACTGCCCTGGTAAACTTAATCCTGCGGACGATGATAGCCGTGGCTTGAAAGCCGATGCAATTACTCCGAACTGCCGCTGGTTTAATGGTCCAGCATTTCTTCTACTGTCAGAAGATCAGTGGCCTGAAGATATCCCGAAGTCAAAGTTCACCACTGACATGACTTGTGAAACACCAGCTGAGATTAACATGTCAGCTGCGGTTGCTAGGAAACTCAGCCCTGAGCTCATGGACTTGTCCCATTACTCATCGTTTATTAAAGTTTGTCGAATTACTGCTTATGTGCAACGATTCATTCGGAATTGCAGAGGAAGAAAAACAAAAATGGAAACGAAGATTGGTCCACTGGAGGTTCAAGAAATTAAGGAGGCGCAATTGATGTGGATCAAGTCAGTTCAAAGAGAAGCATTTCCAGCCAACATCTGCAATTTAACCGCTGGCCAACCTGTTGGAACGAAAAGTCGCTTGAAGACCTTAACCCCTTTCTTGGATGAAAGTGACATTCTCCGGGTCGGCGGGAGAATCGACGGTGCAGCAATTTGTTATGATGCCAAACATCCAATGATCATTCCTCAAGATCATCAGCTATGTCGTCTTGTGATCATGGATTACCACAAGAAGCTCAACCATGAGGGTACAGAACACGTTCGGAACGAACTGAGATTATTGTATTGGATACCGCATTCTTGGTCTACTGTGAGGAAAGTCCTTAATGACTGTTCAGTATGTAAGAGAAGAAGAGTCAAGCCACAACCCCCTTTGATGGCAAGCCTCCCGAAAGATCGGTTGCACGTAGCTCCACCCTTTTCGAAGGTTGGCGTTGACTATTTTGGGCCACTCATGATCAAACACTCGCGCAAGCAAGAAAAACGCTATGGATGTCTCTTCACGTGTTTGGTTACAAGAGCGGTACATCTTGAGGTTGCGCGGTCATTGGAGACCGATTCGTTCATCAATGCACTCAGAAAATTTGTGGCAAGACGTGGACCACCATCGGACATCTATTCTGACAATGGCTCTAATTTTGTGGGAGCTGACCGAGAGCTAAAGCAAAGCTTGCAGGAATGGAACCAGTCACAAATTGCTGACTTCCTGTCTCAGAAGGAGATTCAGTGGCATTTCAACCCTCCAGCCGCACCCCACTTTGGTGGCATATGGGAATGTTTAGTCCAGTCTTGCAAGAAAGCTCTCAAAGTTGTCCTCCATGGTCAAGTGGTGACAGATGAGGTCCTGGAGACAGCATTTGCAGAAACAGAGGCCCTTGTGAATAGCAGACCCCTTACCGAAGTCAGTTCTAGTAGCAGTGATTTGGAAGCCATCACGCCGAACCACTTCCTTATATCCCGTGCGAATCCTGTGCTACCCTGTGGTGTTTTTGCAGACAAGGAGATTTCCAGTAAGAAACGGTGGAGGCAGACACAAGTCATTATCAATCAAGTCTGGGTAAGGTGGTTACGAGAATATCTGCCAACCCTGATTGCTCGAAAGAAGTGGAATCAGAGCACGCGTAATGTCAAGGTTGGAGACTTAGTTCTGGTTGTCGACGAGAAGACCCAAAGGGGAGACTGGCCCCTTGCTCGTGTCATGAAGATCTTTCCTGGAAAAGACGACACTGTCCGCGTTTGTGAAGTGAAGACGAAAGCTGGAGTGTATAAGAAACCAGTCGCGAAGCTGGCGCTGTTGGAAGAGTGTCCTACCTAATAAATTAGCTGAACACTGGCGGGAGAATGTCGCGACTGAACATTGACATTTCATATTTTTATTGTTTTTTACGCATTGCATGCCTATCAATTGTCACGTGATAAGCAGTTTTGTAGCGACCTCGTGGTTGTCGCCATGTTGTGAAACTTGTGAAATAAATGGATGGTTTACGGCAATTTACAGTCCTCGTTTTGGTTGTGTTGGATGTTTGAAGCGACATTAACAGGGTATCAAATGCAAGCGCATTGGCAAAATAACTGCACAGTGTTAATCACAAAGGATCAATCATCAAAACTGTCTCAGCATTTTTCGATATTCTGAAGGGTTATTTTTTAATTAATTTGTCAAGTTCGAGCAGCAAAGAATGCGGGATGGGCATTGCATTGAAGATCGCCACTGGTGAAATATTATAAATTTCTAAAATCCCCGACACACTTTTGTTTCACAACATCTAAGGAATGTTCAGGCCAAATTTCACAGAAATCTGCCGAATTTTGCTACCCTATTAATTCATTTGTTTAATTGAATGAAACATGGTCATTTTGGCAATTTTCTTTTGTGGAATTAAAAAAACTGGCAATTCATACTTTTTACCGAAATCTACATTTATTAAGCTTTCCAACGATATATAGTTTGCCGTGCTTTCCATTAAAATGGCGCGCATATGAATTTTTTCCTGGAGGACACGGGTGGACACCCGCGAAGGTCCGGAGCAGGGCGGGAAAAGTTTGGGCGATGAAACGAGCTGCAGTCCGCTCTTCAAGCGATGTGTGATGCGGAGAAGGACTGGCACGAGCGCTCTTTCCGCGCTTCCGGTGCGTTTGGTGGCCGGCGAAATTTACCTTTCAACAAACCGGAAATCTCATTTTCTTTCTTTATTTTTCAGCCAGCCGTGCACTATGATTAAAACGTTTTTTCACAGTCCTGGCTCACAGTTTGAAATGCTTATGTCTGCGTGGACATTAGTCAATCTTTTTCACAGTAAGTTCCCAAAAAATGCGCTCAATTTGAGAGTGTCGAATGCTTGCTCTTGCCGAAAAACATGACATAGTTGTCTTTCCTCGTCTCTTTTAAAAAAGCTCCAAATTACTCCACCCTAAATCTTACATATATTAAAGGCCGATAAATTTTACATGACATAATAAAAAATTAGCTGGAGATATTTGGAGATAGTGGCGTTTTGCAACTTTAAACTTTGCCTCCTTGTAACTCGCCATGGCGATGATTCGTCGCAACACCTCCAACTGTATGTAAACAAATTAAAAGTGAAATTAAATTTGCAGATTTCTCCTCCCTTTATCTCACAAAAACAAAGCAAAGAAAACCGTCTAAACTGAGGAGCAATTCTATTTGTAGTGCCTAAAGAAACAGACAAGCACAGGAGAGGTTTTGGGGAAAAAAGAAGAAGAAGCGCGGTGTTAATGTTGATTTGATTTAATTAATTAACTAGGGACGTGTCCTGATTAACCTTGCACGAGCTGCACGAATTATAAATACGCGTCATGCCATGCGTCATCCAAACGCCATTTTCCATCTTTTTACTTTGCTCTGCTCGTTTTTAGACAGTTTTTTTAGCATCGATTAAGGCGGAAAAGACAAAGAAAAGATAACCCAAAGTTAACGTTTTTCGGAAACTATTAATAGATTATTAGTATTTTGAATTTGGATCTTTGAATTTTGAATTTTGGTCTAGCACCCAATTCGATCCCAGTCCACTGCATCACACCTTTTTGCTCGGACACGCTCGTTTCATCGCCCAACCTTTTTCCGCCCTGGTCCGGAGTAACCTTAAGGCCGCGGCAACCTCGTTCCCAGGGTCTCTCTCTCTCCGCCCCCCCAGAGCGAGACGAGGTTGAAGGACGCGGTTGACAACCAGCTCATGAATAAATTTATAAGGCCAAATTTTGGTGGAGGTCTTACGCTAAAAAACTTTATGTCTTGAACGTTTGGGGGCCGATTCCGTTGAAAGTATGATGATGCAATATAAGTTGATTGCACCATCAGTACATGATAGTTCTTGTGAACGGAGAGAGATGAGTGTTTATTTGAGGCGAGAAGTTGATACGAAGGAATCGTCATTAATAAGGAGATCAATTAATAAGGCAGGTGTTACGAGTTTTTTGCATTGAAAGAACGAAAATATTTGAATATTATCGACGGATTTGTGTAGTTTGCGTGTGGTGTTCGGTAAAGGCTACGAGCAGTCTCTCTTTCCGTTCAGAGATAGTGAAGGAAAAGAAAAACAAGCGAGTGAGCGCGAAATCGATTGCGGCTCGACAGGCGCTTTAGCTTTCAAAGACGTGGGCGACTTTCGTCCCCGCTCGCTTGTTTACTTTTGCAAGGGGATTCCCGGGTTAGCAAACCGGATTTAAACATCACGTCATGAGACATGCCTTGACGTGCCCCATACTCTGACGATCTGCTCGAGCTCGTGTTTATCAAGCGTTATATTTTGATTCTACTGCTATGTTCACTGTTTGTATTTAAGGTCTAGGCACAACAGTAAATACTTCGTCGTCCCGATGTGAGCATTCTCAGTTGTGGACGAATTTATATCGACATTCAACGTTTGAGTGAATTTGCGTTTTTCAGCACAAATAAAAGCGATAAGAAAGATAAGGTGAGTCATCAGAGTTTAAACATTACGTCATCCAGTAACGTTATAGTCAAAATATTGTGTCACACAATCACACTTTTCGTCACGCCGGTTCGTATAAATAGAGGATCGCGCTAACATTTGTGAATCCTAGGGGTGGGGAGGGTCAGAATGGCCGGTTAAAATGCCCATTGGGCTTTCTTGTTGTGTTCTGCTGCGAACTCGGTCGGCACATCGCTTAAGTTTGCAGCATTTGGCAGGGGTCCCGACGTCAAATATAGCAGAGCTAGTGCTTTCTGGTTTCCTCTGTCCACACTCATGGTTTTTGCAGCGGTCCGAACACATTTTCCCTGAAAAACACCCCCGTGTTTACCTCGATCGAGCTGCAATCGATAAACAGCTGGATAACTACTATTATTATACATTGTAGTCACTATCTGTCTTTTCATTGGCTAAGAGCCTGCAGTTAATTCTGGGAATCAGCGCAACCTACAGATTATTCGCTAATCTGCTAGCAGATTAGCGAATAATCTGTAGGTTGCACGCGCAATGCATGATTTCCAAGAGTGGAAGGCATCTGAAAGCGAAGTAAATTCATCGCTCATCGATTCGCTTCTTCGACCGAGTAAGAAACTGAAAAATTGCTGAAACAAAAAGACTCGGAAAACAAAAGAAGGCTGACAAAAATTGCGAAGGAACTGTTCCACGAATACCTTAGGGAAAAAAGCGTTCAGAAGCCGGAAGACGAGAAGGACACAAATGTTGAAATTGTTTGCCGTTATTTTGTTTACCTGTAAAACAATGTATAATAAAACAATTATTAGATTCGGTTTTTGCGATATCCGGATTAATCAAGGTCTCAGTAAGTGTTACCAGCCTCAGCCTCCGGCTTCGGCTGATATAAACAGTTACCTCGACCTTGATTATTCCGGATATCGCAAAAACCTCATCCAATAATTGTGTAAAATTAACACGGGTTTAGTTGACGTAATTCATCGCGTATACCTGCGAAGCAAAATATCCAGGTTCGATTCTCCGCTGCACGGGACAACAAGAAAACCAGAATCATTCCTCGACATCTTCAACTGGCTGTCCGGAATGACGAAGAGTTGAACAAACTGCTTGCCGGAGTCACCATCGCTCAGCGTGGTGTTCTACCCAACATTCAAGCAGTGCTTTTACCCAAGAAAACGGAGAAGAAACAACATTAAGCTACAGGCTTACCACAGAAAACAAAAACGGCTCTTTTAGGAGCCACCAAATATCAAATAAAGTCATGGCCAATCAGCAAATAATTCATGTCTAGCAAAAGATGTAATTTCAAAGGAGCACATTTATCGTTTTATAATTTCTAGTTCGCAACGAATAACACTCTCTATTTGCGTAAAGTGTGCGCTTTCTGAAACTAACAAGCATAAAAAGTCACTTAATTGCGCAGCGCTGCGACTGCAATGTTGATCGCGTGCATGGTAAACTTGAAACTGTGCATGTTTGGCAAGGCAATGAAACAAATTGATTAAAAAAAATTACTTCAGTAAAAGTTTGACACTTACTGTGCTTGATATTGAATCGCTGGGAATGAACTTCCGAAGACACGCGTAGACGCCAGCGGACATTTGATTTGGGTAATGCACGAGATAATCATCGGGCTGGAATAAATTCCTGCAAAAGAAGAAAATGTTGGCTTGATTCTTGAAAGAATAGACTGAGTCGATTATCCACTGATAAATTGACCTGGTAAAAGTGACAGCAGTCATAAAGGCTAAAATCCTTTTAGCGCGGCCGAAATGTACTTTTTATTCGCACTTCGCGTAAAGAAAGATTTGTTCAAGCAAGCAATTAAAAATAACCCAGTGCT
This sequence comes from Siderastrea siderea, assembly GCA_964030785.1. Lineage (NCBI taxonomy): Eukaryota > Metazoa > Cnidaria > Anthozoa > Scleractinia > Rhizangiidae > Siderastrea > Siderastrea siderea. The sequence continues at coordinate 18,781,728 of OZ034975.1, forward strand.
TAGCTGAAAACCACCCTCACCAATTTTATGTTCTCATGCCATAACGTAATGTATCGTTGTTGTTTGTTTATTTTTAATGGTCGTTGTGTTTGTTTAATGTCGACGACATCGTTAGCACTTTGTTACGTCTGTGAGCGCGTGCGATCTGTTTGAAAACTTTGATTTCTCAAAACGCACGGTTTTTTACGGGACATTTCTCTACAAATGTAAGTAGCGATACGTTGTAATACAAGCACGACATAGAAAATGCTTTAAAGTTGCTTTGTTCTCTATACAACATGAAAAAAATCGGCGAAAATACTATTTTGAAGCGTTCTCGTCTGTTCATGAAGTGCGTGGCAAGAAAAGAAAGACAGGATGAAGGCTTTTTTAAGTCGTCCATCAACGCAAAAAGACACGAGATCGAGTTATAAAATATGAGGTTTTGAAACACCACCCCCCCCCCCCCCCCAGCGCGAATGTGTTTTTGCGAAGTTTGGTATTTTCCTTCTTGTTTCGAAGCGCGATCTTGCACAAAATGCCGCGTAATGACTAAAGAATGTTGTGTATACTTAAGCTTTCGGCTCTCCAGGCTGTTAAAAACACTCTAATCGTCCCACTCGTTTGCCTCATGGAGCAGCGTACTTAATTCTACAACTGAAATCAGTTTCAAAAAACACAAAATGTAACGAGACCGGGAAATTACCGAGTCTTGAACGGGGCAAAGAAGCACAACATAGCCTTAGTTAAACACGTTCGTAAAGCCTAGTAGTAGCGGTTTGCTCCCTCTGCGGTCCGCTTATAGAAGTAAAAACTTTACAACGCAGACAATCGACATCTCGCAAAGCGAACGGAGTTGACAGAAGTTTAATAGAATGTCTGACAACAGCGGAAAGAAAAAGGAAGGCGCTAAAAAGCCTGTCGAACATCCCAAATATACCGAAATGATCAAGGCTGCCATTGTCGCTCTTAAGGAGAGAAATGGCTCGTCGCTTCAAGCCATCGAAAAGTACATCAAGTCCAACTACAAAGTGGGAGATAGGGCACACCAATACATCAAGCAAGCTCTAAAATGGGGCGACGTCAGTGGGAAATTCATTCACACGAAAGGCGTGGGAGCCTCGGGATCCTTCAAGGTCAACAAGGAGGAGGAGAAGAAAGCAGCGAAAAAGCCAGTCCCGGCAAAGAAGAAGCCCGCCGCTGCTAAGTCAGAAAAGAAGACCAAAACACCAGCGGCTAAAATATCCCCGGTAAAGAAAAAGCCCGCTGCTAAGCCTAAGCCTGCCAAGAAAGAGAAGAAATCCACAACAAAGCAGGGAGCTTCAGTCCCAAAGAACAGCACAGCCAAGAAGCCGTCAGCAAAGAAGTCGAAGGAGAACACAAAGGCGCCTACTAGAAAGCCGGCAACCAAGAAAGTTAGCAAGAAGTGAACACGCACCACTTTAACAAAACGGCTCCTTTAGGAGCCACCAAATAAAGAAAAGCAATGATCAGCCTTCAATGATTTGACACAATAGCACACCCCTCCCTTTTCGTGTACCATTGCCCACCCATACCGAATCATATCGGAAACTAGAGCGGCTAGTTTAATTTGTCTGGATATCACAGACAGACCAGAGATACCAAATGCTTAGAGGGAAATAAAAAGAGTACGCGTAGTTTTACGGCCAGTGGAGGCAGGTCAATAATTTCTGTAATATCGCTGTTGCTCGCAAATCAGTGAACTTAATGCACCACAAGAAAAAAACAAAACTAAACACACAAACAAACAATACAAAAGTCAAACCAAACCAAACTAACCAAACACACACAGACACACACAAACACACCGTGGTATCGTGTGTATGGGTAATGCACAGTTATATGTATATCGGGAATTATTAGAAACTGGACTAGGTATATTGGATTTCTAGCATTTTTATTGGCTGAACGGAGCTAGGCTATCAGCTCATATACCTGCTGCGACAAATATGGTCAATGAACACTCAACAACAAAGTGAGCTGAAAGTTTTTTCCTCGCGAGCAACCCGACGAGAAAAATGGACGAGAAAAATCACTTGGCAGCGAATTTAAATTAAGCAGAAATTCCAACATCGTCACCAAAAAGCATCACCAACAGCGTCGTCTAACACAAGTCAAAATTGTTTGAAGAAACTGTGCAGAAATAGAAATTTAAGCATTAAGCGTCGTGTTTACAATTAATTTCTTTCATAGATCGTCACGTCGATCATTGAAATTGAACACGGTAGGTTTTATCAGGAAAGCTTTCCACTTCAAAATATCAAGACAAGACATAAAATAAAACACAGTGAAATGGGACAGGAGCATTTAATAAAAACTATCACACATTCATGGCGAGTCGGTGCGAAAATCATGAAGCAGTCTAAGCAAGCACTAAAAAAATACAGCGGCAAACTACCAAGAAGGAAGGAAGGGCGAGATTTTTTTCGCCTTTAACACGCAAAATTGACACTGGTTTACCTGCACTCGTTGTAGCTCTGTGTTCCAACAGGTCCAAATGCTCAGATAGAAATCGGATGCCATGTAAACGGAGTTGAATCGCTTTTCCAGTTGTTTGAATGTTGTTTTTAAGCTTACCATTCCGTCCGCAACCTCTAAACCGAGAACAACTGCATTTTGTACTTTGCATTTGACAAACTATGATGGTGACTTCTAATGTTCCTCACTACAGTAATCTTGCTTCTGAGCTGCATGGAAATTACCTCTTCCAGTTCAAATTTGTTCTGTCCTCAGTTCGATGAAACACACACATGATGGCTCCGTTGTGCGAACAGATTACAAACTTGTTCAGTTTCAACTCCAGCAGCTAATATGGTGAAATTGTACAGCTTCAATCCGCTTTGAACGATGATGACAACAATGTTTCAGGAAAAATCAAGCATGTACCATATTTCAAAGCCAATAATTAGAAGATTTCTTTCCAAAACTTGTGCTACTTTGTTCACTTTCGAGCAGTTTTCATTGATTCATTCAGCTTTGCAATGAAACGCTGCAACACTTCGCAAGGTTTTGGCGCCTTTTTCGTGAGCGATTCTTGTTCCGTTTAAATTTCTTTTCTCATTTTTCCCGTTCTTTCTTGACCTTTTTTTTCTAATAGTGGTGAAGTTTTTAATAAAACAATTATTCTACTCGGGCTTGCTGGATATCAAATGATTATAACCAACTCGGCGCTACGCGCCTCGTTGGTTATCTATCATTCGATATCCAGCGCGCCCTCGTAGAATAATTGTTAATTATAATTATTGCTGTTTTGTTCGTCGCGATTCAATGTTCGCGGAAAAGCTGGAGCAACTAAGGTTTTTTTTCGTTTGTGAGCGTCTGCCTACTTTATAGCGGGTTAGGGGTTTTGATAGTATTGTTGGACATTGCCTTATACGACATTTGGTGGCTCCTAAAAGAGCCGTTGGTTTGTTTCATCAAGAGCGACTAGCTCACTTGCTGCTGGTAAACTTCGTTACGGCCTTGGTACCCTCGCTGACGGCGTGCTTTGCCAATTCTCCGGGCAGAAGCAGTCTGATGGCGGTTTGGATCTCGCGGGAACTAATGGTGGATTTCTTGTTGTAGTGGGCCAGGCGGGAAGATTCCGTGGCGATGCGCTCGAAGATGTCGTTCACGAAGGAGTTCATGATGCCCATGGCTTTGCTGGAGATGCCCGTGTCAGGGTGCACCTGCTTCAAGACCTTGTAGATGTAGATCGCATAGCTCTCCTTTCTCCTAGTCCGCTTCTTGTTCTTGCCTGAACCATCAGCCTACCCGGACTTAGCCTTGCCCGCTCTCTTCTCACCCTTTACGCGGCCGGTACTTTCGGTGCCATGAGTTCTCAGTTATGGATTATTCGCTTTGATTCTCGAAATCAGCTTCGATAACTCAGGCTAGCGCAAGTTCTATTTATGTCAACAAATTCAATAGGATTAATTAGTATGCGGATCACAATTGCCGCGCTTTTTACCGATTGGTTATTAGTTAAAAAGTCCGATGCCGCTTAAAGAAAAAATCGAAAACAAAGGTAGTTTGCATATCTTTTGTGAAGCTACAGTCGCGTCTTGATTGGTGTGTTTTGATCCGCGAAAGACAGCACAAGCAAAATAAATTTGGCTGCGGTGCTGGAATATCTGAGTGCCGAAATTCTCGAGTTAGCCGGAAACGCTGCACGGGACAACAAGAAAACCAGAATCATTCCTCGACATCTTCAACTGGCTGTCCGGAATGACGAAGAGTTGAACAAACTGCTTGCCGGAGTCACCATCGCTCAGGGTGGTGTTCTCCCCAACATTCAAGCAGTGCTTTTACCCAAGAAAACGGAGAAGAAACAACATTAAGCTACAGGCTTACCACAGAAAACAAAAACGGCTCTTTTAGGAGCCACCAAATATCAAATAAAGTCATGGCCAATCAATAAAGTCGTCCCGGGATGGATGAAACTCATGTACACACGGCCTAAGCCGGACATCAACAGCTGGTCACGAGGGGGTACTCTTTAGGAGAGTTCATTATAAAATTATCTCTTGATTACTTTTAATTAGCATTTATTTCTGTGTGAAATACAGTCAGTTGCAAAGCATGTGTCCTACTTGTTTTTAATACTGACACACGTTAATTCAGTTAAGGCCGCGCGTGACAAGCTGCTCATGAATAAATTTATAAGGCAAAATTTACGTTACGTTAAAAAACTTTAGATCTTGATCGTTTGGGAGCCGATTTCGTTGAAACTTAATAGAGGGCTTGAGGAATGTTGGAAGCGGAACAAGGTTGTTTTTCCTTTGATAAATTGCGTTTCTTTGCGATGCTTTGAGCTTCCAAAGCTAAGATTTGGTAAAACGCGACTCCGTGTCCAAGTTTTCTCCTCGTAGAGAAGACAACGCTTCTTGATTTTGCCACTAAGTGATCAGTTAAAACCTCTATTGTGTCACAACAGAAGCCGATTTTGTGATTTCAAGTTCCACTGAAAGTTATAAGCCTTTAAATTAGTAAAATCGTCCTTGTTTAAATTTGAAGACTTAAAACTTCTGTTAAAAAGCCTGTTTTAAAAAAGTGCTTCTGTTGTGACAACCTACAACACACCTATTTTACCTGTCTGCTGTATCAGTTGAGGAAATTTTATATCCGCGCTGTATTCTTGGACACAAAATTGGTCGTTTTAGGGCTTCCGAAGGCTTATCGAAGAAACACGATTGTTTAAGCCAAGAATATTTTATTATGCAAATTATGGATATAAAAACTAAGAAGCTATTGTTAACACTCCAGAAACAAACAATAGGCTGTATGCAATCTAAAAAATCGTGTGTTTTCCGTCGAAAATAAACGAAAGAAAAAAGCATTGGTGCTGAACCAATTAACATTTGTACCACACACAAAATAGAACGAGAATTTTACTATCGAAAGTTTCAAAGCGGATTTTTCCGCTTAAACGTAGAACCAAAACACTAAAACCAAAAAGAACGACGAAATCGAACTCTTTTATTATTTTCTAGCCTGTGGAGCTTTGTATATACACACAGAAAAAACTTCACGGAGTTCCACTTACGAAAGACCCAGATGTTGATAAATATTGGACACAAAGTTGGTGATGTTGATAAATATTCGAGATAGAGATAGAAACAGTATTTTATTTTCGTTTTGTTTTGCTGGAAAAATTCTAAAAAGTTGCAATCAACGTTTCAACTAGCAGATAAAGAATAAAAAGAACGTTACAGATACAACAAGCGAGCGCTCAACGCATTTATTATTATTGTGATTATGAAAATTTTTATTTAACAATGCTTAAAATGCACAATATTTCCTGCCACACGATTAAACGCACGAGCAATCATTGATGCATAAACCAAAGATTTTATACTGCAGAGCTCACTCATGAATATTTCGCGTAATGTCGCTATCATTCGTCGCACTTCGTGCATACGCTTTAAATAAATGAATACTGATGATCTAGTCTCTCACCCGCGGCCTTAATACACTCATTCAACAAGAGATTCCTTTGGCTTCGTAAGCAACACACGTCCAATACACCCGATCAGAGTCCATTTTCCCTCGCGCGTTGTGTCTGGGAAAATAGGACTACTGTCCGGGTCTATTGGACACGAAAAATCAGGTGTTGCTACGCTGGCGATTATCTCCTTAACGGAAGCTTCATTAGCTATGGGGGGGAGATATGGTGATTTTGAGGGCAGGGAATCATGATTTGTCTTCAAAGGAGTTGTGGATAATTGCTTGGGCAATCAGAATCTACCGCCATCCAAAACCGTGCTGTTCAAAAAAGGTCCCGTTTTCATTACCAATTTGGCTGTCACGTGATGCAGAAACTGTGGCTGGACTGTTTATTTCCATTAGCGTTTGTACTTTTCAAATTAATGGTACTTTCATTGATCTCGATTAAAAAATGCCCATACAAATTGCAACTTTATGCGTTGTTCTCTTGGGAGTTTTATACAAATATATGAACTTTTTTTAGCTTCATTTCTAGTTTTGCAGTTTTAGCTTTTTCAGATGTAGAGCCATTTCTATTTTAGACGGACATGCCGTGAATGAACCGTTACTACTATCATCACTTATGGAATTAGCATCAGTTATCTTGGTGAAGCAAGGACTTGACTGACAGTTCACAGTGCTTAATACATTTACGATTCTGTACCACATTTGATTTTCGGTTTTGTTACTGTTCTTTAATAAATGCTTCCTCCACAGTGGTATCCATGATTACAGAAGAACTGTGGTAGTGGAAAGGGTGACTACGAATAGTCACCATAGCTCCCCCACTTTCCCACTAGACAAATCACAAACACTCCCTAATTTTCACTTTTTTCAAAGCATGATTACGTTCCTTACAAATTTCGGCCGCAGATTATTGGAAATAAACTACAATGCATATGCTGGCCAAGTAAACAAAATCATGTGGAGTAACTGATATTTAGTACCCTATGTAAAAAATATAAACAGAGCCGCAAAATGGCGCGCTATCACATGCAAAATGCGCATTCAGTTCTTGTAAACTTCCAATTACGCATGTGGTTTCCAATCTCGGCCAATCAATCTTCCCTGATCAGGAAAGCAAAATAAACCCAACACTTCGTATATTACGCCAAGGAAAATCAAGACATGTACCGGAGAAGCAGTATTTATTTTTTAACTAAAAGACAAATTTACATAGGTATGACAAGTGCAAATTCACGGTACTTAGACTCTGCGCAGCAAGTCCAAACACATAAACACATACTTCTTAACCTTCTTAACACTTTCAATGCATCTATATGAAGCAACTTGGGAGAAGTTGGTGCCAAATTAAAAATCGGTTCAGTAAGTTTCTGATTTCAGTTCTGATAAACGACGGATAGGATTCCTTAAAAAAATGTTTGCAAACTGAAACCCCCTGATACCTTTAAAAGCTGTCAAGTTAAGTGTGTTTTCAAGTCATTTGAACCGTGAATAATAATTGGTTTATAGAAGCCATTAATGTGAGATTCTCGGCAACGAAATCACAATTCTTAAGGTAGGAGGACAGAAAGAGAAACTCAAGCCTTCAATTCAGTGTGTTAGCGTTAAATCAGGTTAAGCTATCACCTAAAAATAAACGTTAACTAGACATGTTTAGTTTGAGTTGACAAAATAAGTTAACTGTCTTATCAGTATAATTTGATAGCTAGGTAATAGAGGCAAAACTACAGAGCTGTTACATGGAACACGCGACAACAATAAAGGTCCGTAAATCCAATCAGTGGCGGCCTCTTCTGTCACGGTCACGTGGTGATCGGTCACGGCGAGGTGAGCGCGATCTATCCCGGCGGGGATAGATCAATTTCGAGGGGTCTTCGAGGCGGCCTCTTCTGTCACGGTCACGTGGTGATCGGTCACGGCGAGGTGAGCGCGATCTATCCCGGCGGGGATAGATCAATTTCGAGGGGTCTTCAAGGCTTGCTTGGATTCGATAAAACTTTTAAGAATTTTAACAATTAAAATTGTTTAAATGCAAGAGCTTTTGGCAATTGAAGATTTGCACAGTTTTCAAGTCATTTGAACCGTGAATAATAATTGGTTTATAGAAGCCATTAATGTGAGATTCTCGGCAACGAAATCACAATTCTTAAGGTAGGAGGACAGAAAGAGAAACTCAAGCCTTCAATTCAGTGTGTTAGCGTTAAATCAGGTTAAGCTATCACCTAAAAATAAACGTTAACTAGACATGTTTAGTTTGAGTTGACAAAATAAGTTAACTGTCTTATCAGTATAATTTGATAGCTAGGTAATAGAGGCAAAACTACAGAGCTGTTACATGGAACACGCGACAACAATAAAGGTCCGTAAATCCAATCAGTGGCGGCCTCTTCTGTCACGGTCACGTGGTGATCGGTCACGGCGAGGTGAGCGCGATCTATCCCGGCGGGGAGGAGAACGGGAACGACGGCGGGGAGGAGATCTGGACCGAGAACGGCGAGTGTATGGAGGAGAGTTCGAGCGAGACCTGGAAATGGAAAAAAATGATGAAATCAATATAGATTGACTTTTTGCATACGCGTTTTTCACCAAATCTAGATAATATGAGTTGGCGCACAAGTGCAAATGCAGGTGATTGTCACATTAGCATCAATTTCGGGATGTCATCGTGTCGCATGGGAAAACCTATGAGATGCGAAATATATCGTAAGTCTTGACGGTAATTATCCTTGTGAATTTTTCGAGGAGGAGAAGGAGAAAATTAAATTGGGAAAAGCAATGGATTGGCCATATTTCAATTTCGAGGGGTCTTCAAGGCTTGCTTGGATTCGATAAAACTTTTAAGAATTTTAACAATTAAAATTGTTTAAATGCAAGAGCTTTTGGCAATTGAAGATTTGCACAGTTGCACCTCCTACGCAAACAGTGCTTGGTTTTGCCATTCTCTCCTTTTTGTATGATGTAGAACGCGTCTCATATTTCTCTTTTAAAGAAACAAATCTCGCAGCTGCAGACTAAAATACCACAGATTTCAAGCTTACTGATCTAGTTGTGGCTCTAGTCACACCCACAAAATTACACGTTAGAACTAAGTTAATAGGAAATGTCTGACAATGTTTGGATGGTTGGGCGACCTCGTCCTTTGCTGTTACCTCTGGTTGAGTTGGAGGGAAAACCTCCCATCCTGAAATTTTACACAGCAAAGTTTGACAATAAAGAATACGATTTCAAATCAGCTAGAAATGCTCATGCAGCCCTTTATGCCAAGGCACTTCAACGTCGAGAAAATTAAGATTTTCAAACATGTTACCGAAAATAAAGAAAACAGAAAAAGAAAACAGTAGTGACTTCAAAACGGGTTATGCTGCCAACCAAGTAAACTAACTTTAAAAGTCAGCTTAACAAAGAGTTGCACCTTTTCTGACTTTTGAGACGTTTTGTCGTCACCTCACGAGACTTCTCGCCTGACAACCCAGTTCTCTGTTTACATAATAATTTCACAGTGTGGCATCGCGGAATTGCTTTTATATTGGCACATGACGTTGCTCTAGCACGTCAAATATGGCATGGCGGGCTAAGTTTCACTAAAGAACCCTTAGTGCCTATTTCAGAAAATACCTTATCTACCATTCCAGTAGAGTAACATAGATGTTAAAGCTCCCGAGTATCTCTAAATGTTAAGCTTGCGTCACCAGTTTATCATGAAATCTAAATTTGTGTGTGAGTAAAAAGTATTAGCCGCCCTTTGGTGAAAACAGTTCCTTAAAACCAGACCAGCATACCCGAAAAGCCAATTTCTAGGATACTCCCTATAATACCAGTACAAAATGTCATGTTGGTGCAAGTTTAGCTTGGTGGCTGCGTAGGATCAAAATTTGCATTCTGGTAGGGAAATAAAGACTGCAAAAATTCTATGACTGCAAGTTTTGATGCTAGTGAGCGTTAGTAGCATTAGCGACCTGCTTCATGTGATAGGCAATCTTCAACAAGAATGAAACTCATACCAGTATCAAAATAAGTCATGTATACCCAACAAAAAAATAATAACCATCTCGCACCGAAGTAAATCTTAACCTAGCATGAGATTCCATGCATCAATACTCCTTATTTCTCATCTTGATCAGCACAATAAATAGATATGCATTTACTTAGATATCTCAGGAAGGGTTACTGTTAATCTCAACCTTATTTTTAACAAGAAAAATGTCATTAAGTACTAATCTCTTTATTATTTGAAAGGCAGTGTGTTCTAAGAGTTTCTGTTCCATTTGACAAGCCATTAACTTGAATTCTTAAGCCTTCGCTGCAGTGTCCGATCACATTCTTTATTTTTTGTTTTGTTTTAAAGAAGGAGCGTGAAACACTTGTGGTACACTGTTTTTCACATAACAAAAGTGATGTGCCCATTTTTGTACAAACCCTGGAGATGCTTCTTTTGCACCGGCTGCACCAGCACCTCTGAAATAAATAAGAATTTCTGTACTTGCTTAAGATAAACCAACTTATTTAAGGGAACCTGTGCCAATAACTTGTTTCCCTCAACACGATCGCTGTTGGCAATTTAAAAAGTTTGTGCAATTTAAATTTGCTGATTGACTGGAAGTTAATAAAGTGAACAGTGCTCTCCTCATAAATGTTTGTGCGTAGCAATATGACGTTTTGAAAGTTAACGCATTATTGAGCTTTCAAACAAGATTCAGTTAAAAACCCAAGACAAGATTCAATAAAAAACCCACACTAACACGTCACAGTGTTACAAACGGTCTTGCCAACTGTGTGCTTTTTGAAAGCTTGCCCCAAGCACACTTTCTATAACTAAACACTTCACTTCATTATTTTGTTCACTTAGAACCATCCCCCTTTTGACCTTTGGAAAATGTTGTTCCATGCACATCATTAGTTTTGAGGTAACTATGAACAACTATGTGTTTTAAGTGAAGAGATTCTTCCATTTCACCCGTCCAAATCCAGATATTATAACCCACACCGATTACAACCCAAATGATCCACACACAGTGGATTCTTCAGGGTTTCAGTACCTCGTTCTGCATTCATTAACAAGGGTTACACAACAAACAAATCTGTGGCTGTCAGATTCCGAATAGCTTTGGAATTTGAAAGTGCTATTTCTGTAGAGACTGGAAGTTTGGTGATTCCAAGGGAAAAAAAACAAGAAAAAGGAAGGAAGGAAGAAGAAAGAATGAAAGAAAAAACACGGACCAAGGAAAACAACATACCTTTTTCTGCGGCGCTTACTTCCATACAACTCACGCCTGTAATAGAAACAATTAATGAAAATCATCAATTTGAAACAACCCCAAACGTGATTACAAAAAGTTACATCTACTGCCCTTTACAAGCTAAGCCCAAAGTTTTATTCTGTTCTGTCAACTTTTTTATGTTTTTGATAACTGTGTAAGAAGAAAGTACAGCAACAAACTGGCTGCTACCTCATCATCCAGGATAATGGTGGACCAGAGTAAGTAAGGTCTGACCACGAACACAAGTTTTTACCTGGTTGCTTTAAGCACTTAAATCAAGCAATCTCTTTTTATATAAAAAGGTTACATGTAAGTTTAATTTTTCCCACCTCTGAAATCCGGTTTCCCTCCTACTTAAAATGCTGGGGATTGCCTGCCTAGCACGTTCGCCACTTATACCAGGAGAACACAGTTTTTTTGCGCAAGAGTAGCACCTCCCCTTCCCTCCCTCCCTCCTCTCCAGGAAAATGTGGAAAAGGGTATCACGTCAAGTTTATGTTCTTGATTTCACCCCAACACCGAGTGTTCTTGCCAGAGAGAAGAAAAAAAGGAGAGTTCACCATTCTCTACCTTCGCCTCACTTCCTGTAACAATAATATCTCCTTGGTAAGTTCGCACACTGTGCCACCTTAGCTGAGGCATGCTTTGACAGTGTCTGTACTGTTTTTAGCTTGCTTTTAAATGCTACTTTGCATGCACGTATTTACAAATTTCTAGGAATTTCCAGGACCTGCAGCAAGATCACTAAATCTTCATGGACTTTTACACTCCTAGGAAATGCCACACCATTTTGATGAAGAATAATATCATTTTACTAAAAGAATCACAAACGCCTTTAATTTTTGACAGGATTTAGAATTTGGAATAGCCTGTAAAATTGACACACTAAAATTAATCTTTCTGATATTTGATGGGCTGCATACAAAACCGAGGAAAATGCAAAGCACAAGAAATCCTTAAAAAACACATGTATAACCCAAAGCAAATTATCATCAATGAAGCCGAGGCAGGGTGCATTACCACCCTGAATATGTGCCACACCAAAAAGGAGAGAAACACCTTTACTTGTCCAATCAATGGATTTATTTTTAAGGGTTTTTTGTTATGATCCTTAGGTGACACATGAAAAATAAGGAAGCGAAAATCGCACAACGACAACAAACGAGAATTGGCAAACGACAAAGAGGGAAGAAGAAGAAGTGAAACGAGAAGGCAAACGAGAAGGCAAACAAGAAGTGACAAACGAGAATTGGCAGTGAGCTGAAGTGCTCAGTGACACGTCTCCAACAGGCAATTGTTACAGGAACAAAGAACAATGCCGATTGAAAACAAGATCTCTCAGGAACCGTTACCGAGAAACTAACTGGTCAATAGACAGTGCACTGAGAATGATCCAAAAGTAATTAGCCACATTGCAGGATTGCATGTAAATACTTATGCACTGTGCGAGTGATTTGAAGTATGCATGTTCCAGAAGAAATGAAGCAACAGCTGAGTTCTTATGGATCACAGTTACGCGACGTCGCAAAGCTTGCTACTTACTGTTGTGACCTCACGTTATTGACCTCACAAGAAACATTACTTTAATAATTGTAAGTTTAGGGATGGAGGGTGTGCCCCCCCCCCCCCCCCCCACCTAAAACAAACAAACAAACAATCACAAAAGGATGCAATCTGAGTAAGGGTAATGGCCATCACAATAAACTAAAGATACAAGAAGAATTCATAATTACAGCTGCTACTGAGACTCCCTTTTCTCTTGGTCTGGCAAGAGCACTGGCTCCCCAGACCCTTGCATCAAGCCTAACAACTCACCGCAAATCTCTTGAAATGGGCCGCATGTGCATGAAGTTACAAAACCCACCACGAGTACATTCTCTAGGAATACACAAGAAGACTAAATTTTAAACTGATTAAGCTGAATAGTCCAGTCGCGCTTACCGGCTGTCCCGAGAGATGGGTCTCAGATGCATGAAGTTACAAAACCCTCCTCGTGTGCATTCACTGCATAACAGACGGGATCACACAAGTCAGAGGGTTTAACAAATATTAAATACAATAACATGTAGCACAATTATGTGTTATCTTTATTACGCCTACAATAGGACTTGGTTGAGATTCTCCAGCTCAACAAATTACTAACAAAACAGGTAGATAGGTAGGACACTGCATTTCAAGATCCATGTGACAGTTGACTTTGACACTGAACACCCAACTACAAAAAGAGTAAATGCTCGTGGCCACCTTCTTGAGGGTCCACTGCAGCAAGAAATGACAAGAATCTTAGTTAACAGCAACGGAAAAGCATTTATTTGTAGGAATTTGAAAGATGAAAGACTGCCTATCAATACGAAGGACTCTATAATGCTTCCTGACAGCCTTTCACCTGTAGATGTCCTGCAAATAAACGATCTTCCTTTGCTGTTAACTGATATTCATGAAGTAAACTTCAAAGACACTCGGGAGTGAGACTACACCAGTCAACAATAATGTGTGGTGCAACAAGAATATTATTGTTATTGCTGAGTGAAAGCCACATGACCAAAAACATTCATGTCTGACATCAAATCCAGCTTTCAGAACAGTCTCCTGTTTTAATGCACTACTGAAACATGTAGAACATGTAGATTTATCTTCAAGCTTTGGTCAAATGGAGAGACAAATTCCTATGAGCATGTACTTGCGACCATTTTGTTGGAGCTCAAATCTACCCACAAGCCAACAAATGTAATAATTATTGGCCACCCAACAAAATTTGATTGATCGTGGTTTTGGGGGCATGTGCTGTACTGAAATGGCCAGTGTTCAACTTGGGTCTACTTTCAAGTCTATCTGACCAACCAATGCAAGTCTGTACAAAAGATGTCATTTCTAAAGCTTGTGTTGACTTCATAACCTCTGATTGGCCAAGGATTTAAAGGAGCTAGGTCTATTGACTACCGGTACATTAAAAACAGCCACCATCAGTGTTCATCACCACAAAGAGAATGTGTAAACAAACTAATAAAGTAGAGGTAAAGGAGAAGCCATAATGATTTGGTGAAAAGATACAGATAGTTGGGGGCTAGAATTACTTCTCCCATAAATGTCTCGTACACTTGTGTGACCCATACCTTTTCAGCCTTCAAAACTAAAACACCCAAACTTTTCAAGATAACATATTTTGTCGTAATTTCTTTTTATGTGATATCATTAGTTTCTTTGCAAACCTATCCAAGAGAACTAACTTTCATTTAAACTAGTTGGGGGAGGGGGAGGGGGAGGGGGGGGGGGAGGAGAAACTCAATTTCCCCATACATATCTAATTTGCATCATATACAACTTTCACAATGACATGCACCATACCACTGCATCGGGTACAAACTTTTTTATTAGTTTTTGACAGCCTCCTCCACTTAAATTGGCCAATCATATCCAAGAACCATGAGTGGAGGAGTTGCTAGTGTAGATGGGGCCTAATTGAACTCTCTGAACACTGCTGAGAGTATACCAGAAAACTGAAAACCACAGAGTGTCAATGCCAGGGAATGGGAATCACTAAGATAATGATGGGTAGAAAAATATATCACTTACCCCATTTCATACTGTCTACAGCATGCCTCCCTAAAAACAAGATAGAATAGAATTGAATTTAAGTAGTTAAAACATAATTACAATGTATACCCAATAACTGGAGACCACAACTGGCCTGTCATGTTCTGAGGTCCTCAAAATTATGGAACAAAAGCATGCCTAAAGGAAGTTCATCAAGACTGACTGAATGCGCTCAAGCAGATGATGATGATGATGATGACAATGACTATGATGGTGACAATGAAGGGCACAGGCAAAATGCAGACATATTAATCCCACAGGGCAGACATGACACTGCACTGAGAAGTAACTTTGAAGAACTCTGTGCTAGTACATACATACAGTACCGCGTCTCGATCCTCGCGTCTCGAGACTTTATTCTCGATTCTTGAAAAAATTTTGAGAATCGAGTCTTGAGTCGAGTTTCGAGAATTTCGAGGATCGACAATCAAGTTTCGAGTTGAGAAACTAATGAGCTTGTCGCTTGAGTGGACCGACGTCGATCGCGAGTGTTAGTGTTTACAGATCCAACACGTGTGTTGAAAAATGAGGTGCAAGCGTCGCCGTTTTATGCGATCAAATAATGACAAATGATACAGTCATGCCTTTAGAATTCGCTGCTCCTTGCCACTTAGGGTAAATTATTCACTATAAGTTCTTAATGTTGCAGAAATTGTTGTGATAATTCCTAAAACAGCTATTTGACAAAACGCTCGAAAGTAAAGTCGCTCGAAAACTACAACTCAAGCTTTTCCCAGTTGTTGCATAAAACAGGCATTTCACTGGCTCAGCGTAGTGACAGGCTTTGTATAAGCGATGCTAAATTTCCCACTATTTTTGAATTTACACATTTACAGTTGAAACAGAAAGGCAAAACGTCTGTCGAGAGTGAGGGCTCGAGTCTGAGTTGCATCAAAAGCATCATTGCGTTACGCATTGTGTGAGGTTTCAAATTTCGCTTTTAACGTATTGTATTTTCTTGATTAAACGCTGGGGGCATTTATTTATTAAATGCATTTTTCAGCCATCCATTTTTCAATATCAGTATTGGAGGTTTATTGAACCAAGAACCAAATTTCAATAAAAACGTTAAAAATGTGATCAACTTTGTCTCATCTAAGTGAATCTAGTAAATTATTTATCAAAAATAACCACCACTGGCAGGAACAGTGATTGAACCCTTCTCAACGTTACGTTTCTCCGTAAAACATGGAAGAAATGTATCAGCAACTGCTCGACAGCAAACGTACCGTGCAAGCAATTTAGAACAAGTTTAGTGGTGGGGAGCTTCCGGCTCCATCAGTTTCGAGAAAGGCAAAAATATGGAACGATTCAAGGAACTGCTTGATATGCTGGAGAGAACCTCAAGGTGATCCTTGCTTAATAAAAAGTTACCATGATTTAAGGAGGCTCGAAAAGGGTTTTTAGCCGCGCACGTAGCCTGCACACAACATAGCTAGAATGCACGTGTCAGCTGAGTGAATCCAAATTTCTATTAATAAGTCGCGCGCGCAAAACACCAGAAGTTAAATGCCGTGTAAAATCCCGCAAACTGAAAATAAAACTTGCACAAAACATTTGTTTATATCTCGAAATTTTGCTCGGTGACCTATCCTGATTTTTTGCATGCATGTAACACTAAGTGTAGCAATTCAAATAGAAGCTTTTGGAAGAAAGTTATTCAGTAGAGTTTTTTGAAATTCATAAAATGGCTTTTTCGATATAACTTAACTTCTACTGAATAACTTTTTGTCATACCGTCAGAGAAGTTAAAGAATTTATGGAGCTTTCTAAAAATGCAATAGAAAGGGTAGGTCACCGACTTTTGGGGCTTCTCTTGGGGCTTTGGGGCAAACTGACATTTGGGGCTTCTCTTTGTGGACTTTTAGGGTTGTCATGGTAATGGCTATGATGTCACAAACAGCGTTAAACTAGTACCTGACAAAAGAATTTTCAAGATATTTATAGTTTGCTCACATGCTCAGAAATACTTCCTTGTAATATTTCCTTGTTTCAATAGGTTTATAACATTTAAAAACCCTTTCGAGCCACCTTAAAAGAGATTGACATGTTACCTTATGCGTCATTTGTTTCATCGGTTATAGTTAGAAGTACTTCTGTAAAAGGTAGTTTGCTTTGAATACTAGTATGTAGTTATGACAAGTAATCCTGACTTAGTATACCCATCTCGAATAAATGCCTGGACCCTGAATAAACACAGCGGGCATTTATCTTAAACTCGGCCCTGTAGACCCGGCGTTTATTTGAACCTGGTGTTCATTTGGGGTCTGGAATTTAATCGAGAAAATATGGTATGCAAATTTATGTGCGTAGGTAAAAAATAAATCACTTCTTATTTATTGCTGTAGACATGACAATGTGTATCAAACTTCGAAACTGTGATATTTTATATCAGTTTCATTCACGACTGTTTCTTTTTATGATGGGTTCTGTGTATTATTTGTGTAGTTCGGCAAATAAACAAATGCGGCTTCACGTGCATGGCATCGAAAGGGCTTCGCGGCTTGACAGATTCATAAAATTCCCATTCCCTCAAAGTTTCGCCGGTTTGGTCACTAACTTCTAAAGATAGATTTCCATCCGCAAATATAAACGCAATTTTAATGTATAGATCTATACCTTTTTGCGAAAACTCAAGATTGAACTGCGATGGACTTTGATAGGCGAACGTGTATCCAGGCCATGCACACGCTGTTGTCTGTGTGATAACAACAGTACAGTGAGGTTCTTTATTCGCTTTTAAGCGTTCACCATCTTTTGAAAATGGATTTCTGTCAGTATATATGTAAAGGGAACTCGAGGCATATTCACAAACACCAAGCAGACTCAACTTACTGAATTTTAAGACTTATAGATATCCGGATATATTGCCATCATTCGTTCGTGTTGTTTCATTATGTATACGCAAGTTGACATTGTATGAGCTGAGAGTTGATGTTTTAAACCCTTAAGCTCGGCATGCGAACAGCTATTATTCATCCTTCGAGAAATAAATCGTTTTCTCGAAGTTCTTTTTGAGTTTGCATATTTGAAAACTCTGTGTTTCTCGATTCTCAATACTTGATTCTCGAACCTCAGTTTTCGCGTCTCGAAACTCGAACGCATCGACATTCGGGACGCGAGAATCAAGTTTCGAGGATTGAGTCGAGACTGTCAACTTACATTTGAGCGGTACTGTACTGTACGTGTACATGTACAATGAATTTGGTGACACAAAATTGACAGGCACAGATTGCACTCTCTGTTTTTAACTTTACACCAGTTGAATCAGTTAGCTCCTTATAACAGGGCCATCAATAAAGGCAGGGAAAGGAGATTTTCTACTGCTCCTACAACTTTGAGTCCTGTCAACTGTGACAAACAAACAAGGCATTGCTACTGACACAATTGTTTTTCCCCCTACTTTTTCCATTTTCCCAGCCACTTCAGAAATTAGTGAAAGCCCTTTTATAATAACCAAGACAGCTTCCAAAGTAAGAGAACTTTTACCTGAAATCTGTCACTGGTGAAAGTTCAGCATAGATGGGTTGGCCTTATGGGAGAAAACGGAGAAAACCAGTAAGTATTGGTAAAAATATTGTGAAAAACATCTCCATAAGCAATAAATGTACTCTCACCATTAGGTTTAATGTATGTGCACCTACAATTAATTTTGCTCTTAGCAATAACTATGTACATGTAGTTTACAAGGCAGGGTTGTCACATATTTAGCTTTTAGAGGCACAGTCACCAACAAGTAAGCAGAGACTCTAGGGTAAGAGACCAACATAACCAGGGGTGTAGCCAGGATTTTTGCAGAGGTACACACAATTTTCCAAATCCACCCCAACTTCTCAGTTCTCTCATGTCGTTTCCACCCTCCTTGGTTGCATCTGCTTCTCTTAACAGTATGGTGTGGCCATACGTGAATGGATGGAATGGCAACTAGGTCGTGAGCATACTAGGAGGGTAAGAAGGCACTGCTCCCCCGGGAAAATTTAAATTTAGGTCTTCTCAAGAGGCTGGAAATGTGTCTAAAATTAATATCCTTCTAACACAGTAGTGTAAATTTTCAGTTATTTTATGGACTATAGTTTATGAAAATCACACAGTTGTTGCTCCTTGAATCTTAACAAAACTCTCTTCCAAATTGATAGTCCATGCTATTGTGTCCATTTTTTTTATTTTTACAGCACACAGATCAGAATTTCATTTTTAATTTTGCTTGGAATGAACGATTCTGTTTGCCACTGAAGAAAGTTAAAATTGGTTGGTTTTAAAAGTTTTCTTATATGGATGTCATTACACCTGGCTTCATGGGACCTTTCTCAAAATCTACCATAGGGTGAAAAAACTGCATCCATGATTTAACAAGGGCCCCGAGACATTATTTCCCTGGACCCATTATGCCTTGTTGCCACTGTTTTGCCACTGGAGTTTCAAACACGAGTTAAATTAAAGTGAAGACTCCGACACTCAGGGTATTATCCAAAGTACAATTGAAATAATAGCTTTCATAATTCTCCCTTTCAAACATATGGCAATAAGCAGCATTGATACAGAAGAGCCGCCATCTCCAGTCCATCATGGCTTCTCAGTGAGAAATTTTCTCTTTTATTTCGTGAACAAGAAAATCAATCATGCAGAGAAATGGTGATCCAATTTGGGAAGCCTAAATTTGAATTAAGACCGGCTGCTGAAAAGTTTCGCATCTGAACCGGGCCTTAGTCATCCTGAGCCCCCTAATTTCCCCCTTTTGCCTACACTAAATAACTAGCATCAATATTGATTCCACCAATCTCATGGATTCTCTGGAATTTGCTTAGAAAGGGTGGCTTTTGTTTTGAAAAATTAATATTTCAATGAAATAAGGGAAGTTGATGCAACAATTGTGCTTGTTTCAACCATCACTTTTTTTCCGTCTGTTTTATATTTCTGCTGTTTTGTTTTGCCTCTTTTTCCAACCTTCGACAATTTTTCAGGTATGCACATGTGTACATGCATGCAGGTAGCTACGCCCCTGATTACCATCAAACTGGAAGAATGGCAAAACAACAAGCCCCCAAATGGACTACTGCCTCTAAAGGTCCCCAGTTGCAAATTAGCAGTGAACGTAAATAGAGAATAAAAACAGAATTGGCGCCTCACCATTATACCAGCGATTATCAAGGTCCTTGACAGCTTTTTCTGCATCTTCCTCATAGCGAAATTTAACATAGACATTGCCAACCAGGTGGTCTCCAAGATTGTCGCACACATTCATTTCTTCAATTTCACCATACTATAATGAAAACAAAAGGTTGCTAACAAATGAGTAAAGAAGCATCTCTGTTTGTGTACATTAATGTATCAGATGTATTGAGAAAAATGAATGTGTTTTAAATGAACAGAAGATCATCAGTTATGTATGCAACTTTTGCAGTTGCATAGGCTTGCATGGGATTCAAACCCATTAACTGTGCGATACTGGTGCACCACTGGCGATGATCTGGGATGATCTTCTATTCATTTAAAATCTCTATTCTGCAGTTTTAATATGATCTTTTCATATATTCAATATTTGAAATGAATGTAGAAGAAAAACTTACAAGAGGGTGGAGGCAAAAGACAAGCAGTACAAAGTATGGGTATTAAGAAGTTTACTAAACAAATCCAACACTCCTGTGTATAAATTATCAGTCAAATGTACAATGTACAGTGCAAATGTTTAAATTATCAGTGTAGTTAGAAAATGCAGTAATAACATTACCTTCTCCTCCAGCTCCAGGAAAACATCCTATAGAAATAAATAATAAAATTTTTTAACACATCATCCACGTAAATGTAATTTTCTTAGACTAAGCTACCTCAAATAAACATGCACATGCACATGCACAGCACAAACTACTGGTCCTGAAAAAAGTTTGTCTCATGTTTGGCGAGTTTTCTGCCATCTCTGTCAAAGTGGGCACAATCCACTTGATCGTGCAGAATTTGTGGACCAAGTTTCCAAGATTTGTCACAGTACTAGATTATGAATATCTGTTGGTCTTGATTTTGTTTTGGTTATTTTAATTTGTAACTTGGGAGTTGTCTAGTTTAGATGTCTTTCTCTAGCAGTGAAAGTCAAGGAGGAGAAAGTATCTTCTCAGGCCAACACGTTTCAGCATTAGAAAACACTGCAAATCAAGCCATAAGCTTACAGGATTTTCCTCTTTTCTAGTTTGTCTCCACAATTTTGCCCGAGTTTATACGGAGATCACCGTATCTTTCTGAGGAAGCTCTTGGGCAGCTTGTTTGTTTTTGAAATAATGGCTTTTTTACTTCCCAAAACATTATGAAATATCTGGTTGCACTAGCAGTCTTTTGTGTCATGCAAAAATTTTGGGTAATGCCTGGAATCATGCTGTTTATGTTTTTGTTTGTGTTGGCCAAAAGTAGCAAGTTTTGTTTTTTAAAACTGGGATTTCTTTACCATCACAGAAAAGCCTAATTATACAACTGGCCCTATTTGTTCAAAAGTTGGGTAGCGCTATCCACCAGAAAAATCACTGTCCAGTGGATAAGTGTTAGGGAAACCAATTGTGTTATCCACTGGATAGAGATTTATCCAATTTTTGAACAACTGGGGCCTGTATTCTAATTATTTTCAAAAATTTATTGACACGATACAAAACAACCAAGAGTAAAACGTGATCAGTTGTGATAATTATCAAATATGGTGTGTCACCCTGTGTAGCATTTATACGGGTGTATGTGATCTGCTGAGGGCTTGAGCACTGTTTCAAACAAATTACTAAGAAGAAAAACCATATTGATTTTATTGCATCCAACGTGCAGTTTCAAGGTGTGACATTGTCCCTTACAATTATCAGAAATTATAATGCAAACCTCAAAAAATCTGTCATAATGCTCCTGTGCTTCTACATCAGAGATTGCACTACCTGTGGGAAAAAAAAGAAAACAGTAAAAACAACATGAAAATTCAGTCAATTACTTCCAGTTGGCAGTAAATGCAGCAGAACCTGTGTCAAGTTTGGTTTCAATACAATAAAGAGACTCAACAGAGTGTAAAGTCCCTGTTACATGTCTAAGATCCCTAAGATTGTACAGCTAGGTAAGGGTTTTTAGCCAATGACGTCACGTTAGTGATGTCATATGGCTACTGTCAGAGCCTAAAAATCAACGATATACGAGATATGTCTGTCTTACGGTCTGTGAGGCTGGGGGGATATTCTGTGAGACGATGGGTGAGGGTGTGCACCGGGACAATGAAACCCTTACCTTATCAGCGGCACATACCCTTACAGTTTATCCTATGGGAGAACGCCCGGGCTTTGAAGTGTTTTGCATCGGCAAGTTTCGATCAACAGGAACTATTTAATTTTTTTTTTGCGATCAACAGGAACTATTTAATGTTACTTCGAATGCGCTGTATACTTTAGGTCTGGCAGGATTTTATTCGCGATGTAGTCCTGCATTTACGTATACTTAGCCGTGGTACAAATTTTCACGGCAGCAAACGCCTCAGAAATTATACACAAGACGCGCTCGTCAATTTGAGATCTAAGTGCATGAATTCACGCATACGTTGTTTGTGTTTGTTTTCCTTTATTAATTTCCAAGCGGAATTATTAGTTTTCGTAACAGGAACTATTTAATTTTTTTTTGCGATCAACAGGAACTATTTAATGTTACTTCGAATGCGCTGTATACTTTAGGTCTGGCAGGATTTTATTCGCGATGTAGTCCTGCATTTACGTATACTTAGCCGTGGTACAAATTTTCACGGCAGCAAAACGCATCAGAAATTATACACAAGACGCGCTCGTCAATTTGAGATCTAAGTGCATGAATTCACGCATACGTTGTTTGTGTTTGTTTTCCTTTATTAATTTCCAAGCGGAATTATTAGTTTTCGTAGAAGAACATTTTGACTTCCGACCAGCTTGATGGCGTCGATTGTTTTTTGCTTTCTAGTGGAATTACAAAAGAAAGATAAATAATGAGAATCCCCAGCTGAGAAGCAAGTGGTTTTTACGTAAGGTTAATACAATTTATTTATTCTTGAAAAAGCAAGCTGGATAAAAATATTTCGGTGCTGTGCTGTTTGAAGGCAAAGCAGAATATTTATCTGGCTACAAACACTACAACCAAAACGGGTTCAATAGATCAACTGTGACACTCTGCGTATATCAAATTTCAACCCGCTTATGCAAATTAGACAAAGTAAAATCAGAATTTGTGGGGGCTTGTTCCTAGCTATTCCTAAAACTGAAAAACTTGAATGAAACTAGTATTAAAAATCCAAGTTACAGTGGTGATCAATTAATTAGAATAAAATCTTTACAAGATACCAAACTTTACTTCGGGGTTATTTATAGTTCAAAGCGTATGTTGAACAATTTTGCATAGTTGACAGATAATGTAACGCAACGCTTAAAAGCATCTTGAACGGAACGCAAGTGACAAAGCATTCTAATAGAGACCTACTGAGTTTTGCGTTTTTTTCACTGACACCTATCAGGACTTGAATACATAAAAAATGCAAGCAACTGACGTGTTAGGATATGTTGTCTTTGAGGAAAAGGGAAACGGAGAGCTTTGCTTTATTTACTTCGCACACAAGTCTAATGTCACTCTATAGTTAACTGTCACGTAGTCACGCTGCTTCGTTGCCCTGTTTTATGATAAATGAATATTCCTTGCTCTGGCGAAGACTTGTCACATTAGCTGCAAGTTGTTGGGGAAGATGGAGGGGACCGCACAGTCCGCACTGCAGTGGTGTGAAACCCATAGGTTGTGTTCATAAATTTCACCATATTGTGGAACAAAACGTCATTGGCTCAGCACGCATTGCATGCCTATGTTTTGGTTGGCAAGCACGAAATATTCTGGTAGTGAGCTGTCATGTGAGACAATTCAGTGTAACTTTATTTCAAAAATTGCCTTTAGGCACCATTTACATAAATGCTTCTTCAAAAGTTTCCATTTTCAAAGGCTCAAAAGCCAAGCCAAATACTTTTGTTTACGTGAGCTTTTTTGCCTCACCATTGCATTTTCGTTTAAAAACGGATAACTTTTAATGCGTTTTTACCTGTTGTCTTCACTATAACATCAAAAAAAGGCATCAGATTTGATGAAAATCTCTGTTCTCACCCATCCACATATCCATTTTCACACATTTTCATAGTGTAAGACTACATTTTTTACATCTAGGGGAGGGTATGACCAAATTGGTGTACCCATAAGCTATTGCACTTATAAGCAGAGGATAGGAGGGATGGGGGGATTACATTATACATTCATTCAGTGGGAATCTTACAAAAGTTTCAAGCTGGAATGGAGTCTGAGTATTCTTTGAAGAGCCAGCAACTGGCTCAATAAAGTTTATTGATTCAATCCAGAATTGGTTAAATCAAACTTCAATATTTAAGTGGAAATTGTTACCTGGAGTGCGTTTCTCAAAAGCCTGAAAAGTTTTGGGCCCCAAAGAGCAATTTGCAAAAATTTGAAGAGCTCATTCTAGGATACAAAGCTGTTATTTTACAGGGTTCGTACCCTTTTTCAGAAACAATTTTCCATGACTTTTCCATGACTTTTTCAAGACCCAGATAGATTTTTCCAAGCCTCCCAAATCCACAATAATTGAAGCAATCATCCCTTACAAAATAGAAATCCAAAAATAATACTGCAGAAAATTGTTTTAAAAGAAAACTTTATTACAAGAGTTTATAGATTTCCAGGACTTTTCAAGACCTGCATTAATTTTCCAGGACTTTCCAGTCCTGGAAAATGCCAGTATAAAATTCCAGGACTTTCCTGGATTTCCGTGACCCGTACGAACCCTGTTTTAAGGTGTCTCTTCAGAAGATAAGAAATATTTAGCTTATAGCAAAGTTTCATGCTTAGAAACTTCATTTTTACAAGATGCAGTGTGTATTATTGTGCCCGAAATCGGCCTGACAAAGTTTCGGGGCTTTCGAGAAACGCACGCCTGGCACCTGACTTCTTCTAAAACTGACAAATACAGGCCTCGTTTGAGTGGAAACTAATGGTACAATTATTGTGTTTGTTTATTCACTTTCAAATTCCAAATTTGACATGAAGATTAGAAATTGCACTGGATTTAACCCCTTTACTTCTAGACCAAGTTATGGTGAGATGATTTGTCACTCTAACGTTTTAATCTGTTGACAAAATCCTATCGTGTTAACTACCATTCAAATGAAACCTTGCTGGCAAAACTTTTGCATAGCTCGATTTCACCAAACAAAATTTGGAATTTTGGGTGAATGTTTTGCTTTAACCACTTTAGGAGTGAAAAGGTTAATTACAAGTGGTCAATTACAAAAGTTTTCAGAGGATTCCAGAAACTGTTTTTAACTATAAAACTCACTTGTTCCATCAGCAACCTGTGCTGCACTCTGTGGGTTCTGATACATGTTCTGTAGTAAAATAGTCTGAAAACAAAGGAAAATTTAATCTTTAAAGGGGCATAGTCACGAGTATTTCACAGATTTTTGGTCAAAGCTGTGCTAAAATTATCAGTAGCTAACTTTATCCATGCCCAACATTGTGTTTGAACATTTAAAGGAACAGATTAACTTAATTTCATTAAGAGAAAACAATCCATGACCATTTAATGTTGATTTAACGTTAACACGCTTAAAGATTTTGAAAAGTTTAGCCTAATTTTTTCAAGTTGCAATCCATTTCCATCCTTGCCATCCGTAGCAACAGACGACAAAAAATACTTTCAGTGAAGTAATACAGTCTTTAGTAACAAAACTAGACCATTATTTGTGGGCATTCATTGATGTGAGGACATATTTTTTATTTTTAAAGTGAACTAAAACAGCGTGACTATGCCCCTTATAAAAGGACATTCATATTTGTTTATTTTATTTGTTTACTTATTTTACCACATATTATAAATTACATGATTACAATTACAAGGACTGTAGAAAAAACTTATATTGAGCACTTCATTTGTGAATAAAAAAGCATATCCACTCTACCCACATGAAGCTTGAAAAAAGAGACCACCTTAAAATTTTTCCAAGTTTCAAATTTGACTCACACAAAACATCAACATTGCTGAAAAGAGCCCCTCATATTAAACGAGTGACACACCAGGCGAGGTGATCATCAGCAATCACTGACCATTTTAGTGGGAGCGAACACACCAGGCAATTGCTGGTGATTTTTACAGAATTGTGGAGGATTTTAATCGCTTATATCTGACATGTCAGATACCGGCGATTTTCAATCGCTCTTGGCCGAGATCAAAATCTCTGGAAAAATAGCTGTTGCAGGAACGGGTACACTGGGCAATATTTGCTGGCAATCAAAAATACACCCCGACAAGCGTATGATTTTGCATAGTGTGTTGCTGACTGTAATCAAAGTTAGGCCTGTTTCAAAGGTCGTTCTACTGCCGTGCTAAGGTGGCTAGACTGTAGCACGACTGTCGCACCACTTGGTTTCAGGCTTGAATTTACTTCAGTCGAATAAAACAGCTGTTGCCAAAAACAAAACACTGACTGGCGGCTGTAGGAATAAATCCAAAATGGCGGTTTAGCCAACTTTTAAAATGTACTCTAATGACTGGTAATGTATTTATGATTTATGAATTGAGTTCGGCATGGCAGTAGCACGACGTTTGAAACAGGCCTTAGATGTATACTTTTTACAGCAACAATACAAACAGCAGGCTACTACACTGTAGTAACAAGAAAACCTGAGGTTTATCAAGAAGGGACCCTCACAAGCTGGAGTTATACAGTTGTGGGCACCTAGATTCACAGATTTTTTCTATTAGGTATCAAATATAAATAAATTTTGCCTGATCTGTTTTGGAAATTGCAAAAAAGGAAAAAAAAACATATCACAAAAATGAAAACCTGAAAAATCGCATTTCATACCAAACTGTCAATGCTAGAATTAAACCTTTGAATTCTCCTCCAGCCCTCGCATTTTCAGTATTTTGCAAGGCAGTGATAAGTGGTATGCATTTTATAAAAATTAATTGTTACCTGTATATTTGCATCTTGTAAATTAAGTCAAATACATTTTATTGAAGACTAAGTTTGTTTTCACCGCTAAATGTTTTGATTAGACAAAATTAACCTAGGGTAGATTCTAGCGTTTTTTCTCCCTCTTTATATATTTCAAATGCATGAAATGGCACATTCTGAATGAGAACAGCGACAGATGTTTCAAATAGATGGTCACACCAAACAAACTCATAGTTTCACATGTTTCCAGTTTTACCCAGAAAAGGCTACAAAAAGCCTAAAGAACTCCAAGGCCAGAAATATATGCCTCATTTATCAGTTGCCGACATTAAGATAAGCCTATCTCTTTGAGGAAAAAGATATATTCCATCTTGGAACAATCAATTCGTTCCTCTGAGAAGCTTTGAGCCCTTCAATGTCCAGTCCATTTGAATCAAACTTTCCAGAGCTTTCCCATTTGTTTTCACTTTTTAAATGGCATATTTCGTTTCACATAATGTCCAAAACCCTCTTGAAAATTGTTGCGTATAACAGTCAGTTGGGTCACCATTTTTAAAGCATGTAATTTTGATCAACTGAAAAACTCTTTCTAGTGTTTCCTAAAACCTCCCAAATATAAGCATGGTGGAGGCATTGTATTAACCTAGCCCTGTCCCCAAGAAAACCACGGTCAAAACATCAGCCCTCTTCTGTCCCGGCTCACCCCCATATATCATTAGATTCAATCAATATTCAGTGACCTTGAACAACCTACTAAGACGAAAATTCCATATTGCAAGAAGATGGTGTCCTACAGGCCCATCTTAAAAAATGCTACCACCATCTTAAAAAATGCTACTCTTTTGCATACAGTATTCTTTTTATAAGACACTCTGTCCAGCTTAAACCAAGTCAAATTTTATACTGAAACAAGAACCCCTGTGATATAGAAACAGATGGAACAAATAGACCCTTGAAAGGGAAAAGAAATAAAAAACAACAACAACAATTACAAAAAACAAATTAAATGTGATGTCAAGACTGCACCTTAAGCAAATAATCACATTTTCAATTTTCACATCATTTGTCTGTGAACTCTTCCCATGGACTTTGACTAGGTTTTTAACACAAATAATTATATGAAAACTCTAAGAATGTGATTAAGCCTTTTTAGTTAAGCTACACTCCTCAAATGTGATTAAGTGCTTCCTAGTGCAGCTTCACCCCTCAAATTTCAAGGGAATAATTTTTAACTTGGTATCTCAAGTTTCCAGTTCATATTTTGTGAAGATGTCTTGTATTACTGAAAATATTTGACACTGGCTTTTTGTTTTTTTTTTTTTTTGGTTCGTACAAACACTGTATTTACATCCTGTTTGCCCTTTTCTCAAGATGGCAGATGTTACCATCAAAAGGCCTATTTGTGAAGTTACTCACTTGACTAAAGGTGGGCTTGTTATGAAGTCTTGAGCATCTTTCTCCGTGGCGACAAGCACCAATTTTGAAGTAGAACGAGCAATTAACCCTAAGCAGATGGAAAATTCATTAACCTTTCGCAGAATAAACAGTCGGTTGATGAACAGCTTGCTGTTTCATTCAATATGGTTAGAAGAGCCGATCGTTTTGCAGACATACTATCAGAGATTTTACTCACAAGACATTGCTTATAACAACAAACGATGAAATCCATAAACGTACCTACGTTATTTTGTGCTAGCGTAAATTTTTGCAAGATAATAAAGCAAGTTCTTCATATGGTCAAGGGATGATATAAGCTTAAATGAATCGTTGACGTTATTGGGTCATCAAATTTGGCATTAAAACTTACACTTCCATGGACCTAACCACAATTTCATTTGACATTCGCCATCTAATTGTATGAAATACTGATAGAGAACTAATCGAGAAGGCTTCATATTCTCACGTTTTAATAGATCTAAGATAAACTTCTGACATTTTGCAGCCATATTTTATAACGCCTTTCAGAATTTTGGATCCATTTAGACGTAGTAAACAAAATAATGGCAAGTTCGTTTCAGGAAAATAACACGACCTTCTTTTAAAATCGCACAAGCGATCACAAATCAACCAGAATACACTTACTTGTCTTTCTCTGTGCCAAAGATGGACGCTAAATACTCCGCCATGCTGTCTTCGAGTACAGATTACCCAGGGTTTCTAGCGAGCTGCGTCATGTTACCGCTCGTTCCCAGGGCCATCTCCTCTCTGGTCGCTAAAATAGCAATGCATTATGAGGACGACATAAAATTGCCATGAATAAACAAAGAGAAGTGTAAAATAAAATAAATAAATAAATAAAAATAATAACAAAGAAATTAAAAAAAAGAGGATTAATAGTCATCTTCTCTGTTTATACCATGTGGTTGCATAGTTTTGGCCTTATCCATATAAAATGATGACGTATGGATTCTCTTTTAGAATTAATGCAACCACATGGTATAAACAGAGAAGATGACTATTAATCTTCTTTAAATCCCCCGAAGGAAGGACGGCTTGACCGTCGGAAATATCGGGAAAACCAACTCGCTCGTCCCTTTCCTCTGGCTTTTAGTTTGTCATTTTGTTAATCAGAGAGGTCTCATTTCTCAATTTTGTTCCAGTAATCGTTTGTTCTATGGGTTTGCCTTCTCATTTATGTCCTCCTTAGACATAGTTAGAGCCTTATGTGCGCGACTTGTGAAAAGGACGAGAGAGTGGGTGAGTAAAACCAGGCGATTTAGTCATGACAAAATTACGAGGCCGACAAAAGCCCCGGTGTAGACAAATCACAAATGACCGACCCTCCCTGGGACGGGCTAATTTTCTTTTTACGCCCACTTCAAGATGGCGGCCGATTAACGTTTTTAGCAGAAAAAATGAAAACAACTGTTTAAACAATTCACAAACTGGTTGGATTCAAAGTTAGTTTCTCAAACGCAAATTGCGACTTATTGCTGAAGCCAAACAGTAAAAACGTGCTTCATTTTTATTGTTGGACGCTTTATGAACCTAAAAACGCTATGGGTTGTTCAAGATAAGGAAAAACGCAAATGTCCGCCATCTTGAAGTGGACGTAAAAAGAAAAGTTAATGGAAAAATGCCCCACTTACACCGGGAGGAAATTTTGGCACAGCTGGAATGGCTGATGCATTGGCAGTCATGACTGAACATTGAACCCTGATCAAACGGAGCCACAAGTGAGTTCCCATAGACTACGAGCAGTCTCTCTTTCAGCTCAGGGATAGTCGAGGAAAACGAAAAAGCGAGCGAGCGCGAA
Organism: Siderastrea siderea; assembly: GCA_964030785.1. Taxonomy (NCBI): domain Eukaryota; kingdom Metazoa; phylum Cnidaria; class Anthozoa; order Scleractinia; family Rhizangiidae; genus Siderastrea; species Siderastrea siderea. Next base: position 18,811,742 of record OZ034975.1, read on the forward strand.
ATCGCCTCCCGCGTTGAAATGTGACGCGCGTGTCGGGCCGCTAGTGTAGTGAGCCGGAAAGAGACTCACTACACTAGCGGCTCGACACGCGGGCCACGTTTCAACGACGCGGGCAAGTTTCGTGCCGGCTCGCTTGATCGTTTGCCTCGACCCATCCCTGAGCGGAAAGAGAGACTGCTCGTAGTCTAGAGTCCCCAAATCGCAACAGACTTGGTTTGGCTGGCGAACAGCGAAAAGTTTTGATAACAGGCCGACGACTTCAAATAACACATATAGCAGTTTGGACACAGGATGGTCTCAGTATTAGCTAGTTTCTTTGGTAGCCGGGAGTCGCGTGCACAAGGTGCACAAAGATGCCTTTATTTATTTCCTTTGTTTTTGGCAACCTGTTTCTAGCGTGGGTGGACTTGCCAGTGTGTTTATTTTGGCCACCAAACGCAAGTTTGTATGGAAGAAAATTAAGTGGTGAACAACAGCAACAAAAAAATTCATTGTTCTTTCTCAGAACTATCGTTCTGATAATTGCCCCTTGGAAATTTGATGTTTCTTTTTTTAACTAAAACCAGCATCTAAACCCTCCACTAACTGTTGTTTTAAGAAGTTAAATTTTGGCGGGCAACTATCAGTCCATAGCCAGATAGCCCCTAACAAAAACACCCTACTGTTTGAATAGGACCACCCGGCGAAAAAAACCTGATCATCTACCGGAAAAATCCTTGTGTTTATGCCTCTAAATCATCAAAAAATAGGTTGCTTTGGTTATATTTACATCGTGCATGTTTATTCGTCTTTTTTTATTTCAAACAGTTTCGCCGAAAATTTCAAATTGGTGAGCTCTAAATTGACTAAATTCGAAATACCAGTTTCAGCTATTTTCATCCGGAAAAAAATTTCATTTGTGTGGTGCAGAAAAAAAAAGACGATAGAAGGCTTCTGTCTCGGAACTACTGGTGTGATAGTTTCCCTTGGAAAATTTGTGCTCTTTGAAGTAGCATCCAAGCTTCAAAGCTTCGTTTCTCGAGCAATTATCACTGAAACCGATAATCCCGAGAGAGAAACAGTCTATCCGTTTAAATAGATAACGCCGACCATTGAATCAATACGATTTGCGTATTAGCAACAGAGAACACGGAAAATTGCGATTAAAGCGCCATATAAAACCACACGGTACGTTTTTCAAGGCATAGGTTGTTTGGACCTGAGAAGGTGGCAAAGATTACCTCACGGAGGTAATTCTGGGAGAAGTCTTGCTTTGTCCCTGTACGGCTTTTTCCCAGGCCTTCACGGTCAATCCATTTCGGTGACGAATTCGAGACGAACGGCCGAGACGAACTTTTTCGCTCGGACCACGTGACCCGAAACGCTTCGACCGCGACGAAATATAGAGGCCTAGGAATTAGGCAAGGAGAAGTCGACGAAGCAGTCACATGTGAAACACTCGCCTACGTTTTGCTTCCACAACGGTTTTTTGTTCTCCTAATCTTCTAAATATCCCGTTTTTGTCACAAACGAGGCGAATATATATGAAGAGCTTTTATTGGCTAACTCGCGTTTCAACAACAATTATCGGAATCAACACCCTTTCGGTAGCTTTCACGGATTACTTGTTTGAACGTTTGCAGTAGATCAGTTTGTTTTAATGTCTTCTTTGAAAGCGAACTCATTCGTCGTGCCCCTGCACGTTGACTATATCCCAAAGAGGCTGGCTTGAACAGCTTTTCCACCATTAAAAAGGCAACAGGAAAAACGCGCTGCTCCTCAACTGCCTTTGGCAAGGCCAGATCTGACAAAAACAAAAGTTTGATGGATGAGAAAAGTGATGAGTAAAACAAGAAGTATCTGTTTTATCCTATCTTATTCCATCCCAACCCATCCTATTCCATCCCGTCTATTTCCATTCCACTCTATTCTATCATATTCTATTGTATTTTTTCTGTTCTATCTGCATCAATTTGTTACGTTTAGTGTTGAGGCGTGTGTCTTGACCGTAATCAGTTTTGATTTTATCGGGTGCTCCAAAATAAGCGAAACAAAACTAACGCAATGCTTCCAGTAAAGCCTTTTTTCGAACAAGTTTTTGAAGTTTATAAAAATTTTCCTTCCTTCTACCAAGCTGAACGTCAACTTGAGTGTGGTGTTACAATTTTTACCTTTACTTGGTAGAGTTATTCACTAACAAAGGTCAAAGAAGTTTGAAAGTGTCATTACGGCATATCTCTCTCTGAAAGGCGTGAACAGTGTTTGATTGAAGACGAAATTTGCCTTTGAGGAGAGAAATTTCAGTACTAATTGGTGGGGCATTTGAATTGATTTTTTGCCCCAAGGGGAGGGAATTTAAACAAGCCAATATTCAAAAGTTCAAATGCCCGGGGGTTGCCCCGGGGGGGATGTTCAACTTTCAATTTGACTGGTACATAATCTTCATTTTCTCAAGTTTTGGTAATCACTACCTTCTTTATCTCCTGTTGGATGTTCATTCTCCTTCTGTTGTTTCCTTTCATCTGCCTGGAACAAAATCTGTGAAGAGAAATGTGAATAATATTTTCAACAACAGGAACAACCAGTCACACAAAAGGAAGAAATCAATCAACTGAAGTTGATGTAGAAGTTTAAGGTAAAAATACCGCGCCTGACACAGACATTCTTAATCACAAGAATGGTGTGGAGACTTCAGAAGACTTCTGTTGTGTACTTTTGCGAGTTCCAACTGACGACTTTGCAGATGCAGAGTTATTGAGTTGAATCGCCCTGCAGACATAGGACTTTATTCTCTCCACCTGTTTACAAAGAGAATATTCAGTTCATCATGTGATAAGACGTTCCCGGAACGGACAGGAACTTGTCATAGAACATGTGTTGAACGTATGGGTGCTTTGTTGTCAGTGTTTTGCTGGAGGGTCGAACACTTTCATAATCACAGGGGAAGAAATTAGTGAAAAAAATGATCTTTTTCTTTCAATTGTTTTGTCAGCCATCGTTTTGAAATGGTGTTTTCTATTGCAAGACAAAATTAGTCTTATACGATAAGGAATAAAGGTCGAATCTCCCAATAAGAACATGGCGTTTCACATGAGATTTCGGTGAGAGGGAGGAATTTGTCGCCAAACACAGGACAGGATTTGTCGAGTACGAAAAAATAAGTGGTCTCTCACATGACGTTTCAGAATGAGAAAGGAATTTGCTTTTTCCGGTCGCCCAACCTTACAGTTTCCCTTCTTTTTAAAGTACCGTATTTTCTCGATTAAACGCCGGGGGCGTTTATTTAAAACTCGGCCTCGTAGACCCGGCGTTTATTCGAACCCGGCGTTTATTCGGGGCCCGGCGTTTATTTATTGAGTGCATTTTTCGACCTTTTCAGCCATTCACTTTTTTGATCAGCAGTACTGGAGGTTTGTTGAATTAAGAACGAAATTTCAACAAAAACGTTAAAAATATAAAACAATATCACCAACTTTGTCTTATCTTAGTGAATCATTTTGGTAAGTCATTTCGCAAAAAACGTCACTGACAGGAACGGTGATTAAGGGCTTCTCAACGTTAATTTCTGTCCGTGAAACAGGGAAAAAATGCATCGGCAACTGCTCCACAGCAAATGTACTTTGCAAGCAGTTGAGAACAAGGTGGTGTCGAGGTTCCTGCTCCTTGAGTTCCGAGAAAGGCAAAATTATGGAACGATTCGAGAAACTGCTGGAAAAACCCTCGAGATGATTCTGGCTTGATGACAAGACCGCAGAAAAGTTACCATGATTAAAAGAAATTGTCACGATACCTGATGCGTTGTTGGTTTTTCCGTTTTTATAGATGGAACAATTGTAAATGGCAGTTTAGGCTTGATTATCAGATCAGTGGATAAAATTCAAATAAAATGGTGGAAAGGGAACTACTGTACACACAATCATGATAATCCTGATTTAATATACTCGCTGGGACCTCAAATAAACGCCGGGACCCCGAATAAACCGCCGGGGGCGTTTATTTGAAACTCGGCCCTGTAGACCCGGCGTTTATTTGAACCCGGCGTTTATTCGGGGTCCGGCGTTTAATCGAGAAAATACGGTATGTTGACTGAGTCAACTCCACAAATCCCACTTTCAAATTCGTCGGATTTTCGTTTTTCATTTTTTATTAAGAGTGCTAAGGATTGCGTCAATATTTCAAGATGAAAATTCACTTTGCGCCGTCAATCACTCATTTCCGAATTCTTTCAAAAGTGTTTTCAAACGTTGATTTGTATCACTGAGGGCAAGATTCTTTATAGTGTACGATGGATCGAATATAGATCTGGAAAGCTCATGATAGGGTCTGCCAATGAGATAGCCTTTTATCTGATGAGGATTTGCTTTCCATCGCTGGTTCAAGAGTTTATTTTCTCTTCCTACGTGTGTTAAAATACAACAACAAATCCCTCTTCAAATTCCGTAGGCTTGTTATAAAGAGTGCTCAGCATTGCGTATTCTTCCAGAAATTCACTTTGTGCCGTCAATCACTCAATTTAGAATTCTCTATTGTTTTCACATGTTGTTTTCTATCACTAGGGGCAGGATTGTACGTGTACAAATCTCGTGATACAGTCTGACTGTGGCATGCCTTTTCACACGAGGTTTCAGAGAGGTACAAAAGAATTTGCTATTCCAAGAGATAATAATTTATACAGCGACAGGTGTCCACAATTAGTGGAGGGGACTTTTCCCCTCAGCTACTATAGTTTTGACACGTTAATAAAGTTATTATTATTATTATTATTATTATTTTCCAAAAATCGCCGGTTTGACAGTCTAAATTTAAAAGTTTGACTTTTTCTTTTTAAGAGCGCTCAGGATTACTCTAGTATTCCAGGAGAAATTTATAATTTTTGCGCCGTCAGAGTTTTTATGACTTTTCAAAGAGCCAGTTAAATTACGTTTTTCTCTGTGTTGTATATTGTGATGACTTGCGTCGAAGAACAAAGTTTTTATAAAATGCTTTTTTGATAGGGACGAGGATTTTCAGCATACTGTTGAAAACTGGTTTATTAAAGTTGGAATATTTTCGCGCCAAAGCCCTTAATTTCCACCCGATGAGCCGGAGTGAACGCCTCGGAATATTCACCAAAATGTCATTGGGCGTTGAGACCAAAGTTTTTGGTGCCTTGACTGTTTTTAACTGTTTGTAACTGTTTTTTTTTTTGGAGGATCTAAAGAAGGGTAAATTTTTGTTCCGTGATTCGTAAATTTCTAAAATTTGATTCGTGGACTTGTGACAAATCCACGTCCTCTGGGTTATAAAATTCACCTTGTGGGACAACTGTGTTCAAGAGATAAGGCACAAATAAATTTCCCAACCGGTTTCCGTTTTAGTTTTGGTCTTTTCTGTTTTATTTCCTACTTACTGCCTCGGTTAAAATATTGATCCGTGGCTACAGGCCCAATCCAGTCTTCTCAGCTTAGAAAACTCAAACATGACCAAGTGCTAGTACTTATTTAAGTTTTATTGCTTAAAGTATGTTCCATCTGAGGGCTTAGGTTTTATACAGTCCGCAGTCTACGACGTGCTTGACCTATGACCGTGTTTGAATTTAATTCCCAAATTCACAGTCGTTTGTGGGAGTCGGAGTATGGTTTCCTTCATTTGGCTGTAAACTCAAATGCAATTTCGGTGGAACAAGAAATTCTGAAGAATTTACAGGCGGCGCATAGTCTCTCACCCCCCCTCCCCCCCTAAACATGTTAAACCTTATAACTTTAGTAGTTTGTGGTTTCCGGTGAGCTGTTATGGACAATTTGCACTTCCGGTATGTAAGGAATTAAATGGATGTATGCAACTTGAGAACTTAGTTTGTTTGTAACCAGTGACCTCTGTACGACTCTTGCTCCAGGAGAAAACCTGTGGCTTTACCTGGAGAAATGAATCGTTCTTAAACCCTGATATTGTTAAGTACAGCCCTTAGGCATTCACGACAAATGTTTCAGTCTTCAGGCAAGGGCTCCATTCGGATCCTAACGACACGAGTGCAGGCTAATTGCAATCTATTTTTAAACAACGATGCAGGTTCATTTTAATTTACTTCATGATAACAACAAGGCCATTGCTCGAATGCCGACCAGTGATTCTAATGTATTTTGTCAATACTACCCTGAGAAATAAACATTTCAACGCTTACCTTTACTTAACTTCAATACGCTGCGAAACTCAAAACAACAAAATTACGCTCCTTTCTACGGTTACTTTTTTCTATCTGGTTACGTCATAGCTATAGATGGAAAAAAGGTAATATCACAAGCAAATTGTGCGGTAATTGAGAGTTTAGCTTTTAATCTAACGAGCCTGATTGTTTAGAGCCCGTGCGAAGACTAAGTCTGCTGACACCCGACAATGCAGGAATGTGCCTTGCATTTCATGAGACGCAGCGACGTCTGAGACGTCGCGCCGCCTAATTATTCAAAAAATCGCTATTTCTTGTGCCTGATTAGAAGCCGGCCTTTATATTGTGCTTGAAAAATTTGAAGAATGTTGGAGGCAAATCCATGGATGACGTCAATACACTGTAAGGCTCACGCACGTGACCTGGGCACAGAGTACTATTTGGGCCGTCACATAATCCGAGCTTAGAAGACCCGTCGTCTCAAGTTACTTCCCGTGTTGTGTCCTCATAAAGTTTTTTGATGACGGGCAGACGCCAGAGATAAGATGATCAAAGACGCCATCATGGTTTCTTCCAACAAACCAGAATGCAAAATGGGTTTGCGAACGAATATAAAAAACAATCACCAAGAACAAACTGCAAGAAATGTGAAGGTAATGAGACTGTACTTTCCCGCTATGACAGTCGCGACAAAACTGAGGTCAACTGCCTAGGCTGCGTGGTTTAATTCTGCAAACAAATATTTATATGTTATTTTCCTGTACAACAAAGCAGTAACAGTAACTGTTTACCGAGGCAACTGCCTCAGTTGCCTTCACACTAGCTACGGGCCCGAATTAGCTTTCAGCACGTTTTTCGATAGAGGGGTTTCAGTTGACTGTCGAAAGTAATTCGCATTTTGCTTTGGTTTTGCTTCACTACGCTGTGATTGGTTAATGTTACTCGCTCCACTTTCTCAACCCATAGATGTAAAACCAAAACCAATTGTAACTTGTTCGCACGCGTTTTCCCGCGCTTGACGCCAGTTACCTTGGAACATGTATTTGCTTCGAGTTCTGATTGGTTCATTGTGTTGTTTATTCCTGTTGTGATTGGTCAGCGTAATTGCTTTGCTTTGGTTTTACGACATACATTTGAAAACCGCTCTAAAAGATAGTCAATGCAGACCAAGAGGAACACACGTGAGAAAGTATAACGATTATCGAATGACAATCATGGGAACGATGGAAATTAACCCTTTAACCCTTTACTTGTTCAAATAATCAAGTGATGAGAAAAAATTAAGTGATGACCAAGGATAAGACAAATTCCCCTTACTATTCTTTTCTATTCTTCCTCTCTATTCTCCAAAATAGACAAATTCTCCTTACTAGTTCCATAAGAAATGTATGGAGAACAGTAAGGAGAATATGCATTTTTATATCAGGGCTTATAGGGTTGAACGCGTTAACTGTCACACAGTTTGACCACACCACCTTCAATCACAAGGTTAGCACAGGACACATCATACGAAGTTATCCTCTCAGGCACAATTGCATGAGAGTCATTTGTTACAAGAGAGAAAATTGGAATGGAGAGCTATGGCTGCGATTTCGACGTTTAAAGATTTCCGATGTTTCGTCAACGTTAAAGAATACGTGCTATTTCTTGTACTGATTGCTTTCTTGTTATGTTCAGCCGCTGTTCACAAACCATTGCCCTGTTACAGCAACTCTGACTGTCCATTTTTCAACTGTTGCCGCATCGAGGATAAAGAATGTTACCAAAACTGCAAAGATGAATATTGTTCAAGCTATTTAGACTGTGGGTGGTTTGAAGATTGCTGTAGCGGTCAGTGCACTCGACCCCGTACTAATTGTCTTGGACATTCTTGTGACACGGACTCGGATTGCGGAAGGAAAAGCTTACGTTGTTGTCAAGGACTTTGCCTTGAAGAGGAGGACTACCATTGTCATGATCATAGCACTGCTATTGTTTTGGCCTCGGTATTTGGCACAATCGGTTTTTTGGTCGTCATCATCATATTATACATTTACTGCGCTCGCAGGCGTATCCTTGTTGTGACGTGTCCTTCGTCACGTAGTCGTGACGAGACAGATTCCGTGACTCAAGAACCACTCGACCCAAGACAAGACGCCCCACCCTACCTCGGACAGGATCCACCCTCCTACCAACAAGCCATCATTGCCCCACCCGACCACCCTGAATCAACGCGAGTAAGTGACGCACCTCCCCCCTACAGTGCAGCGAGGGAGGGGAGATCAGGGGATTTGTATCCTTCATATGGTGCTGCAATCAAACAGTGATGTCGAGAATATAGAAAACTGCTTGAGCAAACACGATCTTAACGCTTTTCAGTGAGTGCAAATATAGGAGGTACCATTTCTTGTTCTGTTTGGGCGAATTTAAACATGCTTCTCGCTCGTTTTTTGCTCCAAAGAGGATTGGTTTGATGCTTTTAGGCGTAATAGTTGGGTTACACGAGAGGTAGCGCGCACGGACACTGAGAATCCGCATGTAAGGTTGTAGCGCGAAACGCGACTGGCCGCAAAACGGATAGACTACGAGCAGTCTCTCCTTCAGCTCATGGTCAGTCCAGCAAAAAGAACAAGCGTGCGGGTGGGAAATTCACCTGCGACGTCGAAACGTGACTCGGGCGTGATCAGCCGCCGCCTCACTACACACACGCGTCATGCTTCCACGCGACAGGCGATTCTCACGCTCGTTTGTGGGTTGTATCCTCTCGACTACCTCACAGAGAGACTGCTCGTTGTCTGCGAAACGGGATCGACGCCAAATTGATTTTCAGAGCGTGAGCCCATAATAAGCAGCGAGTGGTTTTTTAGGCGCTTCTTCCCGTGAATCAAAACAAGCAGCCTGCAGAAAATTTGGAGTGAGTCGCAATTTTATTAGTAAACTTTTTGGGTCTATCCTTAGTACTGAGATGTGTTGTTCACAATATAAAAGATATTGATTTGACATTCAATTGTTAATAAATCTGTTTGATATACATACTTCAACGATTAGAAATAGTCTGTTTTAGGACTAATATTAAATAGATCTACTACTTAAGAAATATCAAAATTGACAGAATTGTGGTAGCACGAAGGAGGTTTGCGAGAGTGGCAAACACTAGAGTTGTCCCAATTTTTAACGAGCGTTTTCTGTAACTCGGGGAAAAGAAGACCTTGTTTCATAAAAAGGTATGCTAGTTTTTTTAATAGGCGAAAAGCCATTTTTGCCACACCGATTAGAGCCCTCATAATGTCATGTTTATGGTTCATAGTATTCACTTTAGAATCAGTAATTCTGATATTCAATCAAATAAAAAATAGAAACGTTTTGCAAAAGTGCGCTTAGAAAATTTTGACTATTGTGATCTTATAAACATTGCTCGAATAAAAATATTAGAATACACTTACTCTTCAAACAGTGTAAGCTATCAAGTGCGTTGACATTTTCATAAGCACTCCAATTCAAATAACTGCCAACAAAGAACACTAAATAACTAACACTACCGTAAATGATCAATTAAGCGCCGCGGCGCTTATTTAATATTCGAGGGCGGCGCTTATTTCAAATACGGGTAAAACAGTAGGGGAATATATATATATACTAGGTATGCACAATTTAATATAAAATTATTTCGAATGAAATACAAGAGGTATCATGAACGCAGTTTCTCAGTCTCTGTGAAAGTATTGCTGCTCAAATACAAGAGGGAACATGAACACATAAACAATACCTAAATTAGCGCCGCGGCGCTTCTTAATTATTTTCGGTAAAGGTGCGGCGCTTATTCGAGTAGCGGCGCTTAATCGATCATTTACGTTATAAAACTAATCTTTTGACAAAATATATTTTCTTTCTACCTATTATACTTCATTCCGGTTTTTCGCACTAGTGACAGCATCGAGAATTCTGTACTTTGTGATGGAAAATAAGCATCAGGAATTCTCATCATAACGGACTTGAAGCCTTGAGCGTATATATATTTACGAAATTTTGCTTTCAATCAGAGTCGTTAACGTATCTATGACAACAGAATCTAATAAAATTTTAAGTTCTATTTACAAAGGGAAATTCTAATTTCAAGTGAATTGCTATATTTTCTGATGAAGGAAGTAGAAAAGAGAAGTGGTTGTAAGATACATCAGGGGTGATTTTTTTGCAATTTAGAATGTTAAGATACGTATCTCTTGATGGCAGCTAAGATCTGGAAGAAAATAAGAAAGATAACAGTCAACAGTAAACAGTAGACACCATTAAACAAACAAAAAGACAAACAAACAAGCAAACGAAAGGAGAAACAAACAAAAAACGTGAGAACACCGTTGTAACTTTGCTCAGTACACTGGTTATTTTGTTCTTGCACCCAACAAGAATAACTATTTGGTTAACTTTGGGCTGCAAGTGGTTTTTTGTCTTCCGATACTTGTCAACAAAGCTTGTTGTTACTGTTGTTGAGACCTAAGACGCGTTTCTGGATTGCCCGAAAACTTTTCTACCCCGAAAGGCTATCTCTAAAAAAACAAAAAAGACATTTCTACAAAGCTGCTATTTTACCATGTGTTTTCAGATAACAAAATGTTTAACTTAGAACAAACTTTCATACTTAGAAACTTATTTGCTTACAGATACAGTGTGAAATATAACGCAAGCAAAGTTTTTGAGAAGCGCACGCCTGACAATTGTTGACGAAAGTAGACGAGAGAAGACATCTGTCTGTAGCCGATAAGCGTTGACGAGAGTCAACGAAAGTTGACGGGAGTTGTCGAGAGACAAGGAGAATTGACAAGAGCTGACGAGAGTTGAGAGACAAGCAGAGATCAAACCCTTGTTCTCGCCTGATCTGCGACTCTCGCGCGCTCTCATCGACCTTTATATGTGCTTCAGCTCATCCAGTCTTACTTTGTTCAAATTATTTAGAGAAGCGCTCTCAGACTGAAAACTCTCTTATCAACTGTCGCTCTCGTTTGGTGTAACTGTTAATCCTAGTCCTTGTTATTTGAAGTGTCTGTAGAAAGTTCAGAGTTGCAGTGGTCCCCTGCTACATCTCGAACATCAGTTCTCTTGAATTCTTCACTATTCCCTTGATTTGTGTTGCGCAGTTATTTACTGTCATCTGAACAGCCGTTATCTCAAACTACTTCTTGTATCCCTTGCGTGTTCTAAATCGCAGGTTTTTCGCAAACAATTTTGCTCTATCTTTTGTGTCTGTGAGTGAAACCCTTTTTAGTGAAAGCTATTGAGCAGTACTTTCTTGTGGTGCTGTTTATTATGCTAAGCAAGGTGGTTCTAACTTTGAGCCTGTGGACGAAATCCCAAAGTGTGACCATTCAAATGAAAGCTACTGAGCAGTACTTTTGCGGTGCAGTTTGTTATGCAATGTTCTGGAAAATGGAATTTGGGATTTACTCTAAGGTTACCACTCGTGGTAGTTGGTTGACCCTCACCATTCTGCGATGGTCCTTAGGAATACCAGCCTCTGTCAAGTCCTCTTCTGTCAAGTCACCCAGGAATTCCAAGTCATCCCATCCATAATCGAGAAGTTTCTTTGTGTACTGAGAAAATCCTATCCGCTGCATAATCTCATCCACCGTTCGCGGTTTGGATTTCTGAAACAAAACAGTACTACAGTGTTACTACAGTGTTGCTTGCGAACTTAAGTCTGAAAAGAACTGGGTACAAGGAAGAAATGTAACGTAAACGGGGGTAAGGAGGGGGGGGGGGGAAGGGGTTGATAAGATCCGGAACAGGGAACATTCAGGAACACCCTCCAATACTGTACTATTTTATTCCTATTGTTAGCTACTTTATTCGTTCATTCGAATTTATTTAGTCATTTATGCGTTTACTTAACGAAAGGCTTTTTTTCTTCACGATCCTTTTTTAAGTGTTATTTTTCATGACTTCTTTCTCCGTGTTTCGGAAAGTTCCATGTTCCTGATTTTGTCGACGCTTGAGCGTTATTGGCGACACACTCGTCTTAACCCATTCAGCCCCAGTAGTGACAAGCATCTAATATCCCTACATGATCAGACATACAGGTCACGAGAATAAAGGAAATGATCACCAAACATGAAATGTCTTAATGTTTGTGTAAATATAAATTCTCCCGACTGGTACCATAAGAAACATGTGGGGAACAATAAGGAGAACATGCATATTGATATTGGGGCTTAAAGAGTTAAATAGAGAAGCAAAAAGCTCTGTAGCTTAACACTTTTATTGCCAGGGTCAAAACTTGCGTTGAACGTTTTCCCTTTGGAAGAAACCCTGAAGTGTGATCATTCAAATGAAAGCTACTGAGCAGTACTTTCCTATGGTGCTGTTTATTGTGCTGTACAAGGTGGTTCTAACTTTGTCTGTGGATGAAATCCAAACGTGTGACCATTCCAATGAAAGCTATTGAGCAGAACTTTCTTGTGGTTCTATTTACCACGCTGTACAAGGCGGTTCAACTTTTGAGTCTGTGGATGAAATCCTAAGTTGTGACCATTAATATGAAAACTATTGAGCAGTTTTGCTGTTTATTACGCTGTACAAGGCGGCTCTAACTTTTAACTGTCTGGATGAAATCCTTAAGTGATCATTCAAATGAAAGCTACTGAGCAGTACTTTTCTGTGATGCTGTTTATTATGCTGTACAAGGTGGTTCTAACTTTTGAGTCTGTGGATGAAATCCTAAAGTGTGACCATTCAAAAGAAAGCTACTGAGCAGTACTTTCCTGTTGTACCGTTTATTATGCTGTACAAGGTAGTTCTAACTTTGAGTCTGTGGCGCTGGTGCTGTTTATTGTGTCGTACAAGGTGGTTCTGACTTTGTCTGTGGATGAAATCCAAAAGTGTGACCATTCAAAAGAAAGCAGCCGACATTAAACTTTTAAGCCTGAAATGAAATCTTAAATGTGTAAACATTCACACGAAAGCACTAAGCATGCAGCTCGTTCACGTGCTGAAGTTTGGTTTTCAGCACTTTGCAATATGTAAGGGTTAAATGGTAAGCTAGAACTCTTAATTAACCGACTGTGTAATAGAACAGTTTTCGACTGAGTGTCGTGAAACCAAAACCAAATTACTCTGACCAATCAAAACAGAAGCAAACGACACGACGAAAAAATTAGGGCTCGAAGCAGTACATGTAATGGGCGCCATGCGCGGGAAAACGCGTGCGGCAAGTCAGGATTGGTTTGGGTTTTACTTTTGATTGGTTGAGAAAGTGGCGAGAGTTTTTGTAATCAATCACAGAGCACAAAGCAAAATCAAAGGAATTAATTACAAAGCAAAATCAAAGCAAAATCACAAAGCAAACCAATCACAATCTAACACAGATCAGTGCAAATTACCTTAAGAGGTAATGGTGGGGGATCTCTGGAAGCCTGGAAAAGACAACAATCAACACAATTACGTGGACCTGGTTGTTCAAAGCAGGGTTAAGTTAACTTAGGATTAGTGTCAATTTTGAATTCTTGCAGCCAAAGGGCCAAATCACTGTTATCTTTACAATATTACTAAGCTGACAAAATTAATATAAAACGATAATAAAGAATAATATTAATTACAAAAATAAAGCTGCAATATTATGTAGCAGTGAGGGAAAGGGAAAAGCCAACGCAAAAACCTTCAAAATCTCAATTTCGCAGTTTTGATCCGGAAGGACGACAAAACACAACGACTATGGTCAACGTATGTTTGTTTTAAGCCTAAATGTAGATATTCCTCGCACTGCGTATGCGCTGGTAATTACAAACGTTTCTGTGTTTTTAGCGAAAAACGTTGACACAGGTTGTGTGGAAGCCCTGTGGTTCATTTTTGAAACCATACCTTAATGGAGTCAGGCACAGGAGCTGAATGTCGCTTTGGAACGGCTGGAGGATTCTCTACAGGGACGTTCCCTTGCCTGTCCAACAGTAAAAGCCAGCAAGCATTAAAGATTTGTCAGAACAAAACCCCCAACCGCAGACGTTATTCCAAAATGGCCGACATAGCTTTCATTGTTTGTCTCGGTCTGCATAGTTATTCAGTGTGACCTATGACATCAGGCAAATGACTTCAACATTTCCATTCAACACTGTTCACCATTGTGGAATTCGACATGCTAAACGCGACCACAACCACAACCCTAGAATCTTTTCCCCTTTTCAGACCAAAATCTGTACCTTACAATTTCAGACTAGCAGGCAAAACATACTACTATTCAAACCCAAATCGGTCAAAACGTGTGCCCTGTTACAAACCATTACGGAGGCTCGTAATGGATTTTCACCGCTTAAGTGTTTTTGAAATAAGGAAAGATTACAAAAAGTATATCTAATATTTGGGCAACATAAAAATGTCTTTATCTCCCCGTTGGAACACCACAGGGTCGAATGTGATGTCATTGAGTTTACTATGGCAAAACTAATGCTCCACAAAAGAGAACCTCTAAATTTCAGCTTTTAGAGATTATCTGAAAATGTAAGTCGGTGACCTAACGCTATTGCTATCCGGTGAAACTTAAGTTATATTAGAAGGAAAAGGTGTTTTTTTTTTACTGAATCACAAAAATTTCCAGTGGATAAATTTTCCCGAAACGTTTCTATTTGAAGTGGCACACTCAATGTTGCATGCGCGCGTGAAAATAATAGAAAGTCGGATTCCAGCTAAACTGAAGATTTTAAGTCAAAATAGGGGAGGGAAACCTAGAGTAATCTTTGCTGCAAGAGGCATAAACTAAATTCGAACTTACTTTTCAGGCAAGGGTGGTGAGTCTGAAAACATAACAAAACAGAGAATAAATTAGCCAAGTGATCGGCCAACTAAATCATATTTTACATCCAATACTTTCTTGAAAAAAAAATTGTAAATCCCGCAAGCCGGCTCTATCTCGGTCACAAAGAGCAAAATTGCAGCACTTCAGAAAACCGTTTGCAAGCTGGCTCTCCTCAAGGTAATTTGAATCACAAGAAGTGCAAAGTTAAAGAAAGTTAACGAACAACGAAAAGTTAACGAACAACGAATGAACAATCGTTTAACAGAATCTTGGCAAGCCAGACCAGTGACGAAAACAGTGGTAAGACTTACCAGTATGAAAATCATCAGTATTCATTCTATATTCTACATTTTAACTTGCATGAAGCAAAAAATCGCTAAATTTGAAGACTTCTAGCTAAAGCGGAAATAAAATAGTCATGAAATCGCGTGAAATCTGAGCGGAAAACGCCAGTGGTTGACTCACAGCTGTGTGAACGGCCCTTCAAGTCACAAACCTTCTTGAGGAATTACGCTTTCACTTTTGCGTTTTGGAACGTGAGGCGACCTGACTGATCCTTTCCTGGTCACTGAAAAACGGGAGAAAATACCAACTGTCACGCAAACAAGAAAAAAGAAAAGAGAAAAACCAACTGTCACGCAAACAAGAAAAAAAAAAGAGAAAAACCAACTGTCACGCAAGCAAGAAAAAAGAAAAGAGAAAAACCAACTGTCACGCAAACAAGAAAAAAAGTAACAATACAACCCCTAGGGCCGATTATTTAAACGAATTCTAACTTAGACCGTGGTTTAAGGCAACAAATAAACCTCTACATCTGTTTACAAGTGGGTTACTTATAAGAAATAAATGTTATAGCAGTCTGTGCTACATGCCTGTTTAACATTTATTATGGCAAAGAAGCACACATATTTGAGTATGCCAGATTGAAATCGATTTAGATCGTGGTTTTGTTAAACCTCGTCTAAACTAGTCATTGAAAAATAGGAGGACAAAGACGAACTGTCACGCAACAAAGAAAAAAGAAACCAAAAGAAACACCTAGTAATTAAAAAAAAATGGGAGAACAAACAAACTGTCAGGCAAACACAGAAAGAAGAAACCAAAACAAACACACTTAATCGGGTAAAAACACTTACCCTCCTCAAGATCAGCAACGCTAATCAGATCTAACAAAAAATAAGTTACATAACTGTTTAATGGCTTAATTTTTTGTAAACAACAGAATGACTTGTCTTCTTTAATTGACACAAACTAGAAAAGATTTACTTTCCCCAAACTATACTTTCTTAAATCTTGAGTATCCAGATTATAGAAGTTGTAACCCGACTGGGTAAATTTACCGAAAACATTTTTCCCTTAGCCTACACGAAAACTGGCAGGCCTTCGCCAAAATGGAAATTCAACAGAGATTGTCAAGAATTTCTTGCTGGGAAAAACTTGGACCACAAGAAAGCACTACTCGATGGCTTGCAGTAAGGTGATTACACTTGAGGATTTCGTCCAGGCTTTCAAAACTTTAGGACCACCTTGGGAAGCACAATAAATAAGCACCACAGGAACGTAAGACTCAAAAGAAAGACTCTAGACTTAAAGCCAACTTTTACAGCATAATAAACAGTATTAAACACAGCAAACCGTACAGCTCGCTGTCATTTTCCCTGAATAGAATAGAAAGGGTGCTTAGATTTAAGGATGCGCAAAACTGGACAAACGAAAATTACCAAGGGGCTGTGAAGATAGTTCCATGTTGTTGTTGTCTGGTAGCTTGACGTGCATCTCAACCCTAAAGCAACACGTGGACACTAGTTTTAAAATCTCTTGAACACATTTGTAGCATACACTCCTTTTTTTTATAAGAACGTCTAATTTTGCGGCTGAGGCTGAACCGAAACTGAATGTTCTTATTTTTTTTCAGGTTTTGAGCCTGAAACGTTCTTAGCATGTTCTTAAGTTACGTGGTATAGAATTTCAGAAAACTGATATAAACGTGACCAGGAAAATGACAAGAAAATATAGTCTGAGCTCTACAATAATAATAAAAAAAAGAAAATGTGACTCGACTCGAATCCCGGCAAGCCTGATTTTTTTCAGGCTTTCTTTTCGCAACTGCATAAGTTGCGTTAATAACTGCGAGGATCTTCTTTACATTTAGAAATCATGTTGTTACTATGTGTTTTTAGCTCGAGGCAAAAACGGATGCAGAACTGAATAAAATTACTGCTTTGTCTCTTAGTCTCAGCTTGGGTAGGTTCTTAGTATGTTCTTAAAATTTGGGTTAATTTCAGCCTCAACGTTCTTATAAAAAAGGTTCTTATAAAAAAAACAGAGTGTATATGACACTAAACAATTCATGCAATTTGGCGACACAAAAACAATGCTTGGTGCAGCACACCCTGTAACGGACGAAACTCGCATTATTCCCGTTGCCGAAAACTTTGCGAGAAACAGGCCTTTAGGATCCTTTCTTTTGCAAGTCAAGCAAGAAAAAAATGATTTTTCCGAGAGCAGGGTGGGTCCCTCAACGTCCTTAATGTCATAGCTGTATTTCGCCGCTATTTTCACACGCTTTTCTTTTGTGTGAATATCTTGTGAAGACACCTCTAGATATCTCCGAAGCAAAATGGTGAAATTGACACAAAAAAATAAAAGAGAAATAAACAGGGAGTAGGGAAAATGGAGCAAAAACAAGAACATATTTTCAAAACTTACATAATTTCTCCTGTTTTCTCGCCAAGATGTGACAGAACAATTCCGTCACATTTTTGTGGAAAGACATCGACCATGGTCCTTAGCGCAATACAGCACTCCCCTGTGTAGCAGAAGACACACGACCAGTAGTTAGTTCATATACACCACGGTCTAAAGCAAATATGTGAATCTGATTGGTCATCACTGTCTATTCGCTGATGGACAATGATCGTGCGTGCTATATCTTTGAGAAGTAATTTTCTTTCCCATTTCTAGGTTTTCTCGCCTGTGCCTCGTTCACTATGCGCTCGTAGACTTGGCCGCGTGGTATAAGGTTAATTACAACTTTCTTGTAGCTAGTTAATTCGTAATCACGATTTTCCGCAATTTTCGATGATTGCCGTTTAACGCGAGGGTTTTTTCGCATTCACCAACAACTTTAGAGGCTAGTTTAATTATTTTCGCTGCCGCCTATTTGGGACATTCGCTCGAACGTCCCTAGCTGTTGGGACAAGCTGCACGATTCACTGGGTTCTACAGTATTCTCTCACGCTCTCTTAACGTCTCTCAGGCTCGTTAGCTTGCCTCCAGCCCACCGCTTCACGATAGCACACAAAAAGAACTACTAGTACCCAGGGCGGGGTT
Source organism: Siderastrea siderea (assembly GCA_964030785.1). Lineage (NCBI taxonomy): Eukaryota > Metazoa > Cnidaria > Anthozoa > Scleractinia > Rhizangiidae > Siderastrea > Siderastrea siderea. Next base: position 18,829,951 of record OZ034975.1, read on the forward strand.
CCATTTAAGTTACGCGGGTGTTTTATGCAACATAGGCTCTGGAAGCCATCTTCAAATTCTCATTGGAACGTCGATCTCTCCATAAAGCGTAGTGACACAGCCACACTTTACTTTTGTTTTCACATACTTCCTACAGATGGCGAACGTTAAGTTAACAGTTGCATGTTGTAGAACTTTGTAACATTAACATCTCATAAGTGTGTTTACCGTAAGACTCATCATTGTCCACAGACTTGACGGCCAGTAGCAGATGCTGTTCCACCACGTATTTATGGTCTGATATTATAGGATGGAGCTGGACAAATAAAGCGAACGTATAAGCACTTTATTACAAACAGCTATAACCCTTTAAGCCTTGATATAAACTAGTAAGGGGAATTTGTCTAAACATCAAGACACAAATATCTTCTTAAGGTCATTCCCCCGAAATAAAATTTAACACACGATTTTTGTCAAACTTTCACAAGTTCTTATCTATCGTGCAATGTTTTGAAATATAAAATAAAAAGAATAGGTCCACATGTCCGTTTATGAGATATCATCGTCTCAAGTTACCCCGTAATTCCATGCAATTTCGCCTAACAAACACATGTTTATTTGATCAGTTTACGCTACTTTCGATGGGAACAGGAAGCACATAATTAAAGCAAATCTTGAAACAATGTACTAGATGTAAAATATCGATAACAAGGAACAATTTACTAGATGTTTTATGGTAGATGCACGAAGCATGAGACGAAATTGACTTAAAACCTTCCTCACGTGCGTCTTCTCGAGGTTGTGATTTCATCTCCATGAGTAACGCGTTTCTAGTAATCATTTTTTTTTCGAACATGTGTTTTTTTTCTAACTCTTTGAACAAAAAGGGGATGAACGGTAGGTCAAAAATATGTGGAAAAAAAGATAGGTCACCATGCTTGTTTAAGAGTTAATGACATTTCTTTTCTCTGGTGAGCTTAGCCTCATAGGAAACCTATTACTCCCTGGACATGCGCGCGCTGTGAGCGCGCGCTACTGACGCAGCAAATCGTGCGCAGTAAGGATGCGCAATGCAATACAGGGCAATGACCTTACGAGCGGAGGTATGTAAATATCGACCAAGGGTGGGAAATATAAAAATTTTGAAAAATCCCAAAAAAATTCTGTAGACTTCCCTAGGCATTCTATTAATGAAAATGTAAATTTTAGTTTCATCCGATAAATATTTTGGCGATACGGCGGGTGTCAAGTTTGGGCGCTTCACGGCCTCCGCCAGACCGCTTTTTCTGGGCCCGAGACCGGGCTACAAAAAGAAGAGCTCGATTTGAATCTAATTCAAATATCATTCAACCCAACAACAACTCACATTTTGAGTGGTCATGTGCTTGAATGGATTGTGTCTAGAATATTTTACAGATTTTTAAATATTTACAAAACTTCTGACTTGACAGTTCTGAGGTCCGGCGCGACAAACAAATCAATACTCAAACAAATGCTTCAGCCAAAATACGTTTAATTTAGGTAATCTCAAGTCCCAAAGTGATACATACATGCTTCATAGACATTAGGTGGAAAATTTTAAATCAATTTTCATTCGAAAAGAACTCATATCTCCACTTTCAGGTATTTGAACTTGCCTCGCTATTAAATGTAAACATATGGGTCAAGTTCTTATCACGACACAGCGAAGTGTTCAAAATCTACACCAAATATCTATCTTGTCTAGTATATAATCAGGTCTACAATGTGTTTGTTTGTACCTTGTGTCCCTGTTTGTCTTCATTTCCGCAAAAAACTGAGGCAAACTACAGCGAAATACCAGCGCCCTCGACGCGTCACAAGTCTCGTGGAAGTACTATTACGTGAGTCGAGATTGCGTTACACAACATGACACACAGGGAGACCCGTTACTTCAAGATTATTTCCGAGTTGTGAAAAAAAATTCCACCTCTAATCTACATGTTGTAGGTATGCCATTGGAATGAGCAGGCAATCTCAAATTTTCATACTTTGCAGTTTTAACCATCGCAGACTTGTGATCCCCGAACGTGCCAAACAGTATTCATTAGCGCTATGTAAATAACGTGTTCTTTTTAGTTGTTTGTTTTTGTTCCCCATATTTGTCGTGGTGTCTATCAGGTTCGAAAATGCCCTAGTGCGTTGTGCAATACTCTTGCAATACCCTATTATACAAAGCACAGAGCGTCCCGGTACAGTCTGATCTTGCGCTTGCGGCATCAATCTTGATAGCCCGGTCTCGTTCTATAAACTAGCGCTGAAAATAAGTAAGCATCATTGCCAGCTAGTACAAGTCTGCTCGCTAATGTGCGACGATACAGCGTGCGAATATGGAGCGCTGGTTGGGGGCGAGTGTGGTTCAAGTACCAAATATCCGAGCACAGAGTACGTGCGCATCGGAGAGTACAACCGATCAATTGAGCGCCACTTGACAGACACCCTGCAACTGCAGGTTTGAACACTGAAGCACAGATGATATTAGCCAAGGCAGGTAAGTTTGAGACATATTTTATTTTTATCTCACGTTAAGCTGTACTCTGGTGTTGTGTATGCGCGCGCTGATTTGCACTATTGCAGTCATTAGGCAGGTAAAAATAAAAAGATTTACCTATTTTCTCATAAGTTGATTTATCAATGAACGGGCGTCAAAAGCGCGGTACGCTTTTTTGCAAGCTAGAGCTAATGTGTTACACTCTACATGCGATTTTCTTGCTCTCGGTCTGATTTTTTTTTGTATTTTACCACGTGTAAAGAAATCAGCAATTGTAAAACGCGCGCCGATTGGCTGAGATGAGGGGATATAGTATGGAACATCTACATATAACCGACCTGAGCAATCGATAAAAATCGATATCGGAAAACCGTTCGAAAAATCGATAACTATCGATATCAATCACGTAAACGTTTTCGATTGTATCGATCAATCGATAAAAATGGATACTCACAACTTTTCTGGTAATTACTGTTATCGATGTTATCAAACAAGTATCGATTTTAATCGATTGCCCAGGTCGGGTATATGTAGATCTGACTTTTGCCTGGCAAAGGAAATAAAGGTACATTTTACGCGAAAAACGTTACCGGTATATCACACGAGATATTTTCAAAACATGCTCAAGGATCCAGCGTTGTTTTATTTCCGGTTCCTTTGGGAAAGACCGCAATCACACAAATAATCACTTACGAGAAAATAGTTAAATCTTTTTATTTTTGCCTGCCTTCTGACTCGACTACAATAGTGCAAATCAGCGCGCCCATACACAACACCAGAGTACAGCTTAACGTGAGATTAATACTAAAATATGTCTCAAACTTACCTGCCTTGGCTAATATCAGCTCTGCTTCAGTGTTCAAACCACAGTTAGCAAAACTGCCTTGCAGGGTGTCTGTAAAGTGGCGCTCAATTGATCGTTTGCACTCTCCGATGCGCACGTACTCTGTGCTCGAATATTTGGTACTTGAACCACACTCGCCCCCAACCAGCGCTCCATATTCGCACGCTGTATCGTCGCACATTAGCGAGCAGACTTGTACTAGCTGGCAATGATGCTTAGGGAGCGGTCATTACTTAGAGCAGGGGAGGGGGTGGATGATATTAGGGAGGGGGTGGATGATTTTAGGGAGGGGTTATGGATTTTTGGGAAATGCTGGAGGAGGGGTTATGGTATATCCACAGAGAAAAAAGGAGGGGTTACTAGAAATCCATGAACACTTTTTTCATTCCAAGGAATATGGCTTTATTGTTCTAGATTCGCACTAGGAATCGGGGTTGCCACGTGGTGACAAGTCTTCCAGACCTAAGAATAACCTCTGATTGATGTTCATTCCCTTCTATCTCATTGTCCCCCGACTCTGCCGATTCATCCAAATCTCAAGAAGAATTGAATAGACTTGAACTGGGCAAATTAGAAAACAGAGAGCTAGAAATACTTGAGTCTATATGGGAAGGAATGTACTTGACAGAGTAACTTCATCCTTTGTCTTGTCTGTTATAAATATTATGAAAGAAAGAAGCAAACTAATTCACATTGATAGCAGTTCACAAGAGGATGAGGAAAGCCAAGCAAGTAAGAATGACACTCAGATGACTCAGATGATGCTTTGTGAATGATATATTAAGGCTACAAAAAAAACTTTTTTTGGCCGCTTGCATCAGTTGACATTTGAAATGTTCCAGTTTGTGTTTAAGAGCATTGCCACAACATTGGCTTTTGAAGTGAGGGATTTCTTACACATCTGAAAAGCATATAATTAATTTGTACTTTGTCCTGACCTTCAGGTTGTTTACTAAGTGTGAAAGAGGCCCTTGCTTAAATAGCTTGTTCATGACAGTTACTGTGTTTAATTTGCACCAATTCAAGCACTAATGGCCTATAGCAGTTATGGCCTATTAAAAGTATTTTTGCTCAAAGGAGGGGTTATGCATTTTTTCAACCACTTCAAGAAGGGGTCACAAAAAGTTACTATCTGCTAAAGGAGAAGTTATAGACTTGTGCCGTTTGGGGTTAAGAAAATCATCCACCCCTCCCCTGCTCTAAATAAGGACTGCTCCCTTACTTATTTTCAGCGCTAGTTTATAGAACTAGACCGGGCTATCAAGATTGATGCCGCATGCGCAAGATCAGACTGTACCGGGACGCTCTTACTTGTGCTTTGTATAATAGGGTATTGCAAAAGTATTGCACAGTGCATTAGGGTATTTTCCAATCTGATAGACATTAGGACAAATATGGGGAACAAACACAAACAACTAAAAAGAACACCTTATTTACATAGCGCTAATGAGTACTGTTTGGCACGTTCGGGGATGGTTAAAACTGCAAAGCATGAAAATTTGAGATTGCCTGCTCATTCCAATGGCATACTTACAACATGTAGATTACAGATGGAATTTTTTTCACAACTCAGAAATAATCTAGTCTCCTACGCAGCCGTTTTTAGTGGCGTCACGCGGGGAGCGTTGCGTGATGCCACTAAAAACGGCTGCGTGGGAGACTAGAAATAATCCTGAAGTAACGGGTCTCCCTGTGTGTCATGTTTTGTAACGCAATCTCGACTCACGTAATAGCACTTCCACGAGACTTGTGACACGTGGAACGCGCGGGGATTTCGCTCTAGTTTGCCTCAGTTTTTTGCGGAAATGAAGACAAACAAGGACACAAGGTTACAAACAAACATATTGTAGACCTGATTATATACTAGACAAGATAGATATTTGGTGTAGATTTTGAACACTTCGCTGTGTCGTGATAACTTGACCCATTTGTTTACATTGGCGAGGCAAGTTCAAACACCTGAAAGTCGAGATATGGGTTCTTTTTGGATGAAAATTGATATAAAATTTTCCACCTAATGTCTATGACGCACGTTTGTATTATTTTGGGACTTGAGATTACCTAAATTAAACGTATTTTGGTTGAAACATTTGTTTGAGTATTGATTTGTTTGTTGCGCCGAACCTCAAACTGTCAAGTCAGAAAGATCAAATTTCACTCAAGTGCTCCCTGAATTTCGGGTTCCCATAAATTCCTTTCATGTGTTGCCCAAAGTTTTAAAACCATATTTTGAAAGCTTAGAGATTGCTTTTTAATGTGGAATGTCTTTTGCTGTTTGAAACTAGGTACCACGTATGATTTTAGGCCTTCGAATTTCGGCAACATTTTGCTCGCGTGAAATCCTCAAAATTTTGTAAATATTTAAAAATCTGTAAAATATTCTAGACACAATCAATTCAAGCACATGATCACTCAAAATGTGTGTTAAAGTCCCTTTAATACGATAAGAAGCTTTTTGGGTTGAATGATGTTTGAATTAGATTCAAATCGAGCTCTTTTTGTAGCCCGGTCCCGAAAAAGCGGTCTGGCGGAGGCCGTGAAGCGCCCAAACTTGTCACCCGCCGTATCGCCAAAATATTTATCCGATGAAAAAAAAAATTATATTTTCATCAATAGAATGCCTAGGGAAGTCTACATAATTTTTTGGGGGATTTTTCAAATTTTTTCTATTTCCCACCCTTGGTCGATATTTACAGACATCCGCTCTTACAAGCCTTCATCAACTGAAGCGTCTTTAGCTATACAACAGAAAAATTTTTAACAAAAAACACCCCCTTACCTTGGCGGTTCTTAGGGACAAATTGGACCATTAGGAAAAGAAGACGACACAATCTTCGACTCGATAACAACTACCACGCCTTCAAAGCACGTGTTTGCAGGCCTGATGAGCTTTTCGAAAGAATTATTTCACCGATATTTTACAACACAATTTTGCACATCCACCGCACCATCGCACGAGCTTACCAGTAGTCCCTTATTTCTGCTCAGGGATACTTAAATAGGCGAGCGCACGCGAAAATCATCATCGGGTGATGAGGTTTGTAGGTAGTCCACCTTAAGCTAGCAAAGCTGTTTGTGTTTAGTGTGTATATCTAGGCCATTTCCTAATTCTGTTTAACCTCTTTATCAAAACAAGGCCCGGTGCAAAACCTGTCACACGAAAGTAAGTTTCATTTGTACGTGAATGAGAACTCATTTATCAAACCGGAAAGGCAGTGCATCAGGCCTCGCCTTGAAAAAGAGGCCAAAGGCAATTCATTAGTAGCCCCCTATCGTGTTAAATGTTACCATAAGCAGAGTATATTTAGTTGCCGAGAACACACTGTACTCACTACAGGGATAACAGTTTTATTCCATTCAGGGTAGGAATACTGTCCACTGGACTTGTCATCGTTAAAATGCTTTTTGCCAGAGTCTACAACACTGTTCTTGTCCGTCTTTTTCATCTCTTAAAAAAGAAACAAACAGACAAACAAATAAACAAAAAAAAAAAAGACCATCAAGTAAGTGAACAGACTAGGGCTTTGTCTGCTCAATACTGGACCAGTTTGGCTATTTGATGATGACGCAGTTACGAGTTCACCAAGACCGCTGGATAAAAAGACAGAAGACGCATTTATACAGGGTCATTCTCACTCTGAAGTAGAGTATTCACAAATACCAGGGAGAAGATGAACTATTCACAACTTCATGCATTGTTTTTAGAATTCAGCACCTTCCTGCTGGTATTTGTGAATATTTTACTTCAGATTTAGACTAACCCTGTAAAAAAGAGGCTTGAGTATTTTTAGTCAGCGATCTCGGTGAACTCGAAACTGGTAAACTTAGCTCAGTGGTTGTGTTTTATCGTCCTTGCGGTTCAAAACAAGGAAAACTGGGGGTGTTTTAAGGTTTTGGCGTTGGCCTTTACCATTCAGGTTCGAAAATAAATATTCCTCGCAATAGTTCGCAATAACATAAGACTTCTGGTATTCTCATACATGTGCCATGAAATTTGAAACTACAAACGGTGAAACAAAATGTGTGACCCCCCCCCCCCCCCACTCACCCCTCTGTTGAAACTTTGTGTAAATGTAGGGTGTACCCGTGTATTCAGGTACAGTTTGAATCCTGAACAATTTTTCTTTTGGCGGCACTGTGTACACACGGAGTATTATACAACTAGCAATACTCAAGGAGCTCAATGACGGCCCTAATAGCTTGTTAACACACTCTGCGTTTTCAATTACAACAAGTTAAAGGAGAAGTTCACTCCAGAAACGCTGTATTTTTTGAAATCGTTAATAAAAAGATAACACTAAGTTGAGTTACTGACCGTGGTTTTAGCTTCTAAAGCGCATCCGATCCCACTGAAATTCCTCTCCAAAGAGGGCCAAAATTCAACACTGCGCGCCGCCATTTTGAATCGTATTTAGCAGCCTGGCCGCTCTGGGAACGAGCCCACGTTACCCGACCGCTGGTCTCGTTGAACGATATGACGTCACGGACAAGCGGCCTGGCTGCTAAGTACCATTCAAAATGGCGGCGCGCAGTGTTGAATTTTGGCTCTCTTTGGAGAGGAATTTCAGTGGGATCGGATGCACTTTAGAAGCTAAAACCACGGTCAGTAACTCAACTTAGTGTTATCTTTTTATTAACGATTTCAAAAAATACACCGTTTCTGGAGTGACCTTCTCCTTTAAGTGTGTTTGCTAGCTACGTGGACCCACACATCATCATCATCATCATCATCATCATCATCATCATCATCATCATCATCATCATCATCATCATCGACAACAACAACAACAACAACAACAACAAACAAGTCTTTGAATAACAAGTAGCTTACCCTCCAAGCATGTGGAGTGAAGTTCAACGTAAAACTGAGTTTTACTGTTAGTTTTGATCTGCATGGCAAAAAAGTTAATGGCGTTAATTGTGAACACTAGTGAAACGTTGAATGTCTTTTAACGACCTCTCTTACCACAACTCTGAGGAAACAAAGTTTTGAGCGTTTATTTCATAGAAGAAATAAACCAATCAAAAATGGCTTTCCTTTCGCGGCCACAAAGTTATGGCAACACTCGTGAAAGTTTCAACTTAAGCATGTTAAGCAGAACTTCAAACAGCTGTGGAAGATTGGGTTCCCGCTCTTATTTCAACAGCTTTTCTTGATCTCCCACAGCAATACTCCACTCGTGTTACCATAGTTTCCACAACTGTCCAATACGAAATATTGCAGGAGTTTAATTTTGTGAATTAGGGATTTTCGATGGGATCAAATTTTTGCCTATTAAAAAGACTGGCCTCTTTTATGAGCAATTAAATTTGTACATTTGCAGTTAAGTGATTTGTTTTCAAATAACAACTGGACATATAGATTAATTAAGGTTTGTGTATCGGCAAAATCTAGAATTGTTGACGTTCACACGGTTAATTTTGTGATTAAAAAACTTTTATTCAATGATGTTACTGCAGAAAGTCAGGGAGAAGTCAATTTTTGCACGAACATTGTTTGTGGATCGGAAAGAAAATCGTAAAATTTAAAACGCAAAAAACTTTCGTGCCATACGGTTGGCCCTTTTTCTGGTTTTCTTAGAACCTTCATTTCAAGACGTCAATATTGCGAGGAAATACACAATTACTAATTAGACTTGATAACTTGAACTTAGCTCTACGAAAAAAGAACTTTGTAACAAGAGGTTAAGTTTTCCTTTCGCGACTTGTTCATACACCTTACTACCTTACTATAACTGGGAATTTTCGCAAAAATAATTGAATTGAACCGCGAAAACTTGACATCGAGAAAAAAAATCACTTATTTATTGGACGTTATTAGAAGGACGTTCCCAGAAATTCCCTAGTTCGCTAAAATATAGTGTGGTAAGACACCGTGCTTCAGTTCACAAAGTTCTTCACTGTTATAAATCAACAGAATTTCCTCAAGGAAGACTTAGGGAACTTTAGGCTGCGTTACCTTTGCTCTGATTTTGTGAAATACAACTTCACAACCTCCGGACTTCGGGCTCTTTGGAATACTCTGATCTAAAAAAAAGATGTGAAGGAATTACTTCAACTGACCTGCTAGGATATACATTTGTGTCTAATTCAATACACATTGTGCTATTCACGTCTGTAGCGCCAATGGGTCGTGGTAAAGATAAAGATGTAGAGTTAAGCCGAATTCAACAACGTTGAACTGTGTTGAATGAAAATGTTGAAACCGCTTGGCCGGGGCCTAGCCCTGATATCAACATGAAGGTTCTCCTCGCTGTTTTTCATATATTTCGTATGGTGTTGGTTGAGGGATTTTGATTATACATTAAGACATTTTATCTTTGGCGATCATTTTCCTTATTCTGTTGCCTGTATGTTTCATAACGTAGTGGCATCGTGAGGAGAAATTAGATGCTTGTCACTAATGGGGCTTAAAGGGTTTAACTTGTAATCATTTTGAATGTTTTAATCAATGTTATTCCTTAACGCAAAACTTTGGACGAAAGTTTTAGTTACCACCCAGTGACTTCATTGAACGTCATAAACAGCAAGTCCAAACTGTGTGTTCATTACATTTTATGGGAGGTTATGTCTTTAATTCTTCCGGAATTTATGTAGTGTTTACTAAAACGGCTTACCTTTAACAAAAAGAACAATAGAGAAAACGATTTGTTTCTACTATTAGGATTAAATAACTTCGTTCACTACCGCTTTATCGCTGGTAAGACAATCATACCTTTTATAAACTACTCTTTCCATTTGGATTGGACCAGTGTCTTGAGGTTGAGGCAGTTTTTTCTCTAAATATCACAAGTTTACTTTTTCAGGTTTGAGTTGTTAAGCGAGGTAATTTCTTTCAGAGTAATTCTGTTCATACTGAATCTCCTTTACTGTAAAACTTTTTTATGTTTCCACAACTTGTAACATATCTTTAATGACATAATGAATGAATGGGGCCTACGCCTATTTCCCTTTCGTATACGGTCGTTGCCATTTTTGACGGTCGATGCCATCATTGGTAACCAAGCCTTTAGTCATGGTAGATGTAATATATGCTCTGGATTAAGGTAACAAATACATTTAAATAGTCTTAGAAAGAATAAAGTTCAAGCCCAAGTTGAATTTACGTTAAAAGTTACGGAAAGGGCTAGGGACACCTATTATAGATGTATCAGTTATGAAAGACAGTTAATTATAATATATATACTTTAATTTTTCGGAATTGTGGTGGATTGACGTGGTAGTGTAGTGGTAAGGGAGAGAGATTAGCATACGAAAGTGCCGGGTTCGATTCTGAGTCGTGAATGTCTTTCTTTTCAGTAGACAAACTTTCAATAACAGTTCAAAAATTTTCTAAGTGTCTTTAAAATGGCAACGACCGTTTACGAAAGGGAAATTTGCCCGGCCTACATTAAATGCTTTCATGTTTATGGGGAGGCACGTTTATGAAATATGGGGTGTTCGTTAAAGAAAAGGATTTATTCAAATTCGTTCAACAAATTTAGGGAACAAAACCTTACACATCTTTTTTATTTGCAGTATTTTCATATCATAACAACTCACTGGGTTTTAGTTTTATATTTTAATTTAATGGTTTAATTATTGTACGTTTTTGATGGTATTGAAAATTTAATTCTTCTTAACATTTGTAGAATTCTTAGCAATTGAAATTCACATAATACTGCTTGGTATCATCCACTATAATAAATAAATCGTTTCAAATAGAACACAAGGGACATACCTGGTGAAACAGTGAAAGGCAGCAACATATCATATGTACAGAATACAGGCCAGTGATCACTTGTTCTGATATTCGCTGTACAACCTGTGTGGAAAACAAGGATACAGACACAGGAATGATTAATGACCCTTGCAACACAGTCAGACCTGCATAGAGCGGAAACAGGTACAGGCAATTTGTGTGACTAGAACAATGACTACTGTTAAATCTGAAGGAGAAGAGGTAGTATCCATTGATGAGTGACCGTAACATTTACAGGATGTCTGCAAAACATGGATTTCCATAGAATGTGTGATTATCATACGCAACTGGGGACAATTGAAAATCTAGTTTGAGTGGTTTTTGACTGAGTCTCGAAAGTAATTTGCGTTTGCTTGGGTATTGCCTCACGATATCCTTACGATACTTTGTGATTGGTTAAAAAAACTCGCGTCACTTTCTCATCCAATAAGAAGTAAACTGAAACAATTGTGTCCTTGTCGCACGCGTTTTCCCGCCCCTAGGGCCTCTTAAGCGGCCTTCACACGTCAAATTAATGCTGGCCAACTCGTGTTGGAAAACTCAAATTGGTGTGTGTTAACGACACAGCAACATGTTGGCAAACTGTTGGCGATAATTAGAACTTGTGTCTATTCTCGCCAACTTTTCGCCAACAGTTTGCCAACATGTTGTTGTGTCGTTCACACGCACCAATTTGAGTTTGCCAACAAGAATTGGCCAACATTAGTTTGACGTGTGAAGGCCGCTTTACATGTATTTTCCTCGAGTTTTAATTGGTTAAAAAATATTGAAATAGCAGCCAAGAGTCACAATGAAAAGTCTAAAAAAATGGTTTGACACTGGGTATAAAAAACGTTAAAAACGAACGATTTTTAGACTAACTGGTTTCTTGGGTAATTCGTACTTCTTGTGATTAGTTAAAGTAATGGATTGGGTTTTACGACTGTTCTAAAATTGGATATTGCACAAACCACATGTAAACTTCAACGACGTTTTTCCGTCAATTTATTTTAACGAAATCCTATACAATGTTACGTGGTGTCACACCCATGCTTGTCCTTAGCAAATAAACAAATAAATAAATAAATGAATAAATAACTAAACAAACAATAAATAAATAAATAAATAAGTAAATATGTAAGTTGATTTAAAATGGTTGTACAAACAATCAGTGCACACTGTACGTAACGGTGTACCGACCAAATTTTATAAAATGATGTATGGTCAGAAAATGCAACCTACCGTATGACGTACAAGTGATCTTGGTCTGTGGAAAAGAATGTCTCAACACTCTGTCACACCACGACGGTACATTTGTCAGCACCTACAACATATTCAGGATAAGTTACTCATCCTTCTAAACATTTGCAGGAATTAAAAGACGTAAAAGAGAAGTGTCAACAAGCCGTTAATAAGTTCCTCGCTCTATAAGGCCATTAATTAACAAATAAAAAAGCCAAACCGTGCTTTGTTCTGTGATAAAGCACGCAAGGAAGTGACAAGAGCACAAAAGAATTGTAGGGTGAACACGAGCCGCAGGCGAGTGCTTCTCCCTACTTCTTGAGTGCTCTCGTCACTTCCTTGCATGCTTTATCACAGAACAAAGCATGGTTTGGGCTTTTCTATTTCTTTTATTATATATCTTTGCTCACATTTGTAAAGAAATTGGCTTTAATTTTCAAGTAAACAAGTTTCATTTATAGCTTGCAAGCGCGTACAAGAAAGGTTTTCAGCTTGCCAGCACGCGCAGAATGGCGTCACGGTTACTCCGTGCATCTGTACTCTGTTAAAGCACGCTGTTTCAACCAATCAGAGCGCGCGTTATATCGAAACTTTATTGCCCCCGCAGGGATTTTGCCTAGAGGCAAAATCTCGAGGAGGCATCCTTATAGCTTGCGCGTATATAAAGTCAAGTGAAGTAAAGTACTTACAGTTAAAATATACAGTATATATACCAGATCAAATCTCGATTTGCCAGAACAGGGCGCGCACGGAAAAAGTGGGTAATGATGACGTTTCATCACTAAAAACCCGAACGGAATAAATGGGCAATGATGACGTTTCACACTAAACGCCCGAGCGTAATAAACGGCTAATGATGACGTAGCATCAGTAAACACATGGGTAATGTGACGGTGACGGGTGTCAGTAAATCAAAAATCTCTATCTAGGGGATACGGTACTCATAGAAAACTCGTGGGTTTTTCAGCCGTCAGTCATAGCCAGAGAGAAACTGTAGTTTTTTTTTTTCGTTTGCCTCATTTTATTCGCGTAGAAAGCCAACGTAAATTGTCAGGCCACGAGAAGGAAAAGATTGAGTTCGACCTAAGAAATTTTGGATCCAGAGACGCTGCGTAAGACTATTTGTCAGACACGCATCATGCAGAAATCATTTGGAAACGATTTGTCGACACAAATCACTTTGGGGGACTGAAAGCCTTGGTCCATAAACACGCAAGCATTGCTTAGCGAACGAGTGAATCTCAACACCAGTAAATCCGAGAAATATTGCGTTACAAGAGTGCATTAGGTCGCGTGGAAACACAACAACTCTAGCACTTGCCTTCAGAAAAAGCTCATGGAAACATTGAATTTCTTTTGAAATTTCTAGGTCGAATTTTCCAGTTGCAAGTCGAGCTGCGACCTCATTATTTATAACTTTTCAGACATTGCAAGATAGTTTGGGTGACTAGGAAATTTCAGCACATTAACAGAAATAGCCGCTTTTGCGATTTTACTTGATTGATTTCGAATTCAATTCATGTAGTTGATTGCCTCTGTGGAAAATCTCGCTTGTAATGTGAGAAATGCGTCCGTGAAAGCGCATTTTGTATCAAAAGTCACGTTCGTGGTACTTAATCACATGCGTATACGGAAATTATTTCCATGTCGCTGGAAGTTGCTTTCCCGCATTGTAGCACAATTTCCTCATATATTTTCCTCTACAATGTTTGTTCTAAATAAAGAACTTAGATTATTAAAGAAGAAAAGTTTTATTTCAGCAATATAGGACGAACAAATCGTTTGCCCTGCATAACTAAAAATGGCTTATTGTTTTATAGGTTCGACTAATTGGTACCCAAACAATACACAAGCACAAATAAGTACCACAGTTGACAGAAAAAATAGAGCTCATTTGCATCAGTGAGGGATGTGTTGCAATTGGCGCGATTCCGTAAGTTCATGAAACCTCTTAGCACTGGACTGAGTGCTACTCTCAACTTGGCCTGCTTCTGCAGAAACAATCTAAAACCTAAATTACACTACAGAAAAATAAATACCATACAAAGTGTTTCTAAGTAAATCAAGCAAAAATCAATAAATACGATCACAAAACCTCTTAACAGCGGGGGCGGCTGTAGTGTCAACTATTACTAGTCATAATTAATCGAAGAAAGCTTTTTGCTGTCGTCAGTTGTCTTAGTGAGCGTCTGCAGAAAACAGCAAGATTCCCAACGCCCCCACCTACTTGCAAAATGCGGTTAACAACAAGTGATAACTTTCTTTTCGTTTTCACGTGTTTTACTAATGTCAATAGTTACGGCGCGTAATGTTTCAAATTAGGAGTCGTTGGACCGATTATTAAAACCAGTTGTAACTTAAGCCACAATCTAAGTCAATGACTGGACCTCCACATCTAGTTTTACGTGGGTCATTCTAACTGGGTAAAAGTTTCTCTAGTCAGTACTACGTGCCTTCTTGACACTATTTGCAGTAAAAGAGGTTTAAAGTTTGGGTTGGCCATATTGAAATTGCTTTCGAACTTTGTTAAAATAGCCGGTCCACTGTGTCTGAGGCGCTCCATGTTGGAGACACCTTGACATAAATCCAAGGAAACTAGGACGTGGATCACCATTCATTTTGTTGGTTATCATGGTAAAAGCACCAGCAAGGTAAACAGTACAATCCCTAGCAAACTGCCAAAAAATTATAATAAAAAAAGTCAAGAAGTGGAATTGGACGCAACATGGCACAGAAAACTACTATAATCTCACTTCAAACTTCAGGGATTTCTGAACTCTATAAGGTAGATTTATAGCAATATTATGGTTTGAGTTTCTTTGTAAATAGGGATAAGCCCAAAACGTCCTTTCAAGACACATCTGTAATTTACAAAATGAATTACTTTAATTTTTTAATGTTTTGTAAGTCTGTTGTGTCTTACGCAAACTCTACATGTACGTATACAACAAAAGTAACAGTAACAATCACAGCAACCGTATTGATGCAACACTAGGGACCTTACGAAACCAGAACGGGAACGGCAAGTTAAATGTTACTAAACGAAAGATTTTGTCAACAAAACAGAGATTCTGCCGGTGCGCTATACCGTGTTATACATGCCCTCTGAACAACAAGAACGTGAAATTAACACATTTTGGGGTTTCTGGAGAACGGTAAATTTTGCTTTCCCTATCTCGCCTTGAACACCGTGTCTACAAATTCAGCTCCCGGATAGTTCGGCTAGATTAGAACTAGAAGGGATATTCACCAAGTAGATAAAAATAGCGTGAGCATCTCTTTATATAGACGTGTTACTAGGCGTTGCCGTGATGTCTGTGTAAGGTCTGCTACTGTGGCCATGCCTACCCCGGATCTCTTGACTTTCTCCCATATGTAATCACTGCTTCCTCGCTTGTATCTGTATGTTGGTGGAAAGTTGATCGAATCCTCCTCTAAAGCAAATTAAAACAGTTTGTTCTCTACTTCTGGCAATACAGGGTGTGCAGCAACAGTGCAGACTATGTGGTAAAGATTACTAATACGTCAAAATCACGGTATAGTGAATGAAATGCCACAACATGAATATTTAATAATAATAATAATAATAATAATAATAATAATAATAACAATAATAATAGTAATAATAATAATAATTTATTACTTATAAGGCGCAAATTAACATGTGGATATGATCAAATGCGCCTAACAAGGAAAATTACTAATTTACAAAAAGTATAGTAACAAGGAGAAATGACTAATAAAATACTTATTTACATAATACGAAATATATCCTAATGATGCTAAATACTTAATAACTTTTAAACGTATTCAAGTTTTGATTGTCCAGTTTTTAGAAAAAAGATTACTGAACTTTTCTTCTGCCGGTCCAAGATGTTTTTAATAGCAATTTAAGTTAACGACACGAACACCAAAAGTTGACATACTTCATAAATTATTTATTTAATTGCAAATAAGAAAAAAACTGTTAATTACAGATAAGAAAACTTACCGAATCCAAGAAAAACATTTCTTTCTTCTCTCTGCACTCTTAACTGATCATGTATTTTCATCTTGCCGAAACTGCTACACTCAACAGCACCTAACACTTCCTAAAAAACCACCACAACCACACGAAACAATACACATTAACGTTGAAGCCAGGAAAATTGTGAAACAAAGTAAAGCATATAAGTAACTTCACAAAATGTCATCATTTTTTGATACTTTTTAGTTACAGTTTTTAGTAAGCAAGGGATTTAAAGAGGATTTAGATATTTCATAAATATTTAATTAGTTGCTATTTTTTCAACTCTGTGTGGACACTTTAGCCGTATTAACAGTTGTTGTTGTCGTTTTAACTTTTTTAGAAGCAGCCAATGATGGGAGAGTTCTAATAGCATGATATAGACAATTACCATTACACTAAAATCTATTTCATGGCTGTGGGTCGCCGAAAAGACTTATTAATTGCACTGTTTTCGCACAACATAAAGGGCGACACACGTGCAGTAGTCCTTGGAATTCGTTGCAAGGACAAGTCCCTAGTAGCATCCTTATACAGCTCTGTAGGGACGTTTTTGCAATACTGTGTCCCGGGACAAATCCTGTATCTTAGCATACACATTCATATGAGCAGAATTGTTGGTCTTTGATTGGCGTTGTTTCCAATTTGGTTGCAGGGATTTGAGTCATGAAAAGTAGAAACCAGGGGCAGGATTCATAAAGCTCTCCTAAGCCGAAATGAATCCTAAGTATTATTTCTTAGCTACAGGCTTTCGTTTTCCAACTGAATACACAAGACAGGGCATCTGACAGGATGCGGTGGTGCGGATCCGCATAATTCTCTAACTTCCGCATCCTCCGCATCTTCGGAGCATTTTCCGCATAAAACAGAGAAAAATGCCTAATATTAGTGATAAAGCAGCTGGTTTCCATCCTCACAAACATAATAGCCAAAGAGATCGATTATTTTGAAGCAGTTTTTCTCCTAAACATCGACGAAAACACGCCGCTTCGTTCCAGAGTGATTTTAAACCTCCAGGCGTTCCACGCATGTTTGGCGATGAGCCTGGGTACTAGTTTTATGAAAAGCATTGTTCGTTCGGCTTCTCAAAGAATCATCTGCGGGTTTATAAAGTATGGATAAATTTGTCCTCAAAGAGACAAAGAAGAAGAAGGATCCTCACTAAGCAGTTCACATAACAGCAAAACATCGGAAAGGAGCAATTATCAATGTTCTAAATTGTTTAAATTTCCGCATAATCCAGCGTGTTTTCCGCATAATCAACGTATTTTTCTGCATAATATACCTGAAAATTTCCGTATATTATTTTTGATTTTTTTCCGCACCCTATCAGATGGCCTGATAAGATACATCTTATCTTAGGAGGGCTTCGTGAATCCAGCCCCACGGGACAAGCCCAATTTAGCAGACCAGCGGAGCGTTTTTTGAAAGCCCCGAAAACATTTCGGTCCCAAAAAGCCATTTATAAAGTATGATCCATTCGTTCTACAAAGCTGTTATTTTAACATGTATTCAGGGTAAGAAATGTATAACTTATAGAAAAGTTTGATGCGTAGAAACTTCTTTATCAACATTAATAGCATACAGGGTGAATTATTGCGCCCTAAATCGACCAGAAAAGTTTCAGGCCTTTCGAGAAACGAACGCCAGCCCCGGGGACTGAGGGTTTAAAACCGGGTTTTAAGTCGTTAGACAATTCGCCGGGACCAAATTTAAGTCAAAATTTTTGGGTGGTACATACAAAACGCCTTGTAGCCAGGGGTTACCAAAATCATTGAATTAAACAATCCTTTAATCTTCATCAGGGCGTGTTGTTATTTAAGAAGAAAAACTTTACATGGTCTCTCTACCATGGTCTCTGGGGGGAAACCCTGCCATGGACCTCCATGGCACTTCTAGTAACTTTATGCTGTGTTTCCTGTGATGGACTAGCATCCCATCCAGGGGGAGTAGTGATACTACCAGTCACTTTATGCTGTGTTTGCCGTTTCCTGTGATGGACTACGATTCCACACGAGTCAAGTAGTAACGCCCCTAGTTGCTTCATAGAACAGGGCCCAGTTGTTTGAAAGACGATTCTATTTTATCTTGCTCGTTAAAAATGTTTTTACAAGCTAATTTTAAGCAAAAGGTAAAGAAAAGACGAATTCAAAACTGAAGGGAGAAGTCTTCATTGATTAGTAATCAAACTGGAATCAAAGTTCACGCTAATCATGGGCCCAGGTTAAGCTTGGCAGTTGTGAGTCCATTAAGCGCGTGAAGACTTTTTTATTTTGTTGGGGTAAATCGCCAAATGTCATAAGTGCTATATACAAAAAAAATCCACTAAAAAAAGCTAATTTTGTACTGTGTTGTGGGATAAATTCCTTACCTTAACTTCCAAATCTATTCTGTAGTTCAGATCACCAAACCAAAACACGTGATGGAACTGATGTGTGATACCAAACACACCTTTCTGTCCAAGGTTGAGACCATTGAGAATATCAAGAAAATTTTGATTACGCCTGTAATCAACATAAAAAAAAAGAACTTCAACACTGTTTCAAGCTGAAATCCTACAGTTCTGAAGGCTACGGCTTCTTCTCGTCTTTTCCTTTGAGTGAATAAATATGACAAGAAGCACCACAAACGATTTCCTTGTTAGGTGCAGACCCAGGTTTTTTAAACATAATTCACGGTCATGGTTCAACTGGGAGTCATCAAGCAATACAATTTGAAGGAGGTTCGAATCTGATAACACCAATAAAATTATAGCTAGATTGTACCAATTCTATCGTTGGTTACAACAGACGAAGAGTTGGTTATGTGTGCACATTGTATCCAATGCAAATCTGTAACTCACGTTTCCACAAGTTTGCAAAATTCTTCGTGCATAATCCATTTGAAAACGCAGTGCTAAAAACAAGCTAAATTTAGGCCTTTTTGAGACGTAGACCACGCGTGTTTTCTTTTTTTTCTATTTGTTCACTTGACTCAAGTATTATCGACTAAGAAAGGCATATTCTATCTCGCAAATTTTACAAGTCTATGAAAGCCAGTTGTGTTCAGTTTCACTCTTTCATATCGTTTCATTTGTTCGATATTTGCGAAGGCGGTGCATCATGCCCCCTAAATTCACAGGCCGATTCAACGGACGTTTGATCTTGATAACCAACACCCTTCGTAATATAATGCATGGTTTTCCATGGGATATACTTAACAGGGGCTCGTGCGTTGTTGTGACGTAATGCTTGGGCAAGTGGTGCGAAGAAACCAATCAAAATCTACCAACTCTCACAGCACATGAAAGTAGAGGTACGGTATATTAGCACATGTTACAGCTGGCTGTGGGGGTGATCTTGATGAACGTTCAATTTGCTCACAAATCAGTACCAAATGGGCGTGTGGATCAAAGGAACATGTGACAGCCTTGGGAACAAGTAACTGACCTTATGACTCTAGCTGCATTGCTTCTTGCTGCCAGATGACAGTTTACAAAGCACAGGGACAGTGGACCGAGCGAGAATGAAATGCCTACACCACCCTTGTTACCTGAAATTCAACAAACAAAAGCGACTGTGTTAAATACGTGAAAAGTACTTTGAGTGAGAAAAACAAATGGAATGTTCTTTGAAGTTCTCAGTATCCTAACCCTAAAAGTACAGAATAGAGATATCCCTTTTCAGCATATACTAAACCAGTGGATAGTGGTTTTTGCGCGCTCAGATTGACTCGGGATATCTTCGGGAAGAGGAGAGTCCCTGGGAACAAGGTTGCTGGGAACTCAAGCCTTAAGTGTGAAATCATACCAAGAGCATTGGCTATGCCGGTCTTGACAGTGGACTGTTGGACATGTGAAATCATGTGCTTGAGATCCTGATTAGCAAAAATGACCAGTCGAATGCTCCACAACGTACATACACCAACCTGGGGCAAGATATTGAACAGTAATGGCATATGATAAATATAAGCACGTCTATATTCAGGTGAAAATATTTGCTACATTGTAAATTAGTAATAATCGTGTGATTGGCAAGTGAGCTGGGTTTGTTTATTTCTCGATTACGTTAAAGCTATCCCTATCGTTTGTGTTAGTATTATTGAGAATTTCCACAATATTAGGCTGTTAGAGTTCTGCAAACAAGAATTAAAGGCCCATGCACAATCGTAACCAAAAAAAAAAATTAAAAACTAAACTAAAAAAGAAGCTTGTTTTACTGACTGTATTTTCTGGTAACAAAATTTAGACAGTTTTCTGTTAGTTCTGTTAGCTGCTTTTTACTATTATGAATTAAAAGAACAATCAAAAACTTATTTTATAATCATTTCAATCAAGGGTGAAAATCAATTTACTAAACTATGCCAGCATACCATGTAAAATTCTTTGTGAGGAAAGAGCCTTTTCAACTGCTCTTTAATCCTGACTGTCCAGTCCTTTTCCCCAACTGAACATTCCTAAAACAATGACATTGATAAGGTCAATAGAAAATTAAGTTGGGATAAATGAACGAAGAGACGAATGAAAGCCTCCCACGCAGTCGTTGAAGGGGAAGTCGTATTACCCTCCGCTCCACATGTGTGCCATGTGTGGTATTTTCAACTCGCGCACCTTTTATCAGTTGTACCTTAACCGCTAAAGAAGAGGCAGCAGCCTCAAAACGTCTACTTCTTTGAAACTTTTATTCCAGTGCCCATAGAACAAACTTTCCAGTGACATTTTAAACAAATGTGCCACATAGTTTCTTCAATTTTTGACTACCATTTTATCAACTCGCTGGGTCCTTTGTCATCTTACTCTTTGCCTTTTCAAGTCTTAAAAATAGCCCTGCATATTGCATTGGCTCCAGCGGTTTGAGAAGCACTGAGGTCTTCACCTACCGTCCACTCGAAAAGGTACACGAGGTCAACTATGCTTTGTCGACTTCTTTCGGAAGATGAAGAAAATCGCCTCACAGGAAACCGCACTTTTATTCGCATGCAATATACATTTTTTCAATGCTTTAGCCATAATTCGCCATTCTAGAGTAGAAAAAAAAAATATCCCAACTTCACGACACCAGCATCTCTGAAGAAGAAAATATCGCGGGAAATGCAGGGCGTGCATTATTACGAATAATTTGATTGGTGATCGCCAGATAGAAAGCTAGAAAGCTAATTTACTAGTAAGAAAGGCTAGTAAATTACTGGGATACCTGTGTACCAAGTGCATAAATATCGTGAGGAAACTCAGCCAAGGCTGTGTCCATGGTTTTGCCACTTCCCTGGCACTTAAACCATGATCTCAAGTCACCAGGGGGATTAGCATTACCTGAAAGCAGACATTTTATACTTCAAAATATTTTCACATTTTTAACTATTCAAGGATATTTTTACGTCACAACTGAAAACTTGAAAAATGAAACGAAGAAAATGATCCTCGCCGATAAATGTATTCAGACCCCTCTACTCAACTTAAGCAGTTGAAAAACAAACCAGCAAAAATTCAGTTAAGGTGTATTTTCCTTCTTTGTAAAGCTGGGCTAAATAAGTTTAGGAGGGGCATTCAAGTTTAGCATTAAAACATAAAAATACTGTTTAAACCCTATCGAGACTGCAAAAAAGCCACCAAGATCCTAAGAACAATTTGATATAACAAGTAGCTGTTCATGAACAAGACATTACAATGACAACCACTCTGTCACGCACAGGGTTTTGAAAAGTTCGATCTTTCAGTATTATATGCAAGGGTTATTCCAGTATTAAAATGCTACCTGCAACTGGACATTTTATAAACTCTGTAAAACACCCTAGTGCTTACAGTCCAAATTTCCAAACAACAGCTCCACAAAATTTAATGAGCTCACAGTATTTTTGTAGTGTATACTATGTACCCATATTCCATGTGCCAACGAAAACTGATGCTTGATTCTTGATCATGTTTTCAGAATGCTCGTTCTTCATTTGTTGGACAAGTTGGCAAAACACCTCTCGTGACTGAAAGAAAAACGAGAAAGAGAATGACTGACTACAGCCTCAAGTGACAGTCAAGAGTTAAATCTTGCAACATTACTTTAACCCTTAAACCCCTAACACGTGGACGTGTTCCTGAATTCCAAGACAAGTTTAAATCGTAATCTTACACTGCACTTTGCTGTTTAATATATAATGGTGTAAAATACTCAATTTAAGTGATTTCAGTCAGCTAAGTGCAATCACCTTGCCATCATCAAACTCGAAGTCCTTTGCAGGTTTTGACTCCATCTTTAGTCGTAATCTCTTGATGTTATCCTTTGATTTAACCAATTGAACAACTATAGAAAAGGGGAGGTAGAATGGAGAGAAAAGCAATTTTGATTTAATATCCTGCACTATTTTAATTATTTTAATTATCCTGCACTATTGTAATTAAGTGATGAGAATTATAAACAATTTGTACTTTTTGTCATATTGAACAATTTTGTAAGTCCAATGTTCAGCTATCAAAATTTAAGGAATGAAAATAAATCATGGCTTAAAAGAAAAGAGTTTGGGTTTGGCACGTAAAAGCTTTAATCAACAGACTTGGTCATGCTCCTTGGTAGATTAATCATTATTTTTAACACGTTTAATTTCATGTATTGCATGAATTTAACTTGAATAATTCCACAATCTGGCCCACTTAATCCATTACAAGCATTTAGCCATCCACAGCATTCAGATGAGGTTGGGTACGTGGGACATCTGGGGCCTTCCACTATTGCTACAAACCATACATTGAATACTGCTCCCATGCAAATCCCTGTAACCCAGCCATGAGGTCCCATACCAGGAACCTGTCAACAGTGTAGAGGAGAATGGCAGGGAGAAGAAGGGGGAACATAACTGCTGCCAAAACACACAGGAAGCTGACCAATGTATACCATGCAAGGTCAGCAGGACAGAACTGTGGGGGGGGGGGGGGGGATTCTGTAAATTTTTAGGCGGGGATGTGCTGCTGGGACTCTGGTTCTTTTAACCTATTCCACACCATGCTCAGCTGTATTGTGCAACCCTATTCTAGACTAGACACCAAAAATCCCTAACCTATCTCAGACTTGCTGGTGTCAGTCCCTATTCTAGACTAAATTATTAGTATAATAATTGAAAACTTAATAATTAATAATAGAAATCAGTGAGTGTTGGTCTAGAATTTGGTATGATTTACCTGGAAACTTAACAATAATTATTATTGTTAATTATTGTTAAGTTCCCATGTAAGTGATACCCAATTCTACATTGTAGACCCACAACTCACTGATTTCTATACCACATATTCCCAGAGTAAACTGCTGGAAAACTATTCCCTTCATAGCAGTGTGGCACAGACCCATAAATCTTATATATGGGGTACCCCCAAGGTTTACACCAGATACCACACTACAGTCCTACTTCCATGGCTAATTATGTATCGTTTACATGCATTAAACCTTATGCTGAAGAATACTTTCAGACTGTACCTTTGCTTTGATCTGCAGTATTGTTAGCATCTGTAGCTTCACTTGAATTCTTCAGAAATGAGATCTTCCCTGAAAGCATATTTTATTAAATCAAATAAATCAGGTATTAATGTAATCAAGAACATCCTGACTGCAAGAATAGTGGTCACATTTTTCTTACCTTCTATGTAATTGACTGAAATATACAGCTTGCTTTTTGGAATTCCCTGTGTCATTACCTATTTTGTGAAATCATAAAAGTCAAGTTTAATATAGCAGATAAAGTAGCTATCTAAAAGTATTTAAGATTTATCCACCCCTTTTGAGATTCTTTTCTCAGTCTTCTCCCTAGTTTTCAGGGCAACAGTTAAGTCAGTTTTCCAAGCCAGTAAAGTAGCTGTGTTAAAAATCCTCTTCTAAGTGGAAGTGTCGTCATGAGATCCGGAATGTTGCACATGACACTTGGGCTTACACATGTCTCAAAAATCCTTCAAAATACTTGATATTTGTGATTCCTGTTTCAAGGAACATATCAACATTCAGATAAACACTGAGGAGAAAAGGCTTACAACAACTTACAAATGTACTAATATATGAGGAAATGCCGAGAAGACAAGACTTGAATGGATGGTTACATGGTTCAGCACGTGTGCAAGCTATAACGTCATTGCATTTAAATGCGTTGTTTATTATTAAAAAAATCAGAAGGGAATATATTTAACTCTTGCGGAAAATTTACCTTTGAATTTAGATTTCACTTTCAGTCACAAAAATGTGGTGGTGGAGATCTTTCATTAGAATTTTGTTTGTACGCCCCGAATTGATGCATTAAAATACCTTCTTACTTCCTTTCCAACACTTTCAGTTTGAAAAAATCTGTGCATATGCTTCAGTAGTTAAAGACTATGATTTGTGCAAGCAGAAGGTAGGATGACCAAATTTCAGGACATATGATTTCAATCAATTTACACCGAAAATTTGGCAATTAACATTTTACTTTACATGTAAAATTTATTCTTTGACCTGAAATGTCAAGGAGATAAAACTAACAGCTAGCATGTTATGAATATACTAATACATGGACAAACATCGAGGAGAAAACATTTTTTTTGTCACCCAATTATTCTAATAAATCTCATCACACATGAGCTCGTAGCAAACTTGGCACTCCAGGCATTGTTAGCTATGAGCACAGGTTCCAATTGATTTCCCAAGATAACAAACTTTACTGATAAAATTACCATACACAGGCAGATAAGTGAAGATAATAAACTAGTAAAGTACTAATATATAATAAAGTATACCTCAAAGGTACGGCTTCTGTTTACTGGTTCCTGTTTGTCTTCCTCCTGGTTGATGCTTGCCACCTCCTTTAAAGCATCTAAAGCCTGATGACAAGGACAACATGCATTGGAGCCTGTCTTGTTGAATGTTAATTATTTTCTGCTTCAACACTCTTCAACCAACCTGAGTTTGCAGTGATTTTGCTCCAGCGATGCTCTCTGCTAGAAGGTCCATTAACAGCTTAAAGCTGGGCTTCTCCTGTCAAAATACATATTGAATCAAAGACAAATAAATTGTTTGAGTTATCATTTAATGAATATAACAGACACTCTAGAGATGTAAGGTACTGGCTGCTTTTTGAGAATGCTTCATTACGAGGCAAATAACAGTTATGA
The DNA here is from genome assembly GCA_964030785.1 of Siderastrea siderea. Lineage (NCBI taxonomy): Eukaryota > Metazoa > Cnidaria > Anthozoa > Scleractinia > Rhizangiidae > Siderastrea > Siderastrea siderea. The sequence continues at coordinate 18,855,342 of OZ034975.1, forward strand.
TGACACCATCGAATTGAAATTTTACTATAGGTTAGAAACTTCATGATCAGACACTGACATTCCATGACTTTGTACTAACTCATAGGAAGAATGGCATCTGGGTGTTGTATAGGTTAAGGGGCCGATTGCATGAGGCGGGCTGGCCCGGTTAGCCGGGCTCAGGCTCGGTTTGCCAAGATGGCTGTTCAGCCCAGTATTACATGAGGTGAGCCAGCCCACCTGTGGCTAAATTTAGAAGCTACCTCAAAGAGAATGAATCATTTTGCTAATCCATTATTTTGGTGTATTATTTTCAGTATTATGTAGCTTTGTGGTCTGATAAACCCTTGTGTTATATAGAAAGAGAAATGTTGACCTTCTGGTGATCCATTTTGCTCTGAAGTGAAGTTTAGTGATGAAAAAGTGTTGGCCCGGCAAGCCAGGCTGGCCCGGCGATCGTGATTACATGGTAAATTTTCAGCCTGTCTAGCCAGGATCCCAGCATTGCGATACCGGGATCCCAGCTGGCCGGGCAGAGATTTTCCATGTAATTGCAAAGTTAATTTCTAGTGTGTTTAACAAACGTGCCCAGATCCCAGCAAACCGAGCCAGCATGGCTAACCAGGCGAGCCTGCCTCATGTAATCTGCCCCTAAGTCTTCACAAGCCCTGTGGCTCACAACTGCCGGAACTTAACGTGGTTTCCATAGCATAAAGCAACTATTCCTATTCATTACTACCCTCCCCGGAAGAAATGCTGATTCATCACAGGGCTAGTATTTTGTCAGGATTCCTAACTGATACACTGGTGTATTTATACACCTGGAAGGGACAGACACTTTACATGGAGTAGATTGTTGTCTTAGGAAGTGACTGAACACAGTGTAAAGAGCAACTTTGAACCAATGACCATTTTGTTCCAAAGTCCAATGAGTTTACTGCGACCACCTTATATTATCTCTTCCAAAACTTGTCTTTGAAAGACATGCCTCTATGATGCCCATTTTCAATTCCTTCTGATTATAAATATCCTATGAACCCTATTTGTACAAACTCTAAAATGTGCTTTATTACCTCTGTTGAATGTTCCGGCAATGAGCATTTCTGAAACATAATATGTTTATAGAAACCATTAAGTAAACTTTTATTATAAGTTTATATGTATCAGTTTCAAGCATGTTATCAACTAATAAGAATCAATTATCAGGGCTGTGCTCTAGCAGCACCCGGGGGCTTCAGGCTGCTAACTTTATGTCTTTGCGCGACTAGAAAAACTCATTTTTTGCATAATGCTTAAGGGCTGGGCACCCCAGAATTCATGGTTGGGAGGCTCTGGGCACCCTGTGATTCTTCTTAGAGCACAGCCTTGAATTTATAAAGCAAAATGTCTTTCCAAAACTGTGAAAAGGGTGGATTTGAATACAAATGATGGGGGTGGATAGAGAAATAAACCAAAGAGTATATGTGGTTTATTCAACCGAGAGCCTCATTGCAATCTAATGTTTCCATTTAACATAAATTGTACCAAAATTGGACTATTCTCATTTTAAGCCCCATTCATATTGTTACTAGTGATCTACCTGTAATTCCCACTTAAACTCCCATTCTAATTCCCACCTGCACTTAATTCCTATTCCCATTTTAATTCATATCCCCATTCTGATTTCCATTTCTATTCCCATTCTAATTGCCATTCCCTTGTCTGTGCAAACATATGTCTTACTCGGACCACTAGCTGTGAAGATTTTCTCATTATTTCTTCCCAGCTGAGACAAACCTTTTGGTTAACAAGGTTTCTTTTAGAAGAATAAACCTTGTGTATCAAATTTCCCATTAAGATAACAATTATTACTGACAATGTAAAATGAAGGGGAGCAGGGGTGGCACAGTGGTGAGAATGCTCAAATCCCACCAATGTGGCCCGGGTTTGACTCCCAGTCCTGGTGTCATAAAAATTATGTGGGTTGAGTTTGTTGTTGGTTCTCGTCCTTGCTCCGAGAGGTTTTTCTCCGGGTACTCCGGTTTTCTCCTCTCCTCAAAAACCAACACTTCCAAATTCCGACTACATGTAGATCTGGAGCGCATGAACGTGTCTTAGTGAGCTTCTGAGCTCCTAAGTGTTTCGTGGGTTAACAAATTACATTACATACCAGCTTTGTTTGATTTCCCACACTAAACACACTCTGAAGCATGTTGACTCTTGATAAGAACAACTGAAGGTCTCTGATAATTAGAAGTTATATATCAAGTTATTCAGTATTGCTCGTTATAAAATTCTCTGATTTAGATTCTCAATGCAGCTTTTCTCTCTAAATACAGTAGAAACTTGATAACATGAACTACTTGTTAACTCAAACTGATAGTAGATGATAATCCCTACTTCATTCATGAATTACTGGTCAGACAGGTACTAATTTTACCCTGATGATGATCGTTAACTTTATTTATTTTGTGTTTCCCTTGCTAACTTTACACAGTCTGTATTCTTGTGGTCATGACAGACATATACTAGTGTTGGTTGCATTCTGCCCATGAAAATGTGGTGCTAACCTATGACTAGAGTTCCTCTTGAAAGCAGCTTAATGGTCACGTTTAAGATCAATTAACCAGGTGCATTTTACTGGCTATGTGTAAAGACACAGGACTGAAACCCTATTGATACAAAGCCATTATTGATAAAAATTTGTAACTTGTCACAAAAATCATTAACAACATACGTCTATCCTTCTATCCAAAATCGTTACGTACACCCTAGTTGGGTGTATGTACATCAAATGTGGCATATTTACAGCCCTTCTAGGGAGGAACGAGTGTGATTTGTCTACATTTCAGATTGCTTTGTTTCTCTGTTTTTACAATCATCTATAATTCTAGATTCCCTACACCATATTCTTGTAATAAGTATTCTCGTAATGAAGTTGTCTTTTTTGCTATTTCATTTCAAGCGCTTTTGCTGGTTTTTTCCATGTCACTTTCTGAAATTTACCTGGGCAGGTTGACATGACACTGAGAATTTTCACTACAACTTCACAACTTACGCTATGAGACTGGTTGATGTTGTAGCAAGTAGGTTTTGCATTCCTTCCAATTCATATCCTCCATTTACTGCAGTATCCATGTCACTTTTTAGCCCATCTCCAAGATATAAACCAAGTGCTGAACGGAAGCCTTCATCAAGCCTGTGGACAAAAAATATATTGATATATTTTAGTAAGTTGTATTTCTTTTAAGTTGTATTTCTGTGAATAAATAAGCTTTAAGAGGGTCTGAATATTACGTTTTTCTCAAGTTGGCTCAGGCTATTGAGTGCAGTTTGTAGGCAATTGAGTGCAATTTCCAGTTGGAGGCAATTGAGTGCAAGTTTTTATTTCAAGTGAAAAATTGATAAATTCTTAATGGAGAGTAAACCTCTGAAACTGCAACTGAAATCAGCTCAAGAAGCCCACAAATTTATGAAACACAAACACAAAAGAGACAAAGGTCAATTGCTATTTTTTCATTCTAAATTATTTCTTATGAGTACCGGTATTCATCTTATTGCATCCCCTCATGAGAATATCCATAGCTTGGGCCTCTGGTACAGCACGAATCAAGGTTTGATATTGGAGTGAAAAGCCTGATCAGTATCGTACCTCTCTGAATCCAGCTGTTCAACTTTGCTCATGAGCTGAGGTGGAAAATCATAAGTATTTTCAACCTGTTTGCCATCTGCCTCATCAACATCATCATCTTCATCATCTAGAAATAACATCTTGACAAGGTTAGTTAAATTGGTACATTATCAACGAAAAGAGCATTTTCATAGCAGGCGACACACATGTTAGGCAAAAGTAGTCAAGTTTTGTCAAAGGAAACAACACCAGGCAGAGCCCAGACTGTTGACCGAATGTCCCACAGGCTAACTAGTTCATCACAGTCCCTTCACTAGATCTAGTCCTAGAGGTACATGTATAGCTTATTAATCACCAAATAAGTTGTTTAAGGAAATGAACCCAACTAAGGTGACTTCTACTGAGACTTAAAATTCATTTGGCATGCTCAGGAAAGATCTCTAAGGGTAACATTGCACATGGACCGCAACAACCAGTGCACGCTTGACTTCGATCCCAGTGGCATGAGGCAAATAGTAGTTAGCTGTATTAATCACTGATCCCACCTGGATGGAATGCCAGTCCATCACAGGGGGTGCGTATGTAGAGAGACATAGCAAGTGCAGTTAAGTTCTGTGCCCAGGAAGTCTCTGCAGATAGGACTTGAATCTACACATTTCCTCAGAGCAGAACATTCTATCATTTGGACCAAGCCAACATCTTAGTGACAAAGTATGGATTACACAAATTTTGGTTCCTGCAAGACCATGTGAACTGTTTGTAAGGAGGTTCCACAATTAAATATTATTATCAAAACAAAGCGTCATTAAAAAAGGGGTTAGACTGATGCAGATTTGGTGGGATAAATTTTTCAAATACATGTACCTCTTTTAAGCCACAAGGGGGGTGGGAAGGGAATGAGGAAGTCATGCGGCATTTGATGTACATTTATCTTTCCACTATTTTCACTCCCAGGGTGGGGCATTTGAAAATAAATCCCTCACAAAAGTCAAATGCCCTACACGTGTCAGCTTTCCCCTTCCCCCAGGAGGGGGGGGAAGGGGGCACTTAAGGAAAGCTTGGGTGGGGGTGTGCCAGAGGCCCTCAAACCCTGACCCTGTTGGTACCACACACACCCTATTCAAGGTTTCTGGTCCACAAAGACACCCTTTTCAAGATGCTAAATAGTGAATTTTGTATACCCTGTTTAAGATGCAAGACCCTGAAAATCATGCCATACCATGTTAGGTGGCATATACCCATTTAGGCCAAAGAAGAAGGGAGTGCCCCCACCAGGCCCCCTTCCCCCTGCTGCTAAACATTGATACATATAGCTTCATTACAATTCAAGCCTCACCAGTTTCATCGTCAGTAATACTATCTCTGTCCTGTAACACGGCAGGCTGTCTCAGCTCACATGGTAAACCCTGGTTTGCTTGACTGTAAAATGTCACCAGGTGATCAAGCTTGCTGAAGGCTTGTGCCGACACTCCAGGAACTGCCTGTGGTACATTATTAAAACAGTTCAAAAGCGTGGAAGACGCAACTTTAAAATGTTTGGCACAAACATCAGGACTAGTCCTAGCAATGATTCGTCTGTAGTGTTTCCACATGAGGGCTGGTTGCAGGGATCTGTTGCAAGACTGTTCCATTATAATCAAGTAGCATACAAGGAGGGGCCTTGTAAGCAGGGACAATTTCATTTGGTCTTTATCAAAACTAGTTTATTTTTTTCACTTTGATACTGGGACTTGTTCAACAGTCCGTACAAACAAACTCCCTAGTTTATACCATCATTTTTTTAATGAGTTTAGCGCTTCATCGAGATCATTGCTTCTTTCCTATCGTAGAGCCTAAAGCAGTGTTGTCCCTTTTTATCTGAAAACCTTACGGGGGAGGTGACTGAAGTTCCCTGATATACATGTTAAAACAAAACTCTGCAGCAAGAAGAGACTTTTAAGCTCAAGGGTAACTCATGGTGCATTTTGTTAGGTTTCCACATGGGAAGCCCAGGCCAAGCTCATGTTTTGAGAAAGCAAGAAATTATTTATCTCTTGTGGAAGCATAGTGTGAGTTGGATAATGACCTTTAAATGAAAGCAGTATTGGGTCACATGGTGCCAGTTGAGAAATTGAGTGCTTATAAGACATTCATTTGTATCAAGAGCAAAATGTTGTAAGTCCCAAACATTGTAAACTTCGAACATTTGCTTTGTTAAACTTGATATTTTACTCCCTATACAATGTCCTATACATAAGCATTTAAAATTCTCAATGGCCACAATGTAACCTAATACCAAAATTAATGGTCATGTTCCAATGCACACAATGTTTGACACCGGTATGGATGATAAATAATTCCTTCTTTTTTTAAACGTAAGCTTGGCTGACTGGTGGCTATTTTCACAGAGCAGCGATCTCCCATGTTCAAATTAAAAGTCTGATAGAAAGTACCTTGGGGAATTTTTTGTTTTTGTTTTCATCTCCAATTAGTGAGACTCACTAATTTCTAAAAAAAATGTTTAAGCTGACCTGCATGTAGAAATAGCCATTACTTCCATCTCTTAAGATTCTGTAATGATGGATTCTTCCCTCATGTCTACAGCATAATAACAAAGAAATTATCAATACAACAAATTTCTTGAGAAATCATAAAATTATTTATGGTACCAAACCGATAATTATAATTAGTACACTGGAGAAATGGGCTCAGAAATCAAAGTCTGTTTTGTGTTCATTCACTAGAGGATGTTGACATCATTATTTTACTGAGTCAAGGTATGGAAGCAAGGGCAAGAATCTTGGAGTGAAGGAGACAGGAATCAGCAGAGGAGTGGGTGGAGATAGGAGACAGGAATTAACAGAGGAGTGGGTGGAGATAGGAGGCAGGAATCAGCAGAGGAGTGGGTGGAGATAAGAGGCAGGAATCAGCAGAGGAGTGGGTGGAGATAGGAGGCAGGAATCAGCAGAGGAGTGGGTGGAGATAGGAGGCGGGAATCAGCAGAGGAGTGGGTGGAGATAAGAGGCAGGAATCAGCAGAGGAGTGGATGGAAACAGGAGACAGGAATCAGCAGAGGAGTGGATGGAGACAGGAGACAGGAGACAGGAATCAACAGAGGAGTGGGTGGGGATAGGAGACAGGAATCAGCAGAGGAGTGGGTGGAGATAGAAGACAGGAATCAGCAGAGGAGTGGATGGAGACAAGAGACAGGAATCAGCAGAGGAGTGGGTAGAGACAGGAATCAGCAGAGGAGTGGATGGGGATAGGAGACGGGAATCAGCAGAGGAGTGGATGGAGACAGGAGACAGGAATCAGCAGAGGAGTGGATGGAAACAGGAGACAGGAATCAGCAGAGGAGTGGGTGGAGATAGGAATCAGCAGAGGAGTGGGTGAAGACAGGAGGCGGGAATCAGCAGAGGAGTGGGTGGAGATAGGAGACAGGAATCAGCAGAGGAGTGGGTGGAGATAGGAGGCAGGAATCAGCAGAGGAGTGGGTGGAGACGGGAGGCAGGAATCAGCAGAGGAGTGGATGGAGACAGGAATCAGCAGAGGAGTGGGTGGAGACAGGAATCAGCAGAGGAGTAGGTGGGGATAGGAGGCAGGAATCAGCAGAGGAGTGGATGGAGACAGGAGACAGGAATCAGCAGAGGAGTGAATGGAGACAGGAGACAGGAATCAGCAGAGGAGTGGGTGGAGACAGGAGACAGGAACCAGCAGAGGAGTGGGTGGAGACAGGAATCAGCAGAGGAGTGGGTGGGGATAGGAGGCAGGAATCAGCAGAGGAGTGGATGGAGACAGGAGACAGGAATCAGCAGAGGAGTGGGTGGAGACAGGAATCAGCAGAGGAGTGGGTGGGGATAGGAGGCAGGAATCAGCAGAGGAGTGGGTGGAGACAGGAGACAGGAATCAGCAGAGGAGTGGGTGGAGACAGGAATCAGCAGAGGAGTGGGTGGGGATAGGAGGCAGGAATCAGCAGAGGAGTGGATGGAGACAGGAGACAGGAATCAGCAGAGGAGTGGGTGGAGATAAGAGACAGGAATCAGCAGAGGAGTGGATGGAGACAGGAGACAGGAATCAGCAGAGGGGTGGGTGGAGATAGGAGGCAGGAATCAGCAGAGGAGTGGGTGGAGATAGGAATCAGCAGAGGAGTGGATGGAGACAGGAATCAGCAGAGGAGTGGATGGAGATAGGAGACAGGAATTAGAAGAGGAGTGGATGGAGACAGGAGGCAGGAATCAGCAGAGGAGTGGGTGGGGAAAGGAATCAGCAGAGGAGTGGGTGGAGATAGGAGGCAGGAATCAGCAGAGGAGTGGGTGGAGATAGGAGGCAGGAATCAGCAGAGGAGTGGGTGGAGACAGGAGACAGGAGTCAGCAGAGGAGTGGGTGGAGATAGGAGGCAGGAATCAGCAGAGGAGTGGGTGGAGATAGGAGACAAGAATCAGCAGAGGAGTGGGTGGAGACAGGAGACAGGAATCAGCAGAGGAGTGGGTGGAGATAGGAGACAGGAATCAGCAGAGGAGTGGATGGAGACAGGAGACAGGAATCAGCAGAGGAGTGGGTGGAGATAGGAGGCAGGAATCAGCAGAGGAGTGGGTGGAGATAGGAGGCAGGAATCAGCAGAGGAGTGGGTGGAGATAGGAGACAGGAATCAGCAGAGGAGTGGATGGAGACAGGAGACAGGAATCAGCAGAGGAGTGGGTGGAGATAGGAGGCAGGAATCAGCAGAGGAGTGGGTGGAGATAGGAGGCAGGAATCAGCAGAGGAGTGGGTGGAGACAGGAATCAGCAGAGGAGTGGGTGAGGACAGGAGGCAGGAATCAGCAGAGGAGTGGGTGGAGACAGGAGACAGGAGTCAGCAGAGGAGTGGATGGAGATAGGAATCAGCAGAGGAGTGGGTGGGGACAGGAGACAGGAATCAGCAGAGTGGATGGAGATAGGAATCAGCAGAGGAGTGGGTGGGGACAGGAGACAGGAATCAGCAGAGGAGTGGGTGGAGACAGGAGACAGGAATCAGCAGAGGAGTGGATGGGGATAGGAGAAAGGAACATCAGAGGAGTGGGTGGAGACAGGAGGCAGGAATCTAGTAGAAAGGGGGGTTGGAAGTGTAGGGAAAACAGGAAATGAGAGGGGGAGTGGGATGCAGGAGAAATAGGGAAAAATACACAATATTGCATGATATTTTGCAATCAAAAAAGGGCAAATTGGGAGTGAGAACGGAGATTTAAGGGTACAGGAAGCAGGAAGTGTGGACCATGCTGTTCCCCTCCCCACAAAAAGTGTAGGAACTGATGTAGGAACTAAAAAATCCTATTTGTGAGAGGTGAAAGGCCAGAAAAATGCTGTAGGGAATGATTGCCTAATAAATTGCATAATATTAAATTCAGTGGCTGCCAACAAAAGGACGACGGACGGAAGGGAATTGGAAATAAAGGGTATTGAAAGTAGGAAGTTAACAATCCTTGTCCACCCTCCCTACCCCTTCTGAAACTGTAAATGCCAGACTAATCATGCACTTTTCAATGGTGAGCCACAGGACATATGGCTGGACTGATGCAGGGGGTTTCATGAAGGTACATGTATCTGACAGTCCCATACCTACAGGAATACAAAAAAAGTGATCAAATGTCCCATATCTACCTAGCTCACTACCTCCTTCCCAACGTTGTTATGGCATACAGCTGTGACATTGATACATGTAGGTCACAACCACGACACAGTCTTAAGCAACGTCAGCCCCAAGGTCTCCTCTCTACTGATCAACAGATGGCAGTAGGAGAAGACACTGGCACATAGCAGATCATGTATCTCTACAAAAACTGGAGATTGCTATTATTTTAACATGGCAAGGGGCTGGCCATTGGCTATTGTTTTTCAGATTACAATGATCCACTGTTCACAGGTATTTCTCGCTTTGCCATGTTGAATATAGGGAGAAGACCTTGGGACAAGATAGCCTCCCACGTAGTCGTTTTTGTTTTAAACGTACCATTTGAAAGCTCAGGGAACGTAGCTATAATTACCCCTGCATTTAATGCTGTTGGAAAAATTTAGTTTGATATAGTGCCGCGTGAGGTTGCAATGCGATATCATAAATTTTATGGCTAAATGACAGAGTTTATCGCACACATTATTAAATTTATTTCTTCAAAATTTAAGCTTGTACGGATTTTGAAGTTTAATGTGCCATTTGAAAGCTTAGAAAACTTAGTTATTTCTGTATCAAACAAGTTTGAGATGACGACTTACTTAACATTTTAAAATTTATGATGTGTGTCATGTTTATCTGTATGTGTTCCTGCAAAAGCATCCTGTTGTCAAGGTCAACCTTCCAGCTATAAGAAGGTACAATGTGATTGGCTAAGTGCAGGGTTGTCCCTAACAGCGGGCAGCTGGCAGAATTAACCGGCTACTTGGGTTGTTTGTGCTGGCTACTTTTGTGATATATGTATTTTTTTAAAGACAAATTATTTGTTTCTTTACTAGCACATTTATATGAAAATGAAACTTATTTTCCATTGCAGTTTATTGACTTAAAAATAATCTGGTTGGCACAGAGATACATGATTATTAGTTCATTACATTGAGATATGGGAATTACATGTCGAAAACCACTGACGGCATGAGTTTATACAAATAAAATTGAAAAGGTATGATTACTTTTGGAACTGACCTTATTGGATATTTGTGCTCAGGATCAAAGAAATTCCGTTTCTGGGGACTTCAAATGTAAAAATTTCCTTGGGGGGGGGGGCATGCCCCCAGACACCCCTCGAAGGGATCACCTTCGGCGCTAAGTAATCACTATCCAGCTACTTAGAGAAATTTTTGCCAGCTACTTGAAAAGTTGTGGACCACCCTGTAAGTGGTGGAAAGGAATCTTGATCTGGGGTAAGCAGGCGTTTGTGGGGAGGAGGGTAATACGACTCCCCTAAAAACGACTGCATAGGAGGCTAGGGACGAGGTTACAAACCTTAGCGACTTACTGGGTTTATTTGATTAAATCTGATGAAAGAAATTTTACAGAAACTGAAACAGGAAATTACATGACTGTGTATAAGCTTGCACTTTTTTCAAAACTCCTGTAGATACTATTGAAAATAGTTTTCCTCTTGTCGTTTCAAATACAATATATTGACTTTGCCATTTGTTTGTTTTTTCTCTTTTTATACCTATCAAGGCCGTGTTAGCAATGAAATTGACAATCACTTCCATTATTTGCACGCTTGAGTGGTTGAGACCTAAGAGCTCGGAAATGGCCTTTGCACATAATAAAACAAACATTTTGAACACCTATAAAGTGAAATTCAAACTGAATATACTTACAGCATACACAAAACGTGTGCATTGGAAACGCTTTCACTGTCTCTTATGATAAAAGCGCCGTCCTTGCCCGAGCTTAGGAGAAGCTCTTCGGCTCGAAGCCGGCTGATGCTGGGCTGATGCCACGGAAATGACATAAGAAGGCAGCCAACGAGCTATCTCACTTCCTTTTAGGTACTGCTCAACTTAGAGTAGGCATAGTGATATTGGCGAGATGCACGCAAAATGAACAGCTTGGAAATAACAACAAATCATTTCACTTCCTTCTAATAATGTCAAGCAATCCTGTCCCATTTCCCAGGGTTCATATCGCACTTCACCTCTTCAGATGGTCATTTTAATACTCTTATACGACATATACTCTTCGCGTGAGTAAGCCGCTGATCAGGTAGATATCGCTGTTGTCATCTTGTCCAGTTTTGTATTTCATCAGGAAAGGTGAGAAAGGGAACTTGTTTCGCGGTTCATAGTACAGTTTTGACGACGAAAAACATTCATTAACAAAAAACAAAAACAGTAAGGTATATTTTTTTCTGTTTTATGTAATTGCAGTCGCAATTCCTTTCGCTTTCATGCATTGCGTCTCATTCGCTTTCTAATCTTTTCATCGATGGTCGACGTCTCTTAGGGCTCGTACATGGATGGATGATTGCTCTGAACAAGACGGCCAAGGGGTAACCCGTACGAAAAGGTTTGCACCATTTCTTTGTTCAGTTGTCTTGTTTAGAGTTTATTTTTCAGCCTTGAAGAGATTTCGAACTTCGAATGAAGTCAGACTGGAGTTAACAGATGTACCTCTCACAAGGCTTTGAGCCCGCAATGGCTCTACGTCTCGCCAACATCTCACTTTGTTTGGATCAGTGCGGAAAATAGCGTGCAGTATGGATTACGCCAACTGGAAGTTGCATAATAATCTATAATAATAACCCTTCAAACGAGTTCTATGGTTCCCTTTGGTGAGAAAATATACTAGCATTAAAGTTACCAAGTGCTGCATATGTTTACCTACACGTCCTCAACAAAACAACAAAAGGATCTTGGCGGATAAAGCCTTGCACTTGCCAGAACGTGGAATAATTAGTGCGTTGTGCGAGAATTATCATATTTAGTATTAAATTTCATTGATCAGAGCACATGAATGTATCATTAAGGTTAATTGTGGATATCCATGGATGAACAGTTTTCCTTTAAGGGAGCTATATATAATTTATATCCAAATTCTCCAAGCAAAAATCTGCTGATTTTGCAGTTATGCGCCGATCAGTTCGAAACTTCAACAGCCCCCCCCCCCCCCCCGGCATACCCCGGGCATTTTACTGTGCATCGTGCCCAGGGAGGGGGGAATTTGAACGTTGCGTTGAAAGGGTGGGGAATTTGAACCAGATTTATCTCTTGTTCTGATGTAATAAGCCCGAGAGTTTTTTCAGTTTTTGCAGGGTATGACTGATTTTTAAGATAGAATTTCGCCTTTGTTAGTTAATAACTCTTTCAAAAGAAGTTTGAAGGTGTCATTACGGCATATCTCACTCTGAAAAGCATGAACAGTGTTTGATTGAAGACGAAATTTGTCTTTGAGGAGAGTTATTTCAGTACTAGTTGGTGGGGCATTTGAACGGCTTTTTTGCCCTGAGGGGAGGGAATTTGAACAAGCCAATCTTCAAAAGTTTAAATGCCCGGGAGGTTACGGGGGGGGGGGGGGATGTTGAACTTTCGAATTGATCAGCGCATTATGTTTGTTATTCACTATTTTGTTGTCTGCAATGTGCATGAATGAATAACCTCTATAAACAATGACTTAAGATTGTGCCCCATAGACAAGCATCCTTGTAAAGTAGAGTCTTTTGTCAGAAAGACTGATCTTTACAAAAATCTAACACAATGGTGCAAACTTGGCAAATTTCCAATTAAACAAAACAAAACAATAGAATCAATAAATACACACAAAAGACCAGCATAAAACATTTCTAAACAAGGGGCCCCTGTGGTGTTTCTCTGCAATTTTTTAAATACATTTTAAATACAGTTACACAATTTCCCCAGTCAATTCACAATAGTTGGAACCTCCCATAAGCAACCACTTTTAGGTCTGGTGGTTTAAAATTTTCCAATGTTTTTAACCTTTGGTAAGCAACCAGTATGTTCCTGTGAACCATGGATTCATACTTGAATTTGGGCTCTGTTGAAGTTATACACTGTTTTAGGTGTTTTTATAAGGTATCATTTCTGCAATCATGCTGTCCGTAAAATATTGGAAAGTTTAAAATACTTGTTTAGCAACTAAACAGGTGTTGAGAAATATGGAATATTCAGTTTGTCATGAGCGTGGGACAAAGAAAAAATCTGAGTCCCTGACGGGAATCGAACCCATACACTGGTCGGGCGCTCTAACCACTGAGCTACTGGGAGACTCATGGCAAGCGAGGTCATATTTACTGAGTTCATTGTGACACACGTCCTGCATACTGCTAGGATCAGCAATGTCCAAAGCACCGTGTGTGATAATAAAGAAAGAAAGATGGTGAATTTTAAGCTTGGAAAGAAATGAGAAATATGGAATATTCAGTTTGTCACGAGCGTGGGACAAAGAAAAAATCTGAGTCCCCAATGGGAATCAAACCTATGACCTGCTGTACACCTTTCGGGTGCTCTGACCACTGAGGTACTGGGAGACTCGTGGCGAGATGACTGAAAATTAGACCCCATGTGGTCTCACCTCTCCTAAGTGACCACCTCACTTAAGCGACCACTTAGCTTGACATTTTAGGTGGTCGCCTACAGGAGATTCAATGGTTTTTTTCTTAAGCTCCACACTTTCAAGGCTTAAGAATAACAGAGGCCAACCAGCTAAAGCTTCGCAAAATCTCAGGTTTGTCTTGTAGAGTTTGCATTTTCACTAAACTCATCCCCAGGGGATCATATGTTACACAACCGAGCTAGTGAGGGGCATGTGTCTATTCCTGATTTGACATCACAAACTGATTTGCATCTCCTTAAGTCTTTGTAAACATGCGTGCAAAGCAGTTCGTGACATCAAATCAGGAATAGACCCATGCCCTTTCTGACTCCGTCGTGTGACAAATGATGCTTAGTTTTTTGTAAGCTTTGAAGCCTGTAAAAAGTCAAAAACTGCAAGTAATGGCGAAATGTTTTTAAAGTAGGTGCAAAGTTTTATATTAGGGTAAAAAATATTTTGGGGTTAGGTGCACTTTAAACCTCGAAATCCAAATTCGTGAAAATTTGTTCCTGTGAAAATCTTAAAATCGGCAATCTGCGAAATTAAACTCCCACAAAAATTTCATGCCACACGCTAATTAATTCAACATAGTGGAAGGCTCCCTATTGGCTCTTGGCTATTGTCTTTGAGATCACATGACCTGCTATGTTCTAGGGTCTTCCCTCATTGCCCTTTTGAGCAGAGAGAAGACCTTGTGGATGATGTTAATGTTTCCTAACTATTCCACGAGCCATTTTGATTACCAAAAACACTGGAAATCAAATCAGTGAGAAACTTAACTTTAAAATTAGTTTTATGAATGCAAAACTTAACAGAAAAAATGGAAGAATAGTACAAGACTGAAGAGGTCATTAAAAACATCTTACTCACCGTGTGTCTACATTTCTTCCAATCTTTCCAGCATGGTGAACAGGTTTAAGAGTACTGGGCAAGTTATACTTTTTTTGCACCAATAAAATCACATTGAAACCCCTACTTATGCTCCTGACAATTTAGATGAATTTGACTGTAAAATAAGCTAATAAACCTGACAAGTTCTAAACAATGTGTAAGCCTTTTTGAACAGTGAACACAACTCTTACCAACAGCATACTTATGAGAAAGATGTTTTAGGCAGTTAATGATACGGGGGGCTCGGAAAAAATCCGAGTTCTCCCAACAGGAGTCGAACCTATGACCTTCTGGTTACTAGTCCAGATGCTCTACCACTGGGCTACAGGAGACTCATCCGAGCCACCTGTGTCATTAACTGATTAAACCATCTTTCTCATATATTCACCAGGCTTAAAATTCACCACCACATTTATATCAAAGCACACTTATATTACATTGTACCTTGGAAACACTCCGTTATACTTAACTGATCCACTTAAGATGGAGAAATTATTTGCTCTACATATTTTCAGTCATTGAAAAAGACTATTCAGTGTTAGAGATAACAATTTTCAATCAAATTTATCCACCCTTTGCTTGAAAACTTTGCTTAATTTCACAGTGATAGCAGGGTTGAGAGCAGGTTTTGAATTGCCCTATAATACATTGTGCCTCACATGTACAAAAAAAGTTAGAATGAAACTATGTGATTTCATCTTGACATGATCATTGAGGGTAATCTAAACACAATGGCTCACACTGATATGTTTGGGATCAGGCAGTTTATTTACAATCATTCTGCACCTACAAACACTGACAATAATAGAAACTTCTGACAAAGTAATAGTGATATGAAATACAAATAACTAGAGGCCCATAACAGGACCATGCAATTAGAATATATAACCACGAGAATTGCAGGTACAACAAAGAAATTATAACTGCTCTGGAAGTGGGAGGGTTGGAAATAACAGCTAAAACCAACAGCTGCTTGAAAAGGCAATACAGTAAATTGCTAGTCAAGAGCATATGTGCTTGGTTGCTTGAGTAATATTGGGTGAACTAGTAATAAAATAGACCCGGTAAAAACTGTGACCTTCATACTTAGTTACTCAATCGTTCTTTGACTAGTAATAAACCTTTAACTTGAAACACAGTTCACTGACATACCACTTACAGTTGGCCGACTGTTAGGCAACAGTTGGCAGGTAGGTGTTGAACACTTTCACAAAACAGAGTTAATTAACCAAGTGTCCACTGACAGTCGGTATCCTGTTGGCCAACAGTTGGCCGAATGGTTACTGACTCCTGACCAACGGTCGGTTGTTGGGAGCTGTTCTTCACTTTTACCACATGTACCTAGTAAAAACTTATTTTGGTTTGTAAAATGTGACACATCACTTGCCACTAGGCTGTAAGTTTAGAATTTAGTCTCGAGCCCTATAATATCAGGTCATTACCAGATCAAATGACAATTGACTGATATAAAATCCTTTGCCTAATGGCATGTTTTCATTTCATCAGAAATAAGCTGCAAGGAAAAAGAAAAGGATCAGCAAATCAAAGCTCTGACGAGGTGGAAAGTAAAAGGTAAATAGGGATATCAAGGAAAATTCCACTTCACCCAGTATCTTAATATAAGAATCATGGCTTGTTACAAGATCATATGCAACTTAAAAGAAACCTGTCTCCAGCCTGCTTTATTTATATTGTATGTTCTTCCTTAAACAAATGTGTCCACAATCTAGAATGCATGCATACATTTGCCACTTTTAAAACAAGTACCTATAGGGGTCTGAAATCAAGTCAAAATAATCATTGAAAACAATCAATGACAAAGAAGTGGTCACATGAAAGAGCTTATTAGAATCAGAAGCCTTTAACGATGAAAGTCCCCAGGTCAAGAGTTATACTCAACTGATTACTTCCTTACTCGGAAGGATCATAACATAACCCCAATAGGCCATTTCCGAGTTGTCTTGTACCTCTTTTTCAAAGCGAGTCTTGGTGCATAGCCTTTCACATGAAAATGAGTTTCCATTCACATGCAGATAAAACTCATTTTCATATGAAAGGTTTTGCACGAGGCCTCACTTTGATAAAGGGGCACAAGACAATTGGGAAATGGCCTGTTTGTTTGTCACCTCACTCACTACGAGTCTTCCACAGCTCAGTGGTAGAGTGTTCTAACCGGGATCTGGAAAGTCACAGGTTCGATTCCCATTGGGGGCTTGGAATTTTTTCAGAGAAAGATCTTCTTGACACTTGTTTATCTGTTTACTAATAATTTGTTTGTGAAAATTATTTTACCTTTTTTATGTCTAGATCCAAACCCAGCTTACCCCGGCGATCATCTTCAACAACGAAGTGTCAGTCTGCTGTAACCTGTACATACAAGTAAGTTACGTTGCCATCAACTCTCTTTGTGGTTTTCCATACTCCTAGACAAAAGCTCCTGAAATAATGTGTTGGAAGCTGGAAAGCAGAATGTTTTCAGCATACAGTAATATCTGAGTAAAAATTCACATAGCAAACAAGCCATGAATGAGTTAGGTTTAGGGTGGAAAAATTTCTTTATTTACCCTGGAAAACTCCTGGAATTCCATAAGTGCTCAGTAGCACAAAACCTAGTAAGTACACGTAACGTACACCATTTTGACTGAAATCAATGCCCTGACCTGCAACCTGACCTTCTCAACAGTGTAACTGCTGTAATTTGTTCTTAATTGTAATTAATTTCTGTGTGCTTCAGTTTAAGATCTCGCAGTGCATCAACCAGTCCTCGTTCCAGTACTAGTGATTGCAGAATCCAAAGGTAAAAGTTAGCACCTTTTCATTCAGAAAGTTCAGACACTTTTTAAGAAATAGTGGTGCTATATCATGTGTGCCTATGTTGCCTTATGCAAACACCAGGAAGAGTTTCGAGAATTTAAAAGTTAAAGTGGTTGCACGATATTTGCAAGCTCCAGCAATATTGTCTGTGACATTGTTCCTGGGTTTACTTAACCTCATCTAAAATGTCTATGCAGGTACTCAAATTAAAAGTTCATAACATTTAGTCAGAAATTTTGTCAAGATTCCGAATTCAGCTCTCGGCTTAATGTTGTTTTCTTTGATTGGAATCAAAGAACTTTTGCTGGCTTTTTTGCATATACACTGTACCTATACACTACGTACATATCTATGCTGCAATTTGATTTTCTTTAAGACCTATATCTTCAGTGAAGCAGACAATCAATCAATCAATCAATAAATCAGTTTTATTCAAATACATGCAGGCTAATCATGCAATACACCTGTACTTTACCCTTTTTCTAACACCCAACCCTTATACATTCTTGGGTAGGTTTTAGTGGCTCAAATGTGAGCAAAAAGAAAAGGGGTCAGCAAGTTACTACATGGTGTCATTACGTTGAAATCAATAACAATGTATTTAGCATTTCGTCTTGTTGTCAAACTGTTTACACAATAACACCATACAAATTTCCTCTTATGCTTATAAATTTTGTGTGTTCCTTACCAAATGACCAACCTTCCTCATTTTCCTTATTAGTGAGCAAGCAGTTTCCCAAGAAAAACCACAACCCAGCAGTAAGCCTGATACTGTGCCATCATTTGCTGTGACTTTTGCAAAGTCAAAGCAAACGCAACCCTTGTCAGCAACTCCCAAAAGCTCTTCAAGTCATACCAGCAGTTCTGCAGCCATTGGTAACTTGTCATCAACCACTAAGTCTTCCTCTCGTGGGAGACGTGCTGCGTCGTCATCATCACTATCTGATAAGACTTCAGAAACAAGCCAATCCGCATCCTCTCGCGCGCCATCACGAAGCTGGAGAAGAAGTGACCCGCCTGAGCCTAGCACAGGCTTAAGGCGGTCACAGAGGCTCAAAGAGACAACGGGATCCTGTGCTAGTAACAGGTACTGGCATGGAACTTTGCATACATTGTTGTTTATTATCAGTATTCTAGCTGTGCAGAAACAACAATCAGGGCTCCCAGGGGTTCACAGACAACCTGAAAAGTCATGGAATTTAAACATTTAATTTTTCAGGCTTAGGAAGTCATAGAAATAAAGTGTGATTCATGGGAAGTTATGAAAAATGACTTTTATTTTCAGTATCATAATCTACACCATGAATTACAAAGTTTGTTTTTGATGAGCGAAAGCAAGAAAATGTCAGCGAACTTGCGCATGTATTGAGATTACTTTGTCTTTGGTTTTAGTCGGCGTGGGCCACAGGGGAAGAAGCAGTCGTGGACACGTCGGCAGACATCCAGTATGTCAGCAGACAAGTAAGTGGTGCTTGCTTCAAGTTGAACTATAAATTTTCATTCATATAGGTGACCTACCAAGTTCCGAACTGTGTACATAACTTGTCTGTACTTACATCTCTGTCTTTCATTCTATTGCTGTAATAACAGAATCTTGCATTCTTACTTCCTTCAATAGTGCACCTCAAGAACCTGGTTCTTCAGATGCAGGTATGTAATTACAACTTTGATATTTTGTGTGTCGTAATGAGTGGGGCAGGGGGAAGGATGATGGGAAGGGGGGGAGGTTGAATAATAGCATTGGGAAGAGGAAATGTTCAATTACCCTTTCCCCCTGTTGACATCAGTGCTGTTTTTTAATTGTAGATTCTTTTCAAGTGGGACTTTGAGAAAATCTGTTATGTGTGCACTTGTTCTCATTTTCTCTTTGTTTTTCTATGAAGAAACCTTACTGATTGTAATCAATGGTTAGCAACCTCTAAAGTTACCCACAAAGACTGTAACTAACTGCTGCAATGTGTGCTTGTTTTTTGTAGCTCATGGAAATGGTGAAGAATCTGCTCCTTCTTCTAGTGGTAAGTATGTTTTCTGGCACCCCAAGATCTCCTCCATTTTAGAGAGAGTTTTCTGTTGTCAGCTGCATTACTGCTACATGCTTACTAGCTATTTTATGCTTTGTTCAATATTGCTTTGCTGCTGCATACTGATAACCTGATAATCTAATATTGTTGCTGGTTTTACCAATAGGAGAGGCCTCTAGGAGTGAGATGGAGGGATCTAGCACCCTTGAAGACATGGAGTTGAAAGATGGTGAATTATCAAGACTGCAAGGTCAGATATCCTTTAAATTTGATTTATTTTAATTTATGGAAATTAACAGCTCAATTGATAAGTATAACTTTGAATGACCTCTTAATTGCAGCCAACGCCTTCAAAACAGGCTCCACTGTAGACAGACTCCTCTCTAAGATGGCAGTTGATCTGATTACTTTATCTCCCTCTTAGACAGACCTCCAGCTTATTTAAACAACATCATCAGCTAGAAACAAAACAATGCAAAACAGTGACCTTTCATTGGGAATAGCATGCATGAATGATGGTCTAAACAATAGCTACACTTGCTAGACGATGTCTAGACATAATTTCCATGGACTCTGGCTCATCTGCATTAAAAAAATAAATGCAGTTTAGTCTTGGCCTTGGTCTAAACCCTGATTTAGCCTTAAACCATGTCTAACTTATGTCTTGTCCATGGTGTTGGTACTTCCCATACTTTAGTTCTTAACTTTACTTTATCTCACTCTTAGACAATCACCTCCCTAAGATGGCAGCCCAGTCTTTTTTCCCTCTTGGACAGACACCTCTCTAATGTAGACACTGCTATAAAATGAATGTGGGGGTCAGTCCCTCTTGGACAGACACCTCTCTAATGCAGACACTGCTATAAATTGAATGTAAGGGTCAGTCCCTCTTGGACAGACACCTCTCTAAACTTTTAAGTAGAACTTAGGTGTTTAATCTCTCTTAATTCTTTTCTAATATTTCAATATCAGCATTTTAGTATTTTTAGTTAAATTTTATCTTGTTATATTTTCACAGTGCCCTATTGAAAACCACCTTACGTGATATAGGCCATCTGTATAAAGAATTGCATTATTATTATTATTATTATTATTATTATTATTATTATTATTAAAGTAGACACCTCTATAAGATGAATGTGAGGGTCAGTCCCTCTTGGACAGACACCTCTCTAAAGTAGACACCTCTATAAGATGAATGTGAGGGTCAGTCCCTCTTGGACAGACACCTCTCTAAAGTAGACACCTCTATAAGATGAATGTGAGGGTCAGTCCCTCTTGGACAGACACCTCTCTAAAGTAGCCACCTCTATAAGATGAATGTGAGGGTCAGTCCCTCTTGGACAGACACCTCTCTCAAGTAGACACCACTATTAGATGAATGTGAGGGTCAGTCCTTCTTGGACAGACACCTCTCTAAAGTAGACACCTCTATAAGATGAATGTGAGAGTCAGTCCCAACCATAGCTCAAGCAATCAACCATACTTCAGTCCTTTAATATATCTCCCCACTAGACAGACACCTCTCTTAAAAAAGCACACACCTATCTGACATACTTTTTTGTCCCCTTTACATGTGCTTTCTTTGAAACAGATACTTTTCTTAGAAGGCCATGTAGTGCTAGCTACGGCCATATTTTGATTTCAGAAGTTCCAGACAGTCCTTGGATTTCCCTTTTATCTCCATTTAAGATAAATCTTACCTAAGAGGGTTGTGTAATGCTGGTCCTATCTCTCTCTAAAACAAATACTTCTCAAAGGTTGATAGGGGAAGAGGAACACCTAAATTCTGAATAGTGTGTCATTTTCATCTCCATTTGTTTTGTGTATTTTTGTTTTTTATTCATGTTTATTCATTAATTTTGAATTTATTTAACTAAAGCCCTTCTGGAGGCACGCGGTGTCCCCTCCCATCTGATTGGCTCACTAGGACCTCGCATGCATCAGCTACTGCACCGAACCATCAGCTCTGGTTCAGGTAAATGAAAATTCTTGTAAACTAATAATACTCATAAGAGAATCATTCTCTTTTTTGAAGACTATGATAAGGAGTTTAAAGTACTTCAGCAAGCTCCAAAACACCTTTTTAATAATATGCACTTACAAGTTGCAATTAAAAGTAGGTGTACCGGTAATTCAACCTGCCAGGTCTTGTTAAAACTATGGTTCTGAGTGGATATAAATGTTTGTTATGTGTGTTGATGTTGACTGCACAGGTGGAAAAGTTCAACAGATGTTAACAGGGATCCAGTCATCAGACGAGGGACAACAGCTGCAGTCTGTTATTGAAATGTGCCAGGTACAGTGAACATGTATGCATTAAAAACGTGCAATACCATATACATGTAAGTAATTCACCTTTTGCATTAAAGCAGAAATTCCACAATATGCACGCTAGAGTCATTGTAGATTCCCCCAGATATCTAAGACAAGCGAAAGTATATATACAACTAAAAGGCACCACACACCATTTTGTTTTGGCGTAAAGAGAGATTTATTTCTAAACAATGGCAGGAAAAATCAGCGAGACGACAGAAATTAAGCTCTCTGCCCACCATATGGGTGGGAGGGATGGGTAAAAGAAATGTGCTAATCAAAATTATACATGTGTACAGTTAATAAAACTAGAAATTTTATGCGGAACACCCCTACTAATGCATTGTATACAATAGCTGTGAATCATGTGCACCGATTGATATACTATTATGCAATGCAGATGAGTGATAAACAACAAACCTACAGTATGGGGAATTAAAAATCTTGAAAAGTCTTCCAAAATAAACCAATGTTGGTGTGCAAATCATGTTTACCACAGACAGAGAATTGCTTGCTTGTGAGAGATGTTCTAGGTCTAGTAGGTGGTGCATATAGTGTAACAAATTAAAGTCTTTTCTTCATAAAACACTGCAGTAGTTGTGAGACATGCATCCTGTACAAAATTTAAATACTTCTTTGTTCTTTGGTTGCAGTTCCTAGTCATGGGGAACGAGGAGAGCCTTGTTGGTTTTCCTGTGAAGCAAGTTGTACCAGCATTAGTGAGTGGTTTTCAATATGATTATTACTCATTGTTTTACCCAGGGCCAAAAATATTATAAGAGGTCACAAAATTTACTTGACCTGAATTTCTTCATGTATAAATGTGCGTAAATTGAATGAGTAATAATAATTATGTAAGTGTAACTTTGCATGATTTTATCTATCAAAATACTTTTAATTATACATAAATTTGCATTAAAGATAATCATGGTGCTTAGAAGCTTGTTAAGCTCCCTGTTGCTTGCTCCCTGTTCATTTTTCTAAGAACCAGGCAATCTTATGCATGAAAATTGAGAGAGAGGCTGTAATTAATTTGCTCCAATAATCATTTTTTTTCTCTAGGTTAACTTGCTCTCAATGGAACACAACTTTGATTTGGTGAGTATAAGATGTTTTGTTCCACTAAATATTCTTTAACATACATGTAGCTCATGCAGTCATTTTCTTTAATCCAGTTACCATGTTAATATGGTCAGATGAACCAGTTTGGTAAAACCTGAACAAAACTTGAACTTTTTTATTATGTAGATGAATCATGGCTGCCGTGCCCTGACATACCTGATGGAAGCTCTTCCCAGATCAACAGCTGTGGTTGTAGAAGCAATACCTGTGTTTATAGAGAAGGTAAATTATTTTATTTAGAACCCTGCTATTAACCCTATTTAGCCTGGGGGCACATTGTGCCAGCGCTGACTTTAACGAACTATAACTTTGAAATGGCTAGCCGAATAATCACCAAATCTCGTGACTTTTCCTAAAATTTATCAGAGAAAATTTTCCTGTGTCAATGACGTGTCTACGATGATTGACGTTTCCATAGCAACCATCTTCTCAGGAGTGTATTTTGACTATTTTCTGTCATTTTTCAGTCTTTTTTTCAGTTTTTTACCCTTTGTTTGCAAGAAAAAGATAATCCGTTGCTTTTTTGTGCTTATTTTGATTAAGTATGTTTCCTAGAACAAATTCATATATTTTTCGATGTCGTCATTGTCATATGACTGCAGGCTCAGGATCCAAGATGGCAGCCTCAAATTCAAAATGGCGGGTTTGTGACGCTATGATGACGTCATGACATAATTGACACATCATAATACCAATCTGTTAAGCTGATGACGTACTAAAACGTGCTAAGTTTCATCACAAGAGCATTAATACTTTTCGAGATCTGTAGTGGGGGCACTTTGTGCCCCCCGCAGGCTCAGAAACTCAAAAAAGGCCCAGGCGAAATAGGGTTAAGACTTGAGTGTCAGTCATGCTGGTTTGTTTAACGTTCTTTTACTGATGATAGTAACTTTTTAATAATATTTGTGCAGCTACAAGTCATTCAATGCATGGATGTTGCTGAACAAGCACTGACTGCATTAGCAATGCTGTCAAGAAGGCATGGAAAGGCTATCCTACAAGCTGTAAGGACTTAGTGTAGTGTAGTAGTAATACAGCCATAAAGTTAGGTAAGATGAACGTTTATTCGTTTGTCTCACGATGGAATCAATGAGGTCAATTGTTTACGTGTCACTTTTTGTAGCATGATGGTTCACTGCTATTGGTGCATTTCGATCCTCATTATTATTCCGACTATTTGATGTTGTTCCCTCACAGGTCCACTTTGTGGTTGGTCGGCTGTTATGCTTTCTGATCGTAGGTATCCAAGCTTCTGGAATTTCGATTCCACTATCTCTATTGATGTTACATGGATAACCTCTTTGACCCTACGTTTGTACCAGTGAGGGTCACGATCAATAAACTTAACTTCTTTCCAGATAGGAAGATGCCCCGTTTCGTTAGCGTGTTCCGAAACTGGGGAGGTTTGCATACGAGCAAGCCGTATATCTCTGTCGTGTTCTTTTATCCTGTCTTGCATCGCTCTCCCTGTTTCCCTGATGTATACTTTGCTGCCCTCGCATGGAATTTTATAGACAACACCGTCTTGTTTAGTTGGTTCAAGGGTGTCTTTCGGTCGCACTAAGTGAGACCTAAGAGTTGTGTCTGATTTGAAGACGGTGCATACGCCTTGTTGTTGTAGGCAGCGGGGAAGAACCTCCGATACACCTTTTATGTTGGGTAGAACCGCAGTAGATTTAAATTCCTGCATAGGTTCTTTGTTGGCTGTTGGTCTTGTTGTCTTTGTGAGCTTTCGTACAAATGAAAAAGGATATCCGTTCGAAACAAGTACCCATGATAAATGTTTCTTTTCTTTAGAGATAGCTGATGGTTTTGATGTGAGGTGTTTGGCTCAGTCGTATAGACACTTAACAATACCACATTTCACTGACTGAGGATAGTGTGAATCATAGGCTAGGTATTGGTCAGTGTGGGTGGGCTTTCTGTAAACAGTGGTGGTGAGAAGACCGTTTGAATCCCTTGAAACTGACGTGTCGAGAAAGGGGATAGTGTTATCGTTCTCGATTTCCATGGTAAAACGAATGGTAGGTTGTTGACTGTTTAGATGTTGTAAAAAGCCATCTACATAGTCTTTACCTAAGACTGTAAAAGTGTCATCTACATATAACCTTTAGCCATAAAGCTGTTCTTGAAAACAGGCTGATGGCAATAAGGTTGCTTGATGTGCATTTTTTTTTACCAAGGTAGAATCAGATTCATGAACAAAAGCTATAAAAGTGTTGTTTTTGTTATAATTTGTCTTAGACTTTACATATTGAAAATTCAATGTTTAAAACAAGCTCGAGTCTATAAGGAAGGAAATTATTAATATTCATTCTTATCTCTGGATTATGAATAATGTAAACAGAAAGTTATTCCATGAAGCCAAAACATTACAAACACTTTAAAAGAAACCTGAAGTTTTCACTCCAGCAACCTATTGCAGTAGCTTTATCAGCAGAGACAGTCGTATCAAAAGTGTGAAATGTTTTTGGCTGACATGTATGTGTTTGTTTCTTTGTTTATCAAGGCTGGGTAAGCTAGAAACTGTGATACTTGAATTCAGTTGAATCTTTGTATCTAAGTAAGCGAAAGAAATAATGCTAACTTTATCCTTTGCTTGATTTGCTATAGGCAAGTATTTATTGGCATTGTTATCCCGGAAATATTAAATACTGACTAAAGGTTTTAACAAAAAATTCCTTGTGTATATGTGGACAAGGCAGTGTAGTTACACTTTCTGTATTTTTTCGTCACTAGGGAGGAATGTCAGCCTGTCTATTGTTCTTGGACTTCTTCTCAATTTCTGCTCAGGTATAGTGAGTCTGTGTTAAGCCAGCAAACAGGATTAGAAAGAGAGAAGGAAGAGATGTACTTCTGTAACTACTTTATCACATCTCGTGTTTGTTGGTTTATTTATTTATTATTTTTTTCCAGAGGTCAGCCTTGACTGTAGCAGCCAACTGTTGCCACAGCATTGGTGTCGGTGACTTTCATCTGGTTGCAGATTCTATCCCGATCTTAAGTGGAAGACTACAACACCAGGTAACTTTAAACATAAACAACCAATAATCTTTTTTTTTTCATTTATTTATTAATTAATAACTGTTTGTTTGTCACATGTCATTTATGTCAGGTAGCCATTATCCAAACTACAGTACGTGTATCATTTACATGGTCAAAAAAGGTACTTTCTTAGTTTGGTTTCCTAAATCCAGTTCAATTTTTTGTCAAGTGGTTCTCATTGCTTGGTCATTCTTTGCAGGATAAGAAGTCAGTGGAAAGTTGTTGTGTGGCCTTTGCAAGACTTGTGGACAGTTTTCAGTCCATTGAGGTCAGGAACTTTTCCAAATTATTGTTCGGGAAATTTCATTACCATGTTGTCTATTGCCTTTGTTAATAGTAAAATATATTATTTTGTTTTTTAATTCATATTTTAGAAACACCTTGAGGAGCTTGCCTGTCATGGACTTTTGAACAACTTACAGCAGTTGGTAAGGAATTATTTGTAATGTTTTTCTGCACATATCACACTCTCAGTTCACTTCCAGCTGGTAAATCATTAAGGGCAGACACACGCCTAAGTTAGGTATCAGCCTGGTTCAGATCACTATCAAAAATTGAAAATAAAATTTGACATTTTACACTTTTTGCTTTCTGTTGTTTGTGTTTGTTGAACTATGAGCATACTCATGTCAGCTTTTCAGCAAGCCAGCAGTGTTTTTCTGGTAGTTAATGGCAGTATTTTTGTGCAGTAACTGGTTCATTTTTCTCTGATAATATTCATGTGTTTTCATCAGCTGATGATGACCCCACCAGTTATTAGCACCAGTACGTTTGTGATGGTTGTTCGCATGCTGGCCATGCTGTGTAACAACAGTCCATCAATAGCAGTGCAGCTTCTAAGACAAAGTAAGTCACTTTTAAAAGATCTAACACTCCCACCAATTTGATACCTCCAGGGAACAAATAAGCTGTTCAAGAAATGGGGAGTTTGCTTGGAATGACATTCCTCTGATGAGTAATTAAACCGTAACACTTTACAGCTGCAACTTAGTGGTGTTGTAAGCAGGTGTTTTGGCTGGAAAGGGAAGTTAATGAGATGTTCACAGTTGAGTGTGGGACACATCACAGCTGTAAAATGTAAATGTTGTCACAAGGAAGTGTTATAAATGGAAGGATGGAAGTGTTATATTAGCACAGGTTTTTACTTACCATAAGTAGGGTTTACAAATTTATGCTGTCTTAATATTTATAGTCTTCATTAAATTGTGTTTCAGATGTGTCAGACACAATTCTGTATATGTTGCTTGGTACCACAGCACCTGCTGAGATAGAAAATGCTGAGGTATGCATCACTCTGTATTTTTGTGCATTGTTTCCACTGTTGGTGGTAGCATTTTTAAGGGGTGACACTCATTAAAAACTCAGTCAAAAGCAATATGTTTAATGAAACATAATCGCTCAGAAGAACAGTGTTAAATATCTACATTTTTGGTGCTTATTCATAGAAGGCACTTATTAGTATTTTTGCCCTTATGTGTGGTGCTTGTTCAAGGGTGGCAATCAAGTGGGGTAGGTGTTTTTATTGAGTAACAAGAAATTCTGAAGAATTTACAGGTGGCGCATAGTCTCTCACCCCCCCCCCCCCCCCGTTTTCTTAAGTAGTTCATGGTTTCCAGTGACCTGTTATGGACAATTTGTACTTCCGGTATGTGAGGAATTAATTGTATGTATGCAACTTGAGAACTTTGTTTGTAACCAGTGACCTCTGTACGACTCTTTCGAATCATTCCTAAACCGTGATATTGTTAAGCTACAACAGGCAGAAACGTTTTTTGCTCAAAAAGCTTTTTTACTTCTCCTCTTCTGAGCTCAAACTTCATTTTGTCTAGTATTCTTGATTTCATGTAGGGGTTCAGACCAATTGTGACCCTCCACGGTACTTCAGGGAATAAGGTGAACGCACACACACGGCACGTTATAACACACACGCACGCTTCTGACACAACATGCTTAACGTGTGGATATGCGCATAAAAACAATTGATTTTGGATAGCGTGTTTGCAGCCATTGTTCAGTTTTGGATTGCACGGTAGAGCTTTGTTTTAATAACACGCTAGACTTTTGTTTTTTTAGCACGCTAAGTTCCTTTGTTGCCTTGACACGGTAGAACTCTTAACACGTTAGCTTAACTTCGTCTGAGCCGCCCGTGAATGCTTTTCATAAAATAAAATCTTTATAGCACATAAACGAGAAGGAAAGAAAATTAATTTTCTAATTCAAAATATTAAATAAATTAGGGAACAATATGGCTCTTGGATTTTTTTTTCAAATACAATAGCGCAGAGAAGTCTAAAAATAAATTGCGCGAGCCATGTGAAAACAAATCGAACCTTTCTTTTGCGCACTTTACGCTTCAATTAAAATTGAAATAGTAAATGAAGCTGATATTGAAACTCAAAGTCAATGACTACTGTAAAAGAATTTGTAAGAAATAGCGAATGCACTGTAGTCCGAAGTTTATAGTTTCAGTTCAAAAGCGCATCAAATTTGCATAACACGTGAAAGCCGAGCATTTCACTGAGCGTCAGATGGTATGTAACGCAACAATTCTATCTCGATGATATCCAGGGAAAGGGGGCTGAAAACTCTTTACTTGTATCTACAGTATTGTATTCGAGCAAAACAATCAAAGAAATTATGAAGATAACCCTAGCCGTTCGCATGAATGAATATTTTTTTTGAACAGCTAGCAGCAGCCGTTCGAATGGCCTCCCATCTAGCGTTCGTGAATGGCTGATGATGTTCCAAGCAAAGAAGTCGAAACAAATGCAGTAAAGGATGGAAAACAAACACGAACGCAGTAATAAAGGGAAGAAAACAAGTCGACATAATTTCTGGTATTCTGTTCGGCGATTCCATCGATCGATGTTGACAACCATGTTCCGTAAGCTAAAAAAAACAACTTTCAGCCCAACACGTACAGCTTACGACATAAGCTTACTTATAGTAAAAAATGGAAAACAGCTTCAGACGTCAATGCCTTTCGTAAGAGCGTGCTATAATTTGACACGGTCACCGTGTTAGATCGTGCAAAGTTATAGGCAAAGGTCTTAACACGTTCCTTTGTCTCTTCATGCGAAGCAAGACAATGACTACGAAGTTAATGAGGCAAGCAACTAACACGCAGCTAACGTGTTAAAAGTGAGTTCTTTTGTTTTAGCGTGCAATCGTACCGTGTGTGTGCTTTCACCTTATTCTCTGAAATCCCGTGGAGGGTCACAATTTTTTGTCGCCACAAAGCTGTGTTTCCAGAGACATCTGGAAGATATATTCACATCAATGCTGAGATAGCTAACCGACTCGTGACGTTTATATTTTTGCGTGTTAACCCGTGCTCTAATACAGACTAAAATGAATGAAACTTTATTAAATTAGTTTGAAACCGTGGAAAGACATAAACGAAAGACTGAGAGGTCTTAGACAAGATTAGACAGCCAAAATTCTAAAACTTGAGCAGAACCGAATAGCAGAAATGCATTTCTGACCTCGTGCGACGGAATCAATTTAGATTGGAGATACTCTTTGTAAACACTGCCCCTTAAAAACGAAATCTCCTCAAAAATTGCGAAATAAACATTTCAATGCTTACCTTTACTCAACTTCAATATGCCGCGAAACTCAAAACATCAAAATCAGGCTTCACATGCAAGAATGGTCATGTCACGAACAAATCGTCCCTTATTTGAGACATTAGCTTTCAATCTCGTAAAATCCACCTCATTATAACGAGCCTGATTGTTTAGAGCCCGTGCGGAGACTAAGTCTACTGACTTCCATAAATTCAGGAATGTGTGTTGCACTGCCTAATTATAAGTGTGGTAACCAGCCTCATTGTTTCCACAATTTCTTTTTAAATTTGAAGTGTTTTTTTCTCAAATTTGACGTATATAATCTTTTTCTGCATACAGTCTTGAATATATTGGAATTGATGTGCACTGTATTTGAAGTTTTTCTAGACAAACAGCAATACAAAGTACAGAACCAGTGTCTGTGAGACTTTTGTCATTAATTTTTAACTTGCTCACTAAAATTGACTTGACACTGTTCTGGACACTGACTTGGCACTTTTCACTGTTCTAGGCACACGTTATTTGTGTGTTGCCAAGTAGTCTTATTTATCAAGAACAGCTGGGTTAAGTGTCAAAAGTGTTACACTTGTATGCCTCTCAATTTATCTTAATTCTTGTTTTAGCTGTTATCAAGAAGTCCACAAGAATTCTTTGAGATAACTTGCTTTATCAGGTTTGTTCTTTGTTTGTATTGATATTAAATAATTCTTAAATCAAGTCTTTTAGAAAGTCTTAATATCAGCCTTGATACACTTTGTTTTCTTCTGTTGGCTATGTATTATGGTAGACTAATGCCATCTTAAAAACAGCAATAGAAAAAAAGAGTCTAGTCTCTCTTCCAGACAAGAAAAGGCTTGAGACATCCAGTGTTATAATGGTCAAGCGAACTTTTGTTATGAGCATTTTTGTTGGAAGTTATTAGTCAAGACAAAGTGAATGCATGTTTTTTTTTCTCAGTCTATAACTAGGCTAAGTGCGTGCCATGGGATCTTTGTATTTTTATTTTACAGGGTGTTATGTGCCGGTGTTTTTATTTTATACTTCAACATCAGTCTTTTTATCTAATAGCTGTGTTATCTTTATAGACAGGGATGGGTTTTGTATGTTCTGAGTTCTCCTTTCTTTTCCAACAGTGAACTGCTACCAAAATTACCTTCAGATGGTAAGATTTAGTATTTTGTTACTTAGTTACATACTCCTTGAAAGTCTGAGAGTGAGTATTGGCATAATTACCATCAGACTTGCAGTATTTCAACTACATGAAGTAAAATGAATTAAGTTTTGTAACTTGTGCTCATTGAATGGACATCAGTTTACATGTTTTTCCGATCCTGTGGCTGTTATATGCATGTCAAGGTTAAGTGTGTATTTTTGGAGTTGGGGATGCTGTTGTTGCTGTTGTTGAGAGGTGTACATTGTGCTAGAATGGCTTGTGTTAGTATGTGCTGCCTAAAAGGACAATATCCTGCTTAACAAGAGAAATTATTTCCATCCTTACTGTGACATGGAACTGACCATGTGAATCATGTTGCAGGTATTTTCTCAGTGGATGCGTTGCTGTGTAAGCCGCAGCAAAAAGCCGAGCAAGGCTTATGGCAGTGGAGAGATGACAGGAGCCTGTGGCACACTTACTCATGGATAGACAGCAAGATAATTGAGGCCGCATATCAGAGTGGAGAGGATGAACTGACTCTCACAACACTGGGAAGAACTTACACAGTTGACTTTAACAGTATGCAACAGGTAAGCATTACTAATACAGATGTTACATCATTGGTGACAGGTGTAGGTCATTGAACTTGTTGTTCATGTTGTTCATGTGTATCTTTATGTTGTTTACCATTCATAATGATTCAATTTAGGGCTGGTTTGTTAGAGTGTAGGTTGCTTTTGGTAGCTCAAGGAGGGTGAGCATTGGAGATGGGGCTCTTATGAGGGACGGACACAACAACTGTAATAATACATGTTTGCATGGTCAGAATAGCATTTTAGCTTGTCTATTCCAAGTCAATATCTTCAACATTACTTACAGATGAGAAAGAAGACTATTTAGTTTAATTAATAGTCCAGTCAGTGTATTCTTTGGCAATGTCTTTAATGTCACTGAGGCACGTATTGGAATAGGGGCACTTAATGTTACCGTGTACCTTTAGAGGTGTCTTCAGTCTTACGCATGTAAGGCTTCTCAGCTTCACTGCAGATACCCCAAACCCTATATCAAATTAAAGCTTATAAAACTGGCTATTTGAATATGCCACTAACTTTTCACGAA
This sequence comes from Siderastrea siderea, assembly GCA_964030785.1. Classification (NCBI taxonomy): domain Eukaryota; kingdom Metazoa; phylum Cnidaria; class Anthozoa; order Scleractinia; family Rhizangiidae; genus Siderastrea; species Siderastrea siderea. The sequence continues at coordinate 18,887,013 of OZ034975.1, forward strand.
AACGAATTTTAATAAGTTTTCCGCAAAGTCTGAATATGAAGGTCTAGATCGCCTTTTGAAAGCTCCAGCTCAAAGGGAGTTTTAAAGTTTGCAATTTTTTTTGCTTGGTGAAAGTCCGGCACAAAAGGGCTAAAAAACCGTGTTGGGGTTTTCCTTTATTCAGCCGCGTTCAAAAGCTTTCAAGCATTTTCTAAATAGCAAGAAAAACATACAGAGTAACGGCACAGAAATGATTCTTAACGAAAAAATGTTTAGATTTATCGAATTCCCCGAAACGTTCTTGTTGAAGAAGCGTCAAGCTAGCGACTCTCCAAATTTGATTAAAATCGAACAAATCGCCTTTGAGTTGGAACTCTTTAAAGTGTCACCTTCAAGCAAAAAATGAATGCTGAGAAATAGCACTCAAAGGAAAATCTTCGCTACACAAACAAACACCGCCTCCAAACACCTTTGCCGACAGTAGACCAATCAGTGGGTGCTATTTTATCTTCTGGTCACCTCCCATGGAAATTTCGCGCAATATTCTCTCCACGCAAATCCTAGTGTTCCTAACATTCAACCTTCTTACCATTTTGTCGAATTTCTTTCAATGTTGGACGTCGTTTAACTGATATTATCGTGATGGGGAGAACCAAAAGAGCGAAAACCTCAAGCCAACCAGCTGGGCCTAAACTGAAGCGGCCAAGGCGGGCAAAAAAGCGAAGCGAAGTGAAACTGAGCGCTGTGGAGTGCTGTGATTGAATCAGTACAACTGCAGCAGCTCTTTTGAACAGCGCTTCTGATATTGGTTGAATGGGTACTTATTGTAGTGTCAAGCTTAGCAAAGCTTATAATTGAACAATGCTCAAAGGGCTTATTTTTACTTGCATTATCAAGCAATCGCATAGCGCGTGTTCGACACACAATTGTTTTGTCCGTTTCTCGCCGGCAAATAGGGAATTTTTAAAGGCAATTGTTGATATCCAAAAGATTTCAATATTGTTTGGACATATGTGTATCTTTCCAAAAGAGTGTAATAAAGTAACAACAAAAGAGCGGTTTCATCGGGATCTGATAGGCCAATGTACAAATGAGTGAAACTATTAGCTGTGACAGCAAGCGAGGTTCCCTGCGAAGAGATCAAAAGGTCATCTCCCAGCGTTGGCTATATACCACAGGCTACATGTACACTGTATTAACAAATCTAAAATAATAAAATTCTTCTTTTTGCATTAAAATCAAAACATTGAAGAAAATCAAAAGAGAACACAGGTAAAACGAGATGAATTTAAATTCACTATCTCTTTATTGTCGGTCCTTTGTTTACGCTATGCGGGAGCTGGTAAATGGTAACAGTTATCAGGTTACTTGAATGGTTGTGTGTTGTAAACTGTATTCATGTTAGGTCGCTTGTTCAGGGCTGCTCTACTATCCCAGAGAGATCAAACGGAGGTACTACAATGTATTCCATCGAATTGCAGTAATAACAGATGCTGTATGTTTCCGCATAGTTTGCGCTCGCAAAATATTATTTGGTATTGAATCGTCTGGCGATTCACTGTCACTTTTGCGATTAAAATCAGTCCAAACATTCATTTACCCTCTTTCTTCCGTTCTAAGGATATTTTGCCTGCTCGCTCCGATACTTTTCTCGTAATTGGAAGGTTCTGACGGCCATTCCCGATGATATGAACCTTTGTCTGATGCAGCGAGGCTACAACGTGTTTCCTGTTTCATGCTTTTCTTGTCTTCTGAGTTTTCCTCTGACATTTCCAAGGCCTGTGGGTTTCCATAGCAAAGTCATAACTCAGAAAACCAGGCTCTAACGACAAAAATATAACATAAACGGACATAGAACGCTTCGGGAAACAATAAATATGGAGGCTCTCCCAAAAACGATCTTTCCCGCGAAAATCGTTCTGGATTGCTGCACTCGCATCAATTAGCTGTCAATCAAAAATAAACTTTCACTTCCGGTGGAAAATGGTCATCCATTTTCTTGTCGAATATTTGCTCTTTTTTCAAATTTCTTTTTCGGAATTAAAAGATTCCAAGGAAACGTTTATTTTTATGGAAAAAAATAAAAATCGTAAATTTACCATTTTTAACGTACACGGTAACCTTAATAACTACAGAATAACATTCAAGGGGGCTGAGTGCTTTTTCAAAATGGGGCACTTATTGGAAGGAGGGTGCTAAATCAAATCATTATGGTACATATTTAACTGGCCAAATTTGCATGATTTTCAAAATTCTAAAGCCTGTAAAGTCACACCACTTTTAATGGTACAAAGTGAACAGTGTCTAAATTCTGTCATGTACTTTATTTCCTCTGTCTAGACAAATGAGGATACGGGCACATCAAGACAGATTCAACGCTGCCCTGGTGGAAGTGAGACATCCACCACCTCCTCAAAAACAGATGAAGCCAAAGTCACTGGAAGGGATGAACGTGAAGTTGTGCTATGCAATGAAGCTGAGTTAGCTTCATCATACACTAGTGGAATGTTTTCTGCTTTGTACAAGATATTCAGTTCTTCTGTGGGACCTGCAGTCAGACACAAATGCGTCAACGCTATACTGAGAGTACTGTGTCATGCTCCCCCTGATCTCTTAGGTGTGGTCTTAAAAAGACATCCAATCTCGAGCTTGATTGGGGGAATGCTACAATCAAATGACTTAAGAGTCATAACAAATGCTCTTCAAATGTCAGAAATTGTAATGCAAAAGTTGCCAGATGTTTACCATGTGTCATTCAGAAGGGAAGGAGTGATGCATAGAGTTAGAGACTTGGCCAATGGTCTGCTGGCAAATGAACCAAGTGTGTCAGAAAAGAAGTGTTCATCAGAGAATCTGGCAAACAGCAATGAAGTTGAAAGTCCAGGACAGAGAGTTCCTGAAAATGCATCATCTTTGCCAGTGACCAGGTAGGAATTCTTTGTACAGATCTAGACCTAAATACTGAGAAATTTTATGAGTGCTGCTTACATGTAGGTGTGGGCATTTTGCTTCCTTATTGCATTGTATCTCATGAGTGACCAACTGTTAATCATTTGTGAAATTTTGGAATACAGAGGAGCCCTTTGGTTGTGTGATAAGTTTGAAAATAAAATGGCCTTTTCTCTTCAAATGATTGCATAAAGGGTTGTAGCTTTTGTTCATTTTCATTTGTTTGTTTGTTCATTTGTTTGATGTTTATATGTCCATCCATCTGCCAGGCATTTTCCTGTCATTCCATCCAAGTCTGTCCATGTATCTGTCCGTCCATTCCCTCACTCACTCATTCATTATTTTGTTTCGTTCACTCATTTTAAATTCATTGATTCGTTTGAACATTCAAGAAACTTAATTATGGCATTCATTGTTGAGCCCTTATCAAAGTTTTTTAACCTGTACATTGCAGAAGGTTAGGAGATGTGTTGAGGAGGAAACGCTATTCAAAAAGACCCAGTAGAGGCAAAGCTACCAGCATTGCCAGCACATCAGATGGATATGTTGAAGAAAACAGGCAACAAATTGGTGCACCACCTTCAAAAACAATGCTTCATGAGGGCAGAGCTTCGTTTCTGGCTTCTCAGTCATCGTCTAGACTTAGCTGCAGATCTTCAATGCTCTCAGAACGACCAGCTAAGGTATTGATTATGATAGCTAAAGAATGCCCCTTTGTGCTAAAACAAAAATTTTTTCTTTCATTTTTTATGTTTTCTCATTCGTTTAAGAAAGAAACAATTTTTCAAGTTCCATAACGTTTTCTGGTCATTTGATTTATCATTCATTTCTCCAAAAATTCAGACTGAATGTGCTCTCTTGCATGCATTGACCTTCAAAGTAAAATTTTGATAAAATTTGTGACATTTCCTTTTGGTTGAACTAGATAGTACTAGTAGTTTTTAATTGTTAAGTGGTGTAAATCATAACTCAAGGTTGGGCTTGAGGAGAGGTTTACAATCCCATCCTAATTTTTGTTTGTTTGTTTGTTTGTTTAGCTTGAGGCATCTGTAGGAAATGGCGTTTCTGAAAATCGAGAAAAAATTTTGGCTTGGATAAAAGAGCAAGGTAAACCATTACCGAGAAGAGGTTATACACTTTGATATTTTGTTATCCTGCAATTCAATTCTCTTTTGTACCCTTAGTTAGCCAACTGAAATATGGTGCAAAAAAGTCTTCATTTTATCTCCAGCAGTTGGTTTTATTCAATCAAAGCAGAAACATTTTTCGTCATTTGTTTTGACATGTGTGGGTGAATGATCAAAGAACACGGTTCAACAAATGGTTGTAGTACAACCAGACATTAGGTAAAACTGTGAAATAGAAAACTATTTGCCCTTTTCAAGAGAAATTCTAGAATTTTCTAACTAAGGTAAGTGTGTGCTTTACCATGTTGATGGCAAAAGAAAGAAAACAATGTAGAAGAATGCAAGAGAGATATGAACTGTTCTGGGTGTGAAATATTGAGAACTTTCAATATAAGAGGATAATTGCATATCTTCAAGCAGCAGTGCATTACTTTGCTTATCGTGGAAACAACGCAGAATCATCCAAAGATTGAGTGAATGTCGTATGAATGTTTCTCAGAATGTTTCCAATCATCTTCTAAAGATTGCTGGAGATTTCCAGACTTCAAGCGTTTCTGAAAAAGATCTGAAGATGTTTCAGTCATAATTATACAAACTCCTATTGATGCATTAATGAATTCCATTGTTATGAGGGCAATGTGTTCGGAAATGTCACATCACCATTATCTTTGTATGTCAAGACATCTGTATCTTTACAGTGTGAAGGTGTGGTCTTGTTCAGCCGGAGAAATCTTTTAACTCTCAAGTTAAACATGTAAGTAATATTACAGTAAGGAATAATATTGTCTTTCTTGCAGCTTCAAAGTTTTGTGCTGAGTATTTTGATCAACAGAAGGGAGATTCACACCCAGCACTCAGTGTTTTACGCCAGTTAAAGAGTGCCTCAGAACAGCTGACCTTAGATGTAAGTGTTTTGCTTGTATGCCATTTAAAGTAAGGGAAGGGAGAAGATAAGGGCAAGATATTCTTAACTTTAAGACAGACGGTATCTGTTTGAAAAAAGAAAGTCTTTGATTTTCTAGTTTTTATAATTGCCTGAAGTAATCACACTATTGCCCCTGTTCTTCTGTTGTCTTTGGTTAGGGAATAAATATTAAACACATTGAAGACAAGAGGACTTTCTTCAGAAACTGGGTGATCTCATCCTTGATACACTGTTATTGGTTGTCTTACTCATAATTCCATTGTTGACAGAGCACTGCTGTAGTTGTATTGCATGCTTAGGTTTGTTTGTTTTTGTCTGTGTTTTGCAGAAAGCAGAATTTGTCTCAGCACTCAAGGTAACATGCTTATCTTGTATTGTTTGTAAGGTTGATACGATGTAGTTACTTCACCAGCAAAGATCTGTCATTTGTGTTACTTTAGGACAATTTTGGGTCATTGTGTTTTATTTAAAGAGTTATATATTCATGCACTTTCCTGAGGTTACAGTAATTTAAATACACATTTTAAAGCAAAGGTCACCCATAGGTCTTCTCACTGGTATTTCTTGCCATTTAAATACTGGGTAATGTAGGTACTGCATAGTCACACTCAGAACAGAGAATGCCACTTGGCTTATTAGCATCAGAGGTTTACCACTAACTTTTTGTTAGGTTCCCTTAAGAAATTGGGATGGATAAAGACATTGTAAAATAAAGTTTGTTTTTCTAAGGAAATAACATGATGACAGGAATCAGATTCAAACCAATGACCTTCAGTTGAAAATCTGACATTCCAACCACCTTGCCTCCATGCCTCTACTAAATAATAAGACCTACGGTCGTGGGAACTCCATAGTCTGGCACACTCCCACTCTCCCCATCTCCAACTGGCAACTCCATTGTCTGCACTCTCCCAACCTCCCCCTGTACCAAATGACAACTCTACAGTCTAGCACTCTCCCAATGTCCCTCTGTCTCAACTGGCAACACTACAGTCTAGCATTCTCCCAATGTCCCCCTGTCTCAACTGGCAACTCTACAGTCTAGCACTCTCCCAACCTTTCCCTGTCCCAGCTGGCAACTCTACAGCATAGCACTCCTGCAACCTCCCCCTGTCCCAAATGGCAACTCTACAGTCTAGCATTCTCCCAGTGTCCCCCTGTCTCAACTGGCAACTCAACCCTCCAAGTTAAATTTTCTCTTCAGTGGCCAATTGGCGACCAACTCTTTGGTTTAGTCGCCAAGGAATTTTTTTAGGCGCCAAAATATATTAATTATTAATGTATTCAAAATTTATCATCGATAAAATTGGTTAATAATTAATTTGGGTGTAAAAATGCAACCATTCAGCCAAAACAATGTTTTTAAACTCATTCATTATACAAGAAATTTATTGATAGTCACAACTGCGAAGAACTAATACAGTATTAGACTCAATTAATTCGGTAAATTGTGATCGTCCGGGTGAGTGTAGTCCTGAGAAGGACTGTTTGAGGTGACATTGACTGACGTTTCGACAACCTGAGCAGAAGTCATCATCAGACATTCAACGCTACAACAGACTGAGGTGCTGTGTACCACAACCACCGAAACTTTACGGACTACCGAAACTGCACAAACCTAACATACCCATGCGACCCATAGTCTCATTCTGTGGGTCCCCGACTTACCAACTGTCCAAATACTTGACTACCGTACTGAGACCTTTGACCGACGAATCACGACACAAACTACAGTCGACTGAGAACTTTATTGACGCAATCAAGACAGCACAAGTACCTGACGACTACAAACTAGTGTCTTTTGATGTGAAATCACTGTTCACCAGTATTCCACTTCAACTGGCTCTAGACTGCACTGAGACCGCCGTCAACAACTCTACTATTGAACTACCGCTACCTACAGACGACTTAATGGACTTACTGAACCTTTGTCTTCTACGTATTTTCAGTACAACGGCAAGCCTTACAAACAGTTGCACGGAACAGCTATGGGCTCACCAGTTTCCGTTGTTGTTGCAGAAATCGTTGTGCAAAACATCGAAGAACGAGCCCTCGCAACTTACAAACGAACACTACCACTCTGGCTACGTTACGTTGACGATACTTTTACAGCCGTACACAAAGACGAAATCGACGATTTTCACGAACACCTCAATGGACAAAACGCCGACATACAGTTTACTAAGGAGATCGAGGAAAATGGTAAAATACCTTTTCTAGACTGCTTAGTTACCCGCGACAATAACGAACTACGGACGACAATTTACAGAAAACCGACACATACCGACAGACTACTCGACCAATCATCTTACAACCCAACTTCTCACAAAGCTACGACTATACGGACCCTGACAAGACGCGTGCAACTAGTTTGTGACTCACCTGACAGCTTAACGGAGGAAATCAAGTACTTAGACAACGTTTTCAACAAGAACAATTACGAGCGGGACTTTATTAGACACAACACTTACAGAAACTCCGAACCAAACGCTACGAACACTAACGCGACACCTGTCACTACTGCAACCATACCGTACATCAAAGGGACTTCTGAAAATATCGCACGAATCCTACAACCCTACAACATCCACGTTGCTCACAAACCTATCACTACTTTACGACAGCTATTGACGAACGTTAAAGACAAAGACGAACCGAGCGACAGACGGGGAGCAGTTTATAAAATCAAATGCTGCGACTGCCAGGCCACTTATATTGGTGAGACTGGCAGAAATCTGAACGTCCGACTGACTGAACACAAACGAGCGACTAGAAATGGTGATATCAACAATCACATTGCTGAGCACCATTTAAAAACAAACCACAGAATCGACTGGGACTCTGCTGAATGCGTTACCTACAGTACGGACTACTATCAACGAATCACTCTGGAAAGCTGGTTTACTAACTTAGAACAAACACCACTGAACCGTTGCCAACAGCTACCTGCACCTTACAAGCGACTGATTGCCAACAATAACAAGACAGACAAACAATAGACAAACCGACTTATTTGACTAACAATAGACCAACGGACATTTGACTAACAAAAGACGGATCAAAACGCACCAATCACGTTTAACAGTCTTCACAGCCAATAACATCACGGCTTAACTGACAGACGACCAATAACATCACGAGATCGTCGACCAATCAGGACAACGACCAGAGACTTATAACATCTACTGACGATTCACAGTTCACTTGACTTTGATGATGACTTCCGCTCAGGTTGTCGAAACGTCAATGTCACCTCAAACAGTCCTTCTCAGGACTGCACTCACCCGGACGATCACAATTTATCGAATTGACAAAACCATTCAACAGCACGGTTTCATGTTACTCGATGGACGACGGTTATTTCACAATGTTCTGCACCAACTTTGCGCTTTTCCCTCGATTTACGTGCTTGCTTATTAACTCCAAAATATTTATCAATTTACGTTTTGATAGTCCAGTTAAAAAGTACACCAAGTTGAGCCTTCACCAAGTTTAGCCACACATGTATTCTTCGGTTTTCAAAGACAACAAACAAGTGTTCCACAAATCGATTGCGTGCTAAGTGTCACGCATCACAAGGTCCAAAATGTCATGTGCTAGGCAACGAACTCAGTGGAGCAGAACGAAAGTATCAGCTTCAGGTCAAGTTTCGTTGTTGCTTATTTCAAAACGCTTATCTCAGACTTTGGCTAGGGCTCAATTCAGAGTATTTTTCAACAGAAAAATAGATAATAATTGATGTCATACCGATCTGATCAGTTAGAACAAATTGATCTTCACGAACCAATTCCCCGGGGTCGCCAACTTGGCGACTCATTTCCAAATCAAGTTGCCAGTACTAAAATTTTAGTCGCCATGGTGCCTAAAATGGTCGCAGCTTGGTGGGTTGCAACTCTACAGCCTAGCACTCCCCCAACCTCCCCCTGTCCCAAATGGCAACTCTACAGTCTAGCACTCGCCCAACCTCCCCTGTCTCAACTGGCAACTCTACAGTCTGTCACTCTCCCAACCTCCCCTGTCTCAACTGGCAACTCTACAGTCTGTCACTCTCCCAACCTCCCCTGTCTCAACTGGCAACTCTACAGTCTGTCACTCTCCCAACCTCCCCTGTCTCAACTGGCAACTCTACAGTCTGTCACTCTCCCAACCTCCTCCTGTCCCGACTTACAACTTTACAGTCTCGCCCTCTTCCAACCTCCCCCTGTCCCAACTGGCAACCCTACAGTCTAACACTCTCTCATCCTCCCCTTCACCCAACTGGCAACTCTACAGTGTAGCACTCTCCCAACGTCCCCCTGTCCCAACTGGCATCTCACAGTCTAGCCCTCTCCTAACCTCTACCAGTCTCAATGGGCAATAGTACAGTCTAGCACTCTCCCAACCTCCTCATGTCCCAGATGGCAACTCTCCAGTCTGGTACTCTCCCGACCTCCCCCTGTCCCACCTGCCAACTCTACAATCTGAAACACACCCTCTCTCTCACTGGCAAATCTACAGTCTGGTATTTTAGACCTCTTACCACTGGCACAACCGGGCAAGTGTATAGTTGGCACTTTCACAGGTAGGCTGATCTTAACTCACTGATTTGCTGTGTTTGCTTGTATGTCCAGGAGATTTCTGATGTGCTGACGAATGAAGACAACAGTGCCTGTGCATTTGAAATACTTCACAGTGGGATGGTACCAAATCTTCTCAGGTATTCTGTGCCACTGTAATCTGATTGACATGTATTTAACAAGGCTAAGGATGGCTAGGTTACTATCTCAAATTTTTCCTTATCATTCAAAAATTAAACAGTTTGAAATTGTTTTTTTTTTTTTTTTTGCTTTTTAGATATGTAACGTCAACTGAAGCCGATGATGCTCTACCTCAGGAAAAACGACTAAGAATATTTTTCCATGTTTTCGTGGGATTGCCGGTCAGTATTAATACTGTATGTCTGATAGCCCAACTGATAACCAATTCCAGCCATCATTTTATGGCTAATTATCTCCTTGCTTCTCTGATCCATTTTGATTTGCTGAGAATGTTATTATGATCCAAGGGGATGGACAGTAATTTGTTTTGAGCTTGTGTTGTTGTTATTCTAAATTGAAAAATTGAACAGTTCGTTGGGAAAAGTCATGATTTGGTTTCAAAACTGAAAGTGCCCTAAAAACCTTTATTATGGCATACTGATTGGTTTATGATGTAAGAAGCAAAGCTCCAAAAATAAGCTCATTGCCTTTTCCAGAAACCTTAAGTAATTCAAATGAAATATGTCAATTACCTTGTCAATTCTTTTTCTCCACAGCAGGAAACAAGTTCAACTGGTGACCTCAAAATCTGGGTAAAAGATTTTGTGTTTTTGTTTCCACATTTTTGTTCCTTCTCCATTTCATTTTGGGCTGTCCTGTGATCATTGGTTTCTTGGCAGTATTAAAATAATGTTGTCCTTTTTTTTGCAGAGTGAACCAAATGTAGCTGCCATGAATGCCTTGATACAGAAATTACACTTGTGTGTCAACCAGCTAGAACAGGTAAAAGGACAGTTTGTCTTGACTTATGGTTGGCAATTCCTGCAACCCAGTCGTAAGCTACCTCAGAGGAGCGATAGACAACACCTGTCACACTGAAAAACAGTGGAAAAAGTAGGAGGACTCCAGATACACCAAAGTACCACAAAAACTAAGGAAAAGTCACACACATGTATCGCTGAGCTAGAACCTTCACTACAACATGGATGCAACATCTTGCAGCAGATCCCCGCTCTGTGATGTTTACTTTGCATTGAAATGCGATATGTACTAGTATGTTTTGCAATATCGATTTTTGTTCTCCCTTGTTTTTAGCTTCCTGTAAAAGTCCATGACACTCCAGGAGGAGCAGTTGGTGCAAGGTAATTCTTTCAGTTTAAAGAGTGCAATCATGACCATAATGCTTTCATCCCAGATCTTTGATCCTTGTTCAAAAATGGCAACCACTGATTTTATTACAGTACTGAAAAGAATAATTTGCAAACAAAAAATAATTAACTTGGGGTAAAAATTAGGTCTCTGCAAACAATTTAGTGGAGTTATGGGTCATAGTACGTTGAGAGAAAAGGTACAGTGACTTCTTTACATCCAAGAAGAATCACCTCTCCCATACAAATCTCATAAAAAAATTGTACAATCTATAACTTTTCAGCCTCAGACGCTAACAAGCGTGAACTTTCCAAAAAATCAAGCCAAGAAACAAATTTTCGTCCAAAACGGTTACAGGGAATAGAGTCAATTTCTCGATATAATTCCATTGGATCCTATGGTCATTTTTTTACTGAGGTTTCCAAAAGATAAGCCTGGGATAAGGGATCACTAGCTACAGGATGAGGATCAGCAGGAACAAACTTGGGATTTGCAGTTTTTGTGGGTTCAAAATCTCAGATCAAGATCAACATCAGAAATAGAATTTGTCATGGTTTTGGGATCAGTGATCAGTTATGAAAAAATAAACCTCGTTACAACCCTAGATCTGTACTATTGGATTTGTCATTTTTATTGTTGAAATTAATAAAATGGACCCGCTTGGCACAATGTTAAATCTAAATTTGTAAAATATTTGCAGAATTCCACTGGAGGGTGCTAAAGTATAAGATCGTTTTATTTAGCGCTTTTTGTTAACTGGGCTATTACAATTTTAGTTGTACTGCTTAACTAACGCCTTCTTTGTCCTGTTTAGGGGATCACAAGCTCTCAGATTCTTCAGTTCTCACCAAATCAAGGTGTGTTTTGTTCCATCACGGAAACATTAATTCTGTCCAAACTTTATTTGATGTATTGTCAGGCCATGAGGTCGATTGGCTACTTGCTGCCATATGTGGCATGATGGACAGCTTAGTTTCACACTGTGAATAAAATTGCAGTGTTAATGGTAATGTTAGTAGGCATTCATTATGACTACAGTACCACAAGCATAAAAGTGGCATTTAGGATCAGCTTAGACTTTCTCAAAAGTCGCTCGGTATTTTGGGGTTTTGTGGTTCCGCAATCGCGCTTCCAAAAAAAAAAACACTCTGAGCTCGACTTGTGGGCAAGTCTAGGATCAGCTAGTTATTCTGACAGCAGTGAGTCTTGATACAACCTTACATAAATTCTAGAGACTGATTGAAGGCTAATTACCACAGAGGCTGTGGACCAAACGAAGCATGAAAAGCTCCAGTGCTTAACCACGCCAGAAAGCCACTCTAAATATGTGGCCAAGAAATGTTCGAAAGCATGCACGTATTCACCTTCTAATGCAGTGGCACTGGACCTTAATGACCAACCTTCACAAACCTTAAACAAAAACGCAGTGAACAAGGCGAAGACTGACTGATTGACTGACTGACTGACTCACTGACTGGCTGACTGACTTGGCTGGCTTACTTGGCTGGCTGGCCGACTGACTAGCTGTCTTGGCTGGCTGGCTGGCTGGCTGGCTGGCTGACTGACTGACTGACTGACTGACTGACTGGCTGGCTGACGGACTTGGCTGACTGACTTGGCTGGCTGGCTGGCTGGCTGGCTGGCTGACTGACTGACTGACTGACTGACTGACTGACTGACTGACTGACTTGGCTGGCTGTCTGACTGACTTGGCTGACTGACTGACTGGCTGACTGACTTGGCTGGCTTACTTGGCTGGCTGGCCGACTGACTAGCTGTCTTGGCTGGCTGGCTGACTGACTGACTGACTGACTGGATGACGGACTTGGCTGACTGACTTCACTGGCTGGCTGGCTGGCTGACTGACTGACTGACTGACTGACTTGGCTGGCTGACTGACTGACTGACTGACTTGGCTGGCTGGCTGACTGATTGACTGACTGGCTGACTGACTATATTATTTTCCGACCAGTTAGTTCCTACGTCGTTCATTCATCTAACCTGTGAATACAGCTGCCTCTCATCGTTCCCAGCCGCTAGAGGCATTCGTGCATTTGGGAATGCAGTGTTAGTGTAGTTGACTCAGTCGTTGCCATAAACATATTGTAACTGAAGGGAATCAAAACAAGTGTAAAGGGGAAGCATGAGGGAATGGGAAGAACAGACTTGAACAGTATGGAGTCAGGAGTGTTGAATTTAGTCATTTTTGATGGCCTTGTGGGGTACGTTTTACTCTCTTAACGATGCACTTAATTTTCTTTTTAGTGTCTTTTACAAAGACATCCTGACTGCGAAGGCTTGAGGCAATGGAAGCGCGGACCAGTAAAAATTGATCCTCTTGCTCTTGTCCAGGTATGAACCAAGCATTATTGATAGTTTTAGTCTAAAAGACAATTCATTGCATAGTATTTGAGTAATGTATGACCATTCCTTTCAAATGGTACTGTTTATCGTGCTTACAGGGTAGTCCTTTCAGTCCTTGTGAAAGATTTTGAGTAGCACTTTGGAGCAACTGGTGTTCGTTTGACCGTTTTATTGTCATGATTTCGTTACAACTAACATTTGATTCTGGATCATTGCTTGTTGCATTTTCAGGCTATTGAAAGATATCTAGTTGTTCGCGGCTATGGAAAGAAACGTGAGGTTAGTACGAATTTTTGTTTGCTTTGACAAGTGCACTATCAAGACCATCTATTCTGCAGTGAACTGTGTGCTGGGCCATTAACTCAAACCTCCCGCTAACTTGAATCGAATCAGTTTCCTTTGCTTCATTCTTATCCTATTGCAGTAACCTGGGAGAATTCAAACTTTTGCTAACTTGAACAGTTTTCTGTTCAAGTTCTACTGCGCAGACGTCTCTTGTTTCCTTCCTACTGTGGAGGAAGGAAATTTAGGAGAGGTATGTGCGCAGGCTGCAAGTTATCTTGATTCAACGGGAAGTTTATGAACCGAAATGTCGCATTCTTTCATGAAAAAAAGTTAATCATTTGCTTTGATCCTTCAGAGTTTCATAATAATCTGTTTTGCACTTATTCCTCTGATTTTGTTTGTTCCTTCTGACAGAATCCGGATGATGATGGAAGTGATGATGACGGGTAAGTTAGTTAAAAATGATGAAAAGGCTGCTCAGAACACTCTGATGTTTGTGGGAGATAAGGCGTATTTTAGTCAACGTTACATAACGTAAGTTGTAGCTTGTACACTGGCTTAGACACTGGAGAAGAAAGCGTTTTATTTGGGGGATAAACTGTACATTAGTCGAGATGTTCATAATTAGTAATGTGTTTTGGTGATTTTTTTTATAAATCGCAATGGAATAAGAGTTACCGAGAGCGATTATGTTGAGTTTAGTCAAGTTGATTAGTTTTAATTCCTTTATTATTGTTTTCAGATCTGACGATGACATTGATGAATCTCTGGTAAGTATTGTTCAGAATTTAAGTCATTGCTTTTTTCATTTGAATTGTTTTGTTTTTATCTGTGTCAACGTGTGTAACTATCAAACGATTTGCTCTTACAGGCAACTGAACTACAAGGACAAAACAATTCAAGGTTTGTAAATTTTTGTTTAGTTTAAGAGAAAAATTGGTTGACGGCCATGTATCTAATTAGGTAATGGGTTTATGTAGCTACAGAAACAGTGTATTTTGACTGGTGCCATCTGTCACTATGGCTGTGGGAAGCTAGGACACTTAACCATTTGTCCATGAAATCATGCAAGTTGTACAGTACAGGAATTGGTTGCCAGCGAGGCATACAGAGACCTTGATAAAGTGTTAACGCCACCCCTGTGTTACAGGGAAGTCAAATTGTGAACCAACCCTCCATGATATGAGCTGATAGTCTGGTGTGGATGCCCCTTAACCCTTAAAGCCCCAGTTTTGACAAACATCTAATTTCTCCTCACTTCTCAGTACTGGATCAAACGTTTTGGTCCTGAGAATAAAGGAAATGGTCACCAAAAAGAAAATGTCTTCATGTTTAAACAAATTCTCTCGAGTAGTACCATAAAAAATACATGGAGAACAGTGAAGAGAATAGGCACATTGATATTGTTGGTGGTTTGAACGGGGTGGTCATAGTAATGGGAGAGGGACAAATTATGGTAGCTTACACAAAGGAAGCAGGAGCAAAGACTAAGACAACAGGGAAAGACAGTATAATGTAGAAGGCAAAATGAATTTGACTGGCATCATGACACAGTTTAAAGGATAGTTTCGACGCTTTTTGTCAGTTTTGTTTGTTTTAGTCATTTTGGCCGTGCTAACTGGGTAAAATTAGAAAAAAGATAGCTTTTTAGGGCTCTAAAAGGCAGTTGTTCGTCTCATGAATGCGGTCGTCGGGTTTTTGAGTCACAAAAGTGGTCGTAATCAGAAGGTGGTCGTTTTGACGGGGAGATCGTAACATGGAGTTCCACTGTAGGAGGAAATTGTATATTTATTGTAGCACCATTCAAGAAAGAATCTGATTATCAAAGATTAACCCGTGAAAATTGGTTTTATTCAGGCATCAGCTGGAGATTTTATTAGGGGATCATCTTCTCCCTTATAACATGACAGTGTATCAAGCTATCAAGCAGTTTGGCCAGGTAAGGTAGTTTCCAATTGAGTCGTTGGAAGATCGTAGTGTATATTCTATGGGCCGATTATTTGAAAAATTTCCGAGTTAGAGCTGGTTTAAGAGCGTTTTAAAAATTTTTTTTTTTTTGGTTTTACCGTGCGATGGCACGAACTATGGCCACCCAGACAACAATTTAAGACAAATTGTTATCAATTCTAGTCAACCGGAAGACGTGTTCAGAGCAATGAAATGGCTAGAAATTCTCCTTGACCAGTTCATATTCAGCGATGTGCAGTATGTCTGTGATGTGTTCAGAACCTTCGATACCCATGAAAAGCTGCCTCAAAATTTTGTCCCTGTGGTCTCGGTTCGTGTGGTAGCACTGTAAACTACTCGTAAGAAGGTCAAAGTAGCTGTTACTCGTTGTGTTACACGTGCTCTCAACATTGTTTACAGTGGATGACGCTAGTTTAATTTCGAGTTAAACCATGGTTTTGTTAAATCCTGTCTAAATTTTGTTTGAATGCTCGACTAATATACGTCTGTGTTTATGTTCTGCCTTCTGCTTTAGGCCCCAAGTTAGTTTCCGTCAAACACGTCTGAAGAAAGCTTGTAACAAACTTTGATACAAGCTGCTTTTGCTCGCTAGCGCGCGTCCTGTGTTATTCAGGTTACCCATGCGCCTAAAAATTACTCAACGTTTGCACGCTAACTCTGAGGTTGGTGAAGTGGGATCGTTCGGCTGAGTGTAGTCTTGAGAAGGAATATGTGCGATGACATCGATTAGGGCTCTCTTCAATTATTTGATGGCCGTTCTAATGTTAGTGATTGTTTTGTTTTAAGTGCGATGAAGACAAAGACTTGGAAGACGATCAGGGTATCCTGGGCAGACCCAGTATATGGGTCTCAACACACACGATATGGTAAGCTGTCTGATACTCGTAGTTAAGCATACGCTTGTCATTTTTAAAAGTTCTTTATAGACGTAGCAGCTCTACACCGACAGTTCTTAACACGGTACTATGAAACAACTAGCACTGCTCCGCCATTTGATGGAATGCTACTCATCGCCAGCATTTTGTAAGGTCGGCTACCTAACGGTTTGCTGATGTATTTATACACCTGGGTCCGGTTGTTCAAAGGGTGGATAACGCTATCCAACGGATAAATCACTATCCAGCGTATAAATGATAAGAAAACAAAGAACACTATCCACTGGATAGTGATTTTTCCGGTGGATAGAGTTATTCGCTCTTTGAACTACCGGGGCCTGGGAGAAAAGAGAAAGTGAAGTAAAGTTTCCTTTCCAAGACAACAATGCGATGACAGATACGGGGACTAAAACCACGGACCTTTAGGTCTGGCCCCAGTTGTTCAAAAGTTGGATAGCGCTATCCACGGGATAAATCACTATCCAGTGGATAAGTGTTAGGGAAACCAATTGCGTTATCCACTGGATAGAGATCTATCATGTGGATAGCACTATCCGACTTTTGAACAACTAGGGCCTGATGGTATAACTACCCGAGTCTAACCAATTTTGAAATAAGTAAGGTTCCCATTTTATGTTGCCGTTATATGTTGTCCAGAGCAGTGGGTGGTGCTTGAGATTGTGGTATGAAGTTGAATTTGAATTAATTTTCACCCTGCATTGCTGGTGAGCAGTGTAGGAACCATGTGAAAAAACGTCCTGAAGGTAACCCACTCATAAATGTGCCAGTCCTGCAGTGCATTGGTTAATGAATCGCCGTTAATACCTATTTTGTCGATTAAACGCCGGATTCAAATAAACGCCGGGTCCGCAGGGCCGAGTTTAACATAAACGCCCCCGGCGTTTATTTGGGGTCCCGGCGTTTATTTGAGGTACCGGCGTTTATTCGAGATGGGTATGCTAAACAGTACTCGACCTTGCCTTTTTGACTTACTAGTCCTTGGGCTGGTGCGGTTTAGCCAGCAGGCACCACTTGGTAGTCAAGCCTGGGCTCAATATGGGTTGATATGTCCTGTGGACCTCGCATGACTTTTTCCCTTCCGTGATATATACGCAGGCAAACGTTGCTTTTCCACTCGGGATGAAAGTGTCGGAATGCTTTAACCGCTGCAACAGGGTCTGAACTTGATTCGCTTGCACACGAATGGTTTTTCGGTTCTTAGTTGCTTGGTTGTGCTTCGTCTTTCTTGACTTCCTTGTCATCACGCTGCTTCTTCGTGGGACTATCGCATTTCTTGAAGGAAGAGTCTATCCTCTTCATACTGATGGAGGCCCCGATCGAAAATCAAAGATGGCAGTGCACCACATTACAAGATGGCGGCCTGTTTGTGAATTACTTGGTCCCACTAGTGCTCAGTCTCCTTACCAGTTCACAGACGTTACCGATCGCAAAATGCGAGAAAACATCATTAACTTTCTTTTATTTTTCTCAGTCCCGATCAACTAAAACCAGAAGCTTTTGATAAACTTATGCTAAAACTATTTTTTTCTTTACTTATCTTTCCAAAACCTGATGTGCTTTGACTAACCCAGTGGCTAGTTGTTCTGAAATTTTACTAGCCCAAACCCATTTTTTACTAGCCCTGGGCTAATGGACTACCGCTAAGGTCGAGCACTGCTGAGTAAATCAGGATTATTTGTCATAAGTGCATACTAATTCTCTTCATCAATCCTACCATTAGATTTGAATTTATACACTGATATTCAAAGCAAACCACCTTTTACAAAAGTACTTCTAACTATAACAGATGAAACAAACGACGCATAAGGTATCGTGTCAATCTCTTTTAAATCATGGTAACCTTTCTGCGGGCTTTAACATCAAGCAAGGATCACCTCGAGGTTCTCTCCAGCGTTTCTCAAGCGGTTCCTTGAATCTTTCCATAATTTTGCCTTTCTCGAAACTCATGGAGCAGGAAGCTCTCCTTCACTAAACGTGTTCTAAATTGCTTGCACAGTACGTTTGCTGTCGAGCAGTTACCAATACACTTCTTCCGTGTCTTACGGAGAAGCGTAACGTTGAGAAGAGTTCAATCACTGTTCCTGTCAGTGGTGGTTATTTTTGATAAATAATACACTAGATTCAATTACTGGTTGATCACATTTTTAACGTTTTTATTGAAATTTGGTTCCTGGTTCAATAAACCTCCAATACTGATATATAAAAATGGATGGCTGAAAAGTGCATTTAATAAATACACGCCGGGCCCCGAATAAACGCTGGGTTCGAATAAACGCCGGGTATACGAGGCCGAGTTTAAAATAAACGCCGCCGGGGTTTAATCGAGAAAATACGGTAGTTATGGTGGTGGTATATTTTTCAGGTTCCGTCCTCTAAGTCAAAACCAAAAGGAGCAGCAGTCTGTAAACAGCAGCAAACCCAAGTCTGGTGTGGCAAGTGCGTCACGACTTTCCAGAAAATCATGGAAAGAAGATGGTAAGCAGTGCATGCTATTCAATATTTCTGTTTTTTTTTTTTGCTGCTTTTGGATTAATTTGCTTACTCAAGACATAGTGAGTGCTTACACGTAGTCTGAGGCAAGCAAATCTAGAGGCTAATGCTATCGTACAACAACAGAACTTGCCCTAATTCGCGGTCCAACATGGCAGACTACCACAACATCCGCGGGAAAACCTGTTGCCTTCAATAGTACGAGAATTCGCTGATTAAAAAACAAACAAACAAACAAACAAAACAAGTTCATGCTGGTGGTTACGGTGGTGAACAGCACGACTGAGAAAAGGGAAAGGCAACATTTTCTCGTGTGACCAGCGTGACGGCTGGGATTCCCGGTTTAAATTGCTGTCCTTTATTTGGCCATTAAAGACATGAAAATAAAGAGTGGCGGCAAGATACAATCGGAAATACAATGTATGATATTGTGTAACTAGCTGTTAGACAAGGGCAATTTTCCGTCTTCCAGCTCTTACAGTACCTCAGTCGTCCTCATGCAAATCGAATATGAATCCAATCACGGCTTATTGTATAATCAACATTAGAGTGTGATTTCTTTGGCATTTCTGGTCCATAGGTCTTGGTGGGGGGACATTTGCGCATACCCGTACACAGGGTTGTAGTTAAGAAATTTGTCTGCCGGTTAGCTTAGAAATTGAGCCGGCTAAAGAAGGCGCAAAGCACCTTCTGCCGTTGGCAGAGCCGACAGGGGGATAGGTATGGGAGAGGGTCGCCCCCTCCCATTGGGGGGGTATGGGGGCCTCCCCCAGGAAATTTTGAAAATTTTAATTCAATTTGGTGCACTCTGGTGAAATCTAGGGGCTCTTTTATGCAAAAAGAAACAACCATTAAAGAGAAAAAATTATACATGCGTAGGCATTTTGTTATTTACCATCCCCTGATATTGGGATTATATATCATATTATTTTATTTCTAATATGAATGCAAATAAAAATACATTTACCACAGGATGTTGAATATGGGAATATAAGTTTAATGTGCTCTGTTGCTGATTTATAGCTCATCATCTGAGAAGAAATCACTGTCATAGTCTGAATCACTATCACTATCACTGTCATCTTTATTTCCTTGTTCTTCCAAGTGGAACAGCCTCAAAGCACAAGAAAGAAAAGAAAATGAATATATAGTACCTCCTTAACTTTGTAAGGCTAACTTTTACTCTTCCACAAAAAGTAAAGTTTAACTTGATTATTCGAGCAATAACACTTTTAATAAGGACGAGTTCGGAGCAACTGCGGAACTATTTAACACTAACTTAAAAATATTTATTTCTGGCATGTGACTTACTTAACTGTAATCACCTTGTTGCCTTCGAGCAAAAAATGCTCTAATATCCCCCTGGTCGGTATCACGTTTTCTTTTACGTTGATTTAAGCTTACATCTGCTGATTCCATCGATGGATAGATTGTAAATTAACAACTTTCGAACAACTGTCGGATGACTTTACAATATTCACTCGTTGATCGATCAAACTATCCAAACTATCTCCTCTCTCTTGTCCCACGTTTACGAGAGATCCGAGAGACCTGGTAACGAACTCGTTCCCAATCTTTCGCAACGCCTTGAATGCGGGGGGGCTACCAAGCTTCGTGTTGACAAGATGGCGGACGCAGAAAACGGAAAGAGGACGGAGGACACGGTAAACAAGTTCTCAAAACAGGACTTTATTTCAATTACTTTGTGGCATCGATACTCAAGGTAGTCAGGAGTTTATGCAGCCTTTTCACTTAGAATATATGATTCTAAATCGAACAATTGCTAGTGCGTAACCAAAGAACTGTTCATTGCCCTTTTAACCGAGTGTTCGCCAGCCAAATTCAGCCGGCGATGACCTCTTTCCCAGCCGGCGAATTTCGCCGGCAGCCGGCGCTTAGCGACAACCCTGCGTACAAACGTACCTAAATCTCGTGACTTTTGCGTGACTTCTTTAAGGTTGTTTTCAAGCCTCCCTTTCATACTTTCTTGATATGGTGTTTGTTCGTTTGTCATGTGATTCTTTGATAGATATATTTGGTTCTTTGTTCATCTATTACAGATTCGGAGAATGAAGTGTCTTTGAGTCATCTCCTTTCAGCTTGCGAACCTCAAAACTTCAGTAAGTTGAAACATCAATGTCAGAAACACAAATGTCGTTGGAGTTTTTTTTTGTGTGGTTAAATATTACATTTTTAACTGGGGGGGGGGGTTGGACAGAGGTAGTAGTGGGGGTAGAGTGTGTCCTTTAAAAATGTTAAGTTAAAATCTTATTTCTTGTTTCACAGGTACGTCTGATCCAAGTATTGAAGTGATCAGTCTCATGAAGGCTCTGCATGTTCTCAATTCTCATTGGACGACGCTTTATGAGGTCAGTGTAATTCGGTAGCTAAGTACATGAACAAGTATGGATGCAAGGCAATGTTGTAAACTGTCTTTGGTAGTGAAATAGCCTAATACTCTTCTTTTTTTATTTACTTTGTTTTTGTGAGCTTCATGTTAATTTATGTCAAGTCTCAGTAACCCGCCTCGATTGACCTTAGCTACTTTGCGGGTCACTATTTGATTAATATCTGTATCTCATAAGTGGAAGTAAAGTAAGCTGTTGTTGGAAATTATTTCTGATAACAGATCTGCTTTAGAATTTCTGGTAGTGTTTAACGTTCTTTTACAGAATATGACGAAACAAGCCTGGTACGTGGTATTGTTGTGTTGATGTGCATTACAAGTTGAATTGCTTAAGGGGAGTTGAAATATTCTGAATTTAATTCTTGACTTTGTTGTGTGTTTTTTTTCCTTCCAGGGGCAAAGTCGCCGAATGTTCTTATCTTGTAATGAATTTATAAACAACAAACTTGCAGCAAAGATCATCAGGCAATTACAAGGTATGTTTCTTTGCCAGATTTCATTCGCAACCGCTATTTTGGTTGTCACATCACAGAACGCTTCTCTTCTTCGTTGGTGGGGAGAAACAATGCATGTCGACCCATAACAGTTGTGAATACTAAATATGTGTGATTAGATTGTGACTAAGCCAAACAAGAAGAGGACACTGTTGTTATACGTACACTGAGAACAAATGGTGTTAATATGTTGGTCCCTTTATCACTGGTAATACCAGTTTATAATAAAAGAAAGCAAAATCTAGACCAGGGAAAGACCCCATATACTTCGGAAGTAACTTAAGACTTGTCACACACGCAGTACTCAAAAACACGGGTTAATTTCAGAGACTTACAGCGTTGCGAATAGCCTGAGTCGTGTTAGGCAAAAGGGGTTACAACAAGTGTTTTTGAGGAGGACCCACCTTGTTTGGGGGAAGGGTACGTACACAAGACACCACCTATCTTATGAGCCACAAAGACCTAATTTACTGACGTTAAAAGTTGAGATAAGACGTTAATGTTTTGTTCAGTAGAAAGAAGCTTGCATTACCAGTAAATCAAGCTTAGGGAGGTTTGAATTTTTTTCTTTTTTTTTTTATTTCTGGCTTCTGACAAAGATATCATCTTTAAAGGCAGGACGGGGGATAGAAAAGTAGATAACAATCTTTTTGTGAAATACCCCCAATAGCTTTGACATTTTTCTGAGAAGTGACATGTTGTGGGTCGGAAAGAAAGAGGATCAGTCCGTTAACTAGAACCAGAATTCTGTGTTATTTTGCTCAAGATGCTTTTATTCTCAATTATGTTAAGAATTCGTGCTTTGGTCTTTAGATCCCATCACAGTGATAACTGGAAACTTCCCTGCTTGGGTAGAAGAACTTCCTCGTAAATGGTGAGTGTTTCTAGCGACTCTGTTGTGCGCACGTTAAATTTCGAAGAAATTGAACCTCAGCAAGTGGTTTCCTCTCAGGTTAACCTATTTAAAATTGTCATGTTTCAGTCCGTTCCTTTTCCCGTTTGAATGCCGGCAGCAGTTGTTTTATTGTACTGCAATGGACAGAGACAGAGCGCTCAGCAAGTTACAGGTATGGCCATACTCGTACTTAAAGAAAAGATACAGATGATTCTTGAGTAACTAACCACCCTGGGATCAAGAAGGGTCTTAAGGGACCGTCACCAGTATTTGACTGGGAACTGATTCGAGCGGTTTTCATGAAAGTGGTAGCTTAAAGAAGGTGGTCGCTTACGAGAGATTCTAAGGATGTGATTTGGCCATGAATTGAAAGCTCTTTCATAAAGGTGGTGTCAAAGGATATGGCCCTCCATAAAGAGACTTGAATGCGGAACTGATTCAATGATTGATTGAGAATTGATTCAAAGGAGACTGGTCAATTAAGGGATACAGCTGCTTATAGATATCTCAATGTATCATGTTGGTAATCAGTGACTGTACAGTTACAACTCCTTATTCTTCCTGCAGGAGACATTGCCAGAGCTTATGAATACGGAAGCATCTGATCGCGTTGCACCGAGATTTGATCGAAAGAAGGTTTGTATGTAACAGATACAGACACTGTTAGTCAACTGAATAGTGTATTGTCATCTTCTTCTAGTAAGTCTATTGTTAATGGCTTGATTGGTCAGTAGTGCATGGAGCGATCCTGTGAGGTTGAGTGGCTGGTCCCCTCAGTTATAATTTTCAAAAGTCGGTAATCGCGTTTGATTGGATCACCGACCAGTCAGGAATCCATCAAGGCGCGTTCCGAATTCGCAACTTCTCTGCTCTATAAATAATATGATTATTTTTGTCTCTTCGAAAGAGATAGTTAAATTGTAGAAACCGGCCTTTAAAGCTCTGGGAGTTGTGAGCCACAAAATGCTTTGTTGTCCACCTTACACACCTCCCAGAGAAGACATGCTTTGTTCCAGGGGTGTCCGCTTTACTGGAGGAGACTTGACTGTACTGTTTCCTTTCTTGTAGCACACAGTTTCTCGCGTTGGACTGCTTGATCAGGCGGAGAAGCTGATCACTGACCTGGGCAGCTCCCAATCTGTATTGGAAATACAATACGAAGGCGAGGTGAGCACAACCACCTGTGTCCATTTGACGTAAAATTAAAAAAAAAATGCACGGAAGTTTGTCTTGCCTCCTTTCTTTTGCCGAGAAGCAAACAGTTTTCCGAGAGAAAAGCTCAAAGAAAACTGAGTTTTGTTGTCCAAGAAAACATTTCCGAGCATATTTTCCCAGCCAAACGGAGGATGATGTATTTATTATACTTCCGAAATTTTTCTTGCAAGACCATGCTGTCAAACTTCGTCAAGTTTAGAGGAGATAAGTTTGTGTTTCATTGACGGTCATTTTCCATATTCAGGTTGGAACTGGTCTAGGCCCCACTCTGGAGTTTTATGCTCTCATTTCCCAAGAATTCCAGCGTGCAGACTTGGAAATGTGGAGAGGAGAACGCATGCTGCCTCCGGGAAGAACAGGTAGCGTTTTCATTGTGCCAAGTGTCTACATGTTTCTTTGTGGCCTCTTTTGTTTTGCCGTACTTTACAGATTTGTATTTTTTGCTGCCGAACCTTGCACAACATTTTATGTCCTTTGCAGAAAACCAGCGTGATAAACAGCACAAAGTGAAAATGCTGCAAGTGCTTTCATTTGAATAGGAACGCTTGAGGAGTTCATCCACACGATTAAATATTACAACCACCTTGAGCAGCAGACATTTGAACCACTTTATACAGTAGAATTGAAACAGTAGCATAGGAATGTACTCCTCAATAGCTTTCATTTGAATGATCTCACGCAAGGATTTTATCCCGGCACAGACTTAAACGATATA
Source organism: Siderastrea siderea (assembly GCA_964030785.1). Taxonomy (NCBI): domain Eukaryota; kingdom Metazoa; phylum Cnidaria; class Anthozoa; order Scleractinia; family Rhizangiidae; genus Siderastrea; species Siderastrea siderea. Next base: position 18,911,607 of record OZ034975.1, read on the forward strand.
ACACCTCTACAGCATAATGAACAGTACACAACAGGAAAGAAGTGCTCAGTAGCTTTCATTTGAATGGTCATACTTTAAGATTCCATCCACAGTCTCAAAATTTATTTCACCTGGTACAACGTAATGAACAGCACCGTACGAAAGTACCGCTCAAAGCTTTCATTTGAAGATTTAATCACAGACTCGAAAGCTAGAACCGCTTTAGAGGTTAAGGTTTAATCCACGTTCTTTCTTCAACAGGTTTTGGAGATGATGTTTCCTATGTGTATTCACCATCTGGTCTCTATCCAGGTAAAATGAATGTTGGCTTTACTTAAATTTAGTGAAAATAGTTATTACGGGTTTGTAGTTATTACATTTTTGCTGCGTGGTGCAAAATCGTGAGAAAGCCTTCACTGGATTCTGCTCGTTAGAACAAAAGGAACACGAGACAATGACCTGATAAATTTGTTCCTTCTTCTTCCTTTAATTAATCATTGACATTTTTTCTCAAAGCTCCTGTGTCACGCAACGCTAAAACAGCGACCGTGACCAAGCTGTGCTCAAAGTTCCAGTTCCTGGGAAAGTTCCTTGCACGCGCCATAATGGACTTCAGAATCCTGGACATCCCCTTCTGTCCAGTACTTTACAAATGGCTCCTGAACCAGGAAGGAACACTAGACCTGGGTGATTTAGCAGCTGTGGATCCAGTACTAGCCCAGTCACTGACTCAGCTACAGCAGGTGGTGCAGAGAAAGAGACAGCTAGAGCAGGATTCATCCCACACGCCGGACAGTCGGCAGCTAGCTGTAGAGAGTCTTACGCTGGATGGGTCACCCATTGAAGATCTGGGCCTCTCATTTGCTTTGCCTGGCTATGCGGACTGTGAGCTTAAGGTATCATATTGTGCAGTATAACTAGTCGTACCACAGGAGAGTTTTACTCAATAGCTTTCATTTGAATAGTTTAAGGTATCAGGGTACCCCAAATGACAACATTGCGTTACCATCGTTTGAGCGTCAGGCGTTTCACACAAACCCTGACAAACTATATATTTTCTGAAAGCTTAATAATTGAAGATTACGAAAACGTATTTAGATAAAGAAAAAAGTTAATTCTTTAAAACATATAGCTAACGTTTTTCAAAAGTACGTTGTTCACAAAATCGGTTCCGCTCCATTCGAAAATGATCTGGAGAGTAAGACGAACATCGGGCCGAATTCTTCACACCTTTGTCTCAAAAACCGTGTCTCGGAATTATTTTATCTGGCCTGGTTTGTTTTCTGCACTCAGTTAAACTTTGAAGTTTGAAAAACACCCCTTCTCTTTCTTTAACGGATCATAACTTTTGAATGAGCGCAAAAAATAAAACTCGGAGACAAGGTTTTGGTGCCAAATTATCAGGCAACACTCTCGCCAAATTTGAGCTAAATTGGTTGAAAACTCGCTGAACGCGAACTTAAAACGTGCGCTCAATTTCTTGAAAAAATAGTTTCGAGAAAAGAGGCGAAACAGATTAGGAGACTTTTTTCCCGGCCTGGTGAGATTAAAACACCTAGGTGTCAGGATAATTACATGCGGTTTGATCGAAGGGAGGCTCAACTTATCTTATGACAATAGCGCAAACATGCCACCAAGTATGGTGTCATATTTTTATCGGAAAGCGACCTTCATCCAGGTCCGTGTACGCATTCCGTTTAAAGGGTCTTAACGCACCAGAAATTTTACCCTCATAATTTCACGTCGGCTATACAATGCCGAAAACATCAACAACAAGAAAGGACCCGAAAGACAAAAGTAAATGCGAAAGGAAAGCATTGTGAAACCCGAAGAAGCCGCCGCGTGCTCGGCTCAAGATCTAAGAGAGATGCAAGCAGTTGGGTAACAATAAACTCCTTTATTACTTGAGACACTACTTTTGCAATTTACGTTTTCGTGAAGTCTCGTTTAGGTGACAAACTCGATAACAAACCGCTTCATCGAGCTTTTCTACCAGCGTTTCGCCTCACGTTTGTTGTCCCTTTCAATCTTTGCCACGATTCTTTACAGTATACTCCATCATCTTCTCTCTTTGCGTGTTGCAACAGCTCTGCCGTATATTTAAGCGGCTCGCGGAAACGGCGTTCTCGTTCTTCTCTAGGTTTTTCCAACCACATTTCTTGATTATAAATATACGAGCTTTTGTCGCTCGCGGAAAGTTTTTCGGCCCACACCCAGCAAAATTCTTCTGTACGCTAAGGCCTTGCCGATTTTTTTTTTGGGCAGAGGCAAACAGGCAGGATCTCTTCCTTCTTAATCTCATGTTTTCTACACAACAGACCCTTCGATATCTTCGATAACGTGGGAATTGGTACGCAATCGATCTCATGTCAAAACGTTAGGGCCCTCTTACGTTACATGATTTTTTCGGCGTTGTTGACAGATGACTGTCAGTACCTAATTAGAGAGAATTAATGGCCCTAACCTTTTTTCGTCCATAACTTTGCGTAGAAACAATCTTTTTTTCTGAAACTTTTTGTAAAGGAGAGATTTTAATAATATCTATCTGAAAATGACAAAAGCGTATTTTTTAAAAAAGTGGTCAATTTTGGGGTACCATGATACCGTAAGAATTTTATCCGCAGGACGCAAAAGTAAAACCACTTTGTACAGCATAGTAAACAGCACCACAAGAAAGCAATTTGAATGGTTACAACTTAGTATGTCATCCACAGAATCAAAAGTTAGATTTATCGCGCACAGTATAATAAACAGCAGCACTAGAAAGCTCGAAAACTGAAAAATGAAAACGATTCCAACCAACGCAAACTCAAAAGTTAGAACCATTGCGTAAAGCATAATATTTGTTGCCGACAGGGAAAGACATTAAGTTCAATGTTGTTCTTCTTTTTCTTGTAGAGAGGTGGAAAGGACATGACGGTCACTATTCACAATCTGGAAGAGTACGTCAAGGTAATGTTTGTTCACTTGACAGGGTTTATTCTTGCTGGTGCAAGACAGCCTTCACATGCACCTACTGTAACTATAGTGCCGCAATTTAACTGCGTCTTTTGAGTTAAAATTATGCTCGTTATTTGAGGCATTTCTGTTGTGGTTGTTTTTCATGAGAATTTTCTTGGGAAACCGCCTTATAAATACCTTTTCAGCAGCAATTGTACGTATGTTTTTGCATGAAGCTCGGTCCATGTACTTTACGCTTTATTGTCCGATATAAAAGACAATCCTTAGTAGCAACCCCCTCGAAAATTAGGATAGAAAAATGCTGCTAAATTTTAAAATAAGGGAGCACGCGGTAGTCTGTCTATTGTGATTGCTCGGCTGTGAGTAGTCCTGAAAAGGACTATTATTGGTTTCAAAAACCTCTCCAAAAAAGTCACCTTCACAGTTGAGTAAAGATGTAGGTGACTTCTGCTCAGGTCACAAAAACATCAGTCAAAGTTAACAAGACCCGTCATTTTCAGGACTTCTCTCAGCTGGCCTATCACTACAAAGGCTACTGGACTCGTTGTTTCAAACCATTTACATGTTATTTTCTTGCCACGTTAACAGTTGGTTGTACAGTGGTCTCTGGTCACTGGTGTCAAACGCCAGCTTGATGCTCTCCGTGAAGGCTTCAACTCCGTGTTGCCTCTCTCCAATCTAACTAGCTTTACTTACAGCGAGGTAAGGTTGATTACATTTTTTGGTTGAGATTAACAAATGTTGTCTTTAGTCTTTACTTTAATGCTTGAGTTATAGATTGGTGAAAAAGGAATTAACCTTGCCCAAGTTAAGAACTTTGAAATTTTGGTTGATCTTGTTGTTTACAGATGGAGCTTATTCTGTGTGGCAATGTGGCCGAGAAGTGGGACATCAAATGTACGTAATATTTTGTTCCGTTGTTGATGGCATTAATGCATTAGTTTTTTAAAGTGTAAAATGAGATTATTCGTGACTATTGTAGCCTGTATACAGCCGTCTGTTATGACTTTAGATTTTCCACACACCAGTGTACTAGCATACCAGTGAAGCATTACTTTTGAATGGTTCATACATGTTTGTTGTATTCAGGTCTTGTAGAGAGTTGCAGACCAGACCATGGCTATACACACGACAGGTGAGAATTAACTTGGCCGTAACTGTACCTTGTCTTGGCCATTAAAGAATGACGCTAACCTGCTATCGCTATTTTTGTTTTCTTAGTCGGGCCGTGAAGATTCTGTTCGAAATTCTAAGCTGCTACACACAGGAGGAACAGAGACTATTTTTACAGTTTGTCACAGGAAGCCCAAGGCTACCTGTAGGAGGTGAGAACAAACTTGACAAATAATAGTAATGTGCATGTGTGAAGTCCAGTTCGTTCTGTGATTTGATGGCATTCGGTCCTGCTTCATCGTGTTGTTTCCTTAATTTAGAAACTTTACTCCCATTGTCTTTCTGGGGTTGGATTCACGAAGGACAGCTTTGTGAATCCTGCCCCTGGGTAGCAGCTATGGGGGTACCCTTGCAGCGAACTTGCATCCTCATCCCATTCAGGGTGGAGGAGTTATACTCCTATTCACTTTGTGCTGGATATCCTGTGATGGACCAGTATCCCATCCAGGGTGGAAAAGTAGTGCTCCTAGTTGCTTCATGCCACAGAAACCGGTGTTGAGTGCAGCGCTAAGGAACATTATGACTGGTTTTTCAAGTGGTGTTCTTTGAAAAAAATTAGACGATGCGTGAAAGTTTATTTTAACTGAATGGGATTAATTAATCTAAGCTAGGTCCCGTTGAAAAACATTTCTAAGGTATATCGAAAGAAACGTTAGTTTCCTTGCGGCTGTCATTTTATACTGAGTTACCGTGAAAAACAGCAAACAGCAAGAGAGTCCCAATCGTTCAACATTATAACCATTAATCTTTAGGCTACGTTTTCCAACAATGTTGCAGGGTTTAACCGGGTCTTAAGGTCTGCTCCAAAAACGCACTTACGTGAACGCGAAGTCGGGCTCCACACAAGCACTGATTGCTCTTCTTACATTCATGTTTTTGCTTGTGCTTGCTTTTCTGTCGTTTTCACTAGTAGGGTCCTTATGTTATGCTTACTATACTCGCACTTGCACTCGCTCTCACACTGTTAGTGATAACCAGGCTTATCGTTTATTTTGTCTTAGGCCTGCGCAGTCTGAACCCTCCACTAACCATAGTGCGCAAGTCGTTTGAGCCGCCTCTGTGTGCTGATAACTACCTACCTTCTGTCATGACATGCGTCAACTACCTGAAGCTGCCGGACTACTCCAGCAAGGAGATTATGGCCAGCAAACTCAAGCTGGCTGCTGTGGAGGGACAGCGCTCATTCCACTTGTCTTGAGATCTATTTTCTTCGCACTGTGCTTTGTTCATGTTCAAGATCGTTTGCCTGGATAATGATTCTGTTTGCAGTGAATTACACATTCTTTGGGCCTGTCACACAATCCATTGGGGAGAGTTTGCATGACTAAGTTGAGGTTGTGTGATGGAATTGAGTGACAAGCCTGAAGGAAGTCATTTGCGTTCCTCACACACTGTCGTGACGAAGAATTGCACGACGTGATTGCGTGACGAGGCTCCAGGCGTCTACGAAGCAGGCCCACTCGCTTGGCCACTTTTGTCTGATCAAACAAACCGTGTACTGTGCAGGTTCCTCGCAGATGTTACAGTAGATAAGTGTACAGTTGACCCTGCATTACGGTACGTACGGAGCATCTATTCTGCTTTCAGATGGATGTAAGAAAAGTTTTGGAGAAAGTTAGGAGAGGAATAGTGTTCTCCACCCAGGCACTGAATGGCAGCTTGCTGCCTATTGTGTGAAGGATGAAGTTAAGCATTGTTGGTATCTGCTGTAGTATGGTGAAGAATTTCGCTTACTAGGCCCGACCGCTTTTTGTTTTGACAAAAACAAAGACGCAAAAAATTTTGTTCTAATTCTTGGAGGAAAACCAACTTCGAGTAGTCTACATCAACTGAGAGCTGAATAGTCCCTCCCTTTAGCAGTATCACGTATTGCTGTTCAATAGAAATAATTGTTTATGTTGTTAGCAACGTAAAAAAAGACCTTATTGCAGTATGGCTTGCGTATTATCGCAGTTGCTAACATTGTTTGTAAGAAAAAAACATTTTTGTAAACGAAACTGATATAGTTGAACGGGATTTGAATTATTTCTTCTTCAAAGGCCAATCGGATTTTTTTATATTCTATTACGCTAGAGTGGTTTTACTTCACCCGTGAAACAACAGCTTACAGTTTGTGTCTTTTTTAAATGAACTAAAGAAAACAATGTGATTAGTGCGTATTAGTACCTAATTGTTTAGTATCTATTACACGGGTTCAGTAAAATCACTATTAATATCTCCATTGTTTCTCTATTAAAAACGCTTGATACGCAGGCTATTATTTGCGCTTTTTATTTATAACAGCTTTTGCCACTTGTCATTAAAGTGGTTAAAATATTGGAATAAGGTCGCTTGCTACGAAGGAATTAATGTGTTTAATATTAGGTTCTAATTTTTATTGTGATATTTAGAAGTTCAAATATGGTGGCCACACAAAAAACAAGTGTCAGTGTGCTAAAAACACGAAATGAAACGAAAGCATGATGAACAACTATTGCGTATTACTTTGTGACATTTCCTTTGTTTGAATTAGAAGTGCTCTTTGTAAATAGAACGACATAGTGCATTGTTTGATCGTCAACATTTTTTTCTTGCCACCATGTTTGATTCGTTACAACAGGCATATTGGTTCTCGTACAAAAATTAAATGAAAAATTTGTAGAATGAAGTTAAAGACAGGAGTAGATAAGTGAAAGACATAGTAAGCCCGATATGGTTTCTATGCTTTAACTTAGCGCCCATCACTGGGAAATGCTGTTGTTTGCTTACAAATTAAAACAAATTTTACTATGGTGATCTGTTGTACATAAATCTCTCTTTGAATACAAGCACAGGAAGCCCTAAAATCATGTAACTATTAAACGTGAACGAAATAAACCTTCGAAAACCTTGGAATTCTCTATGCGCGATCGGAAACTCCGAGGATTTGTCGTCTTTACCTTGCGGGCCTTGTATTTGTCCACCCCGTAGAAAATAACTCGAAATGGCTGGCCATGGAGGAAGAGAATTACTGCAATAAGGGGAGGTTTCCCTGTGTACAAGTATATCAGCAAAACGAATATTATACCAGACGGAAAAAAGGAGCAGGTCACCTCTGGTTTGGGCCGAGTATTTACTGCGAATGTTTGTGTCTTAATAAGTTCTTTGCACAACCGTGTCACGTGACCTTGTCAATCATAATAAATGGTCGTGGCTCGAAATAGATGGCTGAAATGGAAAAGGCGTCATGAAATTAGTAGGATTCCAATTTTGAGGCCACCAACGTTTAAGTGCAAGATTTTAGGACAGTTTTAAAGTTTGAAAATTATGAAAGATGCTGGATGACAAAGCTTGCCATCCAGCAGCTTTTTTCCGTATTAGTCTTGGTCTTTGACCATTCAAATAACCGTAAAATGTCTCACTTTATTGTCAGTAACCTCAAAATTGAAAATCTTGCTAATTTCATCATGCTCTTTCCATTTCTGATATCTATTTTGTACTATTACCATTTTTTAATGATTCATAAGGTCACGTGACACAGTTATGCAGAGGGCCTACTGGAAAGAAAAAGAGCTTAAAATTACAGTGGTGGTGCAATCTCCAGCCAATCAGGCTTCGATCCTTGTTCCCGGTGACCCCACCCTAAACGGTTTGGTCAAAGCCACATGAAAGAGTTACAAATATGTGGTGTCCTGGTAAATTGGACTGTTTCAGTCGAGAGACTAAAAAGTTATGGATCGTACAATGTTAAGAAATTTGCATTTGTATATAGAGTGTGTTTGCAGCGGCCATGCTGGAGGAGAAAAACAATAGAATTCCTTTCTATTGGGGAAATTTTTTTTTTAATTCAAATAGTTTTTATTGTTTTGCTCCTCTAACATGGCCGCCATGAACACACTCTATACAAGTCAATGTAACACCAAACTATAATGTGGTATAAAATTCCACGCATTCATTTGTTGATCTTTGTTAGGGGACCGCAACCACTTTGGCGTTCACAATCTTTAATCTTCAGAGTTAGCTCAGGTTTACAAGAGCTGGACTGGAATCAAGTGCGCTTGTAACGCAGTCGTATTTATGTCGAAAGCTAAGAAGTAATTATATTTCACAAGTTTCGTGTCGAGGCAAACAGTATTGTTATGTACGAAGCAGGTGATTTCAGCTGCTAACCGCTCAGTGGACAATAGAGTCCTAGATAAGGTTGGAGTTGTTTGTTTGTGCAAAATTTGCAATCTCGAAAATATCTTGGTTATACGCCAAACAGTTAGCTTAAGTGGTTTCAGTTTTACTCCCTTCATATCGAGAGAAATTTAAGTTTTAGGTTGTAGAAATGTAAGAAATTCAACTAAGAGTTGTGCGACTAAGAACAAAAGACTAAAAAGGTGTCAGAGCGCGCTAACGAACCCAGGTCATAATTAGGTTCATGGAACTTATCATTACGCGAACTCTGCCTTATAAGTGTGAAAGACAACGAGTCTGGAATAAACTCTTCGTCAGGAGAAAATTGCCCATTTGAAATACCGAGCGGCTGAAATCATTTTTCTTATATTAAAAGGACTTGTTCATTGTACAGTGTATGTCAGGACAAATGAACTACATACAATACAAGAGAAAGCTTAGTGACAGACAATAACGTTCTCGGTCTCTTTTACGATGATACTTATCGATATATTCTTCCCAGCTCCAAAGTTATTCCTTAGTTAAAATCCAAATAAAAACCCGAAATGTATGCTTCCAACTCAATCCCACCACCAAAATATATCCGTAACCTCGAAAGATAAAATAGCAAATTAAAAGTGCTGATTAAAGGAAACGAAAGATAGTTACAGCCGGTGTTTTCCTTAATAACCGCATTGCTTGATTCAATAGCCCAAAATTATCTTTTAGTAAATATAAATGACAGGATCAATTTCCTTTAAAGAAAACTTTTTGTCCTGAATAAATAACCTCGAAAGATATAATAGCAAATTAAAAGTGCTGATTAGTGCTGAAAGATAGTTACAGCCGGTGTTTTCCTTGACAACCGCATTGCTTGATTCAATAGCCCAAAATTATCTTTTAGTAAATATAAATCACAGGATCAATTTCCTTTAAAGAAAACTTTTTCTCCTGAATAAATATCTTAAAATGTCTAAAAAAAAAAACGTGCCTACACATTCATTTTGACCTCTCTTTACCTCGAGTTTAATAATTTTAAAATTACGATTAAATTTCTGGACGCAGAAAATCAAAAGCAGGCTTTTTTGGAAATAGTCCTTACTGGTTTATTGTCACTGGACAGAGTGATCTTCAAAAACGTGTAACAAACGTGCGGGGACCAGGCTGGGCCACTTGCACAAAAACATCCACTTTTCGCACGCAATTGAATAATCAATTACAATTAGAATTCTACTTTGGGCAATAAACCTATTTCGGAGCCTTTTTGCACACACTTAAAATATCTGGTTATCAAGAAACCTAACTTCTAGTATCGATTCTAGTAAGACAAAATTGTAGCTCCTTACAGAATAGAACTTAAACACTTACGCCTACAGTTTTGATTTCATTTTCTTCCTTACGTCTTAACTTCAACAAACAGATTAATGCTAGGGGCAAAATGATTCCAACGTTGGCATTTGTCACGATTGCGCTTAAATGAAGAACGTTTTGTTGGCCCAATGTTACGAGGGATACCCACGGTACCAAAACCAAAGCCATCATCACTCCACAGCACAATAATGACCAAGCTGCAGCGAACACAAATGTCTTGTTTTCTGTTAAAATGTCACACAGCGAAATCGATTTTAGGTTTTCCGCAATGTTTTGGTCCCGTTCAGTGTTTTTTCTGGACCCGAAAAGTAGCAATAAAAGAACAAATCCCAGGATTGCATTAATGTACCTGGGTACAGAGGGAGCTACAACTTCGTGAAACAAACAACTGTTCGACCATAAAACTGTTAAACCAATGAACCCTAAGCATAGAGCTACTGACACTAACAGCTTCTGGGGGCCTTTTTTATCCACATTAGAATGGTCAGATAATGCGGTCATCGTAGAAATTGCTGTAAGGTTAGAAGCCAGGAGTATTTTCATGGACATAGTCAGCATTTTGAGGACACAGAGATATTTTTCTTGTTGGTCATCAAGTGTTTTCCACGCTTCAATGGTGGTTGTAGCAAGAATCGTGACTTGATAAATAAACTGGCAAATGATAAACAGCGTGAATTTTCGAAGAGATGCGCATTTGGTCTTGTTCCTTACGCAGCCCAGCATCAGCATTCGTACGTTGAAAAAGACTCCGACCAAACCAACAGTTAAAATCAAAAGCAATAGAATAGAAGTCATGAGGGAACACAAAGCGCATCTAACTGGAATGGCTACTATACATAGCTGCATTTTTTAATGAAATCTTCACATCTGCTTTGAACGGGTGTCAGTAAAACACCGACTCGGGGTCGGGGTCGGGGTCCATTGTTCTTTTGTTTCGTTTTCGGTTATATGTTTTGGTTAGGGCAAAACAACAGAAAACGAAACAAAAGAACAATGGGCCCCGACCCCGACCCCGACCCCGAGTCGGTGTTTTAATGACACCCGCTTTGAACAATGAAACGGAAATCGAGAGATAAGACCCAGTTTTCATAAGGGGCGTTAAATAAATTTCAATGGTGACGTCATTACTTAGGTTCCTCGATATTTTCGCAACTGGGAAGAAGGAAACTTATGTCGTTGATGTAAGAGTGAAAATTGTTTCGTGATACCCGAAATCTTACTGTTGAAAACAAAAAACAATTCTTGAGAAGTTTCGTGACTCGAGTTTGATATTTCAATTGTGCAACGAGATCACACCGCAAAGCTAAATCGAAGGATGGTCACGAAATCACACTTAGGGTTTTGTCAAAAAATTCCGTCTTTTTCTCTCCTGTCATAGTAGGTTAGCATTGACGCAACTGCAAAACGCCAAATTATACAGGATAACTTGAATTTAGGAACAGGGACGGCAAAAAAGTGGACAGAGAATTCACCTAGCAGTATGCGTCCAATAAAGGACTCAATGACGCGAATAGCCTTGACGGTTAAAAATATAGCTTTTTTGACGGTTGACGGTTTAATTGTAAGTATTTTGACGCTTGACTGCGGGTAAAAGAAAATTTTATTTCACAACTTAAGCCATTGTATTAGGGGGTTGTTTTTGTGGATTGTCATTCTTTTTAAAACAATTAAGTAAATTTTTGCTCAAGAAAAACCTTTATGCTATGCTATCGTCGTCACCTTCAACTTTACCTTTAGTGGTTTTGAACTAACTAGCAATTCAACAACATTCTTTGAGAGCTAGAGGAGCTTCTGAATGACCTGAAATCGTACATTTAAGACCATTTGCCGTCTAATAACAACTTTTTTAAAATTTCTACTGCAAATGTCTTACATAATTATAGAAGTTTCACTTTATTACAAATATAATACTCAGTATTATTACAAGCGTTTAAGTGCTACAAGCCAAATGAGTGCCTATTCTCCTAGTATTTTCGTGACCAGGGAGAAAATAACCTTCTCCTCCTACCACGTGTTTTGTTCGTTACGCAGTCCAGCGTCAGCATTTGTACGTTAAAAAAGGCTCCTGCCAAAGCAACAGTTGACATCAAAAGCAATAGAATAGAACTCATGATGGAACACAAAGTTTATCTTCCTAGAATGGCTACTATTTGCATTTTAAAATGAAATCATCAACAGCGTTTGAATTAATTGAATCTTCACATCTGCTTAAAACAAAGAAACAAAGAAATCTAGAGATTAGCGTCAGTTTCCACAAAGAGCGTTAAATGAATTTCAGTAGTGACGTCATTACCTAAGTTCCTCGATATGTGATCTTGTGTCTCTATTTTCGCTACTGGGAACAATGAAACTTATGTCGGCAATTAGAGATCGAAAATTGTTTCGTGATACCTGAAGCCTTACTGTGCAAAACTGAAAACAATGCATGACAAGTTCCAGGCACTCGTGTTTGCTATTTTAATTGTGCAACTTCCAATCATATACGAGACCACACTGCAAAAAGATAAATTGAAGGATAGTCACGAGTTCACTCTCATGTTTTTCTTTGTCAAAATTCAGTCGTTTTCACTCCTGCGATAGTAGGTTAGTATAGTCGGGACTGCAAGACGTACAATTATATAGATCAACTTGAAATTGAGAACAGGGACGACGAAGTCAGGGTATGAGGGCTCACTGCCCACAATATGTCCATTACAGGGCTTAGTAATGGGAGCAGTCTTAACGGTTGACGGTCATAAACATGGCTTAAACGCTAGAAAAAGCCTTCAAGTTATGCGATAGTCGCATCTTCAACTTCACCTTGTGTGATTTTTATAATGAGCAACGCACACTAATTAACCATTCATGATCAGCAACATTCTTTGAGAGCCAGAAGAGCTGTTGAATGACACGAAATCGTACATTTAAGACAATTTGCCGTCTATAACAACTTTAAATTTTAATTGCAAGTGTATCACATAATTACAAGTTATACTTACAATTACAACTGCAATCACTTAGTATTATTACATTAAATGCTACAAGCCAAACGTAGTGCCTATTCTCCGCTAACAGGCTGCTAATTAAGGTACCAGTCCTGGTGAAAATGCGTTTCTCTGTTTCTTATCCTATTAATCTTATCCTATTAAAAAACCCTCAAGATGTTGAAGAACACGCGCTACTAAAGTAAAATAGAACCTTAAGTACAATTTTAGTGACAAAATTGTTCGCCTATTTTTGTTAAAGGCTGCTAACTAAGGTACCATTCCTGGTGAAAACGTTTTTTTTTTCTGTTTCACATTCAAACTTAACCTATAAAAAATCCCTCAAGATGTAGAAGAACACACCCTTGTGAAATAAAATGGAAGCTTGAATACATCTCAAACCTTTGTGACTACAGTTTTAATTTCATTTTCCTCTTCGCATCTTAAATTCAACGAGCCTACTAATGCCAAAGGCAACATTATTCCATGGGCTGAGTTTACTAAAAAAGCGTACAAATAAAAAACGTTTTGTTCTCCTAATACTTTAAGAGATATGCATAGCAAAGCTCGTAAAGCAATCATTACGCCACAACACAATAACAACCAAACTGAAGAGAGCATTAATGTCTTATTTCTTATCCAAATGTCGCACAGAGAAGTCGGTATCACGCCATTCGTTTTGTCTGGGTAGAGTTGGAAGCTTACCACAGAAGTTAAAAGCAGTAATAAAAGAAAGTCCGCTAAGACGATAAGGATGACTCTGTGGGGGACAAATTCGTAATTATGCCACCATAACATTGTTTCACTTATCAATCCAAAGAACACTGCTGCTGCCACTAACGTTGCCAAAAGTCGGAGTTTACTTACTCTGGGATGGTCCGGAGCTAACATCGCAGAAATTGCTACCATGTTACAAACAAGGAGAATTTTCATTGAAATCGTCAGCATTTTGAGGACACATTGAAATTCTTCTTTTTCGGCATCAAGTCCTATCCACGCTTCGATGGTGGTTGTAGCAAGAATCGTGACTTGACAAATAAACTGGCAAATGATAAGCGGCCTGAACTTTTGAAGAGATGTGTACTTGCTTTTGTTCTTTACGCGGGTCAGCATCAGCATTCGTACGTTGAAAAAGACTCCGGGCAAACCAACAGTTGATATTAAAAGCAACAGGATAGAACTCATGATGGAACACAGAACCTGTGTTTATGGAATGGCTGCTATCTGTAGTGTGGAGACAAAATCAGAAGCATTTGGATTTATTGAATCTGCTCAAACAATGAAACAAAGAGATCTAGAGATCAGCGTTTGTTATCAAGTGCGGTAAATGGATTTCAGTTGTGACGTCTTTGCCTCATTATAATTTGCGTGCTATGCAATCCCTTTTCGTTATTTCCGTGACCGGGATATAAGAAAATTATGTCTGTTGTGTGTATTATAATTTGCGTGCTAAGCGATTCCGTGACTTTATTTTCGTGACCGGGATCATAGAGAATTATATTGGTTATGTGTAAACGAAAATGGTTTCGTGATGCCTGATGTCTTACTGAGCTAAACCGTGCATGACGAGTTTCGTGCATTTGACCTTCGTGTTTTAATTGTGGAGCAACCAATCATAGCTGAGATCAAACCAAAAGAAAGGTGATTGTGGAACTTAGCTTCTTTACCTCGCCGTCAGGACGGGTCTAGTAATGCCCATGTTTTCTTTCGCGTTTTTTTGTCGGTCACTTGGCCCAGACTTCCGATTTTCACTCTGCCAAACAAATACCCATTCCAAACTTCCGGTTCCTATCATGTCATGAAACGTCACATAGAAAACTACACCACTTGGGCTCGTATCTTGAGCGACCGTAATAAATTTCACATCCTGAGGGGAGTGAGAACAACGGCGTAGTCTTGTGCCTCTGGGGCTTTTCCTGTTGCCAATGATTCGTCCAGTATTTTTCCTCTGAGTAACTGTTTTGCTATTCTCCTTATTGTAGAGCTTTTCCGCATAAGCGAAGTGGACATTTGAGCGGAGTTAAGAGAAAAAAAGGAGAAAAGCGAGATTCAAAATTACAAATGAGGGCTGCCATCAACAACATCTCTCCATACTTCGTCACAGAAAGTTTACGGTCTGCTTGAAAACGTTTCAAAACGTTGATTTGTTGCGTGTTTGTAAACTTAACCTTCAGTTCACTTTAAAAAATGCTTTTTTAAAAACTGTCATTTTCCTTGGTCGTGCATGATGGAGCAGGTAGGTTCCTACATGAAAAGGTCTTAACCCTTTCACTCCCAGAGTTAGTTATATTAATTTATGGAGACACTGAGGCAATTCTAACTTCTGAGTCTGTGCATCAAATCCTATGGTGTGACCATTTAAATGAAACCTCTTCAGCAGTACTTTCACAAGGTACTATTTATATTTAAGTGTTTTACAAAATGAAATTTGGAATTCGTCTCGAAGTTTGATTTAAGGCACTCTTGGGAGTGAAAGGGTTAAGTAACCTTTTTGCATCGATCGCTTGTGGTGGAGCTGTTTTAAAATGCGCATGTGTAGTAAACGACCATAGTTAAGAAGTTCAATGTATTACATGCAATTTTAATGACGGCAAGTTTTCACATTTACACTACAGCGTTTGTTAGGGCGTTTTGTTCGTGTACAAAGAAAACGGGAGACTTGTGCCACTGACTGTAGATTTTTCAAAGCAGAATCAACCAGTAAAAAGACTATATCACTTATCACTGCTCTAAAGTACAGATCAGAAAGAGGATTAGGTCATGGTTGGGTCATAAAGTGGTCTCACAAAACCCAACTAAGTTCAGATTGCCGAGCCAGCGATATACCATATTCACTGAGAACCAAAATGGTGGACCTGTTTTTAATACGATGTGTAGTAAACGATCATAATTAACAAGTTTAGAGGATTACAATTTTAATGACGACAATTAAGTTTTCACATTAGGCTAGGGTTTGTTAGGGCATTTTGTTTCATATACGAAGAAAACGGGAAACTTATGCCACTGATCGTACATTTCTCAAGCAGAAGGAATCACTTATCAGAATGTTCTAAAATACAGATCAGAAACAGGATTAGGTCATCACGGGTTGGGCCAGATTGCCTAGTTAGCGATATACCATATATTTACTGAGAACCAGGCAATCATCAAAATGTCACAGGCGACATAAATGTTTACCGTGCCATTATCATGTACATTTATCGCTCGTGCCGTGTGGATTGTTGCTGTGTATCGTCACATTCAATTCTCACTGATTAAGGTGATTTTTTGTGTGTGTGGCTTTAACCTCGTAGGCTTTCTCACTGAAATATGAAAACAACGTCACTTTACTTTGTTATTGATGTGATTGTTAGAGACGTGATGATGACATTAATTTCGGCAGACCAAAACAACTTTGTTGGGATAATAACAGTATTTGTTTTCATATGCACATCACCTCTTCTGTTTAGGTTAACCGTTTCACTGGACACGCATTTTTTTTACCGTTGAAGCGGTTTTTCGAGTGCTATGTTGCCAATTGCCAGTATACTTTACTACAAAAGCATTTTTTACAATTTAGCTTGATTTTGAACCAGATTCTGTTGTAAATTGTACAATATTTTGCTTTAACGCATGCGCATAAGCCAAACTTTGCGGATTGATTCCAAATTTTTTTCTTGCTTCTTTTGCTTTCCTTTTTCTCTCCTTTTCTATTCTTTTTATCTTCTGCGCTTTTATCCCCTTTCTATCCACTGGAAAAGTTTTCGCCTCAGCCTTAAAAAACCTGGAAATGGAACATTGATCAACTTGATGACTTGGCCTATTTTACTACTAATTTTGCACCCAAAATTGGACACGTTTTTCTGGAATAGTTCTGCCAGAATTTGGTCGATATTCAAAATGGACACACGTATGGATGGAACTGTCCTAGCTGTGTTCGCAACTTATCAAACAATCTGTTGTCGTCTGTGGAAGTGCCACTGCAAATTCCAATTTATTTTTATTTATGACGTCACAAGTGGCTCAATGTCTAGGCCTCAAGTCTGGAAGAGACGACCTTCGCAGCGAAAGAGCTAATTTTCAAGTGCTACAGCCTACAGTTTTTACATTCGACACAAGCCAATGTACTTCTAAATCGGGAAATGTTTTATTTTGGGTCAGGTCTTTTGTTTACTATCAATCATGTAGGTTCCAGCACCTTCAAGAATGAGTTAACAACCTTTTGGTGTATGCTGCGCTTCGGCTAGAAAAGTTCACACTACACAGTGTCAAGACAGTTATTATCTCAATAACAGCACAAGAATAAAATCTGACTACCATGTTTATGCTCTTTTCAGTTGCCATCTGAGAAGAGAAAGGCCTACTCTGGGACCCAAAGTCGTCCAAAGTCGCCTAAAGTCGTCCAAAGTCTCCTAAAGTCGCCCAAAGTCGCTCTAGGTCGCCTTAAATCTCTTGTATATAGTTTATATATTAATAGTAAACTATGTAAAACTTAATATAGTTTATTTTCAGTCTGCTTGCCAAGGCTGCTGCCTAACCAGAGCCCTATACAATAAAATGCCCAAGGAATCATCCTGGGGCCCCTAAGTTTCTTGTTGTGACACTTACTAACTCACAGGTTTCACTTAATGCCTTACCTTTTGGCCTGTGACCAATTCGGCAACAACCTTGCTTGCTAGCTGTTGTTAAGGTCATTGTTGCATGTTTATGTACTACTAATGTCTTTAGTGTGCGGGTCCATACCAACATCACAAGAGGTCATTAGAAATTCCAAGGGGGCTGGGGGCAGTGGAGGCTCTTGAAAGCCACCAAACTAGAATTTCCAGAAGGGTGGGGTGGAATAGGGGGTTGGTGGAGCATTCAAACTAAAACATTTTGATGGGGATAGTATGGATATTTTCTGTAACAATGCATTATGGTGTACCATGATGATTCCCATGTACATGTATACACAACTGTACTTAGGTTCACCTTGGCATTTCCAATTAAGTCACTGAAGGTTACCTAAAATTGCCTAAAGTCGCTCAAAATCGCCCAAAGTCGCCTAAAGTCGCCCAAAATCGCCTTAAATCGCCCAAAATCGCCCCAAATCGCCCGTAATTTTGGACAAAATAAGCTAAAATCGCCTAAAGTCGCCTTAAGTCGCCCAAAGTTACGGCGACTTTGGGTCCCAGAGTAGGCCTAGAGAAGGAGGTTTAGACTGTAAGACTTTAACATTTGTGTCTGAGTGTTTTTCGTTTTCTTTTTCCTAGTTTGGCGGTGTCTTAAAGACTACCACTGTCCTCCGTATTTCGGTTTTTCCCCGCGGACACTTCTTGTCTTGGGTAATTTCCGGAACTTGACCCCGCAGAGTTTATCTGATGGTACTGCACCCATGCCAACTTAGCAACCCTCTCAAACTCTGGTAATGATAATGGTATTACTTTATTACGCGTGCGTAATCCGTTTGATTGGCCTTCATTTCTGCTGCTTTCTTCCTCCTCGTGGTCTTGTACCTTGAGACTGCGTTCTTCTAAACCAGCGATGTGACAACGAGCCTGCCGGTCAAAAGCAACGCGGGCTGTATGTTCGAGACTGGCCTCATTCGGATCATCAGTGATGTTGTTGTTTGCTGTAGCTTGTCTTGTTCTCTGACGTGGAATATCCAGTTGGGCCCTTTGTATTTGATTTGTCTCTTGGAAGGATCTTCCTCCACATGGATCTTTGAAAAGCTGCTTCAGTGCCGTGCGAAATCTTTTGTTTCGGAAACAGTAGATGACAGGATTGATCCCGCTGGAGAAGAAAATGCTGAATTGGGCTAAGAAAATAGGCCACCAAGTTACTTCAGAGCTGTAACGACGCCACATTGCAAAAACAACGGGCGGAATATAACACAACAAGAACGCCAGTATTGTAATGGCCACAGTCTTGGCAGCCTGGATATCCATTTTTAGTCTGGCCACGGCCTGGAGTTGAGGGAGATGCAGCTGTTTTCTCTATGTATAAAAAAAAATCAAATAGGTAACAAAGATTCAGTCTAAATATCTAACACATTTTACAATTTGAACTATTAAAACCACAAGCGCGAGTTTTCTATCCGTTGAGGCAATCCCAATTAAAAATGTTTCGTTTCCTATTTCCCGACCTACTCAATATTTTCTTGTGAAAAATTAAGGAATAAGAAATTCCCGATTCCGCATCGTTTGCTTCCTTATTTCGCGGGAGTTTTCAAGTTTTAATATGCTTTGTGTACACCCTAATGTGAGTCTGACATCTTATACTACTGTCGTGAAGAATCTTTAATTGATCGCGGCTTGTTGAATCTTTAATTGATCGCGGCTTGTTGAAAGCGAAAGTGAAAATTAAATTTCGTAGTAAGTATATAACTAAGGCTCGAAGCATTTTACTGGGGTGGCCTGATCTCCCTACTGCATACAAAATTTGTTTAATTACTCAAGGGTGGTCTCATTTTCGATAAATTACCCTACATAGTTTAATCACACGTGGGGAAAGCTGTAAAAAGAACAATAATACACTTTTCCCTTCAGGCTGTTATCAATTTATCTTCTTTCCAACTACATGTACCAGCCGTTATAGCTAACAGCCAAAAATACCAGCCAATTTATCTTCTTTCCAACTACATGTACCAGCCGTTATAGCTAACAGCCAGAGGGTGGTAGTTGTAAGAAATAATTCCATTTTTTGCGGTAGCGTGGTTTTGTATGAAATCATCGCGTTCTAAATTAATAACGACGAGCTGGAGACTCCGGCTGAACTGTACACTTCTCACAACAAAGCACAACAACCTTTCAAGTTGTTTGACTTATGGACTGTCAAGAAAGGACCGTACAGCTGAGTGGTATGCACGTTCATCAGTGGCACCCAACGGTTCATTTCCGAAAATATCTGATCGGAAGGCCTAAAATCGCCTGAGATGTTTGGATTTAATTGCAGTGAAAGCTAGAGATTTCTTGGGCGAAACGTCACGTAGGACTTTCGTAACAAGAGAACTTATTAGTTCCTATTGTTTTCGGAGGGACAAATATGTCATTTAGAGTGCAAAATAAGGTCAGCTAGTATTTTTGGAGAGCCATTAGCAGCTCGGAAATTCGGCGGATAGGATTATGTTTCCTAAAATTCTCTGAGACCTAAATTTTCCGCTAAAAAATCCGAACAGATCAGTCTGCATTAGCTTACACAAATATGCCTTTAAAAAGCTCTGAAACAATCTAGTAAAGCAGAAAATGATATTTCAAGTATTTTGCTAACATGTTCTCGTTGGGTGCCCCTGGTTCATCATGACAACTTATCACATTGGCTTCCAGTCACTATTAAAGAGAGAAGCTGAGATAGCAAAATTATGGCGGAAAGCTTAGTCGTTTGGTTTGGCGAAGTGAGTGGAAACCGAATATTCAGACTTACTACCAGGTATCAGTAATAACTGATAATTAAACTGTGTGATGAAGTTCGGTTGAACCGAACTATTCCACTTTTAAACTTTTTATTGCGCTCTGAGTACAGGAAATTATTTTATTACTTTTTGAAATCATGTTTCCAGAGCAGGAAACAATATTTTTGATTAAGGATGGTCGCGCCGAAATCCTCCCAGGCGCAGATTTTTTAAAAAACTTCTGCTGCAGTTAGATAATGACCAACTCACGCCAGAACGGCAAAAAAATGAGGGGCTACAACGCTCTTTTCGGAGAAAAAGCGTATCGAAGAACGTAGTGCTTCTAGAAGTTTTGGTCATGCTTCACTGCTCAGAATCAACATAAAAAAAGTAAAATGGAGAAGCCTAGATAAGGTCTGGGTGTTTAAGTATATCTCACCTTCAATTTCTTTCTCCGTACTGAACATAACACCAGAGTTCCCAAAACTATCGCGCACAAGATAAACAAAGTCATCGATGATGCCACAATAGTCTTGTTTTTCTCAAAAATAACTTGGCGATATGTGAATACGTCAGCATTTTGAAGGTCAATTTCAAAGAGAGGCAAACAGGACAGTGTTACAACTGCGAGACAGACGAGCCACTCAACAAGAACTATGGCCATGGCTTTTTCATTCGTCTTCCAGGTGAAATATCTGAGGTCGAAAGTCAACGCCAGAAAAACATTCACCAGGAGCATCAACATGGAGGCGAGATTAAGAAGGATGAACAGTCGGTTGAAAAAGGACGATAGAAACGCCAGAGTCTTTCCCTTGAACCAGCTCACCTTTAGCACTCCATGCAACAAGTAAAACGGCAGGTTGATGAGCGAGTTGAGAAGATCTACCAGAACTAGATTGGCAATCAGAGTGTTTGCATAGTTGCGAAGCTTTTTGAACCGAGCGAGAATAGCGAGTACAAATAAATTGCCAACTACTGAGGAGACAGCCAGCGAAAAGAGAAGCACAGCCATGGATATTGTGACGGAAAGGGGTTTTTCAAGATACATGATTTTCACGGCGAGATGAAAATGCTTAAGATATGGCTTTTAACTTAGCTTGGTCGTTCAGTAGAATTTCATATACACCTGGCGTTTTTGAGGTGACTGTCAAAACAAAAAGTACATTACAGTTTGCAGCAGAGTATGAATACTCACTCGAAACCGTTTATTTTCTAGTGATTATGATTGGCTGTTTAAGTGAGCAAAATGGACTGAGATTAATCAGGCACACACTTGCATACAAACTACTAGTCAATGTAAAATTGAAATGTAAAACAAACGCCTAGTGATCAATTGTTCGTTTTACATCAAGGCTCGTGCGTCAAGGAAGATTTGCATTAGATCTAAAATAAAATGCACCTGTACGGCTGAGGTCAAAATTTATCGAAGAACTATTCATTGAGGCAAATATATAGGAAAGACCATTCAAACCACCATATACCGCATCATGTTATTTGTTGCCCGAATTATAAGCATTGAGGTTTCGAAAGTATAGTGTTTTTGAACTGCTTAGCTTTTCTGTGTTCTGCTGTTGTGCCAGGAAACAATAACATTGGGGCCATTAGTTGGGTGTATGACCACAAAACGATAGTAAAAATTGCTTCCGAAATTTTCAGGCCAATAAGGCCATTTTCATTCTCAAAAGCGGCATTATTCTTCGTTTTGTTTTGGTTCTAAAATCACATTATTGCTTTTGTTAGTGGCCTGTTTAACCTGGTTTAGCGGCCAGAGTTAATAGCATTTATTAACATCCGACTGAATTATACGTTTAATAATATGCCTGTAGTGAAGGGAAGAATTGGAAATAACACTAATTAGTATGTAGACGAATAAGAAGCGATTTCGTTAAACATTTGGATAAAAAATACTGCGCTAAAATGTTTCTCATATTAAAAAAGTTAAAAAAAAGAAACGACGACGTTTCGACGTTCAACTTAAACGTCATTATCAAGTCAAAAGATAAGTGTCTGTTTCAAAGTATAAATACTAGATAAATAATGCATCATTAAGAAACTAATATAAAGTGTAAGAATGTTAGTTCAAACAAAGAGTTTTGGACGAATGGAATCGGCCTGGGTGTTCAAGCTTGGATTGATTTCTTTTATGAAGAGCATCTCATAAATCAGGCACTCAAACTTCGTTTGGCACTTGCGAAGAATGCGAAATTGGCTTTCTTTGGGGTTACCTAATTGCCCATGAGCTTCCACAAGGTGTTTACCGATGGCCGAGTTCTTATGTTCAACAATGCGCTGGTGGAGATGTCGGGCTGTATAGCCCACATAATCTGCATCGCACAGATCACATAAAAACGAACAAACCACGCGTTATTGATTTACGATTGGCGGCTTTATTTCTTTTGGCTTGAGATCTTGTTCCAATTTCTTGCTGACGAAAATCGGTTCAACGATAGTACCGATCTCATGACTGAGATCTTTCATTTGCCTTCTAACCGCATTAGCTGATATTTGATCTTTGAAAGGAAGACTGATTCGTACAACGGAGCTGTCTTTCACCTGTTTCACGTCGGCTCCTAAGGAAATATCACGAACGAAATTGTTAATGGTTGAATTTATGAGAGCCACGGGATATTGGAGTCGAATAAAGATGCCGCGTAATCTGTTACATTCTTCGTTGAAAGCTTCAGTTGTAGAGGATAAGGAATGTGCACGGTGGATCATTGTTTTCAGCAAGCATTCTTTGTAGCGTTTATCCGTGTGGCTTTGGAAATGTAGTAGTAAACCCGTATTGGTTGGTTTCCTATAAACCTGTGTTTCAATCCGTGTGCCATTTTTAATAATTTATTTTTAATAATTATGTGATCTGTGCGATGCAGATTATGTGGGCTATACAGCCCGACATCTCCACCAGCGCATTGTTGAACATAAGAACTCGGCCGTCGGTAAACACCTTGTGGAAGCTCATGGGCAATTAGGTAACCCCAAAGAAAGCCAATTTAGCATTCTTCGCAAGTGCCAAACGAAGTTTGAATGCCTGATTTATGAGATGCTCTTCATAAAAGAAATCAATCCAAGCTTGAACACCCAGGCCGATTCCATTCGTCCAAAACTCTTTGCTTGGACTAACATTCTTACACTTTATATTAGTTTCTTAATGATGCATTGTTTATCTAGTATTTATACTTTGAAACAGACACTTATCTTTTGACTTGATAATGACGTTAGTTGAACGTCGAAACGTCGTCGTTTCTTTTTTTTAACTTTTTTAATATGAGAAACATTTTAGCGCAGTATTTTTTATCCAAATATTATATAGGCACCGATGATATACCAGGATTTTTCCAGTGAGGAAAAATTCGTTTCCAGTGAAGATGTACGATTTTTATCTTTCACATGTGAAGATATCACGGTTGTCATGGCTACTTCAGTCTCAGCCAATGAAATTTATAAAATTTACATGCCATATTGCTATAATATCCAGAATACATATAAACGCTACTTATTTTCTCTATTTTTAGATTAAAATTCCAACTGAATGTGCGAAAGATCTATATTTTATTAGATTAATTCAGCGAATAAAGGATTAGTCCAAGAAATCGTTATCTTGGTATTTCATCGGTATCTGTACACTAAACAGAAAATTACATGGCCGCTTGAGATAAGACATTTATCTTCTCGTGCTGAAAAATGGTTCACTCGTTCCCTGCGCTCACTCGTGAAATATTTTTCAACACTCGAACATAAATTTTCGTATCTCCGCGCGACGATGTAATATCCTCTATTTTATGAATTTTATAAATTGCCTAATAAGATTTAACAGTAATTAGTGTTAAACCTCGTATTTCTCGACAGTTTGATGGAATAAAACAGTCAAGAGATAAAGTGATTTAAAGGGCCTTTACTGTCATTTACGTAGAGCGATAGCTATATTGGATTTTTTATTCATTTCTCTATGATCAGCTTACAGTTGTCATTCTTGAATCATTCCGGAATAAGCCTCATGCTGCAATGATCATGTGCAACCCCGTGATTACACTCAATGAAAGTTTTTGGCTGCATGCCATGTGTCGAATTAGCACAATTCAGACAATTCTTGATTCACACCTTGCTGTAATTTATTTAGACTGCTATCACCTAAAATAAATGTGTATCATTGGCAAAAAACGGAAAGGATAGGTCTTGTGAACTTTTGCATATCCCCTTAAGGATACTTAAATTTTGCGACTATGGAACTGGTGTTTTTAGCTAGTATGTTAATTGTGCGATTTTCCACAGACTTCGCCATGGCAAAACAAAAAATTAAAAAAAAAAAAACATGTCGGTGTTTGAAAATTGATAAATGAACGATATTCTCATTGTTGAGTTTAACACAAAAATTAACAAACTGCCCAACTTAGCCGGATGCGTCATATGGCCGAGTTGTTCGGACGTGTATTTTGAGCGGAGCGTCTTTCGCTTTTCTTATTTGATATTTCTTTGGTAAATTTGGGGTTTAGTCCGTTGTCAAATGATGTAGAAATCTGCGACGACTAATGGCACGCATCGTGTAGTCGAAAGAACAAGCGTGGACAGAGAGGCTGAGTGGAAGAAAAGGTAAGCGTTGGGAAGAAATCCAATGTGGTGGACAGCAGAGAAGAGGAGACTGAAATGAACCAAGAAGAGATAAAAAAGATGCTGGTCGGAATACTGAAAGAGACATCTCAATGCTTTTAACGGAGGACCAAAGACACTTTCGAGCTGAAATCTGCGCTTATTGCAAACCGAAGGGTGACTTGCTGCAAAATTTTAATTGAAGTGATTCGATATTTTATTTTTCTTCCCCTTTTTTTCCCTGACAGACTAACCCACTTACGATCGGCTTGGCAAAAAAACAAGTTTCATATATGATTTTTTTTATTTTTTGCCCTCGCCCCACATTTCGACCAGCCAAAGGGCGAAAAGGGCTTTAAACATGCGGACAGAAAAGGCTACCGAAACGCTTGCTACGCAGGCTACGGTTAAGCGAAAAGGATTTATAGCATTTATTAATATCTGAATGAACTATACGCTTCAAAATACGCCTGCATCGACGAGAAGGGCAACCATATTAACCTAAACTTGAAAATAAACAATAAGACGAATGGCGTGTAGTGTTAAGTCTCTTATTTCCCCAAAATTTGATAGAATAAAACAGTCAAGAAATAAAATGGTTGAAAAAACCATTATTATCCTTTACGTTGAGCGTTAGCTATAATGGATTTTTAACCTATTCTTTTATGATCAGCTCGCAGCTGTCGCTCTTGAAATCATTCCGGACTAAGGGTGCGTTTTTTTGGGAGAAATTATTTGTATTCCATTCTAGTGTAACTCTAGGGAGAGAAATATCATTCTGATATAAATATCGCGTGCCCTCCAACCTGTCTTGTCATAACAAAATAATCCTTTTTCGGATTTTGCGTTGTTTTTTTTTTTGGTGTCGAAGAATCCATATGATCTTGGACCACAAATCCGTTTTCGGATTTCCCCCCCCCCCCCCTCAAAAAAAAACTCACCCTAAGTCTACTGCTGTGCCTACTGCTGAGCCTGCCTCTAAGACTACTGATGTGCAAAGCCGTGACTGTTTTCATTTTACTCAATAAGTTTCTCTTCAAGCTGTGTGTTGAATTAACCCAATTATTGATTCACAACTAGTCTAAAATAAATTTGTATCATTTGCAAATAAGACAAACGATAGATCTTCCGAACTTTGATTATACCTTAAGCATACTGAATTTTGCGATTGTGGACACAGTGTATTCGGCGAGTATGTTAATTATGTTAATTTTGAAAAGGCAAAGGCGACAGACTTCAGTGCGTGAGAAAAAAGCAGAGATAAAGAGAAATTTGTTTGCTGAACGAAAAATTCTCATTGTTGAGTTTAACACAAAAATTAACATACTGGCCATGTTTTATTCACGAACGGAGAAATGGAATTAAATGCACAATCACGATGCAATCACAAGGGCTGTTTCTTCAAAATTGGTTATTAACAGTTATACACGTTTCACGCACAGCGATGCGATCAACGAAGCAGTCTTCTTTCTTGCGCAACCTGCAGAATTGGGTAATTTTCCCGAGGACAACTTTACTGCGCCAACTAATTTTCGCGGTTTGTCAAAACAATCGCGAACATTTGTTGCCGCGATAAATAGCTGCCTCACGGTATCATTTAAATGCACGAGGAACAAAAGAGGTCTTAATATTGAACCTTGAGGTATGCAAATTGAAATATAAATCAGACTGTTACTCAGAGCGGAAACTTTGAAAGCCTCACCGCTAAACAAGTGAGCAAATCGTTACAACAATCACATCAATTGTACGTTTTGTAAACACGTTTTGATTCATAAAATAGAAGAAACAGACTTAGTCGCTATGAACATTTAAATATCAGTATTTAGTATAAATCTACTGGCGTTCTATCATAAATGCTGCAATCTGATTGGCTACCCTACTCACTATCTATTCCGTGATAGATAGTGAGTAGCGAAAAGGTGAGTGGCAGGCACGGTCTTATACTTCAAAATAACGGTGCAATGATGTAAAACTTTTCACTTTAGTGGAATGTTAATCGAGATTTATACTAAAACAATTAGATTATTCGCTCTCGACTTCTATGCGTGATAGTTGATAGTCAACTATCACGCGATAGAAGTCTCGAGCTCATAATCTAATTGTTAAATAGACAGCCCAGCAGTGCACTTTATGATTTGTTCCCACTCACAAGCTATCAGTTTTCGTACGTTATGAGTAGATTGGGTAATCAGATGGCCAAAAACGTGGTAGTCGCGGTAAAAAGATGGCTCAGGAAAACGTGACTCTCTAAGTTTGTTTTGGTAACTTAATAACAATTTTAACAACCCACGGGCTAAGGTAAGGTAAGGTAAGGTAACTTTATTTAAACACGGTATTTCCTTCAGGTATACATTTACATTAAAGTATAGAAAAACTAACTTCCTAACTAATCTGAAAACTAAGATAAAAGAAACTAAAATAATAAAGATGAAAAGAAAACACCTGCTTTTCAAGGAGGCCGTGTGTAAAAACAGAATATCGCTAGTTAAATTATTTGTCAATCGAAATTTATGTCTCTTAATTTTCCCTTAAATATACTAGGGGATGTCAATTGCCGCACCTCCAGAGGCAAGCCGTTCCATAACACACTACCGCTGTAAGAAAGACTGTCTATTTACATGTAAAAAAACAATTATACCACTAGAGGATTTCATACCAAGTTGCTCACGAAGGTCTTGATTTCGTGGTAAACGGTTGTAAACTATTCAAGAGTTTGTAAGCAAACAACTAACGAAGTAGTTTCAAAAATTATGTCTGGTTAATAAATTTATTTAGGAAAATGTTTCTATAAAGGTTAGATATACGCACTAAAATTATTGATCCAAGTGTGAAGGAAACAGACAGCAGAACAGAGCTTCTTGTAAACAAATTTAAATAAAATCTCCATACAAAGTGGAACTTAAGAAACTCTCATGACTGCAGCTTTCATTTCACTCTCCCTTTCCTTCTCAGATCTTAAATTCAACAAATCAGGTAATGCCAAAGCCGGGCAAGAGTATTCCATAGAGTGAGTTTTCCAAAAACGCATAGCAGCAAAAAACGTTTTCTTGTCCCGCTAATACTTCAAGAGATCTACACTGCAAAGTGCCTGCTACCATCGTCCCACAAAACAATAGCAAACAAGCTGCAGCAAATATTTTAAATGTCTTACTTTTTATCCAACTATTGTAAAGCGAAGTTGGTTTCGTGCTTGCTTCGTCTCCGTGATCGAGCTGGGAGTTTATCGCAGACATGACAAGCAGTAATATAAGAAAGTCCGCCATTGTGACGAGGATGACTCTCTGAGGGACAAATTCGTGACTATGCCACCAAAAAACTGCTTCACCAGTGAATCCAAAGAACACTGCTACTGCCAGTAATGTTGTCAAAAGTCGGCGTTTATTTACACTGGGATGGCCAGGAGCTAACATCGCAGAAAATGCTACCATGTTGCAAACAAGGAGAATTTTCATCGAAATCGTCAGCGTTTTCACGACATATTGATATTCTTCTTTCCGGGTATCAAGTCCTATCCACGCTTCGATGGTGGTTGTAGCAAGAATCGTGACTTGATAAATAAACTGGCAACTGATAAACGGCCGGAACTTTTGAAGAGATGTGTACTTGCTTTTGTTCTTTAGGCAGGTCAGCATCAGCATTCGTACGTTGAAAAAGACTCCAGCCAAACCAACAGTTGATATCAAAAGCAATAGGATAGAACTCATGATGGACGACAAAGCGTATGTTGCTGGAATGAATGCTCTCCGCAGTTTGTAGTCAAAGTCAACAGCGAAGTCAACAGCGTTTGAACTTATCGAATCTTCGTATTCTGCTCAAACAACGAAACAAAGAAGTCGAGAGATCTACTGAATAATAGTTCTCATTTGTGACGTCATTACCTAAGTTGCGTGTTATTTTCGTGACTTACCGTTATGTTGGTCATGGGAGAATGAAAATTGTTTCGGTCCTGATACCTCAGACGCCACTGCGTAAACCTAGCCTGCGCAGCTGACGTATTATCAGCGCACGAAGCTCCATTCCCCCCCGAGGCATCACACGCTCGTTCTCTCGGCTGCGTTCTTGTCTCCACACAAATAATCCCGCCAGCTGCACAGGCTAGTGCAAAACATATTCTTTTGATTAATTGGGTTTGACTTTTAAATCGCCATTACATACCAATCATATGGAAGATAATCCGCTTTCTTTGCCAATTTTTTTCGTTGTCTTCTTTCCTGTAGTTATAAAAACTCATCACGGCGGCTTGTATATCGGAGGATAATGCTAAAAGCTTGTGCAAAAAATAAACAGTTTGCTGCGAAAGCAAATGTAAACTTCCGAGGACATTATCGTCCTATATACCAGCAAGCCAGGAAGGGATTTATTTATTTTACTAGTAACAGTTTTTACTATTATTGTCCCCGCCGTTCACTGGGCATGTTGAGAATCTGATTTAGTAACTGTTAAGATCTCTTAACAGATAACAAGTGAAAAATATACCGGAATGATTGCGTTGTGTGTTTTGTTAATCCATGGTTGTTTTGGATATTTCATTGGATGTTTCATTTGCCTCTGCTTTCTCGTAGCCTGTTTAGGGCTGCAAATTTGCGCACACCCAGAACGGCGAGACATTCTGGGGGTTGAAAGAACGTTCTTTCGATTTTTCGCGGTTCCCAGCTTAAAGATTTGGGTCTTTTGATCCTAGAAAATAACATATTCAATGTAGAAGAGAGCCTAAAATCATTTTGTGAAAGGTAAATATCCGAGATATGATCGAGGGAGGGTTTCTTTTTGCGCTTGAAGCAAAACGCCAAAAAGGCCTAACCTGAGTAAAACTCCACGTGCTCGGGCAAGACAGAAAACGACTCGCAGAAAATCGATCCACGCTGTTTTTGCCTCATAATAGCGTGGACCCCCTATGGGTATTTGTTGATTAACTGATATCCCTCAGGTGCTACGTCATCATCACCCATTTATTCTGTGCGCACCTTGTTCAGCCGTGAGGCAAATCGAGATTTTATCTGGCACAAAAACTGTAGATTTCAACTGTAAGTGCTTTTACGCGCGCCTCCTCGGGTTTTGCAAAACCCTGTGGGGGCAATAACCCTTCAATTAAATTTCACAATGCACATTTGTCGTGCTACAGAAGCTTACAGAAGAAAAATAAGCCATTGATGATCCTGATGTGATTTCGCCGTCACTGGCTTCAACAAAACGCTTTCTTCTTCTTCCATGAAGAATCAAAAAGTTTGTCCAGAACTTTGACTTGTTTGTTTGCTGTGGTCGAAATAAAATCGGTGAGGGATATTAAATCGGATGGTGGTTATCACCTGATAACGGCCACCACGTGATGTGTTTCCAGCATCAGCGGTGAAAACTTTTAAACCCCGCGGCACTTGACAAGGAATCCAATTTCCCTAGCAGGTAAAACACAGGGTTATTCGCTGATACACTGTTTGCGGTGAACCAATCCAAGTTCGAAATGCAATAACAACCGATATTCTTCAACCCAGCCAAAGTTACAGTAACAGAATCTCGATATCACAAGCCCCGGTGTGAAGCAATGTACATAAAACTCACGCAATCCAGAAACCCAAACTTAAAAGTAAGACCTGGAAGCATTAGAAATTACCAAATATGGTTAGGGGAAAAGTAGACTTTCACATTAACAAATTGACGTCAGTTTTTTATGCGTCTGTCCTCTTACTGATGAAAAATTTCGTCATAACATTGTCAAAGTGTTGTAGATCCACGAGCCGCAGGCGAGTGGTTCTGCAACAAACTTTGACAATGTTATGACTAAATTTATCATCAATAAGAGGACAGACGCATAAGAAAATAACGTCAATTTGTTTTTTACAATAACAAAAAGCCAAAACTGATTTCAAACGAAGGAAAGAAATGCAAGAGTCAATGGAAGATGCGATTGCCGCAGAATCAGAATTTCATCGCTGTAATTCGGAGAATCACAGGCTCGTAAATTAAGACTTTAGTAAGAAAAGACCAGAAATACAAGGAAAAGTTCGTATTGCTCAACTAACCTTTAATCAAGTGAAAACTGTTCACAAAATAATCCGCTAAAACACGGTTCAGCTTAATTTCATCGACAGCACAAATTCTCGCTCACCGCCGATTTTCAGGTCTGAATCCTCAACAAACATCCTCATCTCTTCGCTCTAAGGTTGCAGTGGATTCTTCAGTTTTAAAACCATAAATTTTTGAAGGCTTCTTCATTGAAGACTACTAGATTTGTGGTACAATTCTCGCCTCATCAAGAATGCAGCGCTGAAACGTTTGACAAAACTTTTTTTTACAATAACTGAGCGAATTCTCGCGCGCTGATTGGCTAATTTTTATCGTCAATAAGAGGACAGACGGATGAACCACGTAAAGCTGACGCAATCAGCAAAAGTTTTGTCAAACTTTTTAGTGCTGAGTTCTTGATGAGGCGAGAATTGTACCACAAATTTAGTAGTCGTCAATGAGAAATCATCTAAAATTTATGGGTTAAAACTGAAGAAACCATTGCAACCTTAGAGCGAAAACGATGAGGATGTTTATTGTGGATTCAGACCTGAAAATCGGCGGTGAGCGGGAATTTGTGCTGTCGATGAAATTAAGCTGAACCGTGTTTTAACGGATTATTTTGTGAACAGTTTTCACTGGATTAAAGGTTAGTTGAGCAATTCGAATTTGTCCTTGTATTTCTGACCTATTCTTACTAAAGTTTTATTTACGAGCCTGTGATTCTCCGAATTACAGCGATGAAATTTAGATTCTGCGGCAATTTCTTCCATTGACTCTAGAAAGCATTTCTTTCCTTCGTTTGAAAATCAGTTTTGCTTTTTGTTATTGTAAAAAACAAATTGACGTCAGTTTCTTATGCGTCTGTCCTCTTATTGATGATAAATTTCGTCATAACATTGTCAAAGTTTGTTGTAGATCCACTCGCCTGCGGCTCGTGAATCTACAACACTTTGACAATGTTATGACGAAATTTATCATCAATAACAGGACAGACGCATAAAAAACTGACGTCAATTTGTTAAGCTGATTACGTCAGCTTTACGTGTTTCATCCGTCTGTACTCTTATTGACAATAAAAGTTAGCCAATCAGCGCGCGCGAATTCGCTCAGTTATTGTAGAAAGTCGTTCGTCGACGCGCGCATTTCGGCTCGCTTCGCTCGCCCATCCTAAGAGAGGGCAACTTGGTGCAATTCTAGGGGAAAAGCCGCGCATGCGAACCACTACTTCTTGGTAAGATGAACGTCCTGGTAAGAGGACTTTAGGCAAAATAATTAATCAAACCCCGATATAACGAAGATTTTGACCCTTTTACCATATTTTCCGTATAACGAGCGTTTTCTTTATTAAAAAAAACCCGCCGTTGTAAGGAATGCATTTTCCGACTCCCTTGGTACTCTTACTATTATATCAGGGTTCCACTGTAGTTTGAAAGCCTGAAAGCCCTATTTTTCCTAACTTTCTGTCTCTGCCCATCCGGAAATGGTTTTATAGTTTTCTCGGTGGAAAGCTCCTTTGGGGGCCTCATTTAAAAATCGGACGTTATTACTAGCCATATAATAATAATAATAATAATAATAATAATAATAATAATAATAATAATAATAATAATAATAATAATAACAATAATAATAATAATAATAATAATAATAATAAAGTGAAGAGACGTGGACAGAGTGCGTCTCCCTGTGGCAGACCCTTATTGAACCTAATGGTCGAGGATGTCTCATTTCCCTGCTTCGTAGGAACTACGATTCTGGTGTTCAAGCTTGCACAGAGGTTCCGGATTGCCCTACAGAGCCAGCTGGGGAACCGGTGTGCCTCCATAATCTCGTTAAATTCCAGTAGAGCAACATAGGTCTCAGTGTTAAATTCCTGTAGAGCAACATCGGTCACGCTTTGCGCCCTACGTGGCTAACTTTCTATGCATTTATACGTTGTACACTGCAGTTAATAATAATCTTTATGGAGGAAGTTCCCGTCACATTGAGTGGTCATGTGAAGGGCTGCTAGCAGCTACGTTCAAAATATTTTTTCCCCGCTTATTTGCTTTCACACAGTGTTCATGTAAGCTTAAAGTGGCTCTTTCCCGACATATCATATCCCAAAATTGTTGCTTTTGCTGATTTACGCGTTTAATTTTTTTTCTGGACATCAGCCACACGGAGCAACCTCCATTTATAGATAGCCGTTATGAACTGAAAAAAGGAAATTTATTAGACCATGCAAGAAGCAATTCCAAAAAAACTTCCTTTGTCTTTTGTAAAGTGCACGAGGTTTGCTGTAAACTATCATCTGGTTTAATTTACTATAGGAAATGTTGCTGTTTTCTTTACATACGATGAAAAAAAGAGAGTCAAAAGAAACGAAAGATGAAGAAAAATCACGGGATTGACATTAAGAAAGCAAACCTCACACATTAAAAGTCCAAAACGTGGTAATTCAATAACAGTTTCAGGCAATAAAACTTTTGAAGTAAAACGGATCAGTTAATAGTTTTTCAAGGAAGGCGTGTTAGAAGTTTATACTGAAGGTTTGGGCAGTTTACTGAAAGATGCTTTCTTATCCCTTCGCGCCCTTCCATAGCAAAGCACAGTGCAGATAACACCAACAAACAGTACACCAAGTAGAGCGCTAACGATGATAAGTTCTGTCCGATAGCTCTCTGCTCCGAGGGTATTAGTTCTCTCTAAAAAACATAAAGAAGAGTACAAAATATGTTTAGCGGGATACAAGTTACGGAACGCAGGCCACAGGACACGAGGTATGAGATACGGATACAGGACCGGGATACGGATACCGGACGCAGAACGTGGAATACGGGATATAAACGAGATACGGGACGCAGGTCGTTGGACATGGGATATGAGATATGGATACGGGACACGGGATACAGGCTACGGGACACGAGATGGAGAGTGTGGGATGCGTGATACAGGAAATGGGATATGGATAAAACACAGGACACGAAGTGCACTATATGGGATACGAGAAAGAGACCTCGGACACGAGATTTGGATGCGGGATACCAGGTACGGGACACAAGACTCAGAATACGGGATAGAGAACGCGGGAAAAGGAAAACCGAATGTGGGGCTCAGAAGCAGATGCGGGATTGAGGCGGGATTTAGCAACTTCGAGGAGGGGAAGTAACATGCCTTAGAAATTTGTACAAACCATTAAACTCCCATAATATACGGTATACAAAATGAAATTTGGATGGGATTGGTGCCTGGTTTTTTTTTTTGCCTCGCTAAAACTGTCTATTTTAACACACGGACGCAGAGGCAGGCGGATGGATGTCGCTTTCCGTAATTTTTTTGTTCAAGTTTCCCAAAGGATTTTCCATCAGCACTTGCCACATTCAGTAGCCGTAGATTGGTGGGAATAGGTTGTTTTTAGGGGGGGGGGGGGGGGGGTCTTTAGCGAAAAAGTGTAAAAAGCTGACAAAAGCAGCAAAGTGTTTAATCGTATCATACCGTGTGGCACTAAATTTTTGCGGGTTCTAATTTTGGTTTTTTCCGCGATCCGCAAAAATAAGTTCCCACAAAATAAAATTACCGCAAAGTTTTTCTCTGCAAAAATTTACTCCACTGTAGAAATGATATACAAAAATACTGATTTGAAGGAGAAAATGCCATAGATAACTCGGCGAATAATACATCAAGTGGTACCCTAGCTATTTTCGATCAATTTTAGTGTGATAGAGTGACATCCCCATGTCGTTTTATTTGTTTTTCGATTGCTTTTACTGGGCCTTTACTCAAAAAACGAAACTGTCATCAGTTCCATTTGAACGCGACTTCCAGAAAATCGCAAAAATTAATTCCCAGCAGGAATAAGCAGTCTTTTCAAATCGCAAAAATTAGTTCCCGCAAAACACAAAAAACGCCAATCCGCAAAATTAAACTCCTGCAAAAATTTAGTGCCACACAGTATTCTACATGTTCATTATGAAAATTTTCAGATTTCGCTGTTTTTCGATCAATGCCAGTAAATGCAATCACGAGTAAAATCCAGGATGATAGCCGTCTTTGCTGCCTTTTTGATTAACGTCCCAGGCCCCCAACTGCCCCACAAGCCGTAACATTTATTTTATCTTGTAGATCCGGCTTCAACAGGTATCTGTTAAAGGTGAAATCTTTTCGAAATAATGTAACACAATAAAAGGTTCATGGGTGGCTCCATCATCCTTGCCTGTACGTCCGAGGGTTAAGTAAGCGATTTGTTTTGTCGGCCATAAGGTTCGTGTAAGAATACACTGTGCTATAGGTTCTGAGTTGGGCTTGAGGCCGCAGTCTGAGTGTTGTACTGATGACAGTGCTTGCTAATCTCGTGTTAGTTCCTTTTTTTAAAACCAGACGCTGTGGAATTAAACTTAAGATTTGGGGAAAAACGTCGCATAGTGCTATTTATGCACCGATCAATTCGAAAGTTCAACATCCCCCCCCGGGCAACCCCCCGGGCATTTGAACTTTTGAAGATTGCCTTGTTCAAATTCCCTCCCCTCGGGGCAAAAAGCCGTTCAAATGCCCCACCAATTAGTACTGAACTACCTCTCCTCAAAGACAAATTTCGTCTTCAATCAAACAATTTACACGCCTTTCAGGGAAAGATATGCCGTAATTGCACCTTTAAACTTCTTTTAAAAACCCTTTTGAAAGAGTTATTCACTAACAAAGGCGAAATTCTATCTTGTAAATCCGTCAGACCCTGCAAAAACCGAAAACCTCACTAGCATATTACGTCAGAACAAGAGATAAATCCAGTTCAAATTCCCCACCCTTCCAACGCAACGTTCAAATTCCCCCCTCCCCAGGCACTATGCGCAGTCAAATGCCCAGGGTATGCCCGGGGGGGGGATGTTGAAGTTTCGAATTGATCGGCGCATTACTCATCAGGCTTAACTTTAGGTAAGATGAACGTATATTCGTTTGTCTCACGATGGAATCGCTTTGAGTTGTTGATCGCGACGTTTCGACTGCAATACTGCTAGTCTTCATCAGGCGATGAAGACTAGCAGTATTGCAGTCGAAACGTCGCGATCAACAACTCAAAGCGATTCCATCGTGAGACAAACGAATATACGTTCATCTTACCTATCTTACACCACGATGAACAATAAACACACCTTTAATGACACAGGCTTAATTTTTTTCTCTATAAGAGGAACGAAAAAATGGGAAGGAAACAACAAACACATCAGCAGCTGGCCTGACTGTCACAACTAAGTAACTTGACCTAGCCATATACACGCCTTTTCGCTGAATAACCACTTTTAACGAGGTAGACAAATTAACAACTGACCTTATTCCTTACCTTGAGTTGCCTGCGGGGTTTCTGTCGAGTTTCTTTCAATCGCTGTGGTATAGTTAAGGTTCCCAGAGAGAATTTCAGGAACTGAAACGAACGTAAAGAAATTAACTTTTACATAACTTAAAGAAAATAGGTTATGACGGTTTGAAATGACCTTATATGGCAATTAGTCAACCGAGTCAACAAATCGACCCATCGACCGTATGAATGAATGGATTGGATTGGTTTGGATAACTTTATTTAAAAAAGGTAAATTCATCAATACAGAATAAAATTGACAGAAGGAATGAAGGAAGAAAGGAATGAATGAACGGACTGTACCGGAATAGACAGACGAGCGAACAAACAAACGAATGGACGATAGATGGGTGACATTTTGTTAAATCCAGCTATCAACGCGTCCATTATCAGCTGTATTTTTTGAGTGAACAAAATATCAAAATTAAGAGGTCAGAAATGGTTGATACTAATAATGGAATAGGACCTCAATACATAGGCATATAAATTCAACTTCATCCAGCGTTGCTGAATACAACTTGAGGCCAATTTTTGCGTTGTGGCTAGACTAATCTACCGTTGCAATTCAACATTCGTTAAGGCCAGAATGTTAAATTGGTTTTGCCACAATATTGAAACATTTGTTAATAACTTTATTTACACATATTCCATTTCATTGTATACAAGCAAAAAATAATACTACCGAAAATTACATACAGCGATAAACTATAAAAAATGTCCATAGAAGGACGTACATTTTTATTTAGTTTTAAGACTGGGATTTTACCATATAGCTTACAAGTCTTTCAATGTGTAAGGGCAGTTTCGCATTTTTCAATTTTCCATTGTGTTAAAAGTTTCTGTCTTAATTCACTTAACTTAGGGATCTTTTCCGGCGTTTTACATGAATAAAAATATTTTTGGGCTAATACTAAAAAGATTCCAAATTTTCAACTTAGCATGCACGATATTGGAGGATGTTTTACGGTGTTTGCTGCGCACGCGCGAGTCACGCAATGTTAGCCTAGCCGGCTAAACGACAACTGAAACAAACCCAACTGAGAACTCACGAAGTGAAAAACATGTTGGTTATGCAAACCAAAGCCAGTGAAACATTATACAACTCCATACAAGATAGCTGCCGACGGAAACCAATGTGCTGGTCTCCAACAATTTTAAGCGATGTTGGATCGAAGTGCGAGTATAAAGTAAATGTATTTCATTTGGTCCGCCTTAATGTTATATCTCAAGGTTTTTGTTCTATGAAGGTCTTCATAACAGTTCATTTAAATGAGTGAATGAATGAATGAAAGAACGAAGGGAGATAGGAAGGAAGGAAGCAAGCAAGCAAGCAAGCAAGCAAGCAAGCAAGCAAGCAAGCAAGCAAGCAAGCAAGCAAGCAAGCAAGCAAGCAAGCAAGCAAGCAAGCAAGCAAGCAAGCAAGGAAGGATGGAAGAATTGAATGAATGAATGAATGAATGAATGAATATGAATTCGAATGAAGTAATGAATGAATGTGTGAGTGAGTGAATGAATGAATGAGTGAATGAATGAATGAATGAATGAATGAATGAATGAATGAATGAATGAATGAATGAATGAATGAATGAATGAATGAATGAATGAATGAATGAATGAATGAATGAATGAACGAATGAATGAATATGAATTCGAATGAAGTAATGAATGAAGTAATGAATGGATGAATGAACGAATGAATGAGTGCGGAGTGAGTGAGTGAGTGAGTGAGTGAGTGAGTGAGTGAGTGAGTGAATGAATCAATCAATCAATGAAAGCAAAAGAACTATCGAATCTCTTTAAAAATTTCTTCTGTAAATAACCTACTCACCGACTGCAACGACAGTTCGGAGGAACACTGCTTGAGAATGACACGTCAACACATCATTGATCACTGTCATCTCGTACAATACACAGTACACGTTCTCCATTTTGCTGGTGTAACCTGTTAT
The DNA here is from genome assembly GCA_964030785.1 of Siderastrea siderea. Lineage (NCBI taxonomy): Eukaryota > Metazoa > Cnidaria > Anthozoa > Scleractinia > Rhizangiidae > Siderastrea > Siderastrea siderea. The sequence continues at coordinate 18,949,389 of OZ034975.1, forward strand.
TCTAAGAAACAACATTCCAGCTTGTAGATCGGCATCCACAGTTACCCTGTCCTTGTACACACCGTCGTGATTTCTGTCGTATGTTCTGAAAAATTGGCCGTCCTTGTTTGCGGATGCTACTTTCTGCATTTCCAACTGGACTGGTCTTTTTAAGGCCAAAACTGTGAAGCGTCTCAGCTGGTTTATGTTCGCTTCCGCTGGAATTTGCCAACATAGAGTAACATTATCACCTTCCAAGGTGTACGTAACAGGAGGGCTGGGACATTGTTCTTGAGAAGACCCAGCTAAAATACAAGAAGACGCTTTGGGTGAGTGTGCGAGTTAGTGAGTGAATGAATAATAGTATTTATATTTTAAAACGTGCCTTGGTCTCCAAAGGTTGATGTTGGTCTTCGACCATAAAGGTTTAAACGTTAACTAACACATGAAAAGCAATATAAAAATAATTCACAAGTTAAGAATAGCTCTTAATCCCAATTCAGTCTTATAATTTTTAAGGATCTCTCTTTGTTGAACAGCTTTTTTCATGTGACTCTAAACGCTCGTCCACAAGTTGGTAGATTTGAAATTTGTGTCACTTTATGGTAATCAAAACTTGATTAAACAAACAAGTAAAATAAGTAAATAAACAAACAAATAAGTAAAATAAATAAATAAATAAATAAATAAACAAGTACTACCTAGTACTGCTACTACTTTGCGTTTTTTCGTAGTACTGCTAAAAACAGCACTTATTAGAGTTGTTGCCCCTTGTATTATAGCTTTGCTACGTTATAAGAAAAGCGGTGAAACATACTTGACAGTAAGCTCATCAAAATAACGGTGACCATTCTTAAATTTCTTTGCATTTCCATGTCTGCAGGCGTTTGTCAGCAATCCAGAGGCTTTTCTTCAAACTAAAAGATTTATAGGAATTGACATAAGTTGGTGAAGTATGATCGTCCGGGTGAGTGTAGTCGTGAGAAGGACTCACAACCCAACGATTAATTTTCGTGCGTCCTTACTGGATGAAATACATCACGTAGTTAAAGGGAACTTCCACTGTTACAACAAATTGACCTTCAAATGTTAGAAAATATAGTCTTCATTTCAATTCAAGTTGACAACTGGAAAAACGTTTTGTGTACCAAAACGTTAGATATGGATGTCACCGTATTACAAAATTCGGACCAGCCAGATTCTGGACTAAAGACTGGTAAATTAAAGATTACAAGTACAGTAAATTATTCCGAAAGAGGAAAAAAAACAAACATGCTTGCAAAATGCTGAGTTAACCTGGCATTAATTACTAGTCAGTGTTAAAATACCTCTTGTCAGTTTGAGCATGGAATGAAACCTTGAACAAATGGGCTTGACGACCGCAAGTGCAAGAGAAGTTCGGTAAATTTGCATCGTTTAGTTGGTACGCTTCCTTGGCGTCACAGACGAGATAAGGATCTTCCTGCGTTCTACGAGAAAAGCGCGCGCACGGTAACTCGATGACCCATTTTTTCGCAGTCGCTTTCTATTCTTAGCCACTCAAAAAACCTAAAAAGACGTGAACTCAAAAGATCCACTTGCTGAATTTGATTCTCATATGCTTGGTCCTTTTTTTCCCAATCACTGCTTATTTGATCCAAAGTTTATGTGCTCAGAAATCTGACCTTTGACCGATCATTAGATTTCCAAGCACGTAAGCCTCGCAGAGAAGGGGTGATTATAATTTGGAAGATAAAGAAGAAGAAGAAGAAGAAGAAGAAGAAGAAGAAGAAGAAGAAGAAGAAGAAGAAGAAGAAATGACAGAATAAAAAATAAAAGCAGCGGTGATCTCCTATTGCACATTTTTTTGTGCTCTGTAAAGAGGTCTTCTATCAATAGAGTTTGTAGATGAATTCCTAATAAATAGAAACTTAATAAAATGCGACCATTCAGGTAAAAGCGCACTGATCATGAGTATAAGCACTTTCCTTTGGTAGTGTTTATTATGCTGTACAAAGATGTTCTACCTTTAGAGTCTGTGGATGAAATCCTTGAGTGTGACTTCAGTTGGTAGCTATGGATTAGTACTTCCATGTGGTGCTGTCTATCATGCTTTACAATGTGTCTCTGTGCATTAAATTCTCAAGTGTGTCCATTCAAATAAAAGCTACTGAACAGTATTTTAACGTTCTAACGTTTGAGTCTGTGGACAAAATCCTAAAGTGTGACCCCTCAAATGAAAGATACTGAGCAGTTCTTCAAGTGGTGGAACTTGTTCTGCTGCTACACAAAGTAGTTCTATTAAACTTTTCAGCGGATGAATCCTGCTGGATGCTGTTTGTTTTTCATTGGATTATGAAAGGAAATTTGCGAGGATTTTCCCCGACTGGAAAGACGGAAAAATGGAAAACTAGCATAAGGAAATAAAATCGACTACTTCTCTTACACAACAACTGAACCCGTGACTCACGAATGTCACGAATGTTCGGTCAGCTGTCTAAGACAAAAAATCCGCATTTTTCTACATATTTACTCATAAACTACCCTGCAAGTTCATTTTGTAAAACAGAAATTTTTACCTACATATATGCAAGCGTTCAGTAAATCGGAAATGTCTTTTCACTTTAAGGCATAAAAGCGAACTGCATTCAATGCCACCTCAAGAATGGAATTCCTTTTTTTCAAGCTAAAATTCTTTGGTTTGATCTTTTATAAGCGACTGACCACCCGTGCTTTACACTTTGGACTGTCTTTGGGTGGTCACTTGAATGCGGTATTCACGTACGAATGGCATTTCATGAATTGTTGCCTTAAAGATCAAGGTCCGAAAACATAACTCATGACGGTAGTTAATTAACCTTTCATAACTTATATCAGCTCATGTGCAGTGACATTAAATTCAGGTGGTGCTGGTTTAGATCATGTAAGGAATAGATGTGGCTCATGTTATTAAAACTGTTAAAAAGTGTTTGTCGAAATACTTGCAGGGCGATCATAATAAATGGCATTTTATCATTGCTACCTATGCAACCACCTTTCAGTGGATGCAAAGGAAATATCGTTTCGCATGCATTCAAACATCTCGTCCAAGTTCGTCATGAAAAAAAAAACGCAATCGTTGAGCTGCAAAGAGCAGGATAAGTTTAATTTTTTTTCGGTGTGCTAGATGTCTTATAATTTATAAACTAATAAGAAACCGCTCATATTGAAATAAGTCCTTTAGTAGTTAAGTACGGTCTTCCTAGAATAAATTGCCCAAACTCGTTAAATTGTGTATCCATTCGTCTTGTGTAGTTCGTGAAATATACATTTGGTCTTTGGTACTCCAGAGATACCAGAGCCATGATTTTCATGGTAAAGCAGAGTCATTAAAAGTAAACACTTTTATTGGTGTTCTTAGACTCACGTATGACTGATTTTGTCGTTAACTTGTTATGTTCACCGTTCCATGAATCTAGCTGGAAGTAGTCTAACCGCATATGAGAATGAAAAAACTTGTAATTACTAAGGCATAAGTAAACTTGATTCAAATATGGTAAGAAGGTGTGAAGTTTAGCAAAAACCTTGCCTCACTTTGATCGGCTACAGTTATTAGCCTGAAAAAAATCAGTATTTTCCTTCAAAATCATTCGCGTAAAATAATCGTCAAAAAATGCGCGATGGTTTTAATTTTGTGTATCGGTTATCCAAATTTTGAAAAGACTTAGTTCGGCTTTTTTCATCGTACAATTACCATTTATAGCAACGAGGGCCCAAACCTGGGTAAATATCTGTCAAACCAATCCCGCCTGGCTGGTTTTCATTACCATCGTTATCAATACGTGACCCCGTTAAACGCAGGCACGGAATGATAATGTTATTGCAGTTGCATTTTTTCCACCAACAAAGTTTATACTGGATCTGGATGAGTTGCCGGCAAGAATCAAGAATAATGAAGATCAAATGAACAGGATGCGACGACGAATCAAATTAGAATCGCAAATTTCTTTTTTGCTTGTTAACCTGACCCTGGCTTTAGAAAGGTGCGCTCAAGCTGTGTTAAAGGCAGTAGACTTTCGATCAGGTGCAGAGCAGTGTTGAACCCCTTAAGCGGACCTGTATTCAATGGACAATAACCAATTTGTCAAGGTTGTCTTAAAAGATACTGGTTTTACCGTACCTAAGTCAAGATGTCCGAAAGAAACACAGCCACAACAATGCTATTTAGACAACCAACAAAATCTAATCATTGCTAGCGCTTTTAAATTTCATTTTTAGTTAACGTTCCGATAAGAATTCGGCAAATTTTGCGATTACATATTCAACTGGATTGCGAAAGAATTGATGTTCTTTCAAGGAAAGGATTTAAAGAACAAAATCTGCTGCGGGGAAGTGGTGACGCCCTGCGGTACGCTTAGTCCACCCCGAATAAGATTTCTCCACATATTTAATCCCATAGAACTAGTTTTCAAATAAAAACAAACTTTGTAAAACTTGGTCATTAATTTTCCTACCGTGCATACAAGAGCCGACGTTAGTGATCATTTTTGCGCAGTAATACAACAAACGTTACCCTGAGCAACTTCTTTATCGACAAGATGTTTTAGTTAAGATCCTTCATTTTTGAGTAAGCAGCTTATAATTAATACACCGTTATATTAGCTCATTACTGACCTGTCAATATGAAAAACTGCGCGCGATTCAAAAACAGAATCTTCGACTTGTACTTAGTTATGTCCAGCCAGCCAGTTGCGAGTCTTGCACTAAACCTTGTAGACGTTCACTGTGTAACTGTTACTCCAAATTTTTTCCCTCTGTCTTAAACAACCATGCTTTGGTGGACTTTGATCCCACGAATGTTTTTATACGAAGGGTAATGATCTGGGTAAAAATTGTATTTTTCCGTTCAATTCCGTGACTTCTTTAAATGTAACGATGAAGGAAAGGCCATTTAACGATTACTCTATATGAATTTCTTTCTCACTTTGAAAGAAATTTTTTTGTTTCTTTCACCAAGTAAGATTTTTTCTTCTGCAAGAACTTAACAGGATTTTTGTCGGGTATTTGCCCGATCCCCACCCCCTTCCCCCTCAAAAATAAATAAAATGGTTGCTCCCCAACGTAAGGGCAATGTTCAAAGTTCAATGTTCAAGATTTCGCTATTTTCATTCCATAAATGGATCCTTTCATCTGTTGTATATAAGACTCTCCAGTTGAATAGCAGCTCCATGTGAAAATATAATTGAAATAAAATTATAGAAAAGTCTTGTTCTTATGACTTTCTTCCGTTGCTCAGAATTAAACCAGGGAACTTTGAAGAAAATGGACACATTCATTCATTCATTTTATTGCATCACTTCGTTCTATTTATATTTCATAATAAGGCACTATGAAACAGGAAGGATGTAATTATCTTTCACTGGCTGAAGGACGCTGGACTTTGGCCAAAATTTATTTTACAACCGAATTCTTTAGATATACCCGCGTGCCATCTGAGATTTCAAGAAAGAGAGGTTTGAGAGGGCCCCATACAAAGAATTTCTATGTACTGAATCCGTAGTTCAAACCGAAAGTCAAAGCATATTTTTCTTCCTCAATGGGCTGCCTCCCACACGGCAACCTTGTAAAGCAATAGGAATTTATTACATTTTATCATTTTTCTATTGAGCTGATGAGTTCCCGCCTCTTAGAAGAATTTATGTATCCTGCAATCGAACAGAGTTGGAAAATAAAAAATGAAATTGCACGAACGGAACCTAAGAAACCTGATTCATTATATTCAGAGACAAAATGATGACATACCATCCTCTCATTTAAGCATATAACTCAGTGTCTAGAGTGTTTGTGAAATACTGTTGTTTTGTATTTCGTCAGAAATAACTTTAAAAGATCCTTGAGATGATTATCTTTTTGACGTGTCGTATCATAGGCAACCGGTGATGCTTTGTATATAGTAAACTGGAAATTTTAGTCTGCTAAACACACAACTATGCGAGAAGAAAACACACATGCAAACTTCGGTGAGGCGTGACACACTTTCAGTATAGAAAAAGATCGCCACTGATGAGCAGGAATTTAACATTTAGGCTGCAAGAAAACCTGAAAAATTGGGCTTAAAACGGATTGACCTTTTAAACCGCGAACAGCTGCAGTCGTCGGTTTTTTTTTCAGATCCTACGTGCAAGCGGAAATGGATAAATCATGCATTGACAGCACAAATGTGGAGATCTATTTCCATTGAAGGTGTAAAAAATTCATCTTCCTCAAAGTGGAATAAAAAGCTCAACCTTGTCCACTTTATAAAATGGACTGCCAACCAATCCCCGCGCGAATCACTACTCAGAGAATATTCTACAAAGGTGATGGACAGATGGAGAGAGGTCGGCTTTACACAGGCTACCTTGAAGAAAAAAAACGTGTGGAAGAAAAAAAAACAGATGAGAGAAACATAAACGTGCAATATTTTAATACTGGATTAAGATCTTATAAAATATTTTGGATTAAAATATTTTCATGTCTTTGGGCATATTCTAAAAGCTTCTAAAAGCTGGACTGGACCCTGGACTCTGGACCCTGGACTCTGGACTCTGGACTCTGGACTTTTCCCTCTTAAAACTTTATCCCCCCTCGAAACAATTTTATTTGTTTTTTTTGGGGGGGAGGGGGAAGTTTTTTGGGGAGAGATGTAGACGTTTTTCTGGGGGGTGGGGGGATAAAGTTTTAAGACTGAAAAGTCCAGAGTCCAGAGTCCAGAGTCCAGAGTCCAGGGTCCAGTCCAGCTTTTAGGATATGCGTTGTCGTCACGTTCACTCCAGATATGCTCTGCTGATTGGTGAAGTCCATGCGTGTCGCAGTCAGATGACCAGTGCTCCTTAGGCAGCTTAGGAACCAAAGCGGATTATTCGTTATTGTCCCGGTGTAGGAAATCGAGTGCAATCGAACTGAAAATCAATCAGACTCAATCACCTGACTCAATCCATGCGAACGTTCGATTGCCTATACCGGGTATTGCTCGTGGGCTAATATTTTTGTTTGTAATTAGTTAATATCATTTTTTGTTTTCAGTAATAACGTTTGAGAATGAGACTAGGAATTTTTACAACCACCCGGTTTGCTTAGCTTTCGTAACACACGGAATCAAAAACCTCTAATGTCCAGCTGTCTTCACCGTCGTTCATTCCGTCCGCAAGCTGGATTTGCTCGGGTGGTAGTGACACCACTGCCTCGTTCCCAGTCGTCCTTGGCTTCTCCTTGGCTTGAAATCAAACGTACTGTCGCAGTGATATGTGTATCCCCGCACACATATCATTAGTGTTTTGTGGTCAGTACAAAATGCAGACTGCAGACTGTAGACTAGGTACAAAATTCAGACAGGATACAAATTGCAGACTGCAGACTGAGTACCAAATGCAGACTAAGACCAAAACAGTATATTTAACTATAAGCGATATAATTGCAATCAAAGAAAGAAAAAGCTCGGTCTATTGACTAGCCACAGACCAGATGCGAGACAAAACCACAAGAAAGTAAACAAACGGTCAATCACCAAACCACAGTTTGCTTTTCCTTGCAAAAAATTCGTCCTATCATCCTTTTTTTTATTCTTGTGTCCAATATTAGTAACATTTTTATTTTGTTGTCTTTTTTCTTCGAACATGCAGTGGAACTGAAGGGCCGTTCGGTGACGTCACGAAATTTCGCGCCAAGTGGAGTCGTTGTGAGCGAGAAGAGAACGCCTGGGTACTAGGCTGAGTCACGGTCAATAACAGGTTCGAATACCCCCGGGGGGGGGGGGGTCACTTAAGGGAAGTTTGGGTGGGCGTGTGCCGCCGAGGCCTTCAAACCCTGACCCTGTTTAAGACAAGAGACCTCTATATTTTGCTTGTGTTCTGCGTTTTTTGTCTACCTTGTTTTTCATTTCCCACACAGAAAGTATTCTTTTTATTTAAATGACATCCGAGGATGAGATTTAAAAAAAATTGCTGATACCCACTTGTAGGGTTCAAGGCTTCCAGTCCAGAAAGACACCCTGTTCAAGACGCTAAATAGTGAAATTGTATGCCTTGTTTAAGACGCGAGACCCTGAAAACCATACCCTGTTGAGTGGCACATAAGGGAGTAACCCCCCCCGGGTTCGAATCCCAGCTGCAAACCAACACTCATGGTCTTAAAATAACTGAGAACAAGGTTGCTGTGTTTGCTATGACAAAGGAGACAAAACTTGTGAATTTTTGTCCCAGTTTTGAGCTTATTCCTGACGTCACTCTAAGGACTAATTCTTTCTTTCTGTTTGCTTTTTAATGGCAGTTCTTTTAACCTCGAGATTTAATCTCGAATTGATAATCCCTCATGTGCAGCCAGATATACCCACCCCACGGTAAAAAATCCCACCGTCGTAACCACTGGCAACAGATTTTCAAAGTGTTCTTTTCTGAATCTTTGCACGTGCGATCATATGCAGCATAGTCATATCATGGTTATTGCTTGAATTTCTGCTCGTCACATTCTGCAGATAGAATTACAAGTTCCTGTCGCTCGTTTCTTTATGTGACGATATGAATTATAAATATCATAAATTATAAATGCTCTTGGATGAACCGCTGATCTATACCACGCTCGAAGTTACTTATGTCGGCCGGTGTCAGAGCGTGAATAGGCTGACTCGTCTCCAGTCGCCCCGCGTTCAACGATTCAACAATATCTACAATTTGAAAGACGACTGGGTTTCAACGAGACAGATTGGTTACAGCGGGAGCAAAACGAGCGACTTAGAGCAAGAAGACGAAAAAAGCAAAAAACAAAAAAAACAAAAACAAAAAAACAAAAAACAAAGCACCACTGTAGAACGGCTTACTTGACCTGAGTGGTCTGTCCTGTAAGGGGAGTACACGTAGGAGAGTGGCAACTCAATAAGTAAGGGGACGACTGGCCCTAGTCAGCACCCGACGACGGATTAAACGAGCTCACTGGCCCACCGATCGTAACCAGCACCGGTTTCTGTAATGGCTCCCCTCGGACTGAGTATTTCTACGGTTCCCCACTCTGAATGGAATGTTAGTCCACTGCAGACGGTGTGTAGGAATTATAAGGTATTTTGGTGACCCGTGATGCTTGGTTTTGTCGTGTCACCCCTCATGAAACGTTTCTTGATTTGTGCAATTGTGAAAGGTGAATTTGCCTCTTAAGCTGGTTAAAAAAAAACAACCACCTGCCTCTGTTAAACTCTATTTTCTCTGTTATTTGAGCGAGGCGAGACGCAAAAGGTGAATTGAATGTTCCAACACAGAATTCCATTTTCGGTCGCATCAGCAAATGAAATGATTGCACCATACAAGATTATTATGTAATCAAGACCCGAAATCGATTGCTCTCAATTACTGTGTTTGCTTCACAATCAATACAAGTATAATCACGATATGCTCCTGACAAGAATCTATTCTAAGAATCCACCGCTGTTCGCTGTGATCAAACGCTATTTCTCTTAAAAAAATACAAATAACGAAAATATCTCCGACAAGGCCGGAAGACACAGCGAAGTTACTCCCTTGGGAATACCAAACATCACACGAACAACACCGAATCTACAGGAAAGCTCACGAAAATAACCACAGGAATGCACCAAGGCGATCATAATGTCTCTTGGTTGCTATCGCAACCGCGAGATAAAGCAAAAGCACAGTTGCAATGCAAAATTCAATTTGCACTCACGTCAGCAAGTTCAAACATTGCACCATACAAGAATATTACGCAATCAAAACCGCAAATCGAATAGTCGCAAACACAAGCACAACAAATTATTTTCCATAAACTATTCCCGCTTCAAAAACATTAAAATCGTTAGTCACTGTCGTATTTATTACTTTATGATCATAGTTTCACAAAAGAAACCAGCATCAGCGCAAACGCAAAATATTCGCATTTTGTACGTACAAGCACATTCACTGCACTTTATCGATATAGAAATATCGCAAAACGTAGCTGTCACAGTTCAAGTCAACATACCACACAACTGGCCCTACAACACAACCACAACACAAAACAAACATAGGTACGCGGTGCGTGTAAAGCCAATGACGTTTTGTTCCGTAATTTGGTGAACTTTTTGAGGACAACCTACCGATTTTACACCACTGTAGTGCGGACTGTGCGATCCTCCCCCTCCCCGCCAACTTGCGGTCAATGTTACATGTCTTCGCCAGAGCAAGGAATCAACATATTCAGTTATCATTAAACAGGGTAACAAGCAGCGTGACTACGTGACAGTTAATTATAGCGTGACATTAAAATTGCTTGTGAAGTATATAAAGCTTCTTCAAAGACAACATATCCTAACACGTCTGTTTCTTGCATTTTTGATGTATTCAAGTCCTGACAGGTGTGAAAAAACTTGCAAAATTCAATGGGTCTATATTAGAATGCTTTGTCACATATCTGTTGTTGTTAATCTTTCGTTCGGTTCGAGATGTTTTAAGCGATGTGTTACACTCCGAAGGCTCAAATTACAAGCAGCTGTCAACTATGCAAATTTGTTCAACTACGCTTTGAACTATGAATAACCCGGAAGTAAAGTTTGGTATTTTGAAGATTTTACTCTAATTCCTTGAACACCACTGTAACTTGGATTTTTAATATTGTTTTCATTCAAGTTTTTCAGTTTTAGGAATAGCTACAGTGTGGAAACAAGCCCCCGCAAATTCCGATTTTACTTTGAAATGGTTTCCTGTTTACGCACGCAAAAATGACACTGTAAATTTTAAATTCGCTGTTAGCTAGAGATAACCCCGAAGTATTTTATGCTGTTTTACTCCAGTCTTTTCACTACCGTTATAAACTTGGGCTTTAAATATATATTCTTTTCACTGTTTTTGTTTTAATTAGAGAGTAACGTTCTTCGATCGATAATTGCGATAGTGAGAAGGTTTTCATGCAGGTAATCGGCCGGAAATTACAGTACTTCCCAGGGTTTTCAATAGGAATATGAGTAGGTGGCAAAATTTTAGGAGTTGGCGGAGAATGAACTAATCGCGCCAAAGGTGCGAGGTGTGTAGGGTGTCGGGAGGTATGCTCCCCTGGAAAATTTTGAAAATTTAGGCCCCTTAGAATGCATTTCCTACACTCTGGAGCAAGAATTAGGGTATTTGAAAAGAACAGGAAACACAAAGATTGCCGCTAAAATTACTCAGAATTCAGGCAAGATTCTTTTGTTTTTCGTTAATAAACCTTGGCCGATCCAAGGCTCGTGTTTTGTAGGGAATGTTTCTCATGTTAGTCGTAAAATATGAGGTAATGTCTCAATCAAATAGACGGCGAGTTCATGTGAAGTTTCGCCGGCTGCCGGCCCTTATTGAAAACCCTGCTTCCGATTTTTCTTTTGTTACTTCACATTGCAAGTTATTTGCAAAGTGTTTCTACTTCACAGCAAAACACACTAAGTCGAGTTGGTTCGTTGCGGCCACGACGTTCATACTTTTAAAAATCTCAAATTGACGAATCTGTCTTGTGTATAATTTCTGACGTGTCTGCTGCTGTGGAAATTTGCGTCACGGCTAAATACACGCTGGACTACAAAGCGAATAAAATCCTGCCAGACCTGAAGTACACAAAACAGCGCATTCGAAGTAACAGTAAGGTGTTTCGATACAGTTTTTTTGGGACCATACCTAACTTTTTGAATCGGCTCTTAGACAGTCTTCTCCTTGTCAGATCAACGTGAAATTTGCAATACTTGTTGATTTTGGATTGAACTTTAGCGTGGTTTACATTTTGTAAAAATCGATATTTCCATGACAACGATAAACAAAAATCCTCGAAAACAGTAAAATTGAAATTTTGCCAGATCCAGCTTTCGCTTCGAAAAGAGAATACCAGCCTCTTAAACTGTGGTGTATGGCAAACAAAATATACAAGAACAAAAAAATTCTGTATGTTTGTTTTGAAGTAAATCACAAAAACATTTTCAACCTTAGTTTTTGCCTAGTAATAGTAAATGCACTGAAAAATAATCAACGCTTTGATGAAATGGCTAGTAAATACTGTTAAAATGTGTCTTTTACTTACTATTTTACGCCTGGAAAGTTTTGTTGAAACTGGTGTTCGCGATCTCGAGAACGACTTGTTTTTCTAAGATCATTCGCGTAATAATTTTGTGGTAATTTTTTATTTTGAGCGCTTTTGCGAAAATCTTAAGAACGGCTCGATAGATTTTTTTTAAACATTAAACATGCGTGCTTGACGATGTGACCAATTTTAGTTTTGAGTCTTATCAACATTGATTCACTGGAACACTTTTAGATTTAAAGTTAAAGTGCCACTGGGACGAAAATTCATAGGTTTATTTAGGCCAAATTCTGTCGCAGAATATCGCGTTTTGTTCATATTTCTCCAGAAAACTGAACAACAAACCTTCCATCCTAATATTTTTTAGCTCCAAAGTCGCGTAAAATGTGTCCGCCATTACTGAAAACGTGTTCCTGGGTGATTGCGCAATTTAATAGCTTGTGACGTCAGAGGCTCACCTCAGTCGGGTTTCCTTGTGTTTTAACTGAAGATGTCTACCGTCGACTGCGAAACCTCCGAAGAGCATTTCTACGGTTCGGAACAGTCTTTAGCTTCCGAAGCCTCTGAGGATTCGTTTCATTCGGCAAATGAAGAATTTTTCTTACCGTATGATGTAACAAGTGATGTGAGGTTTCAACTAATAATCTTGTCAACAAACTGGTTAAAGTTTTTTTTCTCGCCATATTATTTGAGTTATTTGGCGGGAGTTCAAAACATAAGCGAAATATGCTTAGACAATGATTGTAGTTCAGGCCCCAGTTGCTCAAAAAGTGGATAACTCTTTTTCAACAGATAAGTCGCTGTCCGGTGGATAAAATTTATCGCTTCATCTCGGTTGTTCAAAGCTTGGATAGCGCCGATCCAGCCAGCTGTTCAGCCGCTATCCAGCGATCATAAAGTTGTCCATTCCAAGATAGGTTGTGTAACTTTTATCCACTGTAAACCTGTAGCAAAATAGACATGGCTATTCGAAGAATTGATCTTTTAAGCTGTGGAAATTTAGACAAAACACCTATGAAAACTTTAGACTTTGATGCTCGCGAATTCTCAACCATGGGTCGATCGATGTTACTGTTGGTGTGGGAGAAAATAAAAGAAGCGATACTTTGTCTGCCGTTGTTTATGTTCATTATATATTATAAAAAAAAGCATTGAAATTTTTGGCCATTCTTGGCATAGTCTGGGAAACTTTCTTGAAAAACCGTAATTGTTGTAATCAGCTGGCAGGCAGCTTATCGTGTCTATCATAGTACAGTGGTCACTCAACACATTGAAACACAAGTGCTTGGCGCTGCTAAATATTTTAAACAGTTTTTATAGAATTTTTTTTTGAGCCGAAAGAAGTGAAATAAATCAAAACCTTTTTTTTTCAAGAACTGGAGGCCTTGTGTGACCGGAATCTAAATATTTTTAGTCAAAATTAAAAGCCACAAGGAAAATTTTCCGCTGCTCAACAACAGCATGCGGACCGCCGAGGAAACGAAGCTTTCGCTTGCCTTATTCGCTGCGTAAAAATAATAACTTGACATTTAATCATTTTTCTTAGTAGTTCATTTACTAAGATTGCTATGACAGGTAAAAATAAATAACATTGTTAAACCCTTAGGCAAATAGTGGCGTGTGATATTTTTTCCCAACTTCAATTTCCAAGCACCGACGATCCGATCTATTAAAGCCTTTATCTCGAACAACAACAACAACATTTTATTTGCATTTCCAATCACAAATGCCATTGCACATAGAAAGGAGAAAGAAAAAAAGTTGCAAAATCGATTAATTTACAATTCCTGTGTCTATTGATCCATTTCTTAATGCAAAAGCTTCGTAAATGAAGTAACCTAATTTTTTACAAGTGAAAGCGTCAATGCTATTTAAGAGAAATACAACTTTAAGAATCGAAATCGGAATATTTACTAATAATATCGTCCATTAAAGATTTTCTAATTGCATCATATCTATTGCAAGATAAGAGGAAGTGTACTTCGTTTTCAACTTCATTTGAGCTGCAGCATTGACAAATTCTCAGATGTTCAGGAAGTTTAGGGGTGGAATGTCTTCCATTTTCAATTCTTAACCATCTTAGGTTGTAATTACCTAACCTAAGTTTTGCTACTGCCCGAACAATAATGTCAATCGACTGTTCACCGACAGGGAATAAAGAGAGAAAAGTTTCTCCACATTCAGGATGGTATGTTGTAAAATAAATGTTCATGCTTCTAAGCGATTACTGCTCTGAAATTAACACACGCGGAATTAAAAAAGGAAAAGATAAGCAGTACAAACTATATCAGCTTAATCACAGCAGTCAGGATTGCATTCGCCGAGGATCTTCGCGCTAGCAGACGGCAGAACTGAAAGGGTTTTCCACGACGATAATAAATTTCAAAATACGTTAAAAGAAAATCAGTTTTGCACAATGGTGGATGCGTTAAAGAAGAAACAAACTATCACTTCAACTGCATTATAAGATTAGGTAAGTTACCTTTCGTCTGGCTCTCGCAGATAATGTTTTTTCCGGTCCTTTTTTCCATATAGTTGGAATGGGCAATGGTATGATCGACCTCTGGGATCTTGCGACATGAAAAGCCTTCTGGGGAAAAACTCGTCCGTGAAGTGGTCAAAATGCCTCTCGGGTTGAAATTCGCACTGTGTGTGAGTACGAACATTGTCCTTTTTTCCATTGCGGGTCCGCTCGCAGGGCTTCAATGAAGGAAAATACCAGCTCGGTGGTTGGATTTATTGTTGTAGCATTGTACAACACAAGTACTATCTGTCATTACTGCTGCAGCAAGGAAGATTTCAAAGTCGTAAACAAACAGTTGGCAAGAAATCTTTCCTCGAGGACAATTTACTTTCCCGTGGCAAGTAACCATGTGAAGGCACTAGGTTAGAGGTGAGCCTCTGACGTCACTTCCGCTCAGTCGCAAGCCAGCTTCCGGAACACGGGCTAGTAATGGCGGCCGCAAAATCTCGACAAAAACCGTCCGAAAAAAGTGACTTCTATTTGTCGTAATAAGTTAAAATTTGGCACGGTGACTAAGAACCACAAACTATGTTCGAAAATGTAAAAATATGGAATACCAAAATTCTGGTCTCAGTGGCACTTTAAAGAGGGTGTATGAACCGACGGAGAAGGTTACGTTACAAATTCACAGTTGGCAAGTAGATGCTAATATATTTAAAGTAATGCGTTATTCATTGCTTCGTGATTTTTATCTGGTTTCTTTGTTCTTTGTTGCACTTTAGATTACAACGAAAAGTAAAAATCACGGAGGAATGCATTGCGCATTACTTTGAATATATTAGCATTTACTTGCCAACTGTTTATAGGTAACTGTTTATAGGTAACTGTTTATAGGTTACTTGTTAACTGTTTATTGCCGAGCACCATTTAAAAACAAACCACAGAATCGACTGGGACTCTGCTGAATGCGTTACCTACAGTACGGACTACTATCAACGAATCACTCTGGAAAGCTGGTTTACCAACTTAGAACAAACACCACTGAACCGTTGCCAACAGCTACCTGCACCTTACAAACGACTGATTGCCGACAATAACAAGACAGACAAACAATAGACAAACTGACTCATTTGACTAACAATAGACCAACGGACATTTGACTAACAAAAGACGGATCGAAACGCACCAATCACGTTTACAGTCTTTACAGCCAATAACATCACGGCTTAACTGACAGACGACCAATAACATCACGAGATCGTTGACCAATCAGGACAACGACCAGAGATTTATAACATCTCCTGACGATTTACAGTTCACTTGACTCTGATGATGACTTCCGCTCAGGTTGTCGAAACGTCAGTCAATGTCACCTCAAACAGTCCTTCTCAGGACTACACTCACCCGGACGATCACAATTTACCGAATTATGGTAAGCCTTTCCGTCGGTTCATACATCCTCTTTAACGTCAAATCTAAAAGTGTTCCAGTGAATCAATGTTAATAAGACTCAAAACTTACATTGGTCACATCGTCAAGCACGCATGTTTAATGTTTAAAAAAAATCTATCAAGCCGTTCTTAAGATTTTCGCAAAAGCGCTCAAAATAAAAAATTACCACAAAATTATTACGCGAATGATCTTAGAAAAACAAGTCGTTCTCGAGATCGCGAACACCAGTTTCAACAAAACTTTCTAGGCGTAAAATAGTAAGTAAAAGACACATTTTAACAGTATTTGCTAGCCATTTCATCAAAGCGTTGATTATTTTTCAGTGCATTCACTATTACTAAGCAAAAACTAAGGTTGAAAATGTTTTTGTGATTTACTTCAAAACAAACATACAGAATTTTTTTGTTCTTGTATATTTTGTTTGCCATACACCACCGTTTAAGACGCTGGTATTTTCTTTTCGAAGCGAAAGCTGGATCTGGCAAAATTTCAATTTTACTGTTTTCGAGGATTTTTGTTTATCGTTGTCATGGAAATATCGATTTTCACAAAATGTAAACTACGCTAAAGTTCAATCCAAAACCAACAAGTCTTGCAAATTTCACGTTGATCTGACAAGGAGAAGACTGTCTAAGAGCCGATTCAAAAAGTTAGGTATGGTTCTTAAAATCTGTATCGAAACACCTTCAAACCCGAGGTCATACTCCCATAGTATGAGCTT
Organism: Siderastrea siderea; assembly: GCA_964030785.1. Classification (NCBI taxonomy): domain Eukaryota; kingdom Metazoa; phylum Cnidaria; class Anthozoa; order Scleractinia; family Rhizangiidae; genus Siderastrea; species Siderastrea siderea. Next base: position 18,966,020 of record OZ034975.1, read on the forward strand.
TATGGGTATGTGCCGCGGATAAGAAGGGTGTCGGTTTCCCGCCCAACATCTCACATAATGCCCCCTCCCCCCCCCCCCCCGACCTCACAGACGAAGACAGATACCATCGGACAGCGCCGTTCTTTTAGGCTTTGATGACATTAGCCATGACGTCACTTTCGTGACGTCATTAGCTAAAAAGCTATTTTAATAACATTAACGTAGCTGTTCAGAAGTTTCTTTGTCAAAAAAGGTTATTTCTCTTAAGGTTACTGTAAACCTTCGCGGGTGTCTTCCGGCAAATCTTCTTTACGCGCGTTGTTTTTCAATAAATCCTAGCAAACTATATATCACTGTAAAGCTTATAAAATGTAGAATCTGAAGTAGTACTTTTTAAAGACCTTTTTTGTTTATGTAAGAGTGCGCAAGCCGACAAACGCAAAACTGACTGAGTTCGCCAAAGTGAATTACGTGCCTTCGCGTTATCGCGTACATCCAAATAAACTGCACTATATCAATCAGGATATGATAGGCTAACAAAGTGTGTGAGGCTTTTTCGTTACTTTCATTGGTTCCTGAGAAAATCTACTGTAAAGTTAGACAATTGAAATATTTTCAATGGTCGTCACGCGCCGGAACATTGCAAGAAAAATATTGGGAATTTCGTAAAAGCCTCACATACTTTGGCTCGTTGATGTGTGTCGAACACTTGGGCCAAGTTTCGTTCAAATCCAATAACTTTAGATACCCCAATAATTCGTTTGAATTGAGGGAATACGCGAAAAAACAAAACTCGAGTTTTAGGCACCGAAAGATTTCGACATTTTTCGCACCTCATTAAGGGGCCGATTACATGAGGCGGGCTGGCCCCGGTTAGCCGGGCTGGCTCGGTTTCCCGGCATCTCGGCACGTCTGTGAAACATATTAAAAATCAACTTTGTGATTACATGGAAAAATCTCCGCCCGGCTAGCTGGGATCCCGGCATCGTGATGCCGGGATCTCGGCTAGCCGGGCTGAAAATTCACCATGTAATCGCGATTTCCGGGCCAGCCCGGCTAGCCGGGACAAGACTTTCTCGTCACTAAATTTACGCTTCAAAGCAAAATGGCTCACCAGAAGATCGATATTTCTCTTTCTATATAACACATAAAGGCTTATCAGACCATAAAGCTACGAAAAACTGAAAATAATACACCAAAATAATGGATTAGCCAAAGTAAAAACACTCAATTCGTGCTCTTTGATGTAGCCATCTTTTCACACGACAGCTTCTAAATTTAGCCGCAGGCGGGCTGGCTCGCCTCATGTAATACCGGGCTGAACAGTCATCTCGGTACACCGAGTCAGCTTTGCTAACCGAGCCAGCCCGGCTCATGTAATCGGCCCCTAAAACGTGGTCATGCCGGTCATGCCGCCGACCAATAGAACACAACGTAGGAACCCCCTAATGAGCTTCTCGACAAAGCGGTCTCTGAAATTCGCGGGAAAAGGAAAGCCAGAGCACAATATCACCAGAATCCTGGTCTCTTGGATCGGCAAGAGAACGAAGCATAAAAGCGAGCATAATCAAGAACGTCGCATAATAGCGCTGGTTAAAATCTTCAATGCGTCAAGCGATTAGACTGAATTCGCTGGGTGAAACGAACAAGGTTCTTCAATGCACACTTTTAGAAATGAGTTTGATGTGAATTACCGCAAAAGTTCGGTTAAAAGAAACAGCACTTTCTATTTTGGTAAAGAGACAGTTTCCATAGCTTGACAGTATTCCAAAATTTTGGCTCCGAAGCCTGCTTAACGCGCGCAAACAATTCTAACAACTCGTTCGTTGAGAGAGACATCAGGGCTGAAAAGTCAGGGGTAATTTCGGTTTTATAAGCACGAACACATCCTTCCACAACACGCTTTATTTTCTGCAGGAGACCGACGACGAGTGCGTGTCACCGACGACTGCAGTCTGCGTATTCCGTTATTCTAGATCCCGAGAGAATTTTCCCCGCGGAATTTTTGGATCATGACACCTTTAGGTATTCAATAACCGGGCTTCCAAATCATTCTTTTTGGCGTATCTCGCGTTCTTTTAATGATTTTGTGAGAAATTTTCGGCAAATTCAGCTTTAACACCTCATCTAACCAAAGAGCGAAAAAGTAAAATTTTGAAAAATCTGACCAGTGATCGTTTACAGTACCCTTAAATATTGCGGAAAATATGAAATAATACTGCGCGTGAACTCATTGAAGTCATCACTCTAAAAGCAGGAACTCCATACGTCATCTTTGTTAGCGAGTCACTTTTTCAACCCGTCACTTTTTCTCCTTGTTTCTCGGGATGGAAAAGTGATTAGCTAAGAAAGGCGTTTCATCATCCTTTCGAGGCCTAAACCGGAGCAAAAACACTGAGAAATACAGGAATAAGCCATGGGTGAGTTCAAAAGTCAATGCTATTTTACATTTAGCACATTTTTAGTGCAAGTAATATTTTCCATACAAACTCTTATAATCGTGTAGTATTCGGGCTGGAAATGTGACCTCCTTAGGCGCTAAACTGGAAGTTACTGTTACGAGACCATCAACGGGGTAACCTTGAAAACAGTGGAAATGTAAGTAAACGAGAAAAGTGAGTTATATAAAGGCAATTTTATTTCGCATTTAGCTCATTTGAAGTCCTGGTAATATTTCCCATACAAATGTTTGTATGACGGGCGGAGAATTATATTACTATGGTTGAAAGCCTCAGAGAGTGAACTTGGGGACCTGTGATCTTCACAAATATAGATCCAGTCTCTCGCGAATATTCAGGTGGTTACCCTAAATCCTGGGAACGAGCCCCAGACAAACACGTGACTTTTGGAGGAACTGCGCATGTGTAATCCGCCGAGGAGGATTCTGCACATGCAAAACAGTAATTTTGTACAACATCCAAGACCAAGAAAATTGATTTGAAGCTTGCCACCCTTTGGTTTCTGTTTGTTTATAAATTTCCTGTTATGTGAGATTCTTCTCGTCAAACGAGGTAAGGTTTAAAGCTTTCTCTAAAGAGATTTTTGGCCCGATGTTGAAGCCATTTTGAACGCTGCATGCGAAGTGTATTTCCTGTCAGTTTTGAAGAAATAAGGAAATTCGTGCAATCATTTTCATTGGAACCTGCTAAATAAGGTATAAGAAGAAACGTCAGATTCTAGTAGTCCGTGAGTTCTGATATACTGCTCGATTTTGCTTGTTTACTCTTAAGAAGATCTGGTTAAATTTACAATAAAGCTTACATAAGCTTACTTCCTATCCGATCAGTCGGCTGGTGACACAATATGTCGGGTTTCTTGTTTTATTTTTTCATGTTTATTTGTTTTGTTTGTGTTTATATAGCACTTCAGTGATAGCACAGAATTTGCAATATCAGAGTTTGTAATAATTAAATCGAGAAAGGCACGGTTTCGTCGATTACCATTCAAAACACTTGTCATTTGTAAGCTTATAAACAGTTACTGCCACTGAGGTACATAATTATGGACTAAGTCAAGTCCAGGTTAAATCTATGTTAAACTTGAACTCCAGCACCTTAAAAGTAATATTTCAGGCAGGTCTGGTATGACTTTGAGATGCTAAACCTTTATATTGTTGTTTAGTTCATCATTCTCTTATCTCTTTAAGCCCTAGATTGAAAGGTTATAATTTAATAGTTATTCTTTTGTTTATCTACTAGAAGTTAGTTCTTAAACACGGCAATAACAAAACTCTCGATCCTATCTGGTTCTCTGTTACCTATTTGTTATCTGTCTGGATTGCAACCACATGGGAGTTCAATTACATGTGCTGCAGTCCTAGTTGGTGTAACCGGATATTTTCGATGCTTGGTCACTGATGCTGTGCTTAAAAAATCCTACATAAAGCTTGCACTTTGTAATCTGATGTGTTTTTATTGTTCGTCATTTCCTATCACTGGGCAATCAGCCAATTTTGAGGTTATTTTTCAGATTACTTTGCATTATACCAGCCCAGTTATCATCACTAACTGCAACATTTTGATCATATATTGCTCACACATACTTTTTGATTTTGTGACCATCTTAGATCAACCTATGCAAACACAGGTATGAAGTCACAAAATTTATGTGCTTTTTCTTGTAAAAGAAGTAGAAAGTGGCTACATTTTACTCACATAATCTCATGTAACCTTTAAAAGGAGTTTAAGAGAATTTTAATAACTAGTGTAAACCTGGGCCTCCAGCTTGGGTTTACATAAAGTTTCCAATTTTGCCAAATCCATCCTTACATTTGCATCAGGTTTTGCTATGCAAGCCATTTTTCTAATTTCCAGTGGCCACTTCCATCCATAAACAGGCCTGCAGGGATTTGTGGTAGTTATATACAAATTGACATGTCTGTTCTTCAAGTGAGTCATGAATTATCTAGGGTGAGAAGATTTAGAAAAGGCAAACCTTTTGTTTTTCCTAGAAAACAAACTTGCAGCTATGAGTGATGTGTAAACTCATGTTGGACATGTTATGTCGTATTCAAACACCATTTCCTACAGGTGTGTTACATAAAGGGGAACTGGGTGTTGCTACATTTGTTTTTAGACTGGCTAAAACTTTTCTTGTCTCTTTAGGAAATCAATCATTGCTACACTACTTGGTATATGGGATCAGGTGGAGCTATTTTTATAATCTGGCAAATGGCAGTAATATCTTCTTGTACAGCACATTAATGTATGGACACACTAATGGTTGTAACTTAACACTTAACATTTCATTGTATCAAAATGACAATATCTGTTCGTGGAGGGACCAGTGGGGATACGGCACCCCCCAACCCCCCTCCCAGCAACGAGACTACACCACCAGCACAACAGGACGACCAGTCAAGAGATACCAGTCAACAAGATAGTGAGAACTCTATTGTACAAAATGATGATACTGCAGGTCTTTTGTTGCCTAATGGAGAAGTGGACTTTCCTCTTGCTGAGCTCTCTAAACTGGATGAAATGATCAACAGGCCACGCTGGGTGGTGCCTGTTCTTCCTAAAGGTGAACTGGAGGTGCTTTTGGAGGCATCCATCAAACTTTGCAGAGCAGGTACAAAAATCTTTGTAGAGATTTAATTGATGTTTAGTGACAGGAGGTAACATAAAAGAACCTGCAGACTTTTTTATGTGAAGTTTTCATTGAAAATCAAGATGTGTCTTGGCCAAAAAACAACAGAAAAGTACTACACCTGATGAAGGGGTCATTCCCAAAACATCTGATTTTTTTTATGCAGTTTTCAGTGCTCTAGAGACAAGTTTACTCATTTGTCATTCAACAGAAATGTACAGTCTAGTTTCCTGTTTTTGACACTTCCCTGGTCAGTTGGCTTTCCGTTGTGACCCTGGCTTTCAACGTGCCCTTTCAAAACTCCAAGAAAAACTGACTTTGTGCAACAAAAGCCAGGGCAGTTCTTTTTGTTATCTCTTCATTCTACATTAAAATTGCCTCAACAGTTTAAAATGGGAATGTTTTATCCAGACTTGTTTGTAGTAATTTACAATCGTACTGTAATTCAACAGAGTTAGACACCAAGAGTGAAGAGTGTCAGAGGTTCTTCAGAGATGGGCTGACAACATCATTTCATAAAATCCTTAATGATGAGGCCGTAAATGGTTGGAAATATGATATCCACGTAAGTCTTACTTTTGGCTCATCTTGAGTTGCTGTTTACTACAAGTCCCTGTCCTTGTGGTAAACCTTGCAACACCTCTAAACTTTGTGAAATATTTTTGACTTGTAATTGAAAGTGTATGAACTGTTATCATTTCCCCTCACAGAAAGCCATTCTAAAGAACACAGAGAAGCTTGTAGAGTTGTGTGTGACAAAACTGTCACAGGATTGGTTCCCTCTTCTTGATCTTCTTTCATTGGTGTTTAATCCTATGTCCAGGTATAAACTGATTAAGAATGCAGTTGAGATGTTAATATATCATAATTAACCAAATGTGAACAGGGATGTGACTGAACTTTTTGTTTGGGTAAACTACAGTTGGATGTCTAGGTAGCTTAAGTGACTACTCAAAGTGCTGGAAAATAGTGTTTGTAGCTGAGAGGTGGTAGCTTGCAGAGTGAAGTTCTCAAATATAATGATTCCACTGAGGAAAAGAAATTTGGTATAATGGGAGTGCAAGTGAAGGGGTGCCTGGAATAAATCCCCAAGTGACTTTTGACATTAGATCAGGAGTCACGTAGGGCCTTATTCCACACACCCCTTCAAGTGGTTGTCTAAGAGAGCAGTGTGCTTTATTTAAGTGGTCGCTCGATGAGGTTTGTCTAAGGTTCAGCTAAAGTTGTTGTGAATACCATGAGCTGAGAAACAGTGGGTGTTAATGAAAGAACACAGTCGTTGACTGAGGAGTACTTCTTTTAGCAATGTATACATTTTAGTTCAATTTTATCCTTGGTTCAATTTTTATTTTCTTTTGTTTCATATTCATTATCATATATTAACATAAAAAGAACAAAGGAAAATTAAAATTGAACCAAGGATAAAATTGAACTACAACATATACTTATTTTGGCTTTTGTACAGCGTAATTATATTATTTTTTTGTACTTTAAAATGTGTACCCTCTTTTTACATGTAGGTGTTTTGATAAAAGCATTGCTAGGTACCATAAGTTTGATTTTATTATTACATTTAGCAAGCTTTTTATCTTGGCAGATTTAATATCTATAATGGTGCAAGGCCTTCAGAAACAGTTCCCCATGGAGCTCAGGTGAATTACTTAATCCTGAAAAAGGACTTTAATACCTGAAGAAGAAAGACTGCCACATTATTATAGAGACATGGTACCCCAATTTATTTTGAACCCTCAAAGGAAACAAAAACAAGAAAGTGCTAGAGACAAATGTGACCTTGCACGGGAAAATGTACGCTAATGACTTTCCTTTAAATGGGTGAAATAAACGACTATCGAATGGGTTTTAAACGGGTCTACAGGCCATTTCAAACGGGTGCCATTGTAAGTTCGAACGGGTTATTAAGAATTCCGAACGAGTTGCCAAGTTGTTTGAACGACTCGTGAAAAATTGTAAACGGGCAGCTGAACCGCTCGAACGGCTTAGGAAAAATTCGGAACGGGTAGCCGAACCGTTCGCAAGGCTCACGAAAAATTTCAATAGCCTGGCCATAAACGGCTAAACGGCTTTCTTATAATTCTGAATGATTCAAGTTATACTTATTTCGATTCGAGTATCATGAAAGCGAAGCCAAATGACATATCGCGTTGCGAGCGAACAGCATGAATGGCTGCAGTTGACTTGAAAAACTATTTCGAATTTATTGCTATTTACCCTTCAAACCGCGGTTTTTATTACTTTCTTTCGCCGCTTAAGGTCAAAGAAATAAACTTTGAAACACAGAGAACATTCGATACCGAGTTTACTGAAGCAAAACTTGAAGGAAATCAAAACCCGTGAATGCGCCGCTAATAGTTTGCTTCACTGTTTACATTTGCCGTGATATTTTAATTCTTGAGTTTCACAAATACGCGACTTGTTTCCAAAACAAAATTGTTTTAAGCAGTTCGACACATTGTCAAAATGTATTTCCCGCTTCTCTTTACTTTTGACTGCGACTTATAAAAGATTTCCCATATTCGGTTCAGTTGCGAACAAGTGAACATCGATGTCTCAAATTTGCGTAAATATGGTGTTTGAAGCAGGTTGACAGGTAACACAACACCACACGATCCGTGACATGTTACAATCATTGGGACAGTCAAGACAAGACTACAGAAATCTTTCTCGTGCCTCGATATTCCCCGTTTTGCAAAAATCCATCACCGGAATTCGATCACCTTGAAGTGCAAAAGTGAAAACGTTTCTACAAGGAGGATGCGAGTTCACTCATGGCACGTAGATGGCCAGTGTAACCTAAACAGTTGCCTAAAATTGTCATATGGAGAACTCGAATTCACTGTCCTGTCCTGTTCTATTTGGCCGAATAGAACTAGAATCTTCGAAAGTTTCAAGACTGAAAAACGAAAGTGTTCGAGGTGATTCGTATGTAATACAACAAGGGAATTCTGGGAGAATAAAGATGACGGCTCGAGTTTCACACGCAACAGCAAAACAACAAAACGAAAAGACGGGAAAGAACATTCTTGATTGCTTGGGTTCATGAACAGCGGTCAAAATAGAACTTTGTTTGTGCTATCGGCCGGCAGATTGAGCGCTTTAACCGACAACTCCACTGCAATAACATTGGGACTGTATAACCGCGCGAACAAGTATAAGATTTTTTCGAGTGAGCCCATGACATAATCGGCTCGTACGCCTGATTTTTTCCTGAACGGGATCCAACCCATTTGACTGATTACTTTAAGTGTTCAACGAGTGGATGGGTCGGTGTTTTCAGCGAACGAACGACTAAGTCGTTCGAACGAGTTGTGTTTCCAGCGAACGAACGACCAAGTTGTTCGAATGAGTCGGTGTTTCCAGTGAACGGGCGACCAAGTCGTTCGAATGAGTTGGTGTTTTCAGCGAACGGGCGACCAAGTCGTTTGAACGAGTGGATCTTTTTATCGAACGGGTGACCGAAGCCGTTCGAACGGGTGCAATTTTTTTTCGAACGGCTTACAAACGGATTGTAAATGGAATCCCGTGTAAGAACGGAAAGTCGTTAGCGTACGTTTTCTTGTGCAAGGTCACAAATGGAGTATGAGGCAGCCTTTGCTGTGTAACAACTTTATCCTAGACAAACAGTTTTCTGTTCAACACTTTCATTTGTTTGTACATGTAATCAGCTTCACCATAGTTAATGAACAAAGTAATACTAAACAATGCAATCTACCTTATCAAAAACAAACTAAAGACAACAATCAGACATTACCGTCGTTTTCATCTAAGCGTGGACACGTGAAGAAAAAACGTGTTTTAATTCGATATCAAACATGGTATGTTTGGCCGCCAAACATTTGAAGTTTGACAGCCGTGAAACTTGCATTCCTACGTGCGTTATTGGGTTTCAATGCCAAAATTGCCATAAATATTCGACAAAGTCAACATGTTTTCTCATGTGTCCATTAATATTCCCGAATCTTGAAGAAAAACATCTAAAATCTGCGTTTTCTAGGTCTTCTTCGTTTTCTGGACACCTGCCATGTTAGCGAAACCTGCTCTAACACCCTTCAAACTTCAAAGTCTGGCAGCCAAATATGTCATGTTTGGCGGTCAAACATGTCTTGTTTGCACCCAGTTAGAACATGTTTTTCCATCACGTGTCCACGCTTAGATGAAAACGACAGTATGGTGCCCAAGAATTGACAAAGAATGATAGTTAGGAAATATGATGGTGGTGATCATGATGATTGCTGTCTTGTCATGTTTCAGGTGGTTGAAAGCTCAATTTATGCCAAACCTCCTGATGCCAGATCACCAAAAGTATGTTGTTATGTACATGTAGTTCTTTCCTTGATGTATTCATGGCTGCAGGCATGTCTATATAGGTTTGCTTAGTTGCATGTCTTTGATACCCATCAGAAATCTTGTAACACACTAACAGCAAATTTTTGTATTTCACCATAAAGCATCATCAGTTCAAACCTTCCTAAAGAAAAAGGAAATACATGTGCAGTGCGAGAAATAACAGTCACTCATTGGACATTGTCCTACCTAAATTTTGAAATCTTCGACTGTTCCAGGGTTCAAAATAGCAGCCGGCTGCCAGCGATAGCCAGTACTTTGGCCACCCTTGCCGGTGATTTTTCACCCAAGAAATAGAAAAAAATGACACCCCATCCCTTGATCCGCAAAATCATCGTCCCTGGAGCATCATAGTAAACGTTTCACATCAGAAAGTAATGCAGCCACGAAACACTTTCACACATACCAAAAGTGAATTAGATTGCGTTTTAAAAGCGGTCTTAAAAAAAATCAACAACAAATCACAGAAGGTCAACAATTATTGTCTCGATTCTTGTAAATCAAGTCTTCGTTCTGGCGAGTATCTCTATTTGCTGGCACTCTTTTTTTTCTGGCGTGGTTTCATACGTGTTCAACAACGCGACTTTGGAGGAAATAGGCCAGGCACGGGGTAGCACTGTCGCAGCAATTCAGTTCTCTTTTAGGAACCGGGCAAATTTTCATCCATGATTTCTTTGTTACCAGTGCGTCTTCGATCCTGCTTCACTTAGCACCTTGTCACTTTTTTTGCATGCTTTCACCTTCTCGTCCAATTTAATTTGCTGGAGACCAAAGGAAATGTACCGTCGCGTTGAAAATCAGTGTCACTGTTGCAGCATTTATCATTTTCAAAGGCCTGATCTAAATAATTTTGTGAAACGCCAGCAAGCGACCCTGCCAGTCCGCCGATGACGAGATTCCATACTCAAGACAAAAATCCAACACTCAGAAACGTTAATAGTTAAACTTTAGGCCCACACAGAAAAGGGCACATGCCCAAGAGACTTGTAATATGTTGCAAAAGCGAACTTCACTCCCGACGAGGAGTTTAAGACAGAAATACACTCCATAAAGAGAGGGGCCAAATGGAAATTTATAGGCGCACTAACCAAGTTTCATTATTGCTGCATTGAACGCAACAATGATAAGTTGCGAAGAGCGAAATCTGATAAATCTAGTTCAAAGAGAGACACTGATTGGGCTTAGCATAACGCCATATGCTCAATCAAACAGTTGTACAAATGTTCTACACTCTTCTACCACTTGAGTGGAAAAGATACATCGATGACATATTCTCGCTGTGGAATGTTGACAAACTAGTGAAGGAGATAGAAGAGTTTATTGTCCTAGCAAACAGTCACCACCCGACAATTAAATTTATGGCTGAAATCCCAGACAAAGAAATAAACTTCCTGGATACCACCGTTTTCAAAGGCAAAAGATTTAACAAGCAAGCAATCCTTGATATCCCCACACATTTCAAGCTCACAGAAACTTTCCGGAACACTCACTTCTCTTCCTGCCACCCACTAGGGGTTAGAAAAGGGTTTATAGAAGGTGAAGCCCTACGACTTCTAGAACAAACTCTTTAGTGAAATCTTTTGCGGAGAATATCAGCCAATTCAAAACACGCCTCAGTGCGAGAGACTACCCCAACAGTCTGGTAGAAAGAATAAGGTCCGAAGTCAAATTCGGTGAAAGGAAGTCGGCACTTCAACAAAGAGAGACAGTGCGGAAAAAAATTCTGCGTTTCGTAACAAAGTACCACCCAGCTCTGCCTAATTTTAAGAACATCCTTATGAGCAAACGGCGCTTAATTAAAAATCAACCATTGCTAAGAGAAATATACAAACACATTAGCACGAGCATATGAGCCGCGTTTGGCCTGTCAATATTTTATTCCATACTTGGGATAGGTGCTTGTTCATTCTTGTTGACAGGCGGCTAAAAATCAGCCTTGAGAAAACAAGCCGTCAAATTCAGGCTGAAATCTCTGGTTTTATTTTGAACCCTGCTGTTCACATTATTTTGTAACTAGATGCATTCAAAACATAGGAAGTTAGATTGCTCCATCTTTTGTTTTGCTGTAAAATGTTCCCCTAACTTGAGTTTAGTTTGAAAGAGCATGTAGTTTCTGATAAACAGTTTAATATCCTGGTGTGTGCACCATGCTCACTTTAATAATTATTGTCTTATCCTGTAGGGCTGGCTAGTGGACCTAGTCAACAAGTTTGGTGTTCTTGGAGGCTTTAGTATTTTACAGGAGCGTATATGTAGTGGCAGTAATCTCAGTGTTCCACTCTTAGCAGCACTGCTAAGGTTGGTCATTCTCCTATTTCACCAACATAAAGTTGTCCACAAAATTGTACATGTTGCGTATGTCCTCTGGCTGTGAATAGATCCAAACGGCCCTCAGGTCCTAAATGATCGTGCTCATATAAAGTATTTGGTCTTTATGTGTGCTGACATACATGTAAGACAAGTTTCAACTTGGTTGGCTTTAAATAAAATGTGATAATACTGTGGATACAACTGATAGTGTCGACTTGTACATTTCTTCACGTCTAGCGGACTAGTTACGTCATGGATACAACTGATAGTGTGGTTGCTGAAAAACAAGTCATAATATGACTTGTTTTTCAGCAACCACAGAAGAAATGTACAAGTCGCACAGGATATTATCCTGTGCGACTTGTACATTTCTTCACGTCTAGCGTGACTAGTCATGTCATATAGCAGCGTGTAAAAGCAAAAAATACATTCACTTTTTTAAGTGAATGTTTGTGGCTTCAAATTTTCTCCTGACTGAATGAGAAGTCTTGCATTGGATTCACAGTGGTTTCTTAAGTTTCATCACATTTTTTAAACATTTTAGCAGATATTTTTTGAGAAAAGGTGACCTGAAACTGCTTTCTAAATATATTTTCACCTTAGAAAACCTCTGCCACATAAACAACAATAATTATACAGAGGTTAAAGATTTCCATTTCTGTTTTTCAGACCATTTGGATCATGTGCTGAGGTTCTTACCCCTGGAACTGTTGAAAAGTTCTTTTTACCTGTTATAGTGAGTTGTTTAGTTCTTTAATCAGAAGATGTACCTAAATATGTCTAAGTTATACCGTTTCACAGAATGCATGTAACTGGAATCTTAGCAATCTTGACTGTCATCAAGTTACAATCTTATACTAGACTCTCACATGAGAGTTGGGAGCAGTACAGTTGGTCTCTCCTCTCCTTTGATCCAAGTGGGAGCCTTATGTTTCCATGGAAACAAAGATTGTTGCGAGTGTGGGAAGACGTTCATACAACACCTCAAGTTTTTTTGTGATCATACAGTGAAAGAACTGATTCTTAAAATTTCATGTTGGGGGCATGAAAATCTCACATTTAAATGACCCTTGGGAATTGAGATCAATTACAGTTATATAGAGGATATTACACGGCGGCGCGAAGATATGAATTTTATTTTCGAGTGGTAAAAACACTATTTTACGAACGAGCGCAGCGAGTAAAGTATTGTCTCTTACCACGAGAAAATAAAATTCATATCTTCAAGCCACCGTGTAATTTTCTTTTTATTATATAGACAAGAGTATTTTTGCACAAACAACAGTGTAAGAGTGGGAAATGACGTCATCGATATCCTCACTAGTGAGGATATGGAAAATACGCCACTTGAGTCCCAGATGTAGTTTTGTATGAACTTTACGAGTGGAACGCTCTTGTCTATATAATAAACTGTAATCCATTGCAAGTGATAACAAGGTTAAAGGTAAAAGTGGCAAAAATATAGATACATCTTTGTAGCTAAGTTTGAAGGTTGTGCTGTACTGTAATTAGCAGAAATGTCCTACAGATTGTGCTTTGAAGGAACTTTGATGAGAGTGGTTACCCTCCTGGATCTTTTCCTCAGATTCAAAAGTTAGAACAAGATAAATTCATGACTCATGGTTTACTCTGGGAATGAAAACAATAAAATATGTCAATAACATTGTGAGTAATAATTTATTATTCTTATTTGTCTGTAGGATTTTGTACCTAAATTTCTTGAGAACTTAACAGATGATGAACTTAAAAAAGAAGCGAAAAATGAGACAAAGAATGATGCTCTCTCATCTATAATCAAGGTACATGCTTAAAAGTAGATTAACTGTATACAGTCACTTGTGCAATTTTTGTTGTCAGGTACAGTAGAAAAATAACCATGCGCTAACTCTCAAGATGTGGAGATATGGAGAGTTAAATTGTGTTAAATTTATATTTTTGGGCAAAACTGAGCATGGATACAAATTCCTGCTTTATTGGCGCTTGCATTCTTTTCTGTTGGTCTCCATTTGCAGTAATACACTGTAGGTATCTATAGTGCTACTGCCTCAGTGTCTCTATTGTAACATTCAATAAATCTATTGGCCATCACAGGTTGTCCTCACAGAACAGGCAAGCATCATGATCATCACTTTAGTGTTGTCTGTTTTTCTAATGAAAAAAAGAATTTTTTTCAAACAAGTTCTTTGCAACTTTGTAGTAATTTAGTCAGTATATCCTAACAAAACTGAAGTTCGAGATAATGTGCATTAACCTAGATGACCAAGTTTGCAATATGCACAGGTCTGTAGGCAGTAGTAAATGACTGAAAAATATACAGAAATTTAAAGGGAAACAAGTTCCAGTTCAAGATAAATGTACAGTTAGCAAGGGATTGTGCAGAGGTAGCTGGGTTTTGAGTGGTGTTCTACTGTACATGTCAAGCAATCTGGGCATGTTGGCTGAGTGGGAAGGTCAGGTGGGAAAATATCACAGGAAGCCCAAGCTTACATTGAGAACTGCACAGAAATTAGACTGTTTTTTCCACACTAAGCATAATAATGACATCGGCACGCTATGCATAATAATGGCATCGGCAACATTTAAGAGTTTGTATGGAAACGCTACAAAACGTCTCAAATTGCCACAAATCAGAAAAAAAGTCCAAATAAAAATGATTTGCCTTATTACATTATTGTATTGGTCATTATTTGGGGGCTTCCTGGGCTGGTTTGAAGCCTTTTAGGCGAGAAATTGAGGTTTTTATAATGACCTATAAAAAGTTGTTTGTAGGTGATTGAGATAGTATGATTGGGGCAACTACAAACTGTAGCTAGGGATGTTTGCAACAAAATTTGATTTAGTGTTGGTCGCCATCATTGTTACCTTGCAGTCAAAATTTAGGCTTTATACTGTGCGAGTGAGAAAATCATTTGAAGTGATTTTTTTTTTTGGAGTAGCCCTTTTTGCAGTCCCTTTTAACTTTCTTTAACCCCTCTGATCTTGTGTTAGTACATGTATCCATCATAATTGTGGCAAAAAATTATTCTAAATAGTTTTGTAATGAAAGCATGTACAGATGTCCAGGTTGTCCAATTAAAACTTCTTGTGTTCATTAAGCCTGCTGCATTTTTTAGTCTAACACATAATAACTGTTGTTCTTGTCTTTATTAGGCTCTCAAAAACCTAGCATCAAGATTAACTTCCCGGGAGGACATTGCTAAAGAACTTGAAACATTTAAGCTTAAAATGATTCTTAGGTTGGTTGGAAATGTTTGGATATGTTTCTTAGATGTATTTTTATTATGATAATATTTATAATCATATTTCATTGTTATACGTAAATACGTTTTTATGTGTACTTTTTGTGTTCTTTATGTCTATGTTTGAGTGGTTTTCCCTTGCGACACAGTAACATGCCATCAATGCACTTCTTTCCCAGATTACTTCAAATTTCTTCATTTAATGGAAAGATGAATGCTTTAAATGAGGTAAGGTGACTTAGGTGACTATGACTATGACTTATGTGTTTGTGATCAACAATTTTTCTTTTCTTCCTGTTTTTCTCTTTTTTCCTTTTTAGTCCCTTGTCGATTTAATTTGTTGTTCTCAGTCATTTGTACATCAATGGAATTTTAACACGTTTTAAATACACTGCATGTTGATAGTCACTAAAAATGTAAATTGGTTTCAGATAAATAAAGTTATCACAGGTGTATCATATTTCACTCACCGGCACACTGTAACAGAAGAGGAAGAGTGGCTAACAGCTGAGAGGATGGCGGTGAGTAAAGGATCAACTTCACAAGTCTCCTTGCCATTTGAATGACTTAAATGCAATCTTCAAAATAATGCTTTTGAAATTTAATGGTTGTCTCAAAATGTCTTTGGCTCAGCTGGCCAGGGCTTGAATGTAAAGTAAATAAAAGAACACATAAATGAACACACATAGTGGAACCCTGATAAAATTATAACGAACCTCTATGTAACGAATGCCCTGGTATAACAAACAATATTCTTCAACCCAGTAATAGTATAGTAAAATGTATTGAAAGGGACCCTGATATAATGAACCCCCATAATAACAAACACAAATTGCCAGTGCCTTGGCACTTCATTATATTGAGGTTCCACTATAAATAGAAGCTTCAACTTTGTTGTGTGCATGATTTCTTGCCCTCAAAATGAACCTCTTTGTCATCCATAGTTTTGGAGTTTCAAGTTAAAGATCTCTGGTTTTGAATGCTGATCTCTACATTCTGTTGTGTCCTTAGATAAGTAACCTTCCTTCAACCGGATCAATAAGAATGCTTTTGTTGTGTTGCAGGAATGGATTCAGAAAAATGGTGTTCTTTCTATTGTATTAAAAGATAATCTTCATCAACCTCAGGTACTTGTTACAGCATGTTGACATAGTGTGGTACAAATTAATGTGCAAAATTTTACAAGGTTGTTTTTAGTGGAGCGCCAGTGTGCGGAGCGCACAAGCAGAGCATCTTGAGTAAGGAAATCTGGTAACCTATCCATGCAAGAAATGTTGATGTCAGCGTACGTCTGTAGGTACGTCGGTCCATACAGACTCTGGAGGAGGGGAGTCCCAATACAACCCACGGGGGGAGAAGAATGCCATCTTTTCTTGCCGGGAAATTGAATGGTGCTTTTGGACAACCAGCATTTTTCATGGCAGGAAATTGCATAACTATCATCGCTTTCGAATAAGAGGTTTCTTTAAAAGCTTAAGCTTATTTAGCAAAACAATTGTTTGAGAGTAGCAAGGTTTTATCCTTGAAAAAACATCTAATATCTACAAACATAAAGAAAAAGAACACTCAGTTGTCTTTTTGGTGGAAGGCGAAAAGTTCAAATTATGAAATTTGACTTCGAGGACTTCATCTTTGTTGTGTTCTGTTGTGAAGTAACAAAAGGAAAAATCGATACCAATCAATGCGACATTGGAACTGCTTATGGAACTCAAGAGCTGATCACCTCCAGCGAACTTGGTTGGCACATTGCATGAGTTCACAGCATTTGGCAGTGGTCCCCATCTGTATAGCCAAAAATATAGCAGAGCAAGTGCATGCCTTCTGTTTTTTTTTCTGTTCACAACCATGGTTTTTGCCATGTCATATGTACTACATTTAACGACTTCAATGAGAGTATTTTCAGCAAGAAAAAAAGTATGGAGCTTTGCTTTTAGGCTTGGCTACATCTATATATTACCATCCTGTGTGATTGCACAGTACTTAATTTGTTTAATTAGCGAGTGACTATCCCATCAAAATGTGATAACAACTTACAGAAAACCAAGTGAAGGCCATAAATGAACTAGAGTTGGTTTTTCGGCAGCTGTCCGTAGAAAGTTGCTGTTGTGGAAGTATGCATATTAGAAGTGTCCATACTTTTGCATATTATGCTGTAATAAGGTGAATTTGTATTCTTCTACAACTTATGGAGTAAGAACTAACTTGTGTTAATTTTATTTTTTTCCAGTATGTTGAAAAACTGGAAAAAATTTTGCGCTTTGTTATAAAAGAAAAAGCTTTGTCCCTGGAGGATTTGGACAATATCTGGTCTGCACAGGTTTGTGTTATTCAATTTTCTTTACAAGTTTTCATTTGCCTGTTTGCATTAAAAAAAAAAACAACAACAACAACAACATGCACTCTGATGTGAACTTTACAAAATTCTTATGCTGTTTTTTGATTGCTGTGGATTGAATTAGATTATGTCTTTAATGGTTTTAAATTGTTAAATTTTATTTGTGTATCTTCCTTGTCAGGCTGGAAAACATGATGCCATTGTAAAGAACATTCATGATCTTCTGGCCAAATTAGCTTGGGATTTTTCTGCAGATCAGCTTGATCACCTCTTCTCTTGTTTCCAGGTGAACAACCAAGAACCCTTTAATTTAGTCCCAGACTTGCTGTATGTTTGTTTAAACTAACTGTGGGAATGTTGAAGATGTTGAATGGTTCATTCATTACAAAAAATGGCTTCCAGAAGAAAAAAAAAATTTTAATGCAGTTCAATTACATTCAGTGTACCCTAATGATTGTTTCAAAGTAAGTTGTAATCCTGAAACAAGTTCTTAGATTGAAAGTCATAATAATGTAGTTCTTAGACCATGTTCTTCTGAGACCAGCTTAGTCGCCGTGACCAAGACTAAAAACATGTCAAAATGTCAAATAAGGTTATGAAGGGCAGCATACATTTTTCCAAGAGGTTTTGATTAGTTTAAATGAGCTATTGGCAAAACTAAACACCTCAGAAACCTATCAGGGTAACATATCAAATTATAACTGTCCACAAAGTAAAATACAAATAGATAACACATCTATTCATATTTTACGCTGTGGTAAAATTTTTGAGAAAGAAGACCAAACAAGTTGTTTAGACTTGTTATTTAGTCCATTGTTTTGTATTGGAAACCCGTTCAGCAGTATTCTTGTTCTTCTGTGCAAGGAATTGCTTTATGCATTGATGGTATATTTAAAAATCTCATCCACAGGAAAGTTGGACAAATGCTAGCAAAAAACAGAGAGAGAAATTATTAGAGTTAATAAGGCGGTTAGCTGAGGATGACAAAGAAGGTGTAATGGCACACAAGGTGAGCTAGTAGATGATTGAAAACAGCTCTTACAACCAATTATAACCCTGCCTTTGAACCAGTGGTTGAGCAGTGGGCCAACCACGTACTCTCATGAATCTCTGCTGGTTACTGAAACGTCTACAGGAACCGTGTTGTTGTAGGAGGGCCTTAGATGACCTATGCTTCACTTGCAAGCAATGGGGATAGAGAATTCTTTATTCCTTAATATCAAGATTGCGATCAACCTGGTGGGGAGGGGGGGGGGGGGGTAGTCAACCAAGCAGCATATGTGTGAGGGCATGGGTAAAAGAGAGCAAAAAATTCTCCTCTCCCCCCCCACTCCTAATTTTTTTGCTCCTTTTCACCCTTTGCCCTTGCACATTTCCCGCAGAAACGACTGCTACGCAGGCTGGGTTTCACCCCCCTAAGTGGTAACAAACCACAGATGTTTATGCACAAAAGGTATGACTTGTGCTGCCACCCTTTTTATGTTGGAGCTCTTCCTCCTTGCTTGAGTGGTCAAGTGCTTATTGTGGTAGACTTTCAGCCTCTCTTTGCTCTTGATAGCTGGTAACACCCAGGTATCGCCAGGTATCACCCAGGTGTTCTCCATTATTATAGGTGCTGGGTCTGCTGTGGAATCTTGCTCATAGTGAAGATGTTCCAACGGACATCATGGACCTTGCTCTTAGTGCACACATCAAGATTTTGGATTACAGTTGTTCGCAGGTAATTTACACTTCTTCAAGTAACTGGCTTCTGAAAAAATTCAAAACCAAATGAAGTAATGGACACAGTGCAATTTATGCAGTTTCAAATAAAGCCTGAATAAAGCCTCAATTTAATGCTCAATATCACAATTGCAACATTTACCAGTCTCTTCTAGACTGAGTTGATACAACATATCAATGTCTTCACTTTAACATGTTTCTAGCAAAACTCAACCTCAGCTGTTTGAGCTATTGATTTAAAAATAATTATTCTGGGCAAATAACCGTAAGGTGCATTTTGTAATAATGTGAAGAGTGTAAATCAAATTTCATTTCACTAGAGAACTGTAAGTTGTTGAATTTGAGCACATGGGATAGAGAATAGCAATAAGAACGATCAATATTTGCACCTTTTTTTTTTCACAGGACCGTGACTCTCAGAAAACAGAATGGATTGATCGATGTATAGAAGAGCTCCGTAGCGACACCTGGGTGTTACCAGCTCTCAAGCAAATCAAAGAAATTTGTTCCCTTTTTTATGAGGTACAGATGGGACTGTGGTTGTTATAAATTGTAACTTTAGTAATAATGTTGCAATAAAATAAAATTCACATGCTAGGTAGGCAAGAGAATGTCATCATGTGCTATTGCCATTGAAATGTTGCTATAATTTTTGAAAATCACCACACTTTCTCTGCCTATATTTAGAGCCCAATTTGTTGTAAGGTAATGTTCTTTCATTAACAGAAAGAATAAATAAATAATAACATGCTTAAGAACTCTGTTATGTGAGATAATGTAGCTTGACAAGCCTTTGACCTGCAAGGTAGATCAATCCCTCAAACTGTTACATTTAACAGGGTCACAATTTTCTTGTTTTCCTTGGAATGACACATGTCTAGTGAAGTAATATGAATTATTTGGGTCAAACAAATAAAAAACATGGTCGAATATCACATAATTTCTAGATACATGCAGAATTGCATTTGTCTACCATAGTGACAGTCATTGGTACTAGAAACATGGAGACATTTTGGTAGGCCATCCCTTGATCATTTCATAGCTCTGATTTAATACTGTTTCTCACTTCTTTACAGGCTCCTCAAAACTACTCCCATACTCAACGTAACCCACATGTTTACTATCGACATGAAGTTATAAATCAATTACAGCAGACACATTCCCTAGTTACCATAGTAGCTGATAATCTGGCAAACTACATGCACAAAGTACATGCCCTCATTGAAGGTGAGTAAAGGAAATTGTACTGCTTGAATGGTATATTTTGGTGGGCTGATTGTTCTAGCATTACACATTCAGGGCTCAAAATAGTGGCCTGCCAATGGCCAAATGGCAGGCCAAATTTTAGGTTTGGTAGGCAAAAATAACGATGAACTGCCCAATTGATACAAAAAATGGCAGGCCAAATTAACTGGACTGGTTTTGTTACATTTTCTTCTCCTCTTACCATGCTTATTTACCTACCATTTGTTTCCACGAATCAATTGTCCCCGATGAAAAATATCACTGGAAGGTCCCTCGACTGTAGCTCCTCCGTAAACTTTGCAGGCGCATAATGGTTTGTAGTTTTCTCATGTAATTTAACCCAGCATATTTAGGCTCCCGAGCAAGGTTTTGGGGAAGTGATTTGTTCACGGATAAAATTATGGAGGCCTGCAACCCCAGTGCTCAGAACATTGAACTATACATAAACTTCCAATATCTGTATGATCATTTCGATGAATATGGAATTAGTCTAAAAACACCTGAGGCAGATACATCTGATAGCAATGAAGAAGGACTAATGGTCCTCAAGATCAAAGTTGTCGAGGACGTTGTGGAGCATTTTGAGAAGGACATGCATTCAGTTAGCCCAATACAAATTGACGGATTTGTCAGTCGAATTTTGACATTTCTTCACAACCATTGATTTCATCAGTGGCAAAAATTTCATTAGGTGGCAGTTCATAAAAATAAATGGCAGGTCAAAATTTGTATGGCCTGACAAAAATAAAATTTTTTTTCTATTTCGACCCCTGCACATTTATGCATATTATGCCGCTTGGGCCCCTGGGGTGGGGGGGGGGGGGTTTACTCATCAAAGTTTGGTATGGGGAGGCTCTGCCCCAAGGTTCTAACCCTTTCCCTTTATTATTATCAAAATGGCAGTGATTATGTTACAATTTGTCATTAGTGAGTCACTGAGACTCACCCCATGAAAAATAATGAGTCTCAGACTAAAACTGATGAGTCCCGTCTGTCATAAATATTGGGCTTCAGTGAGCTTTGTTTGAAGTGCACTTTATTCCATATTTGGTACGACCTCATTCCCAGGGTCTTCTTGACATCAAAATTTGTAACCACTCGATTACAAACAAACATGGCGGCATTTGGAGTAGATCATATTCATTAATACAGGGTTGTCCACAACTTTTCAAGTAGCTGGCTAAAATTTCTAAGTAGCCGGATAGTGATTATCAAGCGCCGAAGGCGATCCCTTCTAGGGGGTCTAGGGGCATGCCCCCCAGGAATTTTTCAAATTTTAAGTCCCCAGAAACAGAATTTCCTTGATTCTGAGCACAAATTTCCAATAATGTCAGTTCCAAAAGTAATAGTAACTTTTCAATTTATTTATATAAACTCGTGTCTTCTGTGCATCTAATTCCCAGAACTCAACTTAATGAACTAATAATCGTGTCTCTCTCTGCCAACCAGATTATTTTTAAGTCAATAAACTGCAATGGGAAATAAGTTTCATTTTCATATATCTGCGCCAGTAAAGCAACAAATCATTTGTCTTGAAAAAATATATATATATATATATCACAAAAGTAGCCGGCACAAACGACCCAAGTAGCCGGTTAATTCTGCCGGCTGCCGGCTGTTAGGGACAAGCCTGTTAATAAATGTAAGTGAAGGCTCGTATTTTTTCCCTCAGAAATTACTTCTAGATATATTTTACTAGCCTGCGAAGCAAGCGTTTCCGTAGGTTTTTCCGCCTGTTCGAGGAACGAAAATTGGGACGAGCACAACGTGTACTGATGGAAGGAGTGGGGAGGGGGAGGGGAGGTGAGAAAAGGAAACGCTTGCTCGCAGACCCCATGATTTTGAAAAACGCCCCTTTGACACTTTCGCAGTTGGATAAATTCATGGCGTGACAGCTTGTGAATGAAGTATCGGTTACCAATAACAGATCACTGGATGATACATATTTACTTCCATCAAAATCAAAACAAACTCCAAGCAATCGCTTCAGGATTTGTCGTAATTTCACAGTTAAATTTTGAACTTTATCTCAACCTGGAAAATCAGGTTTAGTTTCTTTGGAAAAGGATTCTTATGGAACAATTCTTGCTAATTAGTTCAGTCATTCTATGCTTTAACATCAAACTAATTGCAACAGAATTTATTTCAACCTTAGTTGAAAGAGAGAAGCGACCTAAGTAACATACTAAAAGTTCCCCAAAGTTCCTGCAATGGAACATCTCGAAATTTTGTATTAAATATTTTGAACATTTACCACAGGGTAACCAAGTCTGCAAAATTGTCAAAAAGTGATATAGAAATAAATAAAACATAATATTTTAATGTTATTAAGACAAACATGGTGACCTACGTGTTACAATTGCATAATTGGGATTAAGGACCGCGAAAATATGAAGCTAGAGCATTTGTCACCATTTTATTTCTACCATAGGGTACCCATGTTGAAGAAATGATGTTTAAGGCTTATGATGTTTTTCTTCCTTCGTTTTTCAGCTAAAATCCACAGAATGTGAGAGGAATATATTTGAAAACTCATTTTTGACCATTTATCACCACAATTATTACTATTTCTGCTTTTGAAGTAAGAACAAAATTGTGTAATGCCTTATAATTGGACAAAGAAACACAATCTGTCACACTATTTCTCTCTTTATTGAGCTGAAGATGGTGATAACCACCTGACACATCTTGTAAAGTGCTCACGTGTTCTTGATATGTTGATTGCTTTCCCATTTATAAAAGAGTATCTAGCTAGACTGTATCTTCGCCATCTCCATCCGAGAGGTCTATAACAGGTGCGCTAATACAGCCCGGCACTCCTTTGCACACTCCGCAAGCAGCAGAGCAGTCCAAACCATTTTCTGGCAGGAGCATCTTTGGGTGCTGCAATCTGTCTTACAGCTTCAGCAGATTACCTCAAGCAGTGATGAATGTGCTGGTGGCAAGCTGGTGCGTGCCCGAAAAAGCCTCAGCTCCCATCTCTGTGGCTGACAATCATTGCCCTTCCATTGCTGCATCTGGTGATACACCCTCAGACTGTGGAAACTGGCAGCAGCTGATGTTGAAGGATGGCATTCTGGTTCCACATGTACATAAACGTTACCTTGTAGCTGCTTTCTGGCAAAACTTGTGTAATGCAAGAAATCTACTCATTTCCCAGAACCGCCATTTTACAGACACACCAGAGCTCTCTCACCTGCTGCTATGAATTCATTGTCAGCAGCAGCTGTGCTGCTTTGACTGTTGCTTGGTCGCAAAACTGTGCATTGATCTAAGAGCTATGGATTTTTCAATTCCATGGATCCGAGATGTCGTATTGCAGCCAAGAAGCGAATGTACGAATAAAACGTTTGAACAAAAATCAAGTCCTGGTGCAGACTTCGTCTTCTTGATGTTACATACTCTTTGATCGTTGCTTCGGCTCCAGTATAAAAAACAGATCATTTGAGTCCATCTCGCCGTGGTATAGCATCAACACAAGAAGGTCGGTATCATTACCAACAAGGACGGTGGTGTAGGACTGTGTGGCCTTGACTGCCATCTGGAGAATAAGGAGATCACCATTACCAGAAGGTTGAAGAACGCAGCACCTTGGAAGTCTCAGCTTGTCTGTAAGAAGATTGATGAACCTCTGTTTTCCTAAAAGAGGGATGAGCATGTCAGAGTCAAACAACACCGGTTGTGCGCAGCCAGTGGTTGTTCTCTGGTGAGTGCATTCCTTGGTAGATGGACCATAGTTAGAGCCATCGAACACAACAGTAGATTTCCTATACCTTCCCTCTACATACTGAATATATATAGCGCAAGCACAAATAGCGTTGTACACCATTCCATGTGCCCAGATTACGCGATGAATCAAAGCACACCCGTCAAGGACATGTTATTTGTCTCTAGGACGTGCTGTCTAACTGCCTTCCATCTCAGTCCAAATTGCATCGGCTAACGCGGGCTTGCTAGCTTGCCTGTACAACAATGAAGCATCAAAGAGAGCCGTAGGATAGCTGGGTATTTCATATTTTTAAACAGTGCCTCGTGATTATCATATCGCCCACTAGTAGCAATAATGCTGAGCCTTTGGGACAATAGTTGAGAGTCGAATATTATTGGACTTTGGAATTGCTAAATTGGAGCACTTTTCTAGATGCAAGGGTTAGCACTTGCTGCTTCTTTTGAAATGAATACCCATGAACATTCTTTCCAACCATCGAATTATCTTAATATTCCCCGCTTCTTTTGCCTTATCGCAGTTCACACTGTCTTCAGCCTCTACCCCGGTTGTGATGTTGCACAGGGATGGGTCAGTACCAAATGGGATTCTCTGGGGCAGGCAATCCACTATCTTTGTGGTGTCACTATGACCCTGCTCCTTCATTGCCTTGGTTGTATCCTTGTGCTGCCCACTTGCATGAACTGGTATGCTGTTCGCTTGTCTTGAAGTTAGTGTCAGTGAGACTCTGCATAGCGTTATTTATATTTGCGCAGGCAGGCATGCATGGACATCGCCCACACCAAACGCTGCATCTCTCACATTCCTAGTCCTCGGGTCAGGCCGCCTGTCATCTTTAAGCTTTGTATTAATACCTAGCAAGTGTAAGAAATTACCCTAACATCCTTGATTTTAAAAGAATACTAATCTGTACTGTGCAAAAACAGAAGAGAAAAATGTTGAGTTGTGACCGTGCGAATGACTTGACCTTAACAATAAGAAATTGTTAAATTGTTAAGCGGATTGCTCTTCTACCACGACATTCCAAGCGATGTAAAATGTGCTCACCATATTAGAGACGTCAGCGTACAGATATTTTTCATTAAGTTTGCTCTTTGTACAGAAATTAGTCAACTTGCAAATACAGTCAATGCTCGCTAATCGACACTGCACCGTTACAGACACCTGCTATTACAGCCAAACGTTGCACCCACGTATCTTAGCAAAACAGCCCTCCCTATTGCGGATACTTAACATTACGGACACAGAACTGCAGTCCCTAAGTCCCTAGGGCGTGCGCTCTAATACAAGTTGACCGTATATTGCCTTTAGGTTTGCCCAATTAAATTACCTGCTCAATAATCAGGTCAGTAGATAACTCAGCCCAGAAGCGATCACTGCAGGGCACAACATGTAAGCAAACCATTCACAAAGCTATTCTACACAGACAGTTGTGTCTTATGTAGGTCATGCATTAGCTGGAGATAAACATGCTGATTTTGCATAAAGGTTATGAGCTGCAGCCGCCAGCAAAGTAGGGTAACATAACATAGACTGCCTGAAGGTGGTGTCTCCTTTGATGAACTTTTTTAGAATGTCCACCATCTTCAGGTATTCCAGCTTCAAAACAGTTGTGCGTTGTCCCATCATGGACACGTTCTTGTCTCCTATTTTCTTAGCTACAAAATCAAGTACTACAGAGTAGCTCACTTGGCTTGCCATTTGCGGGTCTTTCATAGTCTTTTAGCTATACTTAAATGTTCAAATACTTCTCGTTGTTTATTGTTTAATTACTTTGATATAGTATCTGTAAAAGACTAAAAAATAATGGAAGAAGAATTCAACTTTGTCAAAATATAAGAACAAAGTATCTATTTCAATTGGGGTGCCTGTGGTCTACAATGACACTCTTTATTTTCTTGAAAAATAGTTAAATCAGTTTTTCCTGATGTTTAATCATTACAAAAAGACAAAAACAAAAGGAAAACACTGCAAAAAAATCCAAACTGAACTTAATTCTAACAAATTTCCCAGTTTACTTGGCTTGGGAACCCTGTGGTAAAAGCAAGCCATTTTCAAAGCTAATTTTAACCATGTTCCACTATACGAATTTTGGGGAACTTTTAGTAGGTTGTTTAACTAGCTACTTTCAACCTTAGAATAGTAAAAAAAATTCTGTTGCAGTTTGATCTTCCCCTACAAAATTTCATAGATTGATTGGACTAAATCTTTGCAGAGCAGTTGGAGTGGAAGTTGTTCAAAATGTGAAGTTATTTTTGGACCGTGTGCCTGTGCAATTCTTGCGCTCGAAAAGTCGGAATTTAGGGGCATTATTCGAAGTTATTCGGAATGCGATAGGTAGCGAGTCTGCTGTTTCCCAAACTCTGCCAAAGCAGTCTATCAACTTGTGTAAACGGCTGCTCCAAAGTCTGCTCCAAACTCCATCAGGCAACAGCCCTTGTTTGAAGAATGTTCATGTAGATTCCTCGCTGTCGGAAAAAGCTTCCCGCAAGTCTTTGAGATCTGCCGCTGGATCAGGACAAAAATGAAATTCTTGAGTCAAACCTGAACACCGATGATTTACCAACGGGAGAGGAACTTCAGGTAAAAATAGTGATAGTCAATTGGTGTGGAAAAGTCATACAAGACAAGACAAGGAAAGTAACCAGTTTGTTGTGTTCATGTGGGTCACGCTCAAATGAACATACCTGATTTGACTGACGGATTTATCACTACCATGCCGTGCCAATCAGAAAACTCCGTTCGTCCACGACCGGGTTTTCAAAATTTTACGGCCAACCAATATTTCCTTTTGAAGTAAGTTGCGTTATAGATTCTAAATTGCTCAAACAGGACATTTGGTCGATGGTGGCACGTTTGCGTTGGATGCTTGCCATAAATTATTTTGCATCTTTTAGGATTTCTATGGTCAGAGACACAGGATGCAGGGGTAACAAAAGTGCTAAAATGGTACCCCTTTTATATACCTGGAACCGAAACTACACCTCTTTTTTACCTCTAAAATAAGCCAAAAACACAGATTGTCCCTGGATTTGACGTTGTTTTTAACTGCAATTTCTACCAAAATTTTGGAAACATTTTCAAAGCTCAGACTTACATGTAGCTGTTACCTCTTTCACTTTAGGTGTATTTTAGCGACCGTTTAACATACTACATGTACATGTAAAACAGTAAATTTTCCTACCCTTAAGTATACTACACATGCAAAAAAAGGCACCCATTTTGGACGGAGCCCCCTTGTATAGCCCAATAAAGGGAGTACCCCCCCACCCACCTGGGCCTTAGAGAAGGGTTGGACTCCTGCATAAAAGAGATAGGGATTCCTATCAGAAATTTTAAAAGAAACCTCTTTTAGGTGTCAAAATCCCATTTTGTGGCCACAGCTCAAGGCCATTTTTACCCCTAAGAAGTATCTGAATCAATTCTGAGTGGTTATTTCAAGTGGTATAATTATGCCTGTTCACTACCTAAGAAATGGCAAGGTAATTCTACTAGTGATCATTTTTATTGTTTTATTTTCACACCCTAAGCGGTACATGTACCAAGCCATTAAGTCATGTGAACTAAAATGACATTACTCATTTGAAGGTAAACCAGATGTAGACCGTAGTGAAGTACAAATTGATGGAAGATATAACCACACATATCAAGTCCAGGAAAGACTGAATTTTCTCAGGTAGGGTGTCCATGCCAGATCTGTGGAGGGGACGGAGACGGGGACGGGGACGGGGACGGGGCTTGGTGGTAATTTCCTTGGACTATTGGGCTGCTGTGAAAATGATCAAGTACATGTAGTTGTGGTCTCATTCTTGCTCTGCAGGCCACTACATGTACATGCAACATGTACAGCTTGTTGAATGTTTTTTTTAGTAGTAAAATGCTTTGTGGCATCTGTTTTGGTAGAGGACGAATTTTAAATTAGCTGAATGGCTTGAATTCTGAGGCAGTTACTGACAGAGATTGTTTTCCTCTGCAGATTTCTTCTCAAAGATGGGCAGTTGTGGCTCTGTGAACCACAGGCAAAGCTGGTAAGTATTAACTGCATTCATTATAATTTGTTCCTTTATCTAATGACAGTTAACTTATTTCAGTTGGTAGATATAATAAATAGCATCTGTCTGAATTTGCAATTGCCATTAAAATGTGGTGTATTTGTATTTCATTTCTGTGGCATTAATCATGATTTCTAACTAATACACGTAATGGGAATAATTATTGATGTTGCTAATGAATATTCGTAGATCTAGAGTGCCTAAATATTCTTGTGTGGAATTGTAGATCTGGCAGTGCCTTGCAGAAAAAGCTGTCCTGCCATCAGACAGAGAGTGTTGTTTCAAATGGTTTTCAAAGGTAATTTGTGGGGGTTGTATGTAATAAGTCAATTTTGGGGTAAACTGCTTAGCATTTACTGGTGGGATTCAGGCACTCTTAAATACATGTACCAGATATCTTAGGCTTAAGCTTTGTTTGATGGATTTAGCATTCAACACAAGCATGCACTCATTGGAGTGTTAGTGCAGCCTTACACATGAAGATAAGTTGAGGTTGACGATTCTTTGCACCAGGTTCCACATGTTGAGGGTTGTATGATGTATGCAGACGTTTATATTCAAATTAGCCAAATTTAAAATAACTCTCACTAACAAGTTTAATTGTTTTATTCCCAACTAAATGACTGCTTTTTATAATATTGCATGTATGTACAAAAAAAGAGATTTCTTTTGTACATACATAAGCAAATAAAAATCAACGATAAAATCGAAGGACTTTTCAATGTTGTTATTATGCCAATTTTAAGTTCAAAATGGTTAGAATAAACTGTCAGAAATAGTTTGCAAACTGTGCGAACTTGTGAACTATTTCTGACAGTTAATTTTAATCATTTTGAACTTGAAAATGGTATCATGATGACACCAAAACGTCGTTCGATTTTTTTTGGGCTGATTTTTAACTTGCTTTTGTGTAACCAAACCTTTGCTTATAATTATTTTGTCGATTTGTGTTTGGGACATCCAGAGTGTTCAAGGTCTTGAGAAGTATTATCTGCTATAGACTTCTGATTGCCTTAAAAATGCATAAATAATTATTTTTAATATAACCAGTCCAGGTGGATTTAATAATAGCTGTATTCTACTTCCCACCGTTGTGCTTTTTGTAGTTGATGGGAGATGAACCAGACCTTGATCCTGAAATCAGCAGATCATTCTTTGAAGGAAATGTTCTCAAGTTAGATCCTTCTCTTTTAACTGAAAATGGAATAAGGTTAGTAAACACAGAACGTGCATTTGCCTCAAGATTTGTACTGTTCTGAAAATGAAACGTAGCCAGAGGAAACTTTCCACTGATTATAGAAGACACCCCTGACTATTGCATAGTCAATTTTGATTTATGATATATGTTATGCAAAAATGGGGATGGTGTCTTGTACAACTGTTCTTATGATGTTTCTCTGTGCCTACTTAACCTGATGTGAACACTCTAGGAAGTTTGTGTCATTTTCTATTTGTGAAATGTTAATAGTAGAAGCACCTTGTATGGGTGTCAAAGTTCACGTAGCTAGACTTAGAATTGCAATAGCTGACCAGAGGAAATCATTGGTTCCCAAACCTTACTAACAGCTTTGGGTAGAGGCCTTTTGGTGGGGGAATAATTCTGTTATAAACTGGCATCCTACACTGTATTTAAGGAGGAAAAGAAGTAATGCCTGTACTTGCTTCATGCTTTAGAAATGAAGTTAAGTATTTGTTTGGAGGGCCAACAAACAAATGATGATAGATAAATATTTTTTACCTCAGGTGTTTTGAAAGATTTTTCAGAGGAGTAAACATCAAGGAGGGTAAACTAGTAGCAAAGAGAAGAACATACTTAATGGAAGATTTGGATCTGATTGGAATGGATTACTTGTGGCAGGTAATGAGGATCTTGGTGGTACGAGAAGTGTTATCAATATTTTAACCGGCTGTCTAGACCTGGCTGTTTGACTCACACAGTAGCCTGAACCAATTCCTTTGTGGCAGAAAATGTAGTTGTACTCTAAACAGGCAGGGGACAAAATTAATTTGTTATCATAATGTTCAATTGAATGATCGTCACTAGAGTCGAATGATCATCACTTTAGTTAGGAAAGCAATATTTTAACAATATTTATTTAATATATAATATTTATATTATTTTATTTTAAATTATTTTATATATGATATTTAGTTACATTATTTTTTCTTAACTTTCAGGTTGTACTGCAAGGATCAGATGACATTGCAAGTAGAGCTATTGAATTGCTTAAGGAGACATTCACTTCTTTAGGACCTAAACTGAGGGCAAGTCAGGTACACTGCATTCACGTCAGCTATTCATTACATTATTTTGTAAGTCAAAGAGTTGTTGCCCTTTTTAGCTACAATAGATTTCCTTTGCTGATTGTGCACCTGCGTGGTTTGCAGTCTGTTATAATTATTGTTCAATATAAATGGTCATTATGGTGCTAATGCACAATAAACAAATCCTTTTCTACAGGTTGACATCCATGATAAGTTTATCATGAATTGTACCAACCAGATCCGCCAGTCTGCCGATGTGCTCTCGGTTAAGAGCACAGAGAACGGTACCACTGAGAACAAATCCGAGGTGCCCAGAGAAAAGCTTCAAGAAGAAGCTAAAAAAACTGTGCGCTGTTTGACAGTGCTCAAAGAGTACATAAGTGAGTGCGACGATGAGCATGCAGAAGAACGTGCTATTCTGCCTCATGGAAGGTATGTGGTCAAGTTTGTAATACCACTAGTTCTCCTGTGGCTGGTTTGACTTTGATGGGGACTCAGGTTTCTTTGTAAGAAACTTGACTTAAAGAACACATCTTCCATTCATTCATTCATACATCCGTCCGTCCGTCCGTCCGTCCGTCCGTCCATCCATCCATCCATCCATCCATCCATCTCAATGCATCTCAATGCATCTCAATCTCAGTGCAACACTCCCCGGCTTAACTTAACCCATTAACGACTGCGTGTTTTTTAATCGCTTCACTAAATTAGCAGTTGGTAATAAACAACCCCATGTGCAGTACGAAGCAACAAGTTATTTTGAAGAGCATTTACTGATGCAAACTGTGCACGTTTTTCAAAACTTTTCTGAAAACTTAAAGGAATACAAAGAATCCTTCAATTAAGAAGCTATTTTGGTAAAAATTTACGATCAAATGTGTAATTTGCTCTGCCGTAGACTCGTAGAAGTGCTTGAGCATTTCCCAGAAGGTCCACAGCTCGAAAAATCTCTTGCAATGGAAGATTGTCCTTCGCTTTGACAAAACGGCTGTTGTCCTCGAAAGATGTTTTCTTCGCTCTAAAAGCTCTAAATTCCATTGCTTAACTTGTCAAGTGTTCCTTAGAGCTTCTTCTTTCGATTTTTAAGCTTCAAAAGGTAATCCTTCCTTCCGAGAGTGAGATATTGCCATCTTAAGAATTCACGCGTGAAGAGCACGGCGGACATTTTAAGTGAAATGGGATCTTCTTGGAGAGTGACAAGAAGTGTTCCCTTCTGGGACCTCCCTCAAGCCTTCAAATATATGTACAGTAGGTGGATTCTGATTGGTTGAACGTTCTCAAAGACAGCTAGGACAAAAGGGGACTAAAAGAGCTTTTCTAGGGGAGGCTAGGGCCGAAAGCGAACACGCGCAAAATCAAGGCCAGTTCAGGCCGGCACAGCCGTTAATGGGTTAATAAATGGAATTAGTAAGCCTTAGGGTAAGTGAAATTCACAGACCTGTAAATTTGCAGGCCTGAATGATTGAAGGAAGGAAGAAAGAAAGGAAGGGAGGTAGGGGGATGGAGGGAGGAAGGGTGTGCACAGCGAATAATGTACGTTTCCTTCCACTAGTCTCAATAGTTGCAACCTCAGGTAATGCAAGCCATGAAGACCAGACCATGAGATGATTGCTCCAAAATATTGTTGACAACTATGACAACGAAAAGACAACTTCCTCGTGGCTGCTTGCCATAATTATATACCATGTCTACTCATTCTTTAAGTTTTCTTGAAAACCCTGGTGGTAGACTCTTATTCTAAACAGAACTGTATGTATGGCTGGAGACATAAGCAATAGAACTGAATAAGTTTGTTTCTCATCTGTAGGTCATGTCGAGGTCGGCATGTGTCGCTCATTGTCAGATTTCCCTCCCATGGTCGCCAGGGAGATGACTTTGAAATTTGGTCACATACAAATGAGTCTATAGCATCTGTTAGAAGACAGATATTGAGCAGGTATTTTTCTCCTTCATTGCTTCTATCAAACTTCCCTGTATGAACTTTCCTTACAAGTGTATACATACCTGTATGTAGGTGGTAGGTAAATATTTGTTAAAGAGTTCATAATGAAAAGACACCACACTCTCTTATATATCTCAATAGATTCCTAGATAAAGATAGATAACTTTATTAAAGTGTCATTGTTCATAGCAGTTGCCCACTAAGTAACCTCAATCCTCTGGACTTGCTGGGGCTTTAATGAAAGTCCAGATAATAATAATAAAAGTTATTATTTTATGAGACATAAATCAAAACTGAGCACTTTATCCAAGAAGACTTGGATATGAGCAATCATAAAAATAATAGGTTATCCTCACAGTAGTATTTTGTTTTTCAGAAAGGAATAAAGCAACTGCCTGCTTGCCTTTGTCTTTTCTGATAGTTTTGTTTTAGCCAATTTTTCTCTCTCAAAGTGATTCCAACTGTGACTTGGTTATATTCAGAAAAAAATTGGAGCACAGAGAAATGTCTTGAATAGATAAACAAACATTGTGGCCAATGTAGGTTTGGATAATCAATGCCTTTACATTTATTTCTGCAATTACATCTTTTACTTTAGATGGTTATAACATCTGAACACAAAAATGACAAATCATTTATTTTTTTCATGTTATTATGCACTCCCAGAAATAATCTATGAGGATCCCTACAGATTTGTGTGTTGCCTGCTGAGCTGATCCATGTTGTTAATTTTGCTTCAAAAGGGTAAAGGGCTCTCTGCAGGCAGCGAGACTTGATCTGTATGTTAATGGAGAAATCTTATCTCCTAATGATGACAAAAGGCTTATTTCACAAGTTCCCCTCAGAGACAGAACTGTAAGTAGTGGGTTTTTAATAACATGACAATATATTCATTATAGTTTTATTTACAGAACCTAAGTAAAGTTTTCTTTCATCAATACATGTATCAGCACACATGAAGTTTGCTTGGTCTTGGGATAAACTGGAACCAGACTTAGTACCTTGGCTGTTTCAGTCTGCGTAATTATACAGCTGCATGCATTCATGACTTATTCTTGTTATATTTCATTGCAGTTAATAACAGCGAAGATTGCACCACTGAACAGTTCCATGCCATCATCACCAGACTCCTCATCAGACTCATCAGGGGGGTCAACACCAGCAGCACTAGATGGACCAAATCTAGAAACTGAAAACTGCTTACCAGGAGTGGTAAGATAAAAAATAAATCACCTTGTCTTGATAGAGGGGATGATCGCTAAAATTGTGAAACTTGATCTGCATGTAATTTTGTAATTTTGTCATGAGCAGTACAAAGAAAAAACTGACTTCTCAATGTGAGTTAACTTTGTAACCTTCTGCTTCCCAGGACGGTAACTTGAGCTGAGTTCATTAATTTTTATTATACTTACAATGTTACATATAATGTGTGATATACTGCTGCATGTAGGATGAGTAATGTTGAAGCCATCGAGCAGATCTGTCACTGATTTTTAAAGTAGTAGGGTTAATGGAAAAAGTAGCTGGAAAAAAAGAACAGTCTATTTAGTCATTATTTTATCGAAAATCGATTCTCTAAGGTAGTTATAAAGACTGGAGACCTGTGTGTATGTTGATACTACATGAGGTGTAACTGGTTTGTTTTGTGATGTCAGATGTTGTCCAAGCGCCATAGCTTCATGCAGTACCTGATTGATCTTGCCGATGATGGTATTGCACATGATATTCCTGATCTGAGGGAAAGAGTTCAACAGCTACTTAACCTCATACCACCAGGTAAACAGCAGTTGAAATTAATTCACTTTTCTAATTCATGGCCATTGTCATCTCTTATTTAATCACAAGTTTAATTATTGGGCTTATGTTTTTCCTTACAGACACAGAAACAGTTGGAAATATCAAGAATGTCTGTCGAGCTTGTTCAGAAAACAGCTCAAAGACTTCATCTCCTCTACTAGATGCCATGTTCTTCACACCATCTTCTACTCAAGCTCTTTATAACCTAGAGGTTAGAAGGTTTCATGTATCTGTTTTTCAACTTCCTCTCTGTCTACCTGCCTACACTGTGTCTGTCTGTTTTTCTGTCTATCTGCCTGCCTGCTTGATTGGACTCTCACACAGAAGTCTGGTGCTTTATTCAACTGTTGCCCATTTTTGACCACCTAGACCTTCATAGCACTTTTTGTAGAGCTCTACTCTTTTGCTGCTTCCCCACTTTTCCCTCAATTACTACCCTGCTTCTTGCATCTCCTTTTATTCTTATTGTAGCTGCCATGACAATGCATATGAGATGCTAAATCCCCACCTGTTTTATAAGAAATTCCATCCTGTGTCTCTGCAACCTCACAACACTATGACTGACACTATAGGCCAATTAAACAAAGTCTGAGGTAGATGTGGTGTAATGCTAAATTGAGGTGAATACTGGTTCTCCTTAAGCCATTTAAGCCATAAGCGGGTCAAAATTATGTTAGAACTCTCAAAGAACAGACTACAGCAGCCATCTAACCAGAGTCTAACAAAATGTGGTAGTCATTCTGACCTTGCTTGAAATTAGTTTAGGCCACATTAATTTTTTCTTAAACCTTGTCTGAACTTTGTTTATGCAATTGGCCCTAAGAGTCTATGACACTACAACTGTACTTATAGTTCTGGTCAAACAAATTGTATAGCCATTGACTCACATTTAAATGTTGTATTGCTGTTTTTCAGATTGTTTATTCCCTTCTCATGCCAGCCTTGTTACCTGCTCAAGATCATCAAAATTTAGAATTCCAAGTAAGTTGGTGCATGCCATGTACTTGACTCTTTAAATTTTCTGTTTTATTGGAAGAAACACTTATAGTGTGAATGCTGGATCACAGAGGATTGTCTTGCTAATTAAATCAGAAAGGAGATCTTACCGCAAGAAAAAAGGCCCTTGAGAGATTGTTGCTTATTCATCTTGTATCTGATTGGATTCCCCTTTTGATGTAATAAACATTTTAGAGGTAGTGATTAATAAGTGATAGTGATTATTATTTTTAGCGTTACAGCTTGTTGCGATTTGCATGCCAGATAATAGTTTTCTTCTTGTA
The DNA here is from genome assembly GCA_964030785.1 of Siderastrea siderea. Classification (NCBI taxonomy): domain Eukaryota; kingdom Metazoa; phylum Cnidaria; class Anthozoa; order Scleractinia; family Rhizangiidae; genus Siderastrea; species Siderastrea siderea. Next base: position 19,001,363 of record OZ034975.1, read on the forward strand.
ATAATTCAGGTCCTGCAAATGAAGGGAATTTGATGGATCACCACAAATCATTGTCATAAAGAACATCTCTCAGCTAGCGTACAAGAAATATGTTAATATATAGACCAGTGAAAAAGGCTTAAAGGTTAAAATATACAATGTAGCAGGTTTATAATGCATAACACATTTACAACTTATATGGGAAGTTCTATTTTATCACTTATGAGTATCCTTGGCTTTAAGAATCTCTCAGCTAAGTGGGTTTGCATAGAGAATGATTCTACAGTATTCCAGGATATCCTTTGGTCCTTCTAAAATGACTGCTGACTTTTGGCTAGTTTCTGGGATGCTTTGAAAAACATATTTGTATTGCTGTCTTGAAGGTTCACTTTTTGAAATGTGGAGGTATTCAGTGTTCTCTAAACATGCTGACAAGAACAGATTTCCTTCAACATGCTGATGCCCTCACCAAAAGGTATGTCAGGTGACAGTTGTGTAAGAAGTGGCTCTTATTTGTAACAGGAGGGAGAATACACCATTTTAGCTCAGAGTGATACTAAGATGCCATTCAGGGAGAGCAGTAATCGCCATCCCCCCCTGCTGGGAACTTGTCTTGAATCTGGTTTCCTTAGAATCTTTTCTCATCAACTGCATCATTTCTGTATACAAGAAAGCCCAATGGGCATTTTAACCGGCCTTTCTGACCCTCCCCACCCCTAGGTTTAAAAATGTTAGCGCGATCCTGTGTTTATACGAACCGGCGTGACGAAAAGTAGATTGTGTGAAACAATATTTTGACTATAGCGTTACTGGATGATGTAATGTTTAAACTCTGATGACTCAGGTTATCTTTCTTATCGTTTTTATTTCTGCTGAAAAATGCAAATTCACTCAAATGTTGAATGTTGGTATAAATTTGCCCGCAACTGAGGATGCCTACAAAGGGATGACAGAATATTTACTGCTGTGCCTCAGTGGACCAAGAATACCAACAGTGAACATAGCAGTAGAATCAAAATATAACGCTTGATAAACACGAGCTCGAGCAGATCGTCCGAGTCTGGGGCATGTTAAGGCATATCTCATGACGTGATGTTTAAATCCGGTTTGCTAACCCGGGAATCCCCATGCAAAGTAAACAAGTTGACTCGGAATGGCTACGTGCCAGACTACGCACAAAATAACCTCAAACCAACCAACACCACACGCAAACCACACGCATCGCTTGATAATATTCAGTTATTTTCTAACTTAAAGACTCGTAACAGCTACCTTATTAATTGATCTCGTTATTAATGTTCGATTCCTTCATCTTTATGCAATTAAAATCAACTTCTCGCGTCAAGTAAACACTCATCTCTCTCCCTTCTCAAGAACTGTGATGTATCAATGGTGCAATCCACTAATTGCATCATCATACTAGTGCCAATCCCTTCCCTTCCTAAGCCACCATTCCTTACCGTGCTAATTAGCTGCAAATGCAGCTGTCATTTCTCTCATCTGCGAAATACAGGTTACCCAATGAGAAAACTTGCAATCTACTTTGGAAACTGTCCCCCCATAAAACGTTAAGGGAAACTGCCTCTCACGCAGCACAATATCACACCGCTGCCATACAAAGCGTAACTTTCAAAGCAAATCACATTCACAGAAGCGTGATATGCTCCTCACATTCACAAATCCTTCCACTCCCACATTTTTACATCCCTCAAAATGTCAATCCCCATAACAAAACTCCTGCACTAAAAAAAATTTCACCATAACCACCAACTAGATCAGACAACACAGCCAATTTCGCATTCAATCCTATTAGCTGCTTTACTCAGTTGCGCATGCGTTATACAAGACAAATACTGAAACCCCATACTTAACAACCCTTCGCTGTTCATATCTTAAATACTGTAAATTAAAAGACAAGAACACACAAAGGTAACATTCAGCAGACTAATCTGCACATGCATCTTATATAAGATAGTACCGCTCTTGAGTACCCATACCACAAGCTTTACAGCACTTTGTTCGTATGTTAAGCCAACTGACGCAGAAAAAAAACGGAGTCCATTTTATAAACCGGTGGTCGCTATATGGCGACAGCTGGTTAACAAGTGTAACATGGTGGGGTTTGGACCACTGACGTTATTTTTCTGTATATGATGATTAGCTGACAGATCATGTATACAACATGCTTATAATCAAATTATGTGCTAAGAATAGGATTGGATAAGTGTGTCTGCTTTACTTAAGTACAATAAATCCCTTATTTTAAATAAAGAGAGAAACACAGGCAAATGAGACGTGAGTTTGAGGTTCAATTGAGCTTAACATTAAGCTCTAGCAGAAACAACCATTACATGTATTCATTTGTTAAGCCTTAACACCTGCTATTGACAAACCTTAAACAGTTGTAATGGGTTAGCAGTTCAATTAAGAAAATAAAGTTGCCTGCTCACAACTTGATTTTTTAACGTTGTTAATTTTTTTGTAGAGCTGCATTCCACACACTCCTTAAAATGTCCAAGTTGTTGCTGACAGTAGTAGGCTATGCACAGGTGACAGTTGTTGCAGAAGCTATTCAGCCTTCAGACCCATCATGCTCCCCTCCTCCTATCTCAGCGAGTGCCCACAATGCAGCTGTGATTCTACAGCAGGCCTTGCAGTACATTCCAAACCCCGCCACTGAGTGCATGTTAAGAAACATGGCTGTCAGGCTTGCAGGGCATTTGAGTAACCTGGTGAGTTTTACAGAAACATGCCTGTGTTTTGGCTCTGCTTGGCTTTAAAATGTTTATAAATTTGTATACACTTTGTGTTAAAAAGTAATGATACTAAAAGACAAGATAAGTAATTTTCATTAATATTGCCTATTACAGTATTTTGTAGTTTGTAATTTTACACTTTAAAAATTAGAAGATGGTCAAAGGATTCTGTTCCGTACACTTGTTACCCGTTGTAAAAACTGACATACTTCTCCACCCTGGCTAGATGCTTTTTTTTTTTTTTGAATTAGTCTACCCCCAAGTTGTTATGAGACTCAAAGTTTGAACCTGTGTGACAAAGTGTGTGAAAGTGTGACAACATATTTTGACTATAGCATGTCACACTGACCAGCATCCATAACATTAAAAATGTGATCACTCAGCATTGATTATTGCTGTGTTAGCTGAGTGAGAGCAGGATGCATGGGCAGGATGCTCTAGAAAATGCCATATTAATTTTCACAACCTAATGTGTTAATTTTTGTTCAAGTTTTGAATGTTCAGTTGATGAGCCTTTAATCTTGATGATACAGTAAATGATAATGTGTACTTTTTGTAGGTGGCAGGTCCTTTGCCAGATCTGACTGCCATCAAGTCAGTGCAGCGCTTATCATGGGCGGCAGGTGTCGGCATGTTACATCTCATGCAGTCTACAAATGAAGAGATCCACAAAGTGTATGAAAAGGTGAGAAAGACCTTAATTGACTTCTCAGAAAGAACATAATGACTAACAGACTGTTGTTGAGCCTGTGACTATGATTCGTTAAGCCTAAAAAGGTCTTGAGTTTGACTGAAAAACATAGGGTGGGTCTAATCATTAATCCTTTTACTTACAAGGATGAACAAGTTTGTAACCAAAAAAATTACCTATGTTTTGTAATGACACATATTGTAAAGCAAGGCAGCACAAATCACTAGTTAAAACTACTGGAAAGTACTGCTCAGTAGTAACCTGGTGAGTTTTACGTATGGTCACACTTTCATCCACAGACTCAGAAGTTAAAACCACTTTGGCTGACCTCATGTTGCGCTTGCCTCAAAAAGCACATTTAATCTCATTAAACACAAAAATAATCGCTGAACACTTCTCACTGACTCTGAATTATTCCGCTTAAAATCTAACTTCTTGCAGTTCATGTGTCTTGTACTTGCATTCCCATTTACAATGTTAACTTATTGTACTTTGCTTGTAGTGTGAATTACATGTAGATGAGTGCAATAGTCTGCTTTTTTGATACTGCTGTTATATGTCTATCCCTTGTTCCCCTTGTGTGCTCTAGATTCATTAGTGAACAAAATTTACTTTTGTACACAGCCTGGTGCTAAAGAACTTGAAGGTGACGATGTTCAAGTGGCACGGGAAGCTCTGGAAGTAAGTTTATTTTTTAGCCGGTGTAGAGCTATGTGTAAGGGATGGTTTTGTGTCACTTGATAACTCACGAACAATCGGAAACCACTCAGATACTTGTAAGCAATTGTGTCTCAGACAAGGCAATTCTATCATGGCTTTTTTAATTGGAAGGATCTCAGATGTTGCTCAGTTCCCAACATCAGGATAACCGGAGTGTATATGAGTGTTTGATGATCACTCGGGTATTCACCTCAAGTATTTGACAACCGATGTGTGTTGCTAAAAAGGTAGAAATCTTAACTATTCTAGACCAAATTTTCAATACTAGAAGTTGTCCTTTGGTACCAGCTGGTTTTGTTTATTACTGATTGCTTAAATCCAGTGTAATGCTGAAAAAACTTGCGGATATTAAGGGGTTTTAAATCTCAGCCAGATGCAGCAAATCGGCCACAGTACATTGACAGTAAAAAATTTCTGGTGAGTTTAAGTATGGTATTCTGAGGTGATTTTGCATTGACATACGCTTATTGCCAGCTTGTTTAAGCCATAGATATTGAACTCTGAGAAATTGTACTGCACGTGTGGTTCACGTGAAGTGTATTATGTCAGATTACTATGCCAAATATGCATTTGTGCCTGTGCAATGTGAACCCTTAGACTAAGGCAAAAGCATTAGACTTTAATTATAATCAAATGAAAATTGAGGCTGTAATTTTATTTCAAACATGTTGTGCACTCTTGTGCACCGCGCATTAATGTTTAAACTGATTACTACACTGAACTGACTGAGATGTGAGGCATGTTTGGCAGATCTGCAGCTCTGTTTAACAGTGTTCTGAGGGTTATTGCCTCACACCATTCACACCTCACAAGTGTTTCCTGCAAACTCATCATGTGACAAAATAATTATGTTATATCTTTTTGTGGCGTGACATGACCATTTTTGATAGACTTGATACTGAGAGGCATGTATTTTGTTGTTTGGTAGGTATTGAGTGTATGTCTGGCACTTTGTCCAAGTGCTTTAGAAGCTCTCACAAAAGACAAGTCCTGGCAGTGTTTTATCGTTGACCTTCTTATCTTGTGTCAAAGCAGGTACTACTTCGACAAAATATTACTATAACAGAATGTATTGTAATACCAAAATACTCTATCTGACTGACTGATGAAATTACAACTGTATTGTTTGCTTTGACAGTTGACAGACTATAATTATCATAAGCAAACTCTATTTTGTGGATGAAATTACATAGAGTTATGGTGATGATGATAACTACGTATGTTACAAGATTTTCCAGTTTTAAATTTTATTAGGATGTTACCCTGGTTATGGCAAAAAATAGTAGATTATTCTATAGACATCTCTTCACTCTTTATTTCTGTGGACTTTGACAGTTACTGGGAGCTGTGCAGGTGGTCCTTTTGTGACAAGCTTAGTTATACAAGGTCCATTGGCTTGTTCAGGCTCACACTAAATTAATGCTAAATTTAAAGTATTGCCTGTCCCCTTGGGAATGTACAAATATTGCAATGTTAATATCGTAATGTTTTAATCAGATATGGGAGTTAAAGGCTAAGTACTATTTTTTTCCTTTTTTCAGAGCAATCCGGCTTAGCACAGCTGAACAGTTCTTCCTTGTGGCAACAAGGTGTTCCCATGGCAACAGACCACTCATCTTTTTTATTACACTTCTTTTCACTGTTCTTGTGGTAAGTCTCATAAGCCTGAACTAGTAAATAGTTACTTTTGTTTTAATGAAGTTTGCAATCTTAAACGTTGGCACACATGAGGTACAAGTCCCTTGTAATGTTCCCAGGAGGAGACTGGTTGTAGAGATTATGTTGTGGGGGCTTTATACCTGCAGCGTTTTTTGACCGTTTTTTTCTGTGGAGTTTTAGGTCGAGCTCAACGTTACCTCGACTGGTTTGTTTAGCATATGTGCGTGGTTTTTATTTCCTGTTTTGTTGTGTTGAGGTGAATTCTGTTGTGTTGCGGTCTGTTGTGTTGCATTGCATTGTGTTGTAATCCATTATGCTGTGTTGGCGTTGCGTTGTGTTGCGATCCATTGTGTCGCTACAGTTGTGTTGTATCTGTTGAGTTGCGTTGCATTGTGTTGCGTTGTGATCCGTGGCATTGTGTTGCGTTGTGATCTGTCGTTGCGTTGTGCTGTGTTGCGTTGCTGACAAGTTCAGCATTTCTAGTATTCCATGTATGTTAAAGTTGTACATTAGTAGACATACTCAACCAACCTCACTCACTGACAGACAATCTCTACACGAGAGAACTAGACAAACTCAACCACCCTTACCAAATAGATAAACTCAACATCTTTCACTTACTTTAAGACAGTACAAACCCTACTATGCAACCAACTTGACAAACTCCACAACCCTTACTCACTGGCAGACAAAATCTCCTCATCTCAACACAACTCGACAAACAAAACGACCCTTCTCAAACAGACAAACTTAACAATCCTCACTTATTTTAAGACAGTATGACCCCACAATGCGACCAACTCGACAAAGTCGACTAATTGTCATGTGCTGAGGCAGACTAAAACTTGACACCTTGATGCAACTCGACGCAACTCCTTATCAAATAGGCAAACTCAATAATGCTCACTTTCTCTAAGAAAGTAAGAACCACACAACTCGACATACTCAACACACCGCACTCACTGGTAGACAAAATCTCCATGCCTCGACACAACTTGATAAACGCAACGACTCTCACCAACTAGACAAACTCAACAAACCTCCCTCACTGGCAGACAAAATGTTCCAGACCTCGACACAACTTGACAAACACAACGAGCCTTACTAAAATTCGATCAACAATCCTTACATACAATAAGACAGTATGAACCCCACCACGCGAACCAACTAGACAAACTTGACTGACACGCAAAGCATCTCAACGACTCAACAAAGTCAACCAGGTCAACAGACGGATTTCACTGAAAACTGTAAACTCGGCAAGTGATCAACTCAACAAGTTCCACCAACTCTACTAGCAATTGTTTTAGACGATCTTAACTCTTTCACCGTTTTATTTTCATCTATGAGCCAACTCATCAGTATATTCTTCCGAAAGATTAAACTTTCAATCCTGTAAACTCCGTTGGCTTTACTCAAAAGGTAGACCAATTTTTTGCAATTGAATAAACAGTCTTTGTTAAGTTTTTGGGTAAAGGGGTGCCTTGTTAAAGCTTGCACCATATTAAGAAGGGCTTTGTCACCGTGATTTTCAAGTCCGGTTTTTGGTAGAAGAATGTTCTGAAAAATATTTCATATATCTTTTCCTGTAAACAAAATGCTCCCAGAACATTAACAGAATTAAAGGAATGTATCTCTTTTAGCTTTTTATAACAATCCTAAAAATTGTTTACGGTGCCCCTTTAAGGCTAGCGATTCTTTTTAGCACATGAAATGGTCACCTAAAGGCGCTCGTTAGTGAAAGAGATGAAATTTTGGCTAACTTAACCAGGCAACTGAAGGCACATAAAAATTAGTCATGATTATGAAACTTCCACGGAGAAAATGGTGTTTGCCTGTGGAGAATACACAGTGGAAGTTTTGCTTATTAAGTCGTTGAGTTGGTCGAGCTGGTTGAACTGTTGTATGTCTGTCTAGTTGTTGTGTCGTTGTTTGCAGTGACCTCAGCCTCGGAAATCCTTTCATTCATCGTCTTTCGCTGTGGAGTCCAGGCCCCGGGCCAAATGCAATCAGAGAATGACACTGCTCCCTAGGTCATCAGCTGTTTCGTTAAATGTGTGATTCCTGCATGCCCTAGGAAATAGATGATTTCAACATGGGGCAGGATACGTTGGAACAAATATATAAGAAAGCCATTCCTTCTTGATGTGCCCAGTCTGCAGTTTGCTGACAAGACTGAGTGAATCAGTGAGGATGATGGTGTAGTCACCTTCAGTCATGTTGTCTGCAACCCGTGTTAATGCATCTTCCATAGCCTCGCACTCTGATCTATAGGAACTGGATCCACCATGCTTACATGCTGACCATTCATAAATCCTACTGCCTTCCCTCCAAATGGCACCACCCCAAGCAGTGGTATTGCCCCAAACTGACCGGTCAGGGGCAATGATGTAACAGGGGAACTTCCCCTCCTGTATGTCACGTACATGTACGATGGCATTGTTAATGTCTCCTGCTCTTGCTCTCCAGTCCCTTGAGGCTATTGCATCTATTGTCAACTTGTCATTGACATACTCGATCCATTCGTCATCCTTGACATGTTCTAAAGGGCAAATCATTTCCACTGCTTTTCTCAAGTGACTTACCCAGGATTTAACAGTCAGTAGTCCCTTTGTGTTTGCTGATCAATTCTGTTTGCTATCTCAGAGTGTAAGGGGTGTAGGTATACTCTCATTAGTTACTTAATTGACCTCAGGAGTGCTTGCCAGTGTCTGATGCTTTGGATTCCTAACCAGTGTGTGCGAAATGGGTTTCCTTTCTGGATGTGACTAGTGTCTTTAAAAAAAAACCCATTAGTTCATCTGTTGTTCAATGTTGCTGTTGTCCTTGAGAGTAATGAGTGTAATTATGTAAAGAACCAAGTGTTTGATATTACATTCCTATTCACATAGTTACTTCTTAAATATAAATCTGTTGACAGAACTCCATCAAAGATCATGCGGGTTCCTCATATGAGTATTTCAGCTTATTTTGCAAGTAAGTAGTATTCACATTCATCATTATACAACATGGAAGAGACTAGTCCAGTCTGCTGGTAAAAACATATATTTTAAAGTTGCCAAAAATTTTGCAAATGTTTTGGGGCTGACATTGTCTAACCTGTGAGCCATCTTCCCTAAGATGAACTACATGTAGCAAGTGAAGCAACCAGTGGGATCCAGGGCGCATTTCATTAAATAAGGTTTTGACCAGGAAGGCAGTTGGTGTTCACAGGCAGGCAAAAATTTGGGGATTTAACTTCTTTGTAAGGGAAAATCCTTGAGGAGCTCACAGCAGCCAACCAAAAAATGTGTTTACATCCAGTCAATTTGCCCAGTGCTCAGCCCTTAATGAAAACCCTGGGATCGTGGATTTCTTTGCTTGCCAGCTTTCAGCAACTTGTGCAAAGTTGTACCAGGGGATAATACTTACAGTGCCGTATTTGTGGAGATCCTGTGTGCATTAAAAGCAATCTAATTTCTCCCTAAAATAAGACTTCTATCAAAACATACAGGTCATAAGAATAAATTAAATTATCACCATACATGAAATCTTTTGATGTCTGATTAAACTCTTCCAAGTAGTGCCATAGAAATATATGGAGAACAGTGAGGAGAATGTGCATGTTGATATTAATGTTCAAAGGTAAAATGTGAGAAGGACTCTGTAGTCTGGTACCTCACAGACTGTGCTTACCAGGGACAGCGCATGTCCATTTATTTAGTTTTGACTCCTTAATTCTCTCTGTGCAGGCTACTTGCTCATGCCTACATGACACACTGTCCATTACCCACGGCAGAGGTGATGCTCAACACTGAAATTACATGGCTTAAGAAGACAAAGGTTGGTTCGTGTATAAACGTATAAACTGGTTGCCTGTTACACTGTGTATAATTATGTGGTGGGGGGTGGGGGGGGGGGGGTTGGGGTGCAGAAGGGGCTTAAACTTGGAAGAGTAGGAGATAAGGTTAAGGGAGGGGGCAAAACAGAAGCCAAGAAGTGGGTTTTTTTCCAGGTGTTGGGAAACAAGAAACAACCATCTAAGGGAGGGGACTGAGGGAGAGTGAAAGTATATTAAGAAGCCAGGAGGCAGGAGGAGGAAAATTAGAAGATGAAAAACCTTACCCAATCGCCCTCTATTTAGATACTTTGTACAGTTTCTGGCAAATTTGTCAAGGCTTAGATCCTTAGTTTTTCCGTTGTGGCTGAGGTTCATGTTTGAATTGATTTTTTATTTGCTTTTTCTCTTGATCATTATCTAAAAGTACCACATTTTGGAGAAACCAAGGAAAATCAAAATTAAACCAGAAACGAATTAAAACTATGACGGTTGGTTACCTGTATTCTTTTTACAATTTTATAGTAACTTGTATGATGCCGTTTTCAGGACCTTGTATTGTCACATGATGAGGGAAGCTCCCCTCTTGATGAAGCTCTGTTAGAGGGTCACTTAGGAGTCACAAGAGAACTGTTACTATTTCAGCCTGCTCAGAAAAAGTTTGCAATTGGCTCACAAAAGGAAGGAGCTAACCTTATAAAGGTAAAGAATCATTTTCCTTGCTAGTGTATGTATACATTGTCTGTAAGCACGTATATATACACCCAATTGAAAAAACGTTGTCGGGTGAAAAGCATAAATCATTGAAGGTGCAACCCAATGGTGCTCTGGGAAGCGTGAGAACTTGCCTCTATTCTTAGATCCGTGCACATTATAATAACACAGCATGCCCTAATTTTCTCTTTAAATGATCTTGGAAAGAAAATATTTTGAATATCAAGAAACAAAACCCAGTACTTAATGAACTTGCTCCTGCCGTTTTCCCAGAGTTTCATTGTGTCGCCTTGTCCATCGTTTATGCTTTTCACCTGACAACGTTTTTTCAAACGGGTGTATATATCTTATTGGATGTTTCACTGTGAAGTATCGTTGTATATTTTTATGAGTTGTGCTGTATTTTGACGAGCCTGCAGGGCGAGTCAAAATACAAACAACAAGTAAAAATATACAGCAATACTTCACACTGAAACATCTAATAAGAGATTTATTATCCAACTTAAGTAAGTAACTGTAAAGAAAACTTAAGTAACTTGAAAGAAAACTGCAAGTGTAACAGGATGGGCACGTGCACGGTACTGTACAATAACCAACTGTACTCGTTTCGCACGCTTTCTTACAATAACTAATACAGTTGGATAATAATTCTGCATAATGTATACCAGTGACTTATCATAGTGCAGTTTTCTGATTGCGATTGTGGTTTTCTGCTGTAATTATGGTGTGCAGTTAATCTCCCATTTTAATGGACGCACGCAGGACTAGGAAATGTTTTGTGTAATGGTAGAATTTATATGGTTTGGAAGCATGGATGTTACTGGTTTGATAAAGACTGACATCTCATTCAAATGATATTGGGACCTCCTCTAAGAGGTACCTACAGCTGTACTCTGAGAAGTAATTCTGTCATGCGTGGTGGAACAATAGCTCTTACTAGTACCCTTAGCAAGAAAGACAAATCTATGACTTTGGAGATTACAAGATACGTTATTATAGAAGATCTTAGAAAGGACCAGAAAGGATCAGTAAGGATAATCGCCCTATTTTCTACACTGGTTGGTTCCAAACACCTGTCAACAAAAAATTAAAATATTATGGACTTTTATCTGAACTAAAGTCCTTATAGAACACCTGACAAACAACTATATTTAACAGTCCTGTACACAAAAATTTCTTTGAAAAAGTACTAGAACTTTTTTCTGAAAGTCCACTCGTATACACAAAACTTATGCCTGACAAGTGCATTTCCCCTAACCTAAAGTCAACACAAATGGCTGAAGGACCTCGACAGTAGCAATGATGACCAAATTCATTGCCATGGGGACCATCAGCTATAAGTACAAGACTAATAAAGTTCAGTTCAAACCCTCGCAAAATACCAACTAGGACTTGCTGACCAAAACTGGGCTAAAAGACAGTTTTAAATGGCATAACTTTTTCCCAGATGAAACCCTAAAAGGTGCAAGGATAATTCTAACGGTGATCATTTTAGATTTTATCATCCTAAGCTGTTCAAGATCAAAGTTGAACCGTTAGGTACAACAATTAAAATGGGATTTTTTATGGAACTCCCTCCTGATGAAGGGGGAGGGGAGTTGTGATAGAAAGGGGTGTGTGCACTTTAATAGGAGGGTGTGAGAGATGCCTGTACACTGTGAAGCCAAAGCCAAAATGGTTTCATCTACCTAATCTCTATTTTCTCAAACAATGTATCAGGTCCAGACGTAAATCAAAAAGCAACTGAAGAAGGAAACCACTCAGATTTTCGAAACCAGTCTTGCTAGTTGATAAGCATTTTTCTTATCAAGAACACACCCAACTGACATACATGACGTCGGAGCCTTACTTGCAAAACATGAGAAATAAAACATTGTCTTACACTAATACTGTTGCTTATAAGAGGAACAAATCGCTCAAAGACTTTCTAGTCAGAGTCATAATTCCTTCCCTCAATTATAACAACAGTAACGGAGTTATATACAGTAAGGAGGGTTATAGTATTACAATCATCAACCCCATGTTAGCCAAATCGTTTTTGAGTTTGTTCCTGACTGGGCAACAAGACAGAGTCTTTGTTCAAACCTTGGTCAGAACTTGTTGCACAGTCAAGTATTTTGAATGGGGGAAGCTTGTAATCTTAGAGCCAAAAACAAATATCAGAAGTCAATGTTTCAATGTTTGTTTTTTAGGATCTTGTGGAGGATTTTGTCTTCCCTGCATCAAAGCTCATCGTTGAAGCTAGGAATGGCAGCGGTAAGAAACATACATGACTGCTCAAATGAATGAACGTGATCTTTAGAGCGTGATGCGACAAAGCAGTCACAAACAATACACACTGCTTTAGTGGCATCGAACTCTGAGGATAACTTTCAGTTATTCTTTCATCTGGAGTTCAGTCATAACTAAGGTTTCATTTATGTATGGATTCAATCATTAGTTTGAATAAACTTAAAAATGAAGAAATGTTTGTCGTGGCTGCTTGGACAGCGGAGCATTGTGCAGGTGTTATAGATTCAAATTCTGTTGGAAATTAGCAGGTTTGCTGAAATTACTTTAATCACTGCAAGAGTCATTTCTCATTTTCGTTTCATCTCTATAATTGTTCATATTATTTTATTCGCGAATTTATAAGCGGAAGAATCAATCAATCAATCAATCTTTATTTTGCTCTATAGTTAGTCTTGTTACATAGATACATGTATTGTGATTTTAAAAGAACTTGATACTGAAGCAGGTGATTTTGTTTATTTTTGACCAGATGAAGTGTGGAGTAAGCGAGTGACGCCCATCTGCTCCACCCCACAAACCCTAGTGGCTGCTTTTGATCTTCTGGTCGCTCTTTGTCGTGGCTGTGTTCAAAACCTCAGAGTCTTAGCTGACATTCTCACTGATTTCTTCTACTCTGGTAACTGTTTTAACTCCTTGTTAAATAAATTTTGTCTAAACCGTGGTGTTTTGTATTGAAAAATTGTAATCACATGTAGAAATCAGTGGTTAACTTGTGCAATTGACAACACCTTCTTCAGGGTTCACACGGTCATGGAAAGGTGATTGAATGTCATGGAATTTGAAATTTGCATCGCAGGCCTGGATAAGTCATGGAATTTCAGATGTTTCCCAAAATTGTTTTTAGCTGATGGTTGAAAAGTAAAGAAAGTTAGGAAACTTTGTGTCAAGCATCAAAATGTTCAGGCAGTGGGGCATTCCACTCATTGTTTCCACCAGTCCTCAATTTTGGGGCATAGAATGGGATTAAAAGTCATGTAGAAGTCATGGAACTTTCTCTCCCAGTTTCTGTGTGAACCCTGTTGTGTTTGTGTGCTGAAATAATGAATGAGTTGAAAAGTGATATTACTAATAAACTTGAATGAACGTTTCATCTCCCTGGACAGTTTTTGGTAATATTTGGAAATACACTCTTTGTGCCTAAAAGAATATCTCTACCATGATAGACCCACGTATTATTTCCTACTACTTTTTACTTGCATATTTCCATCTTAATTAATAATGCATCTGTAAACTTCTCCATCTTAGCTGAGGACTCACCTTTGACTGAGTGGGAGCATTTGCCTCCGATTGGACCACGCCCATACAAAGGCTATGTAGGGCTCAAGAATGCAGGAGCCACATGTTACATGAACTCAGTTATTCAGCAGGTAGGCATATAGTTTATGTCCCATCAAGCCTTACTCTTTTGTTGAAGTGCGAAACAGGTTCTCTAATCTCTTCTCTCAAATTCCCATGGTTCCATATAACTTACCAATGCACTCGATCACGTTTCCTATTCCCTTGTTGGCAAGTTAATCCAATCTTTCTTGTGTTACGAGTGAGCATGAACCAGGCCTTGCAACTAACAGTGTGTGGTAATAGCACAAACAAGCAGAGACCAGTCAACAACCTTTCATTGTGCTGCTGTTTTGCCTCAATTCCAGAGTCACTAGGCAAAGAAGAAGCTGTAGTAATTTGCAAATTTTTTCAACTTAAAAGCAAAAATGTAGCCAGAAATGTACAGTTGTAAATACATGATAGAGAGTCACAACTTAACTGGCAACCTTTTTTTGGATATAAATATGGTGATTGCTCTACTTGTTCAAGCGCTTAATTTCCGGTTTTCCCAGCTGTTCTGTGCACATCTTTTTAGTTGTTCTTCAATGTCCTCCCTTTACATTCCATCACTCCTAATATATTCCATAACTGATCTGTGTGTCAGCTGTTTATGATACCTGAACTGCGTGAGGGTGTGCTGAAGGTAGAGGGAGCTGCAACAAAGGAGGATGAAGATGGTGTGGATGTCGAGGAGAAGTCAGAGAGTGACAACACCATTGATACAGGATACCAGTCAGAAGAGAACAGAGAGAATGACAAGGAGAGTGAAAACATAGAACAGCAAAGGAAGAAGTACCAAGTTAGCGTGCTCAATCAGATTCAGTTCATCTTTGGACATCTTGCCCAGAGCCAGCTGCAGTTCCATGTACCACGGGGATTCTGGAAAACTTTCAAGTGAGTTTCACATTCTTTCATCTGCACCACTATCAATTAAACTGGCTAATGCTTATATCTGGTTTTGTGTTGTGAAGCAGAGTATTAATAGAGGGTCGCAATGGTATGATAGTAGGTGCAGCGCTGACGTAAAAAATATAGCCTTTTGACGGTTGATGGGTGGGCCGTTCATTGTGATGGTTGAGACCCTCCTACTATCGCTCTTGTATAGTATGCTATTCTATTGCAAGGTTGACCTCTCCCCAAGACGTCTGTCCACTTGCGCAGCCATTGTTTCAGACAACTGTCAAAAACAGTGATTTAATGAGGAATTGGAAGGGGTTGTTAGATCTCTCCAAATCGGATTGAGCTTGCAATTTTGTTTTGTATATAAGAACTACTTCAGTTTGAGAAATGAAGCAGAATCTTACTTGAAAAATTGGTACACGTAAAACTCAGAAAACGCAGGCTTGGACCCGAATGTCCTTTGGAGGTGCATAATCACAATGTACAATATAAATCTGATTGCTTATCTACTGATTAAATACGTACACACTCCAACTGTAACTTGTGTTTTTTTTGTTGGTTTCTTACTTGTTTTACTGTATAGAAATAGAATTCAGGGGATATACCCATGCTATATGATATTTATGGCTGGCAGCACACAGTATTTACACTGTAAAAACAGCCTGATTTCTCACTAGCCATCCAATATATAAGAACCATTTCAGCCTTCCTTGGAAAAACAGGGTTTCTTATACGCAGGTTTTTCTGTATTATAAAGGGCCAGAAGACAGAGATGAGACTGTCAAGATAACCTTCTACTGAATTTCCCTCCCGCGAACACAGTTCTGCTTATGTCCATCTATCAAAATAAATGTGCAAATCTGTTGTTAGCTCTCAGGGTGTTCCTTACGACAAGTTTTTTTAACTGGCACACTTTTTTGGATAGGTTGTGGGGTGAACCTGTGAATTTACGTGAACAGCATGATGCACTGGAGTTCTTCAACAACTTGGTTGATAACTTAGATGAAGGTTTGAAGGCATTGAGTGGAGAGCCGTTGTTTTCTAACATACTGGGTGGGAGCTTTGCTGATCAGAAGATTTGTAAAGGATGTCCTCACAGGTGTGAATTCTTTCTTTGTTTCCTTCATCTTTTCTTTTTACTTTACTTTTAAGTTCTGAACATGCGCGCGCTCGTGCACGCGCTAATCACGCAAAAAATGATGCGCAGGAAGGATGCGCAATGCAATTGAATGGAATCACCTTCCAAACAGTAGCCGAAAATTGCAGATCGGTAATTAGTTGTATTATTCATACATGCAGGTATTCTCGTGAAGCACCGTTCATTGCACTGAATGTGGACATTCGTAATCATCACAGTTTGTTGGACTCCATGGAGCAGTTTGTCAAGGGAGACTTACTTGAAGGAGCCAATGCCTACCACTGTGAGAAGTGTGACAAAAAGGTATCCTTATTCCGGCCTCCTTAACAGAAAATTTAGTTACCCTTGTCGTCTCGGCAGAAAGAAATGCTTTAGACTAAAATTTGCCATCTGTGGAAAATACGGGGTATGATGAGATACAACTTAGACATCCCCTCTCCTACAGAGATCAGATCTGAATAAGCAATACAATAATTCGCAGCCCTTAGTGCGACATTAACTGTTAAATACTGGATTGAAAGAAAAGCGGCGACATGGATAATTCCGCACTGAACAAGAATATTCCAACTCTGAATTTAGTAGGCAAATTAAGTTTCGTAGAGGTCTGACTCAAACTGGAGGAAATACCAAACAGATGTATGGCTTGTGGGTACATACACTGTTAGAAATACATGCACATTTCTTTTGGATAAATCTCATTTTTTTGGGGGGGGGGGGGGGGTGGGGCATATTCTTGAGTTAAGGTTGAATCAGATCTCTATGAAACTTCAGTATGACGAATCTAATCATGGTCCTGTCTCTTTTTTTTTTTTTTTTTTCATGTAATCTAATATTAGAAAATGTCACGATGACTGCAAATTGTGCTATTGACCTTCAAGCAAGCACTCAAACTTTTTAATTTAACTCCCAAATTCCCTGCTTGAACTTGCAATTTATAATCTGGGCATTTTTACTGTACTGCTCTGTTTTAGGTTGACACAGTCAAGAGGATGTGCATAAAGAAGCTTCCAAGAGTGCTAGCCATTCAACTGAAGCGTTTTGACTATGACTGGGAAAGGTAAGACTCCAAACACGGATTAAAGAGATTGTTGTTAGTTATTTGTTCAATGACTTACGAGTACCTGTGGGACGCTGGAAGGCAAGAAAGCATGTTCCAGTGCAGTTGTTTAGGGCGAAGCTGATAACAACTTCAGTTTCAAGAGTGGTCTCCCATCTTCCTAGGTGTGTCCTGTGTATAACTTGGCCACTGCACAGCAATATATTTTTGGTCATTTCTGGTAGATTGACGTTAATGTCATTCTCTTAAGAATTGCCAAAATTTCTGTTCAAACTGAACTGTGTAGCGTGGCGAAGAAGTTGCTTTTCAATGATAACTTGCGTTATGGATGTAATGTAACATTATTGAAGCGTACATGTAGTTATTTTGTGTTGTGGCTGCCTTACATGTACGTCGCCTGGTATGACGCCTTCCAGTGATGTACATGGAAAAGTATAGAAAGTTGTCAAGCAGCAAAATTGTCTTTACACTTTTAAATAGCCTTCTAAAGTTTTAAGTGAACTGTAAATAAATCTCATTTTTAGAATATTCTCTGAATTAAGCAATCTGGAAATATCTGTAAAGAAATGTAATTTTTAGAATATTTCCTTATGTCCTTAATTTTACCCACATTATACTGTACTGAACTGTTTTATCTTATCATTGGTCATCAGAGAGTGTGCTGTCAAGTTCAATGATTACTTTGAGTTTCCCCGTGATATTGACATGGAGCCGTTTACAGAACTTGGACTTGCCAAGCTTCAAGGTGAGCAACCTGGCCAAGGAATGAACACTTCACAAAACACAATCGTTTTGTCAGGTTTAAAGAAATTTTTTGAAATGTGAAGGGACTGCGTAAATTAGTAAGCTCCTGAAGGTGACCTGTTCGTTTTTTTCTGCATATTGGGCTTGTCGCTTCATTTGCAGTCGTTCAGTTATAGGTATTTTCTTGTGAAAGTAACACACTTCATTTTAGATTTTTCGAAATTGTCAGATGTTTACCAACAGGATACAGTATGCCACTCTCCAACATCTCTGTTTAAAGTCTTGGGGACAGGATTACTGAGAATAAGACCTTTTTGTTTCCCTAACTAAATTGCCCAAGACTCCTAAAAGGAAGAGCCATAAAGGATGAAAAAACCTGAATGGTCTCAATGATAAATGATATTAGGGACTTTAAGCAACGACGACCGCAACGCAAAGGAGAACGTCATTTAATTTGTGTATTTCGGTTCGTTTATTCTACTTCTCATTTATTCCAACTCGTGTGAATTGTCTAATGTGGCCGAACTATCTGGGAGCTGATTTCGTAGGGACGGCGCTCAAGTTCAGTTAGCGAAATAAAAATTCACCCGTCGTGTGTTCCCGTTCTACCTAAACCTTAAAACTAGCCATTTCACATTGTTGTTTTGTAGATGACGGCAAAGAAATGTACTAAAATGTAGAACGCACGAGCAGAACCATTGTTTTGATCATTAAAGCCTATTGTTTTTTCACGTTGTCGTTGTCGTCACCGTCGTGGTTGCTTAAACTCCCTATTATGTAGTGTGTACGTCATCACTCACGCTGTATTATCCTAGTTGGAGTTACCATTGTCACTGATACTCGTTGGTTGGTATGTGTGTTCTTCGGTCCATACCTTCATTTTGTTTGTTTATGGGTTTGGTGGGCTGTCGGCTTACGCACCTTAACAGGCCGACGTCTGATCGCATTCTCATAAATTTTTGTAAATGTCACTGGGGCATATGTAAGCACCTTCATTCATTTGCTTCGTGTGTACGTTTGTTTGCTCACTTGTTCCTTTTCGGGAAGAGGTGTGAGTGCAATTTTGTGACCTGCTTTGCTATTATAGGTGAAATCACAGAGGACTCGAGCATAACTGGATCTGAAGAAGATAAGAAGATCAAAGGAACAAGCAATACAAAGTTTCGTTTAGTGGGGATTGTAGTACACAGCGGACAAGCTAGTGGCGGTCACTATTATTCTTATGTTCTACAGAGGTAACAATCAATGGTGTTGCTTGGTCTTAAGACTAATCACAATCAAGTCAAATTATTTGTTTGTCCATGGAACTCGCTTAAGCTATGACTAGCAATTTTGGCCCACATTTGTAATGAAAATTGGTTGTCATTTAGCAGACTTGATTTGAAGATGAAATAATTTAATAACGATGTTCGTTCATCGTCCACGGTGACGAACACGCCCTCTGTCTACTGTTCTGATGTGTTTTCTATGGAAATAACTATTCTTAAACTGATCAAACATTTACCTGTGTCATGAAGGTAGAATGCAGGAGTGCCAGTTGGTGAGAGAAGTTAATGTCACTGTTGTAGAGATTTTATAAGAAAAGTAGCCTAAAGTTCAACTGTCGGGCTCTTCAACTACAAGCAACTAACTAGCAGCTTACTCTTTCTGCTGTTGTTGCTTAGAGTGTCTCCAGAAATGTCACCCAGATGGTACAAGTTTGATGATGGCGAGGTCTCCGAATGCAAGATGGACGATGATGAGGTACTGTTGATATGCTTGTTTGTTTGTTGTTCTCTCGGACCTGCAATGTTCCCTGTTCCTTACAAGAGAGGTTTTCCTTAAAACTGAACCAAGCAGTAAGCAGGACTCACCACATAAGTTAATCTAGTAAATAATGCATAACTTAGGTCGACCCAAGCCTGCCTCACTCCTTGGTGGCCAGAGTGGTCGATTGGTGCGTCGAAGGTTATACGTTTCATTCCCTTCAAGAGCTCATTGTTTCCTTGTAGTCTTTTGCTGGTGACAAACTGAATACAGTACATCCAGTGCTGACTAGTTCTTGCTCATGGATAACTTATATACGCCTGGAATCCAGTTTTTCATGAACCCATTTGAATTTCTCTGAAGGAGAATTCACTGTTAGCGCCCATAGTCTGTTGGCAGTTAAACACTTATTAGAAGCTCTTGTAGCCAACCATGAAGTGATTACTTTCCCCGCTCCTTACGAATACTGCTCACTCCACCACTGACATTGTGCGTTTCAAAATATATTTCTTTCTTGGAAGCTCCTGTCATAAGCTGTCACTTTTTTTGTTTGACTGGGGCTCTGAGTAGTAGGCCTGTTTGCCAACCCCCGGGCTAATTTTTTTTGTGCGCCCATTTCAAGATGGTGGCCAATTAACGTTTTTAAGGACGGTGCCTCCTAATAGAGATGTATTTTTGCAAAGGTTATGACTATTGGGAAAAAGTTGATCTTATCAAGGGTTATTAGAATCCAAAAAGGAAAATGTGCGTAACCACGCATTTTTCAGAGATAATTAAACAACCATAATTCTAATAAAGCGTTAAAATACAAAGAATGTATGGCAATTTCTTTCCAAGTTTAAGCTTAATTATCTCTGAAAAATGCGTGGCTACCCCAATTTTCTTTTTGGAATCTGTGAGCCTTGCCAAGATCTGCTTTTTCCACATAGCCATAAACCTAGCCTGTTCCAGGCGTTCAGATAGTGGAGCACGAGCGAAAAACGAGCGAAAGAGCGGGAAAAAACGAGGAGAGACTAGTCCTCTTTCCCAGTCTCCCCTCGTTTTTACCGCTCTTTCGCTCGTTTTTCGCTCGCGCTCCACTATCTGAACGCCTGGAACAGGCTACCATAAACCGCGCAAAAAATAGTGTTGTATTAGGGGGCAAATTCCATAAGAAAACCGAATATCCGAGATGCGCAGAACGTGTGCGCAATAGCAATAGGAGGCACCGTCCTCAGTTAAAAGCCAAAAAATAAAAAAAATAAAAAAAGAAATTGTTTGGATTTAAACCAACTGAGAAATCTCTAATTAACTTGAAAAAATAAATGTTAAAAAACATTGTTTAATCTAATGTAAGTGCATTATAGCGGGCGTAAAGGAAAACTACAATGCGCCTGTAGCTAATGTTGTGTTCTTAACAGGAGTTGAAGACTCAGTGTTTTGGAGGAGAGTATATGGGAGAGGTGTTTGATCACATGCTGAAAAGGTGGGCAAAATCTCCTGTTATTTTCCATACCATTAGTGTTTTTAATAGATGGAAGGGCAGGATTAAATGTATTGCAATTTTGAAAACTTAATGATTAATATGTCAAGTTTTTCTCCTGAATGTGGTAATAGTCGTTCAAACTAATGGTTTGTTCTGCCCTTGAAAATCTTGCTTTCGTATTGTAATACTCCTTATGTATGAGACAAGGTACTTAATAATAAACTTGTGAGTTAGTAGAATTAAGGGTTAACCTCGGTGTAAGAACCTGACAATATTTTCTGTAGTTTTACTGTACGCTGTTTAATGTTTTGATTGTTTCGTTTTACGTCATCCGTGAGTTTCACAGGCTCTTACACCGAGGTAAAGCCAGAATAAAGGCGATTTTCCCAACTAGTACCATAAGAAAAGCGAGAGACAAGTAGGGAGAATTGTTGTAATTGACATTAGGGCTTAAAAAGGGCTGTTTCTGGTGGGGGACCACAGCCTATGTCACTTACTCATTATTTTTGTCAGGATGTCCTACAGAAGGCAGAAGAGGTGGTGGAATGCATACATCCTATTTTATGAACGCCTTGATGTCATGGACACAAACAGAAAAATGGATGTGGACAGAAGTAAGTATAGTTTCAATTCTCTTATTTTCCAAAACTTGAAGAACTTAGCTACAGCTAGCCAGAGTGGCTGTGTTAATTTTTAAGAAAGTTGTATTTTTGACAAATTTTGGACACGAGGAACTTGCTGCCTCAAATGCTTTTCTAAGCACTAACTGAAAATAATAAAATTATATGCCATCGATTTGATTGAAGGTGGTTTCAGGTGACCTGTCTTGTTGTGAGCCCTGTGACATCCCTTTTGCTTTCTACCTTCTCTTATTGTGTAATTTTAGTGTGTCCTTGTCAGGTTCCGGGGTTGCTCTTGCTATTTCGCTTTGCACAGTTTTCTTTCTTACCAATTTAAACAGAGGCCATGAAAACGATTAAAAAAATGTCCGAAAATGTCTAAAATTCATCAAACATTTTTTCATGTGGCAAAGTTATATATTACCCAGCAGTGTACCATGGTCAAATGGTAATAAGAAAGAAACGGATTTGCTGTGGTTTAACTAAGGGTGCGTGCTTTTGGGACTATTCTGGTTATTCTTATTCCGGTTTAGGAATAACAGAATACACGGAATTTCAATTTCGAAAAGAACGCTAATTCTGGAAACGGAATACCCATGGCGGAGGTGACCTGAGAACGACTATGTCTGCACACGCGCGGGCGGCCGCGTCGGATTTCCCGCCAAAAATTTCCCAAAAGAACGCGTCTTCTGTCTATTCCGAGTAAACCGTATTCCTTTCATTCTGTTCATTCTGCTATCGGGAGCAGAATGAACGGAATGATATTCCGTTCATTCCGAAAACGGAATAGCTCCCAAAAGAACACAAATACCGTCTATTCCGAGTATTCCTATTCCGGAATAGTCCCAAAAGAACGCACCCTAAGGAAGTTAGCTTTGATTATATATGTATATTTTTTACCTTCTTTAGATTGCACGATGCCGGCGGTGATTGAAAGAGCAGTGCGCAAACAAAACGTTCATTTCCTTCACAATCGAATACAGTACAGCGTGGAATTCTTTCAGTTCATGAGAAAGTTGGTTACTGCTAATGCTGGATTAGAAAATTCGGTATGTAAATGCAGTGGTGACGGAACTTAAAATATGTGTATGTAACACAAAAAATCTTTAAAACCTGTGATTAGTCCGGGGTTACTGGACAAGCTTGTTCTTTCAATACGGTAGCATATTGTCTTGTCGGGTGGACCCTCAGACCCCTGTTGGTTGGTAAACGTATTTGAAAAAGAGCTTTTATTCCGCCATATGGACACAAATCCGAATGCATAATTTCCCTTTATTGAAACTGTACCACTGTTCGAATCTTAAATAATCAGTGTAATCACACTGTATGTAATAAACTTGACAGTCTAGGTATTTTCGTGTATGCACTGTAGTCACACGTAACTCTGTAACACTGTAATCACATCATTTTATTTTATTAAGCTGCGCCAAATTAAGAAATAACACTGTGACGTTACAACTACAGAAAGTACAAAAGTGAAAGGCAGGGCGCCCACCACAACGGTAGCTAATTACAGTGGACCCTCGGGTAGCATAGATTAAACACATTTGTAATCATTGTTCAAAACTGAACTGTTATTGGATCGTTTGCTTTGATTGACAGGCGGAAGTGGAGCAGTTGGCCATGATCAGCATTCAGTTGGTTTCCAAGTTTCTTTTTATCACTGGTTTCCGCACCAAGAAAACTGTCAGGTACACACAGATAATGAAATGTCGCGCGTTCCTTTCCACCATCCATAGTCTCGCCATCTTCTCCGCTTTCAACACGTGAAATTGCTCAAGTCACTTGATTTTCTTTATGTTGTGTTATGTCATGTCACGTTACGTTACGTTATGTTATACTATGTTAAGGACGGTGCCTCCTAATAGAGATGTATTTTTGCAAAGGTTATGACTATGGGGAAAAATTAGATCTTATCAAGGGTTATTGGAATCCAAAAAAGAAAAATGTGGGTAACCACGCATTTTCCAGCGATAATTTAGCAACGATAATTCTAAAAAAGCGTTAAAATACAAAGAATGTATGGCAATTTCTTTCCAAATTTAAGCTCAATTATCTCTGAAAAATGCGTGGTTTCCCCCAATTTTCTTCTTGGATTCTGGTAGCCCTTGCTAAGATCTGCTTTTTCCACATAGTCATAAAACGCGTAAAAATGTTTTTGTATTAGTGGGCAAATTATAAATATGGAAAATTGCATTAAAACTGTGTAGCGCATGTAAATCGAGATATTCTTGAGGTAAATTAAAATTAGTGTCTCTGCGCTTGAAATAGAAAATGGGGGAAAATCCTCACACTTTAACGGCATTATTTCTCACTAAAGAAGAGACAGCAGTCTCGAAACGTGTGAGGATTTTCCCCCATTTTCTATTTCAAGCGCAGAGACACTAATTTTAATTTACCTCAAATTATAAATATCCCGAGATGCGCAGAACGTATGCGCAGTAACAAAAGGAGGCACCGTCCTTAAGTTAAGTTATGTGCCATTTATTTGTCCTTCTGGTGCAGTGCATCTGTTGATCAGTCTTGAAAACTACAAGTGTATCCAGTGAATGCGTAGCTGGTTTTTTATGTTGAGATGTTTTAAGGTGTGGCAAGTTTTTTCAACACTGTTGTTTATTTCTGCTTGCATTTTTGTACGTTGCAGGGGTCCTGCTGGTGAATGGTACGATGCTGTGTGTGTGCTCCTCAGACAAAGCAAAGCAGTGAGGGAGTGGTTCGCTAAGTTTGTGCTGTTCTCCTATCCTGACCGCTTTTCAGAGTATTTGCTTGAATGCCCCATCGGAGAGGTGAGGAGTACCTGTTATGTTATTCGTTAACATTTGTTACGGAAAATCTTCCCACGTTGAAAGAAAAAAGTTAAGTTGTCTATTGCTTATGCGCTGTTAGACTGCAAGTATGTCTTGAGCTCTCGGTTGTTTATTACGGAGTATTTTGGTGAATGGATTGTTTGCAAAAATTTGGCTATATAATTCTTGGGAAAACACAAGGAAACGCCAAAGTCGCTAACAAAAATATAAGAAATTTCCACAATAAGGTATTAAAGTTGTAAATACCATCTCACGATCTAATTCCATTGGCTCAAACTTCAGACAAGGCATGTGAGTTCGTGAACGCTTCTCGACAGTTGCTCACTATTGAAAGTGGTAGTGATTACAAAGAGATCCGTTCATTTCTTGATTTTCATTAGCGTGAACCGTGTGGTGGTTGACTTGGTATTTATTGTGTATTTGCAGGTACGGAGTGCTTTTGCAAAGATTCTGGTGTTTTTAGCGCACTTCTCCCGTCAGGATGGCCCGTGTTCTCCATACCCAGAAGGGAGCAAACAAGAAACTGGTATGTTTATGGTGTAATGACATAGCAACCCTTGTCGCCTTTCAGGACCTTCATTTTCACTTTCTCTCTAGCATTTCACTGCTGTTGTTTTGCGGGAAGCAATATTGTTTTGTATTGTTCAACGATAGGATGTTGTTCAAACTTCGTGGTTCCGGTTATAGTGCCAGGCGAATAGCACCATTTTGGTTGTTGTTGTTGTTTACTCGAGCATTCTGCATTTGTGCTCATAAAATCAGGTTAAGACGGAATCCATCAGGAAATCGAGTAATCAGTGGACAAAAATCTTGTACCAGAATAATTTAAAGTATATCGCATTCTTTTTTACACTTTTTAAGAGCTATAGACGTAATAAGTTATCTGTAATAACACCAAAGACAATTTCTTATGGGAGCCCGTTAAATTAAATTTCAAATTTCACAGGAATTGTGTAAACACAGGTAAAATAGGTACATTTTTATGCGTAAGATTTCATTTTGTGAAATTTGAAATTTATTTTCTCGGGCTCCCATAAGAAATTGTCTTTGGGGTTATTACAGATAACAAATTACATCCATAGCTCTCAGAGAATGTAAAAAAGAATGCGATATGCTTTAAATTATTCTGGTACAAGGGGTTTTTGTCCACTGAAAATTAAAATTACTCAATTTTCTAATGGATTCCGTCTTAAAACAAAATTAGAATCGAATATGCTGTTACCAAGTCACACAGTTAGTCTGCATTCTTTAGTCCTTATTTTTGTAAAAAATATACCGTGTTGAAATAACTTGTTATTGTTTATTGTTTTGCAGAGCTTGATAACAAAGCAACGCTAAGTGACCATATTCTCACTGCTGTACTGGGATTGTTGAAGAAAGAAGTTCCCGAACATGGCCGCCATTTACAGCAGTATTTTCACTTCTTTCTCATGTACTCCACCATTGGTCCTCCTGAGGTGTGCATACACATGTAGTTATTGTTATTTTGCTAAACATTAGAAGTGGAAACATTTGCCGTGTTTCTGGCCGTTTTTGCTGGTGTTCTGTTTTGTTTAGAAATAGCCTGTGGAAAATTAACCGTGAAAACATGAGAGCCAGTGTTTACTACGTTTATTTTCTTAATATTTTTAAAGACGGTGCCTCCTAATAGAGATGTTTTTTTTGCAAAGGTTATGACCATGGGGAAAAAGTAGATCTTAGCAAGGGTTATTGGAATCCAAAAAGAAAAATGTGGGTAACCACTCATTTTTCAGAGATAATTAAGTAACCATAATTCTAAAAAAGCGTTAAAATACAGAGAATGTACGGCGGTCTTTCCAAATTTAAGCTCAATTATCTCTGAAAAATGCGTGGTTACCCCCAATTTCTTTTTAAAGTCTGATAGCCCTTGCTAAGATCTGCTTTTTCCACATAGTCATAAACCGCGCAAGAATATTGTTGTCTTAGAGGGCAAATTCCTTAAGGAATCGGAATATCCCAAGATGCACAGAACGTATGCGCAGTAACAAAAGGAGGCACCGTCCTTAAGTGGGTTTAATGCGTTAGTTAAAGGCTGGTTTCCATATGATCGCTACGATCGCTGCGATGGCTGGAAAAAACGTTCAGCAATCGTCGCGATCATGTGGAAGCAACTTTTTAGCGATCGTAGCGATCACAGCAATCATATGGAAACCAGCCTATATGGAAACTGCTCAGCGATCAAAGTCGCAACGACCGCTCAACCTTTCTGGTAACGATTGTAGCAATCATATGGAAACCAGCCTAAGAGCGTGTATTTCTGAGGTGAAGCTGTATTATCCAAAAGTAGCACTGGTGTAATGAAAGCTCATTTATTATTTAACAATTATTCGCAGAAGGCGAAGTTAATATTTAACAATTATCCTGCGAAATCGCGCGGAATATCACCTGATACTTGGCCGACGAGGCCGTTGGCCGAGTTGGCTAAATCAGGGGATATTCCGCGACTGCCATTTTCATAACGAGAAAAACTATGGTTCTATGATGAAAACGCTAAAAGCTAGCAACACAACAAAAATCAAAACAGAACTTCAAGAAATCGAAGTTTACTACTGTTCACTTAAAACGACTTATTTACAAACTCATGTTTGGAAATGACAAGACATTAAGTAAAAAAAATATTGCTACCTAAGCGAGAATAAGTCCTCTTCCTGTGAATTAAAATCTTTTCAACTTTACAACTTTCCGTGAGCAAGTGTGCTGCTTCGTTCGCAATGGCATTTTCTTGGTTGAGTTCTTACTAGGAGAATTCCAAGTCAACCTCTGGATATCTCTGTAAGCTGAAGCAAATACTTGTTGACTTTTTGAGAGCATTTAATCGTGGAAAGTTTCTTCCAGGGAGTTAAAATTTCCGGACAAGACTGCTCAAACTGCCTCGCTTTTCAAAATGGTCGCCAGACAAGCCGTGAAAGAAAATCTGCTGTGCACTTCCAAATATGGTCATTTTCTTATATCGCAGGATATCTGTCATGTACGGATGACAAATATTGAGGGCTTCCTTACCATATATGGGCATAGTGAAAATTTGTTGAATAATAATGTGGAATAATTGTCGAGGGGAAAAGTCGAGGGGATTATTCCACAATATTCACTGAGCCTGAGGAGAATGATTGTCTTAGTATAATTGCTCAGGTGATTATCAGAGCAAATTCTGCAAATGCATTTTCGTTTTTCTTTTTTTGAGAAACATCAAAAATCACGTGGTGGCCATTTCGAAAATTAGTGCTTCAGTATTATAATCACCTCGCGCAGGGTGATCGTAGCAAGATATGACGTAATCCTGGACCAATCAGTGCGTGCGCTTCTCTATAATCACCCGAGCAATTATACTAAACATATATATTTTTCAACGACAGCGTCTTCAGCTTCTTCAGCTTGGAGTTCCGGCCACATTTATGCTGGTGGCACTGGATGAGGGCCCAGGCCCTCCCATTCGTTATCAATATGCTGAACTGGGCAAACTCTACTCGGTTGTGTCTCTGCTGGTTCGCTGTTGTGACGTCTCATCCAGAATGCGCTCCTCCGTTGTAGTAAGTAGTTACATCAATATATGTACTCCCCTTGTTGTCCTCTTTCACTTCTTATAAAACTATTTTGTGAGAATTTAATTATCTCCCTGCGTTAAGTATAAATAATAAAAAGCCAGATCGACATCACTCGGTGAAGTTGGTTTTTGTCGATAGAGGAAGAAAGCAAGGATGGCAACTCACAGTCCCACAGTGCCATCAACATAGGCATCCAAACCTAGGACACAGTGGTGAGTGGCGTCTAACCACTCCACTAACCCTGTCGAACATTTGCACGAGAGAGCAGAAACAATGACGCAAAATTGTTTGTTTGCTGAAGTGTAGAATTCTTTACTTTGGTGACCGCTTCTTTGTCCTTGAAATAAGTAAATTGTTTGGACGGTAAGTACAGTCAAAGACGTACATTTGTTATATGAAGTGCTAGTTTCGTGTTGGCAGTATTTTAATGATCTAAGTATTCTATTGTACCGGCGTTGTCGGTAAATATACACTGTTTTGACTCACAGACAATTCAACCTAAAGCGAATCCGTTTGGTGAGGGACCTCCACTCATGGACATTCAGCCTGTGGTTGCAGATATCCTTTTTAACAAAGCTACGTAAGTGGGCGTTCCTTTGTAATTTGTCAGTAACCTCTTGATACTAAATTCACTACATTTGTAATTGTATGTTTATTGCATGCCGACTCTAAAATCATTCGCAGATATTTGAAGAAAGTCATAGAAGACCACACAACATCAGAAGACACCTTGAAGCTGTTAAAAGTAAGTAGAAGACTGCAATATATTAGTTTTCTTTTCAAGGTATAGTTAAAAAAGAAGTTGATTTTTACGTTTATCTCACTGGTATAGAAAGTTTATTCAGGCCAAGGTAAGTCTCACTTGAGAGTTAAATTTTATTCCTCTGTATTGTCCAAGTGACTGTTTGGTTTGTGGATCTCTTATCTCATTTATGTCCTCCTTAGACATAGCCTATTACAAATTTATTGCCTTTGCTGATGAACTTATCATTGAAACGAAGCGACCATGTTGTGACGTCAATGTTATGAGGTCGTCAAATTCCCTGGGGTAGACGTAATGCCCGACCCCTGAAATATATTACTTTTTATTTCATTTTGCTTTGATTTTTTTTAATTTTGGGTTGTATTCAATTTCAATAAAGTTTCTTGTCTCAAATGTTTTTAAACTTACGATGTTTTGCTTGCTGTTTGGTTGCAGTTCGGCTGTTGGGAAAACCCACACTTTTCTCGGATAGTGTTGAGTGAACTTCTATGGCAGGTAAAGGTTTGCGCGTCATGAGCTTATCTGCAGTCACCAGCCTCTCGAACGGCGTTTCTGAGAACACTGGATACGTTTTCTTAAATACTAATAGGAATAAATCTATCGTACGTGTCATTCAACCCTTCACTTCACTGCCAACTTACTTATTTGAGAAAGTTGCTAACAATTACTTCTCAAAAGATCTCGTTTGAATTGTCACACTGTAAGATTTTGTCTGCAGAATAAAAAGGGTACTGACTCCACAGACTCAAAAGGTAGAACCACCTTGTACAGAATAATAAACAGCACCACAGGAAAGTACTGCTCAGTAGCTTTCATTTAAATGGACAGGTGTAAGGATTTCATCCACAGACTTAAAAGTTAGAACCACCTTGTACAGCATAATAAACAGCACGACAGAAAAGTACTGCTAAGTAGCTTTCATTTAAATGGACAGGTGTAAGGATTTCATCCACAGACTTAAAAGTTAGAACCACCTTGTACAGCATGATAAACAGCACGACAGAAAAGTACTGCTAAGTAGCTTTCATTTAAATGGACAGATGTAAGGATTTCATCACCAGACTCAAAAGTTAGAACCACCTTGTACGGCATAATAAAGAGCACGACAGGAAAGTACTGCTCAACGAGGTTATTTTGAATAGTCACACTAAGGGATTGCTTTCATTTGAATAGCCACACTTCAGGATTTTGTTCACAGAGTCAGACATTAAAGCTCCAAAACATGCCTTGAAGCCTGACTGAAAGTTTGTTATAGTGGCTTTGAATCAGTTCTTGTCATCTTCTTTCTCAGTCTGTGATTCCAGCGGTTAAAGAGTTTATTTTCTGACAGTGTGAATGGGAAGTACCTATGCTTTCGGGTAGCCTTCAAAGTTGTGTAACATCTGCAAATTCTTTCCTCTTGTCACTGTTTGTAGGTAGCGTTTTCGTACACGTACGAGCTGCGGCCATACCTGGACTTGTTGTTACAGATGTTGCTTATTACTGATTCCTGGCAGAATCACAGGATTCATAACACACTCAAAGGTGAAAAATAGCTTTCTTACCTCGACTGGTAATGTGCACGTGCATTCCTGCTATAACAGGAAGATTTCTTGCTGGCAGAAAAGGTAGTTGGTTAATGCGTGATCGTGTTCATTGGTCGAATCACCCCATTAAAGAAAAATGTGGTGCCCTAAATCGCATTCTGCCGCAGGAGAATGTAATTATCCACGATTACTTGCTGCGCTCTGGCTGCACTGGGTTTTTGAGTGCCAGTGAAATAGCCAGCCTTTACAAAATTTTATGGTCCAGATACCAAACAAATTCTTAGTTGCATGTTAATTACTGTAGGTAGTGTATGTTTGCCGGCACCATACGTGCTACTAACATCGTAAATGCCGTCCCGTTCTGAACGCTAGCTGGAGTTGTTTTTCGGTAGCTCCGAGTTCAGCTCCTCGGAAAATAGTCGACTGGTCCGTCTCCTGCTAATCGTATTTCTTTACCGCTTTGTTACGTTCAATTTGTAGTACTTTTTTCATTGTCTTTGAAAAGGCTCTTACGGGAGAGTGGTCAATTTAGTAGTTATTATTATTAGTAATTAATGATTTGCGCTTGGGGTCGCAAAAATGACGTCATATCCATGACCTCTATAACACAGACAAGTAGCTCCGACACTATGGTGCCACATTAGAGAGTTACTTCTCCTCTGGCATCTTACTAAGGTTCGGTTTATTTATCAGGCATACCTGATGACAAGGAAGGTTTATTCGACACAATCCAGCGTTCAAAGAATCATTACCAGAAGAGAGCCTATCAGTGCATCAAATTTATGGTGACTCTGTTCTGCAGGTAAGTCATGCTTTTCATTACTTTGTTTTCTTACGATGAACTGGTTACTTTTCCTTAACTGTCCTCTAAAACAGTCTGTTTCTTCCTGAGTGCTATCTTATGTCTGTCTCCTCAGCTGTCCTCTGGCGCATCAGATTCTTTTGGCCGCGCAGGATCTCCGCCGAAAGTGGACGTGGGCAGTGGAATGGCTGAACGACGAACTCGACAGGGTCAGTTAACCGTACATAAACAACAGAGTAATCTTTAATGATGGTGAATGCATTTTTTGTCCGTTGAGTAAATTACGGGGCAAGTCAGATTACGGGTAAGAGAGTGCGCGTGCGACTCGTGCCCAGTGCTGGAGAGGAAGGTTCAACGAATAAGATCTGTTTGTGGTAGTCTAAAACGTAAAGGACCCTGTTTCTTTTAAAGAATAAAAACCTGCCAATTTTCGTTTGTATGTTTGTTCTTTTATTTTTGGTGCCTTTGCATAGTAACATTTAGAATAATGTGTATTTAGTTTTACACTTCAGAAAGGCTTTCAAAATAGTACGAAATATGTGAAATACTGCAGATAAGCGCAATTGCTGATTTTTAACACCGTCTTTTATTTCGATGCTTGCTGTTCAGGGTGTAGTATAGGTATTTGAACTCGCTTGTTTATTTTGCAGAGTTCATTTTATTTAATGAACTCTCATCATTGTATGTCGTGACTTAATTGTTCAACGCTGTTCTTAGTTACCGTAGTTTAGTCGACTCTGATTTCTATGCCTTAAAAAGGAGTTGTAGCCTTGCAAGTAAGAATAGTGTGCAGTCATTAATCGTGGCTTCCTATTTCTACTTCTTTTCAGAGACCTTACACGGGCGGCACTTCGTACACGTACAACAACTGGTCCCCACCAGCGCAGTCAAACGAGACATCTAACGGGTGTGTAATCTAATAACAATAAAAAGACTGTCGGTGAACCACCAAATACAAGCTGCTCTTAGGACCACGTTCAAATTTGTACTTAGTAGAAGTGTCTTCTCGGACCATGCCAATCTGTTGGGGTTCAGTTTCCATTGTTATCTCAGCTTATCTTAGGGCTTGCTCAAGTCAGCACAGTACAGTGGAACCCTGAGGTTCGTTACATATGGGTCCCACCGTAAATTCAGGACAAGAAGTTTTGGAAAATCAAGACTATTAATTAAAAATATAGGTCTTGGTTAACATCATTGTGTGAAGGATGTTCCCGTTGTTAAAAAGAAAACCAGCTTTTGGTATTTCAGGTTTTCCAAGCCACGAAAACTCATGAAAAATTCGTGGAATGGAATATTTTGCGAACCCTTTTAATTTATGCTAGTTCTTGACAGCAATTGTTGCGGGTTAAATCCCCATGTTCCGCGTGCCTGCCACATCACTGAACATTTGTTCTTAACTTTTGTTGTTACCTTAATGCAGGTATTTCCTGGAACGGTCACACAGTGCACGGCTGACACTCGCTAAGGCCTGCGACTTGTGCCCAGAAGAGGTAAAGCTTGTTTTCTCCGTCATTTCGCTTGCTTTGCTTTCTTGTTTTTTATACTTCTGTTTTGTTTTAGGATCAGGAAGAACCCGAGGGGGAGGTGGAGGGGGAAAATGGAAACTCTGGAGACGAAGAACCTACCCCTAACGCCCAGCATGCGAGTCCTCGTCAGGACTCACGTGACCAGTCTTCGCCGGTCACAGAGCAGATACCGCTCCTGGATAACAGTGATACAATTGTAGATAACGATGCGGAGCCCGGCGAAACGACAAAGCTACTAAATGAAGAGTCCGACTGAGCACCGAGTGTTTTAGTCCCTAAAAATAATGAGCGATCTATCAGCGCAGGAGTCACAGCCGGCGGATCTTTAGCTGGTAACCAGTTCCCTGTTGCATCCCAAAGCACGCGAACGGCCCGGTTGCAGTGGCATTTATTAGACTCTGACCCAAGCACCTCACGGACAAGAGACGCGACCAAACTGAATAAAAGTCGGTTGTAATTGTATATCGGACATGTTAACGTGATTTATACGACCACTTGGCGCAGTCAGAGTGAAAAATGCTAATTTATTTTTTTTATTTAATGTAGAGGGCCGTTTACTTTGAGTGAAATGACTCGGTTTTGTATTTCCAGGTGGCGTTTGTATGCGCTTAGTTGTGGCGTCGGTGCGGCCTTCTTTAAGAGCCCTTATAGAAACAGAACTTTGCCACGCTCAGTGTGAGGTTCAGGCGTCTAAAATGTTCATTAGTATCAATTTGCCAAGAAGTCAATGTTGTTCTGTAAAGATTTTAGAGAAAAATGGAAATAATTCTAGAGTCTATAAAAAGTACGAAATAGAAGTTTGGTCTCTCTGCTTGATTTAATATCCTCTTTCCGTCGTCTTTGATATGTACATGAATTTTTGACACCCATTTAGGTTCATTATTGTTTCCAAGCCGAGCAGCGCCTGACACACAAACACAGGGAATAACAATAGGAGGGACAAAAGATTAAAAAAGGAAACCAGATGTCATTTACCCAGATAGGAGCCACAGCTGGCGGATCTCAGTCCCCCGTTACATCGCAAAAAAAGAGAGAACGGCCTAGTATTGTATTATTATTAAACGAGAAACCCATGACAACAACGAGACAAAAACCGGGGGTTTCACGATTATCCTTAGGGGAAACGTTCGGATCACCCTGTGAAGGGTTAGATAATATCTCTTCAATGGAAAATTGTAACAGTTACTGGAGGGGATTCTAATGTAACGTTTTAACCCCACCTGGACAGATACGATCGAAAGCCGAAACAAATGGGAACTGTTAAACTCGTACGAAAATTAAAGCTTTCACGTTATTCAGACCGGGAGAAAGGCTGACTGTGCCAGCACTGGCTAAAAACGTTTACGACTTTCAATGTATAATTTTCTAAAATTTTGCTGGCAATTTATCATCGGACATGCAATTGATGTTTCCATGGCAATCATATTGATAGTCATTTTTAGGAAAATGTTTGTCTTCCTTTTTCTATGGACTTGCTTTCTTTTTTCAAATATATAATAATTTGAACTGCTGATAAAGAATTATATGCAGACCGTTATATTCATTTATTCTCCATCTACGGGATAAATACAGGGCGTCAAGTTCCTATTTTTTCCTATTTTTTTGGCCTGCTTCCTATTTTCTCCTATTTGAAGAAATTCCTATTTTTTAAGGGTTTTACTTGGGGCATGGAAACATTTTCAAATATTTGAAATAAAATTATCAATAAAATTGATAAATGCTACAAAAAACTGAATCGCCTATGTCAAAAGGACCATTTTGAAGCTTTTTTCAATGATTTTCTTCTGAAACTCGTGCCCAGACTTTCTCAGTGCTTTTGGTAGTGTGCAAGGAATTCTGGGATGTACCAGCATGTACCTAACCCTTCTCAAAGTAATGCGAAGGTTCCTGAAGCCCACTGCACTGGAAGGTAAATATGGTGCTGCAGTAGCTTCTGTTTCAGGTGAATATTAAATGATTAAATATTAATGATTATTTAATGATTATTTCAAATTTTAATATTCATGTTTGCCAGTATGCTTTAAAAAGAAATAGATTCCTGGGAAAAACTCTGGAAGAACAGATTTGTCGACGTTGACTTCTCTAGAAACTTCCCTTCGTCATTTTTACGTCCAAATGTGATTCCCCTTGAGGTCCCAAACTGCTGAAGGAGCAAAAACATAAGAGCATGACTTTTTGGTTGATCACAAATCTCTGTTGACGTTACTGTAAGGAAGATATGCAATGGGTGACAGTGAACTTTGATAATGTTTGTAAAAAAATCTTGTTGCCTATATCCTTCTTCTATCTGGTTAAGTTTATAATGAAATTTGGAATCTGGTAATTTTTGTAGGATGAGATGTTTCCTGTGAGGATGTCAAGTTGCAGCTTACTGACAATGAACTTGTCATTGGTGTTCAAACCAGAAAGGCCTTAGCATGTTTGAATCCTGCAAAGCAGGGGCTGGCTCTTCTTGGCATTCGAGCATTTTATGTGGCCACAGTATGCCACCTTCATTTGAGGTTACCACTAGGTAATAAGCTCTTGAGAGACCTTGGCTGCCCAAATCCCCTCAAAAGGGACCGGAAATCCACAGATGCCTCCATCCAGAATCTTACTAGGAAACTTCAACCTCAGCTGGATGTCCCATCTGTGCTGGACGAGTGGAAATTGCTACAAGCAGATCAAGAGATATCTGAACTGGCAGATTTATCATTACTGGAATGCTGTCTTCCTGCTAAAGTCAATTGATGGTAGCAGTCCGTATCAATCTCTGCCTCTAGTGATCAAATGTGGACTTGCATTGGCCCAAACAAATGCTGAGTCTGAAAGAAGTCTGTGGATAAATGCAAGAGTGGTCACCAGTGAGAGATCAGTACTAGGAGAAGTGACAATCACAGGTCTGCGCACTGTAAAGGAGGCAGTCAGGTTTTATGATCCAGTAAATGGTCAACCTGGGAACATTGCAATCACAAAAGAGTTGAAGCGATCTGTACGATCAGCTCACACTGCATATCAGGCACGACTAAAGGCAGAAAAACTAGAAGTTGAGAGGAAGAGGGAGGAAGCTGAACAAAAGAAGCAGGAAGCTGAAAGAGCCACGAAAACAAAAGAAGAGATGGGTAAATCAAGACAGTCCCTCCAAAAGAGTGAGGATACACTGATGCAAGAGGAAGAAGTAGTAAAAGCAGACTTGAAAGCAGCTGATGAATCACTGAGTGATGCAACAGCAAAACTACTCAATACCCTTTCAGCAACAGCTCTCAACAAGCAAAGTGTTAATGTAGCCACAATGATGCTTGACACTGCTAAGACCAAGCGAGACCAAACAATGCAAAGCCTGCAGAAAATTGGAGAAAAGAGAAAACTGTTGACTGACAAACAGCACTAACTATTAGAAAAGGCGGTGTCATCAACAGTAAATGCTGCCAAGAAAAAGGGCAAAGCTAAGGTTACCCAAACTGCTGAACGAGCAAAAACATAAGAGCATGACTTTTAGGTTGATCACAAATCTTGACGTTATTGTAAGGAAGATATGCAATGGGTGACGGTGAACTTTGATAATGTTTGTAAAAAAAATCTTGTTGCCTATATCCTTCTTCTATCTGGTTAAGTTTATAATGAAATTTGGTATCTGATAATTTTTGAAGGATGAGATGTGCTTGGTAACATAACTGATTACACTCAAGTTGTTTTTGCTTATACTACAATGCTGGCACATTCGTGTGAACTGCATTGAGGATGTACGCCACTGTGTCTAAAATATTAAAGCATTGGGTTGTGGAACATGTCACTGGGGCACTACAAAAAGCTAAAACTTGTCAACCCAAAAATAATGGTCTAGTTTTTTTGCCAAGGACTATATTACTGCACTGAACATTTTACTGTCATCTGTTGTTACGGGTGGCGAGGATGGGAATGGATTGAAACTTGAAAAAATTAGCCAATTTTTTCAAGTTCTCAAGCTGTGTCTTGAAAAATTCGCAAGCAAATTATTATGGTTTGCTCTCCCCGCTAAATTTCATTTGTTATCTTCGTAGTTATGCAGGAGCATTTTTAGTACAATTAAAAGTACCAAGCAATGATTTTAGTAGAGAATTGACCTCACCGCAGCAGATTGCCCGTGACAGTGCCCCTTTCAGAGGATAAAACTCAAAGGAAGCTTCCCATTTTTTTCCAGTTTTGGGGTGAGAATTCCTATTTTTCCCTATTTTTTGGCCACTGTCATTCCTATTTTCCTATTTTCTGAGTGTCATTTGTCACTTGACGCCCTGTAAATACGAACTCTCAATTGACCAGCTCCCAGTTGGCTTGATAGCTCAGTTGGTTAGAGCGCTGCACCGGCATTTCAGCGGTCGTGGGTTCGATTCCCGTGTAAGCCTGAATTTTTCCAGGTTTCTTCTTTTCAACTACTTAAGTTGAAACATCTTCACTGCGATGGTCTGCATATAATTCTACCTTTATCCGCAGTGCAAATATATTATTATTTCATATATTAATATTCAAAAGAACGCGAATCAGCCTCACAAAATTCTATCGCAGGTTAAATTGGGACGGAAATATACATGAAGTGGAACGATGTCATTTTTTTTCGTCGACCTGAAGCCAACAACCGAGTTGTACTTTGTTCCGACTGTTAATAAAAAGAATGTCTGTCGCTCTCTTAAATTGAATACAATAACTGAATTTATTTAGCGACTTTGGTGCCGAAAACTGCTGGATTTACCAAGAACTTTTTTACTTCACTTCTTTGTTGGTGCTCACCCTTTGAGAACAGGTTGGTGTTGGAAATAGCAGATGAATTTGGAACTAAAGTGACACGCTTAAGAATAAATTATTAAATAAATAAAATTGCCCAGGTGTTCCGTTAATGCTGTCATTGGAAAAGATATACTGTGGCTTGTTTTCCGCTGTTGTAAACATTCCAAGACTGTTGACCTCACAATCCTTTCGTATTGCAAACTTCAATGTTTAACTGTTCCAAATGTTCTTATCTGAGTAGGTCCTCGTAGTGTTCTGGTATTGTCAAAATTTGATTAAGTTCTGGTTCGGTTATATTTTTGTTTTTCGCTTGCTGCTTATTTTCATTTATAATAAAGTTTCGATATAACGCGCCCTCTTATTGGTTGAAACAGCGTGCTTTATCAGAGTACAGATGCACGGAGTAGCTTGTGACGCCATTCTGCGCGCGCTGGCAAACTGAAAACCTTTCTTGCGCGCTTGCAAGCTATGAAAAAAAACTTGATTTCTTGTAATTAAAAGCCAGTTTCTTTACAAATATGAGCAAAGCTATATTATAAAACAAATAAAAAAGCCAAAACCGTGCTTTGTTCTGTGATAAAGCACTTAAGGAAGTGACGAGAACACTCAAGAAGTAGGGAGAAGCACTCGCCTGCGGCTCGTGTTCACCCTACACTTCTTTCGTGCTCTCGTCACTTCCTTGCGTGCTTTATCACAGAACAAAGCACGGTTTTGGCTTTTTTATTTGTTAATTATAATAAAGTTTCGATATAACGCGCGCTCTGATTGGTTGAAGCAGCGTGCTTTATCAGAGGACAGATGCACGGAGTAACCCGTGACGCCATTCTGCGCGCGCTGGCAAAGCTGATAACCAGGGCGGGAAAAGGTTGGGCGATGAAACGAGCAGTCCGCTCTTCAAGCGATGTGTGATGCGGAGAAGGACTGGCAAGAGCGCTTTTTCCGCGCTTCCGGTGCGTTTGGTGGCCGGCAAAATTTACCTTTCAACAAACCGGAAATCTCATTTTCTTTCTTTATTTTTCAGCCAGCCGTGCACTATGATTAAAACGTTTTTTCACAGTCCTGGCTCAAAGCTTAAAATGCTTATGTCTGCGTGGACATTAGTCAGTCTTTTTCACAGTAAGTTCCCGAAAAATGCGCTCAATTTGAGAGTGTCGAATGCTTGCTCTTGACGAAAAACATGACATGGTTGTCTTTCCTCGTCTCTTTTAAAAAAGCTCGAAATTACTCCACCCTAAATCTTACATATATTAAAGGCCGATAAATTTTACATGACAATAAAAAAGTAGCTGGAGATATTTGGCGTTTTGCAACTTTAAACTTTGCCTCCTTGCAACGCGCCATGGCGATGATTCGTCGCAACGCCGCTAACTGTATGTAAACAAATTAAAAGTGCAATTAAATTACAATCATGATCTTTGTTTTCTTTTGTGGAAAATCTCGAAAATAAAATATGCGAGTTTCTTACATATAAAAGAGTCTATGTTATTAAAGAGAAATAATATTTTGTCACGTTCACTAGGAGTGATACTTAGTAGGGTATCTTGTGTAGTAGGACACTTTGTGTGTTATTATATAGCGTGACAAGAGTCAAAACCGGTTAGAACCGGTTCGAGTGGACTGATC
Source organism: Siderastrea siderea (assembly GCA_964030785.1). Taxonomy (NCBI): domain Eukaryota; kingdom Metazoa; phylum Cnidaria; class Anthozoa; order Scleractinia; family Rhizangiidae; genus Siderastrea; species Siderastrea siderea. The sequence continues at coordinate 19,040,328 of OZ034975.1, forward strand.
GTAGAAAGGAAAAAACATGTGCAGTTGTTGTTGAATCTCTTATCTTTTGAGCTCATATTCCCTACTACACTTGCTCCCGGGGGAGGGGGTTACTCCCACATATAACCAACATAGTTATGTGCCGTTGTGAAGGGTATGGTTTTCAAGCAGTTTGGTCTGGGATAGGGTATAGAAATCAGGTAACTCGATGCAAGGACCACTTGGACTTACAGTAGCGAGGTGAAGCTGGATCTTGGTGTAGATCAGGATCAGCAATGTTGAATAAAACAAAAACCAATTGCAAGGCTGATCGGACAGCTAAGAAGGGCAATAAAATTATTACCCTTCTTAGCTGTCCGATCAGCCTTGCAATTGGTTTTTTGTTTTATAGAAATCAGGGCGTTTTGGTCTAGAAAAGGGTATCTGATTACCCGGAAAAATAGGTGGTATGAAAAATTTAGTCTTAAGTAGGTTTGAAAAACTCGGAAATATAAAATCTAAATGAAAACGCGACAACTTTAAATTGTTGATCGAGAGATGGTTTTCTATTAAAAGCACTGTGTGGTTATATTTCTGGTAGATAGCTGGAAAATAGCTAATCTTGGATAGGGTAGGGATTTTTTGTACATAGTCTAGAAAAGGGTTGCAAAAACGACCTGAAAGTGCTCTGGTATAGGTTAAGGGTTTCAGAGGCGGCACACCCCCACAAAAATTTTTCCCAGTACCCCCCACACCCGGGATCTTCCTGCAATTGTCGCATGTACGCTCATCTAAACTCACTTGCTGGTCAAATGAGCGCTGATGGAAACAGCTTTATCTTTTACTCATCAGTACCCTTGGAAGGTAAGAGAAAACCCTGCTAAAAACCCAGTCGGACCAAAATCGGAATATAGAGCAATCATCGGACTCGTAGGCCAAAAGCTAACGAAACAACGGCATAAAAATTGCAAATTAAATCTAAAACCGAAACCCCTTAAGGTCAACTGATAATTGTCCACATACTACTGAATGATATAATTCGAGGTCAAAACAAGAGGTGAAAGAAACAAGCGTATTCGATAATAATTTGAGGAGGGAACAGCCTCGGGAACTCTCCAACCTCGTCCCCAGGGTCTTCTCGCTTTTCAATGTGGCGGCGGCTCGGGAGAAGACCCCACCGCCATATTGTAAAGCGAGAAGATCCTGGGGATGAGATTGATAAACTTTGCATAACATGCCTAGCCAAATTCAACTGCCACGTGTCAAGTAATTTGCATATTAATTTGCCTTTGTAGGAAAGCCATGTTTCGGCTTGATGGTATGACAGTTGAATGCTTTGTCTCCTCATCTAAGAGTGCTTTCTAGCGAGAGGAAAAGGAACTGCTGATTGAGGTTTGTAGCTCCATATTACAACAGGGTTTAGCCTTGAGCCTAATAATCCTAAATTGCCAGGTTTAAAGTAAGCGTTTTTGCTTGATTGATTACTAAAAGAGGCGATTAGAATGAATTTCCCAAAACGTCCCTATAAGCTGTTAAGAACTTGGTATTAACCCTATTTTTGTCTGGGCTCTTTTGAGTTTCTGTGTCGGAGACTTCGTGTTTCGTGCGTGACACTTATCAGATAATTGAAAACATCATATCAAGACAGACAATGAACATTTGGTTAAAGAGACTGTCATTTGTTATCAAGATATAGAAGCACCGCCTTTTGTGATTTTGAGACATTGATTGGTTTTTATGATCGACGCAACCTTGAATAACCTTTTATACAGTGCTTAGCAACGACTAATCACAATGTAGAGAATGTATTATAAGAATGAGAATTTCGTTACAAGTTATCAGGGTAGCTCTTTACACACCTGTTGTAACTGAGTGAATACGAGAGAAGAATTACATGCAACTTTTTGGGACATGTGACAGTAATTTGTTTGGCCGACTGGTACCTTTATTGAGCTTATTGTTGCACGTGACTCAGCGAAACCACAATGTTGAACGCAAGCAAATGTCCTCTTTTCTCAAGTAAGCATCACTAATAGAGCGTTTTCATATGACGTCACGGCGGCCATATTGGTGTACCATTCAAGTTGTTTTTGTTTTTCTCCGAAACCAGCCCAACTTTTATCGTAAAGAACCGGATACTTTCCAGCGCTCTTTGCAAGTTTTTCTTTAGATGTCACCGTGGAGGACGCCATCTTGGTTTGAACTTAAACTGTGAAGGCATGGAAAGAGTATCTTCCATCTTGCGTTTGATATGTAAACGTAAGCCCAAATGCAAGCGCAAGGAAATAAAATATTTCCATTTCTTGCGTTGGCGCTTGCGTTTTCATTTGCGTTGTGGTAGTTCACACGTGTGTCTGCTTGTCAGGGTTCTATCTAGGGTATTTGAGGGGTAGAGGCTTCCCCCAAAATGGCCAGCTTCCCTCCCCCCCCCCAAAATGTTGTAATTATTACAGTATAGAAGTAACTATATCGGAAAAATCATCCAGACGCGACGAGGTCAGTGCACATGACGTAAGTATTCCCTCCCTAAGGACACTTTATGACAAGGAACATGGAGTGTTACAAACCTAATAAACGATAAATCCTAGATAGAGCCCTGCTTGTACTTGCATTTGCCCTTGCGTTTGCGTCCCTCATGTGAACCAGTCTTAAGCGCGAGCATTCTTGGCAGGTGTAAATGCGAAAATGCTTTCGTCATTTGTGAATTATGGTCGTCGAATATTAGACTAAAATTGATCCTACTGAACTAACTGATGATTAGATCGTGGGATACGCATTGCAAATTTTGTGTATCTAGATACCCATGCAATGCGTTGGAAAATAATACTGAAAGATAAACGAACTAACTAAGAACAACTAATAACAGGAATTTAAGGAGGCTGGATCCGGTGAAGCTTTTCAAGCGACTTGTTCCATTCATAAGTCAAGAACGATTATCAAACTGTTGTCATAAAGGTATGCCTGTGAAAAAATCTGCAAAAGTCATATCCTCTTCGCTTTAGTGAGATGGTGTACTTATTCTACCCGGTTAAGATCTTTTAGTCTCTGTCGGTAACAAAGACATATTTAAAGAAATTAGGAATGGAATAATTTCTTTTTCATTTCCGCAGGATAGCAATTTCCTGATCAAGCTTTGTTGTAAGGTATTTATGTTTAAGGAACGTATGTAGTTTGAGCTACTGATATTTCAAAAATGTTTAGTCCATATATGTATTTTTTGCCTGGAAAGGAGACAAAAGAAGGCCGATCGATCTGCTTTGGGAGAATTTTTCACACGTCAAATTATTTTAATTTACAAGACCTCTTTTCCGTTGCGGTTTAATTCTCGCTCTCAGGATTTTAGGCTCACCTGCGTCTTTGTCTAAAAGTGCAAAGCATCAATCGTCTCAGATAACAACAGTGTAATTCTGACTGACCTTAGTTCGTGTATCCCTGGTTCGCAGAAAGAATAAAGTCAATATGCTTGAATCAAAACGACGAATTATACGTTGTATACTTAACTAAAAAGCTTTTCCGGTCATCTAACTAAACCTTATCCGACTAAACAACTTGGATATCTAGTATCTGTGCAACTCTTTGGTTATCGTCGAGTTTGGAATATTAAATTGTCAACAAATAGGGCTAGAGGAAAAACTAGGCACATTTGTTTTTGTTGTTGTTGCTGGTTTTTTTTAAATATATATTTTTGAATATTTTTTAAACATAGCGTTAGGGTGTGTGTAACGGGTAATTTCCTCGTATGTAACAACACGAAAACGCGTAATGGGCAATGGTATGTAAGGGAATCACTGTCATAAAACAAAAGCCTACATCCAAGAAATTCATTAACGCGCACATCGTAAACAATCACAATTTTCTGAAACATTCTCTTTCTCAAGGACTTCATCGTTTAAGGAATATCCCCTACAGTATTAAAAAGCAGACCATTTAAAACTTGTTTCAAGACTGTTTTCCTAAGTACGATTTTCTGTAAAAATTCAGCTTTTTATTTCAATTTCACGGTACTTTCAACTGTCCTACTATGGAATTTCAATTTGTTGGTTACGTGCAGAAGTCCGGCTGGTGGTGGACGCTCCGAATCGCCCATGAAGCATTAAAACATCAAAGTTATATCAGTGTTTATAAAATATTTAAGATAGTACGCGCGATCTCATTGGTCGATAGGTGTGTTTAGATGAGAGTATGTAAACACCGTTGTGACGTCACGCTTTCTGTGTTTCCCGGCACGATTTGAAAACCTTTCAAAGCTTTCGCAAGAAACAAAGTACAAATATTAAGGAAATGGAGACATATTTGCCAAATTTTGGTTTGGGTTTTGGCTAACTCTTTCCCCCTGAACCCGAGGAAAACAAGCAAAACAAAACCCGCGCTGAATGAAAAACACAACTCGGCGAAACTCGGTATAACTTTATCGCTGAGCGAAATAATGAAAAAAAAAAAATCTTGCGTGAAGTTTTTGCCACGCTTTGACAAATTTGTGTCTCTGTAACCGACATCAAAATTTACCAGACTCTGAATTATTACCTCAAAATTACCAAAACGAATCGCTTGGCATGGCTTCACAAATACATTCAAAACACGCACAGCAAACTTGTTTTACGAAAGTATACTTCGGAAGCAAATTCACGCCGGGCAAACAAAACGCCTAAAGGTGCCATTTGGGAACTACTTTTGCAGTTTTTATCCAATTGAGCTCAAAGTTTGCAGTATGACAGAACTTTGAATTCCCAACAATCATATGTTTTTGGTTTCAGAATTTAACGGTTTTTGGCGGGAAAATGACGTCACAAGATTGACAGCAAAATTTAAATTTCAACTAATGGCATAACAAATAAGCAATCTTGAAAGAGCATGAAGAGATAATGTCAAATGTGGAAACCTTTTTGAAAAGCTCAGTTGGTTTAAAAGATACAGCTTTTTGAAATTTGCCAATGTTTGTAAAAATAGTAACAAAATGGCGGCAAATTTGAAAATCAGAGCTCAATAATTTCTTAACCAATTGAGCTTTTCAAAATTTTTTTTCGCGTCTGACCTTATCTTTTCATGGTCTTTCAAAATTGCTTATTTGTTATGCCATTAGTTGAAATTTAACTTTTACTGTCAATCTTGTGACGTCATTTTCCTGCAAACTTTGAGCTCAATTGGATAAAAACTGCAAAACTAGTTCCCAAATGGCACCTTTAGGCGTTTTGTTTACCCGGGGTGATTTGTATAAAACGAACCATTATTTTATTCCAAGAATTGCTCAAATCCACTGAGTTCTGAGTTCGTGGAAAGTCATTTTCATTCCTTTGGCTTTGTATAGACGGTACATCAGCAACTCAGATTCTTGCCGTTCAGAAATATTCGCTGTCTGTCAGACTATAACAGATAATCTCTTCTTTTTCCCTCGCAGTTGGTTTCTGAGAAGTTCAGCCATTTAAAAGTCAAACTTCACAGATTACCGATTGTATCCTCAATGAATATTTCCAGAATTGCGGTAGTTTTGTCACTTTAATTTTAAGAACTGGCAAGGCACAACAGACTCGCAAAATTTATCCACGGCCCCAGACAGGATTGTGTTTAAGCAATAGAGGACTTTTTTCCGTGTTTACATAGCCTCATCTAATCACGAGAGGGACATTTCTTCTAACTTTCGCCCAACTTTTGGTATTTTTCTTCAAGATTTACGAGGATACAAAGCTGAAATCGCTTTCATCTACACGCCACAAATTTCAACTTGATTTGGCTTTTACAACGCGAATTTTGATTGGTTAAGGTGTTGTCATAAGCACGTTTTGATTGGCTAGTAGGAAATATGATTGTCAAGAGAGTGTATTGAGAAAATCTATTTCAATGAAGAAGTAAATAAACAAAATGTCCCTTCATTTGTCGAATTCTTTTTGAGAAATATTTTGTAAAAGCAATAGAGGACTGTCCCGAATTCTCCCAACCCCCCTTGTGCTTAGATGAGGCTATGTAAGCACGGAAAAAGTTCTCTATTGCTTAAGTATAATTTCACACTTTATCTCGCAGCATTCCAATTTGTTGCGCGACATACTAGCGCACGATACTTTTTACAACAAAATGTAAGGTGACATTTCCTCATTCCGCCTCCGTGGGACACGTGCATTTCATTTGACGAATATCTTACCTCGGGAAGGTTCTGGCGTCTATACCGTTTGGCTGTTTTAACGCTTTTTGCGACTTGTGTAAGAAACTACATGGCCTATTTTGAGTTATACTCTGTTAATTGTCATTTTTTTATTCCTACATCAGTCCCCGTAAATTTAAGAAAGCTTGATTTTACTTAAAAGTGTCACTACGCCTACTCAAGGTAAAAGTATGAATCTGGTTTAGTTAATAATGACAGAAAGTGCCCGTGTTGACTTTCGTAGCTTCTTTCATAATAATGAATTCAAGTTATATCTTTTCCTGGACATTAGCAGGCATGGTATTTGTATTTTTAAGAGACTATGTCATCAATCAGTTCAGTGTTAATTTCAAAAGCCAATAGACATGTTTGTATTGATAGAAATTCAAACCAATGGTCCAGTTTTCTTTAAATCTTCTCTACTTACACACTAAAACTGTAGATTAATGCCTCTGGCCGTGAATGGTTAGGATGGAAACAAAATGCTACTTTAAAAAAACTCGGGCCACTCTTTTTCAATTTTTCCCTCTTGTCTAGCAAAAAACCAAATGATATTAAACTGATTATGTTTTGTTCTCCTTTCAAAACTTCACGTCATATCTTCATCTTGGAGCACCAGGACAATTTTTTGTGTTTTGATTTAAGCAGAATTTTCACCCCAGCCAAGACACAGAAATCCCCGTGTCATAGCCCCGATCGCATTGTCATAGCTCTACAGGAGCTTAGTCTCGAGCTGTGCCTCCCCTCTGGCGTTTGACAACCTTGATAAATTTATCGTCAATTTGAAATTATGAATATATGATTTTCATATATTTGAACTGCGGAATGAAGAAATAAATGTAAAGAAGATCCTCGCAGTTATTAACGCAACTTGTGCAGTTGCGAAAAGAAAGCCTGAAAAAATCAGGCTTGCCGGGATTCGAACCCTGACCTCTGCGATACCGGTGCAGCGCTCTAACCAATTGAGCTATCAAGCCAACTGGGAGCTGGTCATAAATTGGTTCGTAATATACCCGGGAAAGATGAAGATGAAATTATGAATATATGATTTTCATATATTTGAACTGCGGAATGAAGAAATAAATGCAAAGAAGATCCTCGCAGTTATTAACGCAACTTGTGCAGTTGCGAAAAGAAAGCCTGAAAAAATCAGGCTTGCCGGGATTCGAACCCTGACCTCTGCGATACCGGTGCAGCGCTCTAACCAATTGAGCTATCAAGCCAACTGGGAGCTGGTCATTAAATTGGTTCGTCATAATTTCATCTTCATCTTTCCCGGGTATATTACGAACCAATTTAATGACCAGCTCCCAGTTGGCTTGATAGCTCAATTGGTTAGAGCGCTGCACCGGTATCGCAGAGGTCAGGGTTCGAATCCCGGCAAGCCTGATTTTTTCAGGCTTTCTTTTCGCAACTGCACAAGTTGCGTTAATAACTGCGAGGATCTTCTTTACATTTATGACACTTATTCTCTTGCTATCTTTGAACGAAAGATACCTCCTGTTCATCACGTAACTGTGTATCTTCTTCAAATGTCCTTCTATTATGTCCTTAATAATCCTCAAGTATGAGGGGTAGATTCAAACGAGAAATAAATAATTCTATTTCAACAGCCGTTAGTTTACGTATACCAGAGGTTGTGTTTCGGGAATTTTCGGTAAACGTTTTTTTTTAAAATAATTTTTAATTGCAACACATACACTTTCACAAAAGAATTGCTTACAATACAAATTATTTGGCGTACTTACAATACAATTACACTCACAATACTATTACTTACGCTATTTACAATGTAATTACATACACATATTAAGCAAAATTTAACGTATACACTTATGGACCCATATATAAAATCACAATCATCACTTATAATAACAGAATTACAATAGCTGTAACATGTCGTCATTCCCTATTGTTCGAGTATTGTATTCCTACATTAGTTGAATCTTGAATGAATGTGCAAGGCAGAGGCGTCTTTTATACTACTCATTAGTTTCGATCTTGTATTTTCTCGTGAACTTGTTTATAAAATCTGGGACGAGCAGGGCGTCTTCCTTCAATTTACATTTATAGATATAACTCCGTAGAAATAATAGAGTATATTTAAGCTTTTTAACCAGATCCTCTCTCGTATTATGTATTCCGAACAGGATTTCTTTCAATCCTAGATTAAAATTGCATTTGTTGATCTCATTAAACCATTGAACTATGTTTTTGATAAACTGTTGTGTAAACTGGCAATAAATATATGTGTGTTCTATAGAGTCTGGTTCGCCACAGTATAAGCACTCCTCGTCAGTCTTTATTCCATGTCTACAAAGTTCTTTCCTAGTCACTATTATTCTATGCAAAAATTTGAAGTTAAATTCTCTTAGTTTCATCTCTTTAGAAATGCTCTTAACTGAGGTATAGACTGACTGCCAACTACCTTTATTCATAGGTATCTTCTCATTCCATCTTTTAGCACCAGTTTGTTCTTCTGTGTAAGACTTTTTGATAAAAAGCCAATAGAAATCCCTTGATTTCATTTTAGCCAGATTTAAAATTATTCCGGGTGACAAGGCAAAAGAAGATCGATCAAATTCAAACTCCCTTGGCTCCAAAGATAGTTTCATACTTAATGCTTTAGCGGCAAGATTCTTAGTGATGGCGTGAACGACTTGGTAAAACTGTGAAAAGTTTGTCCTTGTTAAGCCAAATTTGCTTTGAAAGGTGTCAAAGGATATAAAACGGCCATCGCTATCCATAAGGCCTAGGTCACTGATGGTCCGAATACCTTTCGAGAACCATTCTTTGTTAAAGAATGGTTTCCCTCCAATCAAAATTTGCTTACTATTGAACAGAATTGTATCGCGCTTACTTGACGAGTCGTTGTTGTACAATGTTTTTAGGTCGCTAAAATACATAATAATTTCTTTATAAAATTTTGGGAGGTTTTCGAAGTACTTTACATCATAATTGCAATTAAGAATAAATTCTAGTCCTCCGTATTGCGCGAAGAAGTGAATAGGAACACTTTTCCAATTTTGATATCCAGTGCATAGGAGTCTTGAAATCCAAGCTAACATTAGTGCCTTAATCATAATTTCGAAATCCGTCCTACGTAGTCCACCTGTTCCATAATCCTGATAAAGTCCTGTTCTCTTTATTTAATCTTTTTTCTTCTTCCAAAGAAAACTAAACAATTTTTGTTTGACGGTTGAAGAGACATAATCTGGGACCTCAACATTTGATATGGAATAGACGAGTTGTGATATCCCCAAAGATTTCAAGATCAATACTCTCCCAAACAAAGTTAAATCTCTCGCTCTCCAAGTATCCGTTTTTAAATGCCGCTTTTGAATTTTGCGGTCAAAATTATGAAGGTTGTTTCCTTTTTCATCGTACGACAGGTGTATACCTAGAAATCGAGTGGTGCTCCTCGCAAGTTTTAGGCCCAGCGGTTTTTCTTTTCTGTCCGCCCAAGTACCGAGCCACATAGCTTGCGTTTTTTCTTTGTTTAACCTAAGACCGGAGATGTTACCGAAATCATCTAGAATTTGTAACGCATTATCGGCTGAAGCTAGATCAGAACATATGAGATTGGTGTCATCCGCGAACTGACTCAGCTTGAGTTCATTGCCAAAAAGGCAAATTCCTTTTACGTTAGTACTTTGGCGGATTTTGTTAGCCATAAGCTCAGCAGACAAAACAAACAGAAAAGGTGACAGAGGGCATCCTTGCCTAACTCCTCTAGAGGGCTTAATCCAGTTTGTGGCAAAACCATTGTTTAGGATTGTGCTTTCTATGTTATTGTAAAATGTCCCAACCCATCTTCTTAAGAGCGCTTTGCTGTAAGAACCGACTAAGGGTATGCAAGATAGAAAAATCCGATTTTCTCAAAATCTGCCAGAATGAAGGCTTTGGTGAACTAGTTCTAAAAATGTAAGTTTCGGATCGTTTAGATTTTTATTTATTTTTTAGTGAATATTTTCCTATTTTGCCCTTCGCGGCAGTCAAAATCAACGCCAATATCGGAACGTTTCCGCAAGCTCCTGTTCAAATATTGAAAGCGTCCTAAAAAAGATTAACCCGGGGAGTTAAAAGATCTTATTTCCTCTGTTTATTAGCAGTGTCAAAGTTTCATGAAAAGCGAACGTGAATTTTTTATGAAATTTTAAAATTTATACCCAACAACGGTCGTTATCGACAACCCAATTGAGGCTAATTTCAAGGATCAAAAAAGCACTCTGGTACATGGCTTTACACAACGAGACTATACTCCGGGAAAGAACAATCACTTCAACTAAACATCGGCCGAAAAACATTTTGGGACAAATGAAACGGCGAATTTTGAGAGCGCTTTGAAAACAGGCTACGTGAGTGATATGAGCGACCCTTTGACCTTTCATGTCAACGGAAATCAACACACAGCAGTTCTTAAAATGTGACTTTCCTTCGCCAGAATACGAGTTTGCTTGTTTTTCTAGAATGTTTTCAAATAGAGGAAACTAGGATTTTGAATTTGGAGGCCTTTGTTCCCAGTATTGAGCGATGTTGGGCAATTTAGAGAAGTATGTTATGAAATTGACCTAGAAGTCATAACTGAAACGTCCACGCACGGCTTTTTGAAGAGGAATGTTGTATCTGTCATTCTCTTTTTAAACGAATGAGTTTTACAAAGTTTAAAGACTATCCCTTTACACTTGAAAATTCCCAAAAAACGGGCCTTTTTTGTATGGAAGCCACTTTCAACAGCGATTTTCTTGAAACTTACACTGACTTCCAAATTTCCACGCACAGCAAATGGAAGATTGATCTTTTCTTGAACAGAATCCGTTTAAACTTTGAAAATCGGTGAACAAGAACCACTACCCCTTTCAGTTTGAAAATTTTAAGTTTGAATAAATTCCAAAATGGCGCGTCTTGCCCCTGTGAGCTATTGTTCTGAAACCCACGACCGAATAACAATAGTTGTCAAGATTATAACAATACCCTATTCAAGAAAACTACTCAGATGTAAAATGTCTCATTAACTTATCAGTTGCCGCGAACTTTGAAACTCATCTCGGTGTTCCAGCTGATTTATTCATGTTCAAAGCCACAAGAGGTGGTTTCTGTTCGGTTGCTACACGCGATTGCTAATAAAAAAAGGCGCACTGATCGTAGTGATCGATACCAGTCAGCCTATAAACAAACAAATGTTTGTAATAGATGCAATCAAAGAATCGTTTGTGTGTCGCGTATCCTTATATTCACTACGATCGCTGACCACAATCAAGCTTTAGGTTTTTGGCTCTGTTAAGGAATGTAAACTCACTTACCCGCTGTTTCGTTTCACATAAAAGTTAAAAAGCTCTCAAAGACAGAAGCGAAACGTTACAGTGTTTGCCGCTTGCGCACGCAAACCACGGCAACAATCGAAATGCTGAATTTATTTACGACACAATCATCTCGCTCGTGCAGTGATGATTCGAAATGCCTTTCTTTCTGTGTTGTAACTTTTGCCCCGACGAAACCACTCTAAAATGCTCATGCAACACCGTATCAAAATGGAAAACCGTTTCATGAAATGTTCTACGCGAAATATGCGCATATGTTCGATTTTACGAAACAAAAGGCGAAACAATAGTGCGTTCCGTTCATTGTTTGGTTTGCCGCCTTCATCATGATAATGAGTATCGCCGTGCATTCATGGCAACCAATCAACCAAGCTCTTTCTAAGCGTCTATGAATAATAACTCGCGATATGACAGATCTACAAACTTTCTTGAACTGGAAGTAAATGTCCCGAGAACAATAGGCATTCTGCGCGATGTTTGATTACACATATAATTATTGTAAATGGTTTGAACCCAGGAGTCATATCATAATTCGGTAAATTGTGATCGTCCGGGTGAGTGTAGTCCTGAGAAGGACTGTTTGAGGTGACATTGACTGACGTTTCGACAACCTGAGCGGAAGTCATCATCAGAGTCAAGTGAACTGTGAATCGTCAGTAGATGTTATAAGTCTCTGGTCGTTGTCCTGATTGGTCGACGATCTCGTGATGTTATTGGTCGTCTGTCAGTTAAGCCGTGATGTTATTGGCTGTGAAGACTGTAAAACGTGATCGCACGAATCCTACAACCCTACAACATCCGCGTTGCTCACAAACCTATCACTACTTTACGACAGCTACTGACGAACGTTAAAGACAAAGACGAACCGAGCGACAGACGGGGAGCAGTTTATAAAATCAAATGTTGCGACTGCCAGGCCACTTATATGGGTGAGACCGGCAGAAATCTGAACGTCCGACTGACTGAACACAAACGAGCGACTAGAAATGGTGATATCAACAATCACATTGCTGAGCACCATTTAAAAACAAACCACAGAATCGACTGGGACTCTGCTGAATGCGTTACCTACAGTACGGACTACTATCAACGAATCAGTCTGGAAAGCTGGTTTACTAACTTAGAACAAACACCACTGAACCGTTGCCAGCAGCTACCTGCACCTTACAAACGACTGATTGCTGACAATAACAAGACAGACAAACAATAGACAAACCGACTTATTTGACTAACAATAGACCAACGGACATTTGACTAACAAAAGACGGATCGAAAAGCACCAATCACGTTTTACAGTCTTCACAGCCAATAACATCACGGCTTAACTGACAGACGACCAATAACATCACGAGATCGTCGACCAATCAGGACAACGACCAGAGACTTATAACATCTACTGACGATTCACAGTTCACTTGACTCTGATGATGACTTCCGCTCAGGTTGTCGAAACGTCAGTCAATGTCACCTCAAACAGTCCTTCTCAGGACTACACTCACCCGGACGATCACAATTTACCGAATTATGACATATAATTATTATATATATTTTTTAAGTTCAAACCAGTGACACGTGCTACTAAGCAAGTTCTCCCAATGTCGGTGGCCTTTAGGGTTAGAGCCTTATGGTGCTAGCCCGCTTGCAGACGTCTCCTATTTCCTTTGCTTCACAAATGTCTTTTTCACTCCTCGTCTTCGATGATACAGCAGCCACACCCGTAGACAAGCCTTTTCATGCTGTCTTTCCTATGGATGTCGCACAGGTTCGAGTTGTCAAATGCGATGAGGTTGTGAAAAATTTAACTTTATACTTAAAAAAGTACTTCATCCAGTACAATCTGGCAGGTATCACAGAGATTTTTCTCGCTTAATATCTCCCGTTTGGGCAGCGGTACCTCTGCCTGTCCCTGGAAAAATGCTGAATACTCCGCATATCATCAGGACAATCCTGATTCTCAACAAGCTAGCATGCTTACCGGTAGGAAACAGATTTTACTGCATTCAGCACAGCAACCATGTTAAGATCCTTGCCCACCTGCATTGCCAGAGTGAAAAATTAAAACAAAACAAAAGCAAGAACTGCCCGTGTCGCCGAGACTACATCACAAGAGGGCTCACGCTATGCGGGCCTAAAATCTGGTTAATCGTTAAAGTAGGGAACCTCGGCCGCACTTGACAACTCACGTGCAACGCGGCTCGGCGATCTCGCTATGTGTTTTGCAATGAAAGTTGCAGTTTCCAGCCAGGAAAAGCTCACTTAGGTAAGAGTTATTTCCTAAACATTTCATGAATCGGTTCTTTACTTCGTTATTGATTCCGCATTCACATTGTAAAAAGACTTTGAATGTATAATTCGGTGATAAACAGAGTAGGTCAATTTCAACATACTTCTCTAAATTGCCCAACATCGCTCAATATTGGGAATAAAGGCCTCCAAATTCAAAATCCTAGTTTCCTCAATTTGAAAACATTCTAGAAAAACAAGCAAACTCGTATTCTGGCGAAGGAAAGTCACATTTTAAGAACTGCTGTGTGTTGATTTCCGTTGACAAGAAAGGTCAAAGGGTCGCTCATATCACTCAAGTAGCCTGTTTTCAAAGCTCTCTCAAAATTCGCCGTTTCATTTGTCCCAAAATGTTTTTCTGCCGATGTTTAGTTGAAGTGATTGTTCTTTCCCGGAGTATAGTCTCGTTGTGTAAAGCCATGTACCAGAGTGCTTTTTTGAGCCTTGAATTTAGCCTAAATTGGGTTGTCGATAACGACCGTTGTTGGGTATAAATTTTAAAATTTCATAAAAAATTCACGTTCGCTTTTCATGAAACTTTGACACTGCTAATAAACAGAGGAAATAAGCTCTTTTAACTCCCCGGGTTAATCTTTTTTAGGACGCTTTCAATATTTGAACAGGAGCTTCCGGAAAAGTCCCGATTTTGGCGTTGATTTTGACTGCCGCGAAGGGCAATACGAAAATATTCACTAAAAAATAAATAAAAATCTAAACGACCCGAAACTTATATTTTTACAACTAGTTCACCAATGCCTTCATTCTGGCAGATTTTGAGAAAATCGGATTTTTCTATCTTGCATACCCTTAGTCGGTTCTTACAGCAAAGCGCTCTTAAACTTTCTCCAAAATTAAAAATTCGTAGCGTGTATCGTTTAAGCGGCCATTCCAAGTATCAAAGGCTTTGCGAAAGTCTAGTGCTAACAGTAAGCCTGAGCATTTCTCGATTTTGGTTTGTTCCATTAAGTCATCGATTAGTCTAATGTTCTCTCCAATGTATCCTCCTTTGATGAAGCCCGTCTGGTCCGTATGGATTATTTGGGGAAGCATAGGTTCAATTCTTTTAGCTATGGCTTTTGACGCTATTTTATAGTCTAAATTTAACAAGGTTATCGGGCGCCAGTTTTTCAAATATAACAAAGACGAGTCCTCTTTTGTTAATAGTGTTATTACACCTCTTCGCTGTGAGACTGACATTTGACCTTTTTCATAAGCTGAGTTCAAACTATCTACTAGGTCTGTACCCAAGATGTCAAAAAATTCGTTGTAAAATTCGACTGTAAATCCATCTTCTCCTGGCGATTTCCCGTTACTGAAAGATGACAATGCCTCTTTGCATTCTTCGAGTGTAAGAGGGCCTTCCAGCTGTGCGCGGTCATCATCAGTAAGTCTTGGGATGTGGATGTTTTGGGTGAACTGACAGAATTTGTTTGACGTCGCAGATACTTCAGAAGAATACAGGTTTTGATAATATTGCCCAATCTCTGCCAGAATTTGAGTTTTATCAATTATAAGGTTTCCATTCTCCGTTTCAAGTTCCGATATTACCTTTTTGTTCGGTAAACGTTTTATCTGTTCAAGGCTTCTTCGAGGGTAATTTGCGGGATGTATCAAACGGAAAGCTTGCAGAGAGTAACGTACGCTTGAAGAAATGTGTTCGTATAGGGCAAAGGGGCCGTTGCTGAATTTTGCTAGACTACACTTCTAACAACAGGTGCCCTTAACCAAAATGGAATTTCAACAAAAACTTCAGTACTCAGTGCGCGCTTCTGTTGCTAAACGTTTCAGTTGAGGGAAATATCATACAATTCGACCACCTGAGTAGTGAGCACGACGGGTGTTATGAATACTTGCTGCGTTAATATTCATCTGTGAACATTTCGAAGTGCCTTTTTAAATATTTATTTTTTATAAAAAAAAATGCTAATATCTAGTAAGAAATGAAATTTTATGTCAGGGATTACGCTGCGCTTGCTTACCCGTGTCCGCATTTGCCAAAAATAGTTATGTTATACAGCAGCCGGTTTCAAAATATGCTTTTACAGCCCACCCATAAGGCAAGCACAGTTTCAAGTCGGCTTATGCGCCGGTGGTATTTTCCCTTACGGCGAAAGAACAAAAGATTTCTGGCAGATGTAATTGCACAGGTTTGGTCCGTGAAACCCCTCATTGCGCAGCCGGGCCCCCTATCCATCCCCATACCCAGGCTGTGAAACTCAAAAAAACCGAACTAAATAGAGTTAATTATAGTTTACTGTTATTGCTAGGTCGCATTAACGTTATGTTCACAAAAAATCTATCACACAAACTTTGCACAATTTCCTTAGGATCATTTACTGGTAAATCATTTCTTCCAAGATGCTGTATATATATATTGTCAATCTGTAGCCGCTGAGAGTGTAAATTAATACGCCGCTAAGTCGCATTAATTAAAAAAAATAAAAAAACTGTCGCATGTCAAATGATTTGCATGTTGATTTGCTTTTAATGAGAGAGGCACGTTTCGGCTTGGTTTTGTGACCATTGGATGTTTCACCCCCAAATCTTAGACGGTTCTTTACAAGAAAAAAGGAACTGTTGATTAAGGTTTGTAGCTCGATATCACAACAGGTTTTAGCCTAGTGCCTAATAACCCTAAATTCCCAGGTTTAAAGTTAGTGTGTTTGCTTAATTACTTCAGTAAAAGGAAGATTAGAATGAATTTCCCAAAGCGTCCCTATAAACTGTTAGGAACTTGGTATAAACATGAGGAATTCTGAATTGTTTTCTGCTTTACGTCTTCAGCTATTTTTGCTTGCTTTTTTTTCAGTGTTCGTGTATGCCTTATAAGTATGCTTCCATCTTAGCGCGAGTATAAGTAGTGCCAGTAGCGTGAAAGCAGGTACAAATAAAATTTCCGAAAACTAATGAATATCGAGTCAGCTTTAAATGTCAAGATAATATCAATTCAGCACAGAAAAGGACTGCTTTTGTCTACCAGAGAAAAAATATACTAAAATTTCGTAGTGCATACGGTTTTGGCAAGTTTGCTTGATGATTTGTGTCACCGGCCTAAAATGTGAAACATTGTTATTTACATTCACGTCAAAAATTTATTACGAAGTTAAGATGGAAAGTTCAATTGCCGCTGTAAATACGAAAGCACTTTTTCATTTAGCGAATTGTGGTTTTAACATATTGCGGTAAAATTGTCAACCCTCTGAACTGCCCACTAATTGGATCGTTTGATATAGGTTGCAAATCTATCACTATCCAGTTAGACACGTAATAGATTAGTAAATAATTTTTCAATTATTCATGGAAGTGGAGGCAAATAGATAAACATGCATTAACTTTTATCTGGGGCGAAAGTATGCGCGCATAGCTGTCTTTCCTGGTCATTATCTGTTCCAAAAAGAAAGAGTTTTCTGAGAGCAAACGTTTTCTGTCAGCTTAAATACAAGTTTTGAAAATTGCGCTTATCACTTGGTAAGGCATTCGATATTTCCCAGTGTTAGTTGGATATACAAATTACCGATCCTGAAGCGGTGAGCAGGTAAATATCTACCTCTGTTTATTGAAACTGAGGTGAATAATTGTCTCTGTATACACCCAAATGAAAAAACGTTGTCGGTTAACAAGCATAAATCATTGATGATGCGACCCAAAACTTGCCTGCATTCTTAGACACGTGCATATTATAATAACACAGCATGCCTTAATTTACTCTTTTCATTATCTTGGAAAGAAAAATATTTTGAATATCAAGAAACGAAACCCAGTGACCACCTTTCCCTGTCATCATCCCAGAGTTCCATTGTGTCGCATAGTTCATCGTTAATACTATTCACCCGACAACGTCTTTTCAAACGGGTGTATATGCCATACATGTGAATAAACAGTCCTTAAAAGTTGTTTTGTTTCCTGATAAATGGCGAAAACTCCGGCGTGTGAGGCGACCGCTGGTTCGCTAGGGGGTGAAAAAGCAAAATCTATCCGGATTATGAGAAGCCAGTCAGCGTGTAAAACACATTCTGCGTTTGTGTCGTATCACATTACTGGAAAAATGTTGTCTATTAACATGTTAAAACTTAAACAGTAAACATGATAATGCAGAACGCTGGGACGACAATGCTGAACAGCTTGCTTTCCCCTTCCAAAAAAAAAAAAAAAACTTTCGGGGTATCTGATCCAGCTGGGTAACTGAACTGATCTAGCTGTAATTCAGCTAGGTCAGATGCAAACGGGTTTTTAATAAACGGACTTTACTATTTAGGCAGGCTGACTTATTACTCTTATTACAATTTAGAACAGTCTATTTTAGAACGTAAGCAAGTTTCCCCGCTTCCCAGCGGACCATTCGGTCATGGTATTATTTTTTAATTTCGTGTTTAAAAGAGAGTTTTAGAGGGATAGTTTTAAAGGGACGTGTAAAAATGAGACACTTCCCAACTGTTAAGTATCTCTCTTAAATTGTTGTCTAGGAAGTCAAATTTTACTTCATCATATATTCAAAACAACACGTATCAGAGTTCAACTAACAACAGAGTTATTTTAGTTGGCCTTCCAAAACCTTGAATTCAGGATTTTGGCTTCCAAAATCTTGAATTCAGGATTTTAATTCAGGATTTTGGCTTAACTCTGACTCCACGCCATAACCTGTAAAAGTAACTCTAAGAGTAGCCGTACCCCACGTAGCAATACACACGCAGGGTTATTCGCTTCTTAGTAAAAATTTCTAAGTAACTTTTTAATCAGACGATTCCTAAATGTTTCATTTTTCAAAGATGTTTGAAACGAGGAGGAAAGAAAGCAAATTTCAAATAAAGACGGAGAAGGATAATAAAATAATAATTTCACTTGCAAGGAAGCAAACAGAGCCAGGCTGATCTATATAATTTGGAGACAACTTTCGTGCAACTTGAATTGTCTCGCAAAGGCTAAAATAGTGCGTTGTGACGCTGCGAGACACATCACAGGAGGCACGTCACACTGTACACACCATCTTCTACTTTTCGAAACGATTGCAGCAATAGTCGTGTTTACATTGTTTCAGAAATAAAAGCTATCGTTTCACTAATTATTGGACGCTGGGTCATGAAGCCGGACTCTAGGTGAAGAACGAACCGTTTGTATTGCATGAAAAATTCTAAATTGCGCGCGCTAATTTGTTAGACAATCATGATACGAGCATATTGTTTTTAGAGCCAGGTACTTTCAACTGTTATACTACAGAAGTTTGATTTGCTGGTTATATGCAGGAGTCTGGCGGGTGGTGGACGGTCCGAATCGACCATGAAGCATTTTAAAAATACTAATGTTGCATTAGTGTTCATAATTTCACAATTTGTCTCGCGGAATTCTAAGGGGCTGTTTACATGGAGGGAGGAAGATCCTAGCGCTAGAAAGATCCTAGAAGGCGGATCATCCTAGCGCCATATGTTTTCTGTATTCCGTTTACATCCAAAATGTTGTACTTGGCCCTAGCGCTAGGATCTTTCTAGCGCTAGGATCTTCCTAGCTGAAAGATAGGAAGATCCTAGCGCTAGGAAGATCCTAGCACCATGTAAACTACCTTCGCTCGGAAGATCCTAGTTCTAGGGACAGAAAAACAAATATGGCGGCGGCCGGGCGTTCAGCTGCTAAAGGCCGACAGTTTTATTTGATTTCCAGCAACCACCCCAACCGAAATTTCTGCATGTAAACCAAACGAGAATTTGTTTCGCCTTCTAGGATCTTCCTAGTGCTAGGATCTTCCTCCCTCCATGTAAACAGCCCCTAATTTGTTGCGCGACATACTAGTTTCCCGCACGATACTTCTCAAAACAAAATGTGAGGTGACATTTCCTCGTTCTTCCTCCGTGTGACACGCGCATTTCATTTGACGAAATGAGTTATACTCATTAATTGTTATTTTTTATTCCTACATCAATCGCTGTAAATTTGAGAAAGCTTGATTTACTTAAAAGCGTCACTGAATACTTGCTGCGGGAATATTCATCTGTGATCATTTTTAAGTGCCTCTTTAATTTATCGTATAATAAGAGGTTTGCTGAAAAACTTCAGTAGGAAAATTAAAACTAATGCTGTCCGACGTTTCGATGGTTCTACCGTCATTATCAAGGCAAAGTGCTGTTTCATCATGCTTTGAATATAAATGAGTGAAAACAATAGTAGACATTTTGTTTCTTTGTGATCATGTAAATAACTTAGCGCGGATAGAGTCAGTTTGCACGTTTAAAGTTGGCAAGCAGGTGCCTGCAATTGGCAAGCACCTGCACGATATTCACGGATGCCGGTCAAAACCGAATTTAATTAACAACTTTTCGGTACTGAAAAAATGCCGAAATAAATTCGACTGCTTAATTCACGAAATGCTGATTATCCAAGATCTAAAACCAACTTTGAACGTGCAAACTGACTCTATCCGCGCTAAGTTATTTACATGATCACAAAGAAACAAAATGTCTACTATTGTTTTCACTCATTTATATTCAAACCATGATGAAACAGTCACTTTTCCTTGATAATGATGGTAGAACCATCGAAACGTCGGACAGCATTAGTTTTACTTCTCTTTAATTTAGAAATGAAATTTTACGTCAGGGATTACGCTGTGCATGCTTACCCGTGTCTGCATTTGCCAAAAATAGTTATGTTATACAGCAGCCGGTTTCAAAATATGCTTTTACAGCCCACCCATAAGGCAAACACAGTTTCAAGTCGGCTTATGCGCTGGTGGTATTTTCCCTTACGGCGAAAGAACAAAAGATTTCTGGTAGATGTAATTGCAGAGGTTTGGTCCTTGAAGCCCCTCATTGCGCAGGCTCGGGCCCCCTATCCATCCTCCATACCCAGGTTGTGAAACTCCAAAAAACCGAACTAGGTAGCTTTAATTATGGAAATAATGCAAAGACTGGTCAGACAACGTGCACGAGGCGTAAATACAATATTTCGGCTGGCCAACACCAGCCTTCTTCAGGTTTATTGAATGAAACGCGAATTTACATGGTCATCGCGTTTCATTCAATAAACCTGAAGAAGGCTGGTGTTGGTCAGCCGAAATATTGTATTTACGCCTCGTGCACGTTGTCTGACCAGTCTTTGCATTATTTCCATATTTTATCTTCTTTTGACTGGTCACGATCTACTGATCCAACGTAGAGCAAGCTTTGATCGTACACGGTTTTGCAGTGGTCTAAACCTTGAAAGCTTTAATTATGGCTAACTGTTATAAGTATGTCACGTTAACGTTATGTTCACCAGAAATCTAGCACGCAAACTTTGCACGATTCCCTTAGCCTACAATTTCTGGTCTGGTTAAGTATAAATCCCCTTTGCAGCCTTTTTGGTTAAACGCATCTGTCCTCGAATTTATCATAACACGAGCTTTACGACACAAACGATCAAAACAGTTTTCACTCAGAAGAAGGACCTTTTAATGGTAAAACATTTCATTCTAAGTTTTTGTATATATTGTCAATCTGCAGCCCCCGAATGTACAAATTGATGCACTCCTAATATAGCATTAGTATATTTAAAAAAAACCTGTCACATTTCAAATAATTTGCATGTTGATTTGTTTTTAATGAGAAAAACACGTTTCGGCTTGGTTTTATGAAAGTTGAATCTTTGCCCTCAAATCTCAGATGGTTTTTGCAAGAAAATAGGAACTAATGATTAAGGTTTGTGGCTTAATATTACAACAGGTTTAAGCTTTGTTCCTGATAACCCTAAACTCTCAAGTTTAAAGTAAGCGTGTCTGCTTGGTTAATTGCTTAAAGAGACGATTAGAATACATTTCCCAAAACGCGGTCCCTATGAACTCTTAGGAGTTTAGTCTAAACATGGCAAATTCTGAATTGTTTTCTGCTGTCTATCTTAAGCTATTTTGCTTCTTTTTTTTTATTTGCCAGAGTTCGTATATGCTTTACATTAAGTATGCTTGCATCTTAGCGCGAGCATTTAAAATTTTGCATGCAAACGGTTGCTTTAGTGACTCTGTCAAGCTATCAAGATCGCAGGATCCAACGTCTAACAATTATGGAAACAGCAGCATCAAAAAAACAAAATGAAAATTACTAAACAGCTAAAACACTACTAAGTCAGTACGCAGTTGTTTCTATAAGTAAAAAAACTGAACAAAAAGGTAAAAAAACAACAACAACTTTGGAACAGTGCCAAGCAGTGTGAAAGCAGGTACAAATGGTTTGAATTTTCATAATAAAATGAAATTTCCGAAAACTAATGAATATCAAGTCAATTAATGAGAGAGGCACGTTTTGGCTTGGTTTTGTGACAACTGGATGTTTCACCCCCAAATCTTAGACGGTTCTTTGCAAGAAAAAAGGAACTGATGGTTAAGGTTTGTAGCTCGATATTACAACAGGTTTTAGCCTAGTGTCTAATAACCCTAAATTCCCAGGTTTAGTGTGTAAACACACTAACTTGTTTCCCAAGTTAGTGTGTTTGCTTAATCACTTCAGTAAAGAGACGATTAGAATGAATTTCCCAAACCGTCCCTATAAACTGTTAGGAACTTGGTATAAACATGAGGAATTTTCAATTGTTTTCTGTTTTACGTCTTCAGCTATTTTTCCTTCCTTTATTTTTCAGTGTTCGTGTATGCCTTATAAGTATGCTTGCATCTTAGCGCGCGCGTAAATAGTGCCAGTAGCGTGAAAGCAGGTACAAATGAAATTTCCGAAAACTAATGAACATCGAGTCAGCTTTAAATGTCAAGATAATATAATTCAGCATAGAAAAGGACTGCTTCTGTCTAATTTTAGTACACTTTTAGTATACTAAAATCTCGTAGTGCATACTGTTTTAGCAAGTTTTCTTAATGATTTGCGTTAGGTCTAAAATTTAAAACATTGTTATTTACGTTCACGTTAAAAATTTATTACGAAGGTAAGATGGAAAGTTCAATTGCAGCTATAAATACGAAAACACTTTTCCATTAAAGAATTGTCAGCACAGAGTATGTGCTTTACTGAGACAGTAAAGTGTTGTCCGCTCAAAGTTGGGTTGGTGTGCCTCGGAAAACTGATCAAGATAATGCTACTGTTTTTGCTTACATCTTTATGACTTGTATTAGGTCTCTTGCATCGATCACGGTAAGGAATATAAAATGCACTCTTAAAATGTAAAGAATCATTTAGAATAACATGAAATAGTTATAATTATATAAGTCAGCACAGAGTATGTAATGATTTTGTTTTCGCTTTAGCACATAAGTTCATAGTGCATATATGAATAGCACAGAAACGTTTGCCTCGAGTCTTGGCAGGTGTAAATTCGAAAACGCTTTTGTCATTAACGAATTATGGTCGCTGCATATTGGATTAAAACTGATCCTACTGATGATTAGGTCGTGGGATACGCATTGCAAATTTGTGTTTATCCAAATACCCACGCAATGCGTTGGAAAATAATACTGAAATAGAAACGAACTAACTAAAGTGATAGAATCCGGTGAATCTTTTCAAGCGACTTGTTCCTTTTACAAATCAATAACGATTGTCAAACTGTTGTCATAAAGGTATGCCTGTGAAAAAATCTATGAAAACGATAAGTTTTCTTTCTTTTTTCTTGGATGATCTATTTATTCTACCCAGTTAAGATCTTTCAGTCTCTATCATTAACAGAACGACATATTAACAGAAATTTGGAATGGAATAATTTTTTTTTCATTTTCCCAGGATAGCAATTTCCTGATCAGGCTTGTTGTTTAGGAATTTAGGTTTTAAGGAATGTATGTATTTGGAGCTACTGATATTTCAAAAATCTTTTGTCAATATATTTTCTTGACTAGAAAGGAGACAAAACAAGGCCGATCAACCTGCTTAGGGACAATTTTATACACGTCAAATTATTTTAATTTACAAGTCGTCTTTTCCGTTGTTTAATTCTCTCTAAACTGTTTCAGGATTTTAGGCTCAAGCTGTCTCTATTCGAATTATACTTGTACAATTCGAATTCGAATTCGAATTCCAATTATACTTATACTTCACCTGCGTCTTTGTCTAAACGTGCAAAGCATAAATCGTCTCAGATAAAAGTAGTCTAATTCTGACGGAGCTTAGTTGGTGTATCTTTGGCTCGCAGAAAAAATGAAGACATGCAATATGTCTGTACCAATCCGACGAATTATACGTTGTATACTTCATTAAAAAGCTTTTCCGGTCATCTGAAGAGACCTTATCTAACTAAACAACTTGTTTGTCTAGTATTTGTTGCAACTCTTTGGCTATCTTCTAGTTTTGAATATTAACTATTAACAAATAGGACAAGAGAAAAACTAAGCACATCTGTTTTTGTTGTCGTTGTTGTACTTTTGTTTCAAAATATATATTTTTGAATATTTTTAGCCATAGTGCTAAGGTGTGTGCAACGGCTAATTTTACTCGTTTATAACAACACGAAAACACGTAGTGGACATTGGTGTGTAGGGGAATCACTGTCATAAAACAAAAGCCTATAGTCATGAAAGTCATTAACGGGCACATCGTAAACAATAACAATTTTCTGAAACATTTTCTTTTTCAGACTTGTTCTTTTGAGGAATACCGCCTATACTATATCAAAAAGTAGATCATTTAAAACTAGTTTTAAGACTGCTTTCACAAGTACGGTTTTCTGGAAAAATTCAGTTTTGTATTTCAATGTCATGGTACTTTTAACTGTTATAACACAGAATTTTAATTTGTTGGTTATATACAGGAGGCAGCTGGACGGTGGTGGTCGGTCCAAATCGACCATGAAGCATATAAACATTAAAGTTGCATATTCTGTGTGTATAATTTCACACAATATCTCGCGGCATTGTAATTTGTTGCGCGACATACTAGTTTCCCGCACGATACTTTTCAAAACAAAATGTGAGGTGACATTTCCTCGTTCTTCCTCCGTGGGACACGTGCATTTCATTTGGCGTCTATTACTGTTTGGCTTCTTTAGAGCGTTTTGCGTCTTGTGTAAAGGACTACAGGGCCTATTTTGAGTTATACTCCATTAATTTATTCCTACATCAATCGCTGGAAATTCAAGAAAGCTTGAGTTTACTTAAAGGGGTCACTTAACCTAATCAAGGTGCAAGTATGAACCTGGTCTAGTTAATAATGGCACAAAGTGCCCTTACTGACTTTCGTAGCTTGTTTCATAATAATGAATTCAAGTTATATCTTTTCCTGGACATTAGCAGGTGTGGTATTTTTATTATTAAGGGACTATGTCATCAATCAGTTCAGTATTTTAAATTTCAAAAGCCAACAGACATGTTTGTATTGATGAAAATTGAAACCAATGGTCCATTTTTCTTTACATCTACTGTGCTAGCACACTAAAACTGTAGATTAGTGCCTTAGTGCCCAAATGAATTGCAACTTGAAAAACAATCAGGCCACTTTTTTTCACGTTTTCCCTCATGTCTAGCAAAAACTATTATAAACTGATTATGTTTTGTTTTTCTTTCAAAAATTCACTTTAATTATATCCTCATCTTGGAGTACCAGGAACATTTTTTTGTATTTTGATTTAAGTAGAATTTTTACCCGGGCCAAGACACCCAAATCCCCGTGTCATAGCGCCGGTCGCATTGTCATATACAGAAGCTTGGTCTCGAGCTGTGCCTCCCCTCTGGGTTTTGAAAATCTTGATAAATTTATCCTCAATTTGTTCAAGTCTGTCGAGAAGTTCACTTCAAATGTTCTCCCGTTCTTTATGCTATCCGTCCTTATATATAACACTTGTTTTCTGGGTATCTTTGATCAAAAGATATGTTCTGATCATCCTGTAATTGTGTATCACGTACAGATGCCCTTCTTTTATGTCCTTAATAATCCTCAAGTATGAGGAGTAGGTTCCAATGGGAAATAAACAAAACAACACCCGTTAGTTCACGTATATCAGAGGTTGTGAAGCGTTTCTGTCAAATTTTCGGGAAACGTTTTATCCGTTCAAGGCTTTTTGGAGGGTAATTTGTCGGATGTATCGAGCGGGAAGCTTGCAGAGACTAATCCCACACTAATGCAGCCACGCTTCCAAAAAGAAATGTGCTCTTATAGGGCAAAGGGCCCGTTGCTGGATTTTGCTCGACTACACTTCGTATACTATTTCAGTGCCCTGAAACAAAAAGGAATTTCAACAGAACTTCAGTACGGCACCTTTCTGTTACTAAACGTTGGTTTGAGGGAAATATCATACGATTCGATCGCCTAAGTAGTGGGCTCGATGGGCGTTATGTTGAGATTGTCACTGAATACTTGCTGCGGGAATATTCATCTGTCAACATTTTGAAGAGCCTTTTTAAATTTTTCTTCTTATGAAAAAAAAATGCTAATATCTAGTAGTTAGAAATGAAATTTTATGTCGGATTACGCCGTGCATGCTTACTGGTGTCCGCATGAGCCAAAAATTTCAAAGCATGCCTTTACAGCCTACCCATAGGGGGCAAGCACATGTGTTTGCAAGTCGGCCTATCCGCTGAAGGTGTTGTCTCTTAAAGAACAAAAGGTTTCTGGCAGATGTAATTGCGTAGTAAAGGTGTGGGCCAGGAAGCCCGTCGTTGCGCAGGCTCGGGCCCCCTATCTATACCGATACCCAGGATCAGAAAACCCCCAAAAACCGAACATAAACAGCGTACGATTTCCTTAGCATACAATTTCTGGTCTGGTTAAGTATAAATCCCCTTGCAGCCTTTCTTGCAAAACTCAGCTGTCATCGAGTTTATCATAACAAGAGCTTTACGACACAAACGATGAAAACAGATTTCAGCTCAAAAGAAGGATCTTTTAATGGTAAAACATTTCATTCCAAGACGTTGTATATGTTGTCAATCTCCAGCCGCTGAGAGTGCAAATTAATACACCCCTAATATCGCATTAGTATTTGTAAAAAAAACCTGTCACATGTCAAATGATTTGCATATTGATTTGTTTTTAATAGGAGAAACATCTTTCGGCTTGGTTTTATGAAAGTTGAATCTTTTACCCACAAATCTCAGATGGTTTTTGCAAGAAAAAGGAACTAATGATTAAGGTTTGTAGCTAAATATTACAACAGGTTTAAGCTTTGTTCCTGATACCCTAAACTCTCAAGTTTAAAGTAAGCGTGTCTGCTTGGTTAATTACTTAAAGAGACGATTAGAATGAGTTTTCCAAAACGCAGTCCCTATAAAGTTTTAGGAGTTTGGTCTAAACATGACGAATTCTGAATTGTTTTCTGCTTGTGTTTGTGTATGCTTTATAGGTATGCTTGCATCTTAGCGGGAGCATTAGCCTTGCATGTAAATGGGTTGCTCTAGTGACTCTGTCAAGCTATAAAGACCGCACGATCCATCGTCTTACAATTATGGAAACAATAGCATCCAAAAATAAGCGGCAACAGCTAAAGCACTTATAAACCAGTACGCAGTTCTTTCTATATGTAAAAAAACAAACAAACAAACAAACAAAAAAAAAAAAGGTAAAAAAATACACACACACACACACACCACTGTAATAGTGCCAAGTAGTGTGAAAGCAGGTACAAATGGTTTGAATTAATCAAATGAAATTTCCGAAAACTGATGAATATCGAGTCAGCTTTGAATGCCAAGATGATATCAATTCAGCATAGAAAAGGACTGATTCGGTCTACCAAAGAAAAAATATAATAGAATTTTGTAGTGCATACGGTTTTGGCAAGTTTTCTTAATGATTTGTGTCAGGTCTAAAATGCAAAACATTATTATTTACATTCACGGTAAAAATTTATCACGAAGGTAAGATGGAAATTAAAGTTCAATTGCCGCTGTAAATACGAAAGCACTTTTTCATTAAAGAATTGTCGTTTTAACATATGCGGTAAAATTGTCAACCCTCTGAACTGCCCACTAATTTGGTCGTTTGATATAGGTTGCAAATCTATCACTATCCAGTTAGACACGTAATAGATTGGAAATAATTATGATACTGTAGAATGCTGGGATGACGACGCTGAACTGCTTGCTTTCCTTACAAAAAAAAATTCGGAGTTTCATTTAGGTAGGCTGACTTATTACACTTTTTACAATTCAGAACTGTCTATTTTAGAACGCAAACAAGTTTCCTCGCTTCCCAGCAGACCATTCGGTGACGTCATTGCTGGCTTACGTTTTTACTTTTTTGTTATTAGAGCGATTAAGCATTCCGTTTGCGGCAAACGGCAAACGTCAACCTGCCGTTTGCTATCTGTCGTTTTAAAATGAACCAATTTTCTTCTTAAGCTTCGTATAAACTCATTAAAATCTTGGATACACAATAAAGCAGCTTTCTAACTTTTAACTAAAATATTAGTTACCGGTTGAATTGGGATGTTTTGACGTACTGCATAATTTCAGTGCCTTTTTCATAAAACATTTGATAGCCTTTGTGAAGTTGACAACCAATCATCACCTCGCTCTCTCGCACTTTTTTCTTCCCTTTTGTTTAGACACTGACAGTAAACCGGTCAGATCAGTTTGCGTAGAAAAATAAATAAAACATCACTGGGCTTAAGTACAGGCTGATAATTGTAGCAGAGCGAATCAAAAACTTCAAAGAAATACTCGCGTTGCTGACGAACGCGAGAACAGGCTTTTTCACGTTGAAAACAGCAAACAGCAAACTGAAAAATGGCGGGAAACTCATAATCACGTGATATTTTTGCCGTTCGCCTTTGCCGTAAACGTTATGCTTAATCTCTTTACTATTTTTTAATTACTTGTTGAACTCTTATTATGAGTTTTACTTCCACTGACGTAAAAAGGGACATGCAAAAATGAGACATTTGGCAATTGCAAAGTTTTTCTTTTAAAGTGTTGTCTAGGAAGTCAAATTTCACTCCATCGTATATTCAAAACAACACGTACCAATACAAACTCAGGATTATTCGCTTGTTAGTAAAATATCTAAATAACCTTTTAATCAGATGATTCCTAAATGTTTCATGTTTCAAAGAAATCCGAAAAAAGGGGAAAAGAAAGCATTTTTTTAATTCAAGAAAGAGAAGAATAGTCAAAAAATATTTTGACTTGCAAGGAAGCAAACAAAGCAAGGCTGATCTATATAATTTGGAGACAACTTTTGTGCAACTTGAATTGTCTCGCAAAGGCTAAAATAGTGCGTTGTGGCGTTGCAAGACACATCACAGGAGGCATGTCACACTGTACACAACCATCTTCTACTTTTCGCGATTGCGGCAACAGTCATGTTTACGTTGTTTCAGACATGAACGTTATCGTTTCACTAATTATTGGACGCTGGGTTTTGTAAAGACTCTAGGTAAAGAACGAAACGTTTGTATTGCATGAAAAATTCTAAATTGCGCGCTAACTTGTTTGACTATACGAGCGTATAATTTTTAGAGCCAGTTTTTACCTACCTACCCAACTACTTACCAGGGTAGTTAAATGGGGTGGGGGGGGGGGCGTGAAAAGGGAGGAGGGCGGGAGAGGCGAGGCATTAAATACCAAAAAGATATCAAACTGAGTGTTCATTGGCAACCTTTCAGGCGGCATTGTAGATGCTAAAATTATGCGACCCGTGGTAAAAGGTTCCCAAAGCACCTGTGAAATGAGAGAATACAAAGCGAGGATAAAGTGGGGGTTTTAAGCATTAAGAGCGGCAAAATTGGTACAGATTTTATAGAGTTAGTTGATAATTGTTGTAGTGGGTGCTGTAACAGAACGCTCTCCGGTGGAATGAAGCTAAAATTAAATGTGTTTAAATACCGAACGTTGGTAGTACGAAAGAAAACAATATATTCTGGTATCCATTGCCAAAAGCTGAGGACCGCTGTACTTAATGTACTTAACAAAGTTTTTATTTGAATTGAAAATTTGTAATATGCAAAAGATTCTGTGGATGGTTTTTGTCATAATTGTTTATTGCTTTATTATTATTATTATTATTATTATTATTATTATTATTATTATTACTGTTATTATTGTTTGACTAATGGAATTTCCTTTTACAAATTATCTAGATGAACGTCTTTGTACTGCTGTTTCTTCTAAAGATATTTTTCGTTTTTCAAGGTAAGGAGAAACATAACGATAAAATGGACATCCACGGGCATCGAAAAATAAACCCTACTCTCCCCTTACTTTGCCGGGAGTCTATTAGTGGAGGTAGTTTTGGTTTCAATGGTTCGGCTTATGTTCGAAAGGGATTATTCGTCTCAAAACGAGGAATTTTGCGTTTGAAAGGAAATGTGGGTACAAGGTGTAGAAATTGTACTTTCTTGCAAATACTATCTACATGCTCCTAAGACAAGCACAGTACTAAAAAAAAAGAGAATGCAATACGACAAAAACAACGATAGAACGGTCAAACTTTAAATTTGTGTCGTTTCATACAATGTAATTTGGCTGCTTGTTTTGTATGGCACCCTGTTACGGTAAATAAGCCCGTTGCTGTTGTTGTACCTGCAGTATTTAGATAGCTAATTTTACGTAGGTAGAAATATGGTAGTTTGCGTGGAGGCTTATAATGGAGCCGTAATGACTCTTGGGATGTAAACTCAATGTAAGTTGATGGGCTTAAATTCTATTAAATTAAATTATATTATTGTCGGACGGCTTGCGAATAAAATTATATGGTCTTATATGCGGGAGAGTTGTTTTAGTTTGTTTGGGTAGGTGGGGGTTATAATTGGAATTTTAAGGCGGTTTGACATAATATTGCATTACGCTGCAAAATACAATAGCCAAAATCAATTCTCACATAATATTAATATTTCAAACATTAACCCTATTTTGCTGGGATTTTGTTTTGTTTTCTGAGCCTGGGGGATGTAACTGACGTGTCAATTATGACGTGTTATGACGTCACAATGATGCGACGCCATCTTGAATCCCGAGCCGGCAGTCATACAGTTGACAATGACAGCATATAAGGGGGGGGGGGGGACACAAAGTGCCCCCCTTATAGAACTCGAAAAGAATTAACGCTCCTGATGCTCTTGAGCACTTCATTAGCTTAACAGATTGGGATTGTGACGTGTCAATTATGACGTGTTATGACGTCACAATGATGTCAAAAACCAGCCATTTTGAATTTTGAGGCCGCCATCTTGAATCCCGAGCCGGTAGTCATACAGTTGACAATGACGACATCGAGAAATGTATGAATTTGTTCTAAGAGACATATTTAATCAAATGAAGCACAAAAAAGTAAAGGAGTATCTTCTTCTTACAAACGAAGGGGAAAAACTGAAAAAAAGACACAATAAAGACAGAAAAAAGTCAAAATACACTCCTGAGTAGACGGTTGCTATGGAAACGTCAATCATCATGGACACGTCAATGACACGGGAAAATTTTCTCTGATAAATTTTAGGAAAAGTCACAAGATTTGGTGATTATGCGTCAAACCATTTAAAAGTTATAATTCGTTAAAGTCAGCGCGGGCACAATGTGCCCCCTCACCCCGCCCCCCCTCCCCAGGCTAAATAGGGTTAATATTATGTGGGAATTGAGAATTGTAAAGTTGAGATAGAGTACAACTTTTCTGACATTTGAAGCAATCCCATGAATGCTATGCTGCCTTAAGGGGCTACTCGCTAACTTCTTTACAATACACACAAACTGTATACGGTCTGTAAAGACAACCTTGCGATCTAAACGGTCTGTACACTCCGTAAAAGCTGTAGTCGATCCTTTGACGCATCTCTATCATCAAGCCAAGGGGTGAAACAGTTGGACGATGTTTACCGTCTGTACAGTTTGTAAAAGCTGTAGTCGATCCTTTGACGCATCTCTATCATCAAGCCAAGGGGTGAGACAGTTGGACAATGTTTACCGTCTGTACAGTTTGTAAAAGCTGAAGTCGGTCCGTTGACGGTCTGCTGACCGTATAAACATGGCGGTCCGTATGCTGCAACCAAACCAAACAGTCTAATGTGTGTATGCCTCATTCTTTAAGCGCGAACAGGGAAATGATAGGTATTTTTGAAACGTGGACAAACTCAGGGATGAATTAGCCACGCTACAGCCAAAATAAACAGCCCATAATGTGTTGGTGCTTCGTTCTTTAAAGGGGCATAGTCACGCTATTTTAGTTCACTTTAAAAATAAAAAAATATGTCCTCACGTCAATAAACGCCCACAAATAATGGTCTAGTTTTGTTACCAAAGACTATGTTACTTTACTGAAACTATTTTCTGTCGTCCGTTGCTACAGATGGCACGGATGAAAATGGATTGCAACTTGAAAAAAATAGGCTCAACTTTTTAAATTCTTCCAGTGTGTTGACATTAAATCGATATTAAATAGTCATGGTTTGTTTTCTCTTAATGAAATTAAGTTAATGTGTTCCTTTAAATGGCCATACACAATATTGCGCATGGATAAAGTTAGCTACCGATAATTTTTTGCACAGTTTTGACCAAAAATCTGCGAAATCCTCGTGACTATGCCCCTTTAAACGCGTTAAGAGAAATGGTAGGTTTTTATTGTAACGACACTGAAACGTGAACAAACCCAGAGGTGAATTAGTCACACTACAGCCAAAACAAACAGCCTAATGGATGAACGCCTCGCTCTCTAACCTTAAGAAGAGAAATGATAGGTTTTTATTGAAACGTGGACAAACACAAAAGCAACTTATCCACGCTACAGCCAAAACAAACAGCCTAACGTGTGTATGCCTCGTAGAAATGATAGTTTTTTTCTCATTGAAACGACATTGAAACGGGGACAAGCCCAGAAGTAAGTTGGACACGCTACAGCCACAACAAACAGCTTATTGTGTGTATGCCTTGTTCTCTAAGCCCGTGAAGAGAAATGATAGGTTTCTATTGAAACGCACTTGGTGAATATTCCAGCGAAAAGAACTTGTGAGCGCTCCCGTGCTTACGAAAGTTTGTGGTGACGTTTTTCCCAAAGAAGACCCTCGATTTCATCACAAATAAATCTGAATATCCCTGAGACGCCTCTCACGCCGAAACTGAAGGTAGCTTGCAGGTACTGTGTAGGCGAAGAAAGCGTGCTCTTTTCGTCTTCCCATTTAAGTGACACGAGTCAAGAAACTTGAACTACCCTGGTGAGTTCTTTTTGTCTCTGTATACTTCACAGCTAAGCGAATAGATATGTCGATATGACAGAGATCGTACCTTGTTTGGAAAAGGCCCCTGGGGGAAGGGCATGAACCACGGTTATTTCGGGCATATAATTTCATATCATGGTAACAGTCATGCCTCCATTACACTTTCAAGACTGGGCATATCATTTCTGTATAAAGAAGAACACAAAAACTCGCCGATCATCATCCGCGAGGTAGATCTGTCTGTATAAAGAAGAAGTCCAAAACTCGCCAATGTTGATTGGCGAAGTAACTCTGTCTGTATACAGAACAACACAAAATCTAGCCAGCATAATTTTGAGCATAATAGTGAGGCAAAAGAATCGAGCATTATGCTGGAATAATAGTGCAAGGTTTCTTCGACTCTTTGTGCTTTATAAAAACTGCGCCAAAACCATGGGATTGCCATACAAGACACCGGCCCAGGGGCCCGTTTCTCGAAACTCCCGATAACCTTTCGGGCCCGGTAAGTATTTTTTCGAGCTCATTTATTTATCAACTAATGGTAGTTATTGGCGCAAACTTAGCGATATGCTTCACGAAATTATACAGATTAAAATTTTTCGCTTTCAAAATTAATAATTTTGTATAGCTATTGGAAAGTACTGTGCACCTAAAATAGTTTTCGGGAGTTTCGAGAAACGGGCCCCAGGTACCATATTTTAAGACCAGGCCTGGTTACAAATTAGCAAAAAATGGCCTCCAGGGCGACTGGAACTGCACGTTGTTAAATGAAAACCAACAAGTTTCCGAAATGCAGTTTTAAACACGATGGACGTGTTCGATCTAATTGATATTCAAAGAGCGAAAAATCCGAACGTCAACAAATATTCCTACCTCTCAAAAGCCTTAGATGTGAAATCGCGAATAGACTTTCTTCTTGTGGCCAAGAAGCTAACCAAATACGTTAAAAAGTCTGATATCCCACCCTCAATCGCTCCTGACCACTGCGCAGTTTACATGATTTTGTCTACTCCAGAAATCAACTCCCGGGGACCGCTAATTGCTGATGATGAATATTTAGAAATGGTGAGAGAGCTATACCCTTTTTTGAGGAATAAATACAAAAACGTCAAAGACATCCAGTTACTTTGGGAGTTATTGAAAATCGAAATCAGATCAGCTACCATATCTTTCGCCAAAGGTAAAGCAAAAATTAGGAACATGCGTGAACTTGAAGTTAACAAACTGCTGGAGGAACTGGATAATGTTATATGCAATAGTGACAACCTAGAGAACGTGGAGAAAGAACTAAAATATTATGACGAACTCAAAAGGGAATTAAATGAGATCTATGACCGTAAAGGTCGTGCGGCAATGTACAGATCCAAGTGCCGATGGGTAGAAAAAGGCGAGTGTCCCACCAAGTATTTTTTTAATTTGGAAAAAAGAAACTATAACAGAAAGGTGATATCGGAACTAGAAACCACAACCGGGGAACACATTACGAATGAAACACTTATTCTGCTAGAGATAGACTCTTATTGCAATAATCTCTACTCTTCCGAAACTACTGCAACGTTAAATGAATATCTGCAGTTCACTAACAGTTTAGAAATTTCTCAACTTATAGAAGATATGCGCGACAGGTTAGAAGGTCCTCTAACATATGAAGAATGTAAAGAAGCCTTATCGTCATTCAGTAAGGACAAATCGCCGGGCGAAGATGGCTTTACAGAGGAATTTTATAGCAAATTCTTGGAGAAGACTTAGTTAGAAGCCTCAACCATGCTTATGAAAAGGGTGAACTATCAATCTCGCAGCGCAGGGGCGTAATAACATTATTACATGAGGATGAATCCTCATTATTAGACATTAAGAACTGGGGCCCGATCAATCTCTTAAATGTGGACTATAAAATAGCAGCAAAAGCAATTGCCACTAGTTACCTCTTATTAACCGAGCAGGTTGTCTGTATGGGAGAATCTTGACCGAGGTCGTGAGTACAGACCCAACGCAGTGAGGTCTGTACTCACGACCGAGGTGAAGCTTCTCCCATACAGACCGACTAAACTCGGTTAATAAGATGTTTATTATATGGCCAAACAAGAAAACTTTAATTCGCTTAATGTAAATGGTTCGTACTAGCTGACATTTTGCTTGCAAAAGTCGATGAGCTGACCTTAAATCTGCCAAAGTTTGCTCGTCCTCTACCTTTTTTCTCGTCAGGCTTGTTGGCGCTTCATTTTAGTATTTTTAGAAGGAAATAATCAATATTTTTGTAGTTTAGTTTACACCTTTGTCACCGCAAAGTGTACCCGGTCTAGATGCCGGTCTAGGGATGGGAAAATCTAGACCGCGGTCAATATCGATTTCAGCCAATCAAATTCGTGAATTCGGTAGTTCCCAGTCCTTGTGAGACACCGCCATATAATAAAATGGAATCTACACTTCCTTTCTTGATCCATACAGACCAAACTGGATTCATTAAAGGACGATATATAGGGGAAAACATAATACTCATATGTGATCTGTTGGAACAAACTAAAACAGACAAAAGCTCTGGGATACTACTTTCAATAGATTTCCGTAAAGCCTTTGATACATTTTAATGGCCAATTAAGCATAAAGCATTAGAAACCTACAATTATTTTGGCGAAAGCCTCAAAAGGTGGATTGAAACTTTTTATATAAATATTGAAAGCACAGTACTTAACAATGGCTATCCCTCCGGAAGTGGATAAAGCCTTCTAGAGGGTGAGGCAAGGATGCCCGCTCTCCCCGTTCCTGTTTGTATTAACTGCCGAGCTTATGTCTATCAAAATCCGCCAAAATGATACTGTAAAAGGAGTTTCACTATGTGTTAATGAGATTAAAATAAGCCAGTTCGCAGACGACACCAACCTAATCTGCGCCGACATGCCATCGGTTGAGAACGCATTACAAATTTTAGCAGACTTTGGTAAAGTTTTGGGCCTCACTCTAAACAAAGAGAAAACTAAGGCTATGTGGTTAGGAAGATCGGCCAACAATAAGGATAAACCTTTGGGCCTCAAGTGGGTCAGTTGTCCAACAAGATTTTTAGGAGTTCATCCATCGTATGACAAAAAGGGTAATGACTATCAGATCTTTGACCTTAAGATTGGAAGACTGCAAACAAATCTGGACATGTGGAGAATGTGAGATTTAACCCTGTTTGGGCGAGTAATGATAGTCAAATCACTGGGAATATCTCAACTTATTTATTCCGCCTCTAATGTCGACGTTCCAAACTATGTTATATCTACTGTTAAAAAAAGGATATTTGGTTTTTGTGGAAGAGCAAGAGGGATAAGATAAAAAGGGTTGGTCTTTACCAAAACAACGACAAGGGAGGGCTACGAATGCCCGATCTGGAATGTATGATTAAAGCGTTAAGGATGGCTTGGATTCCAAGACTTCTAAAGGAAGGTCACCAAAACTGGAAGACCGTACCTGATCACTTCTTCAAGAGATACGGAGGCTTAGAATTTATTTTGAGCTGTAATTACAATTTAAAAATGGACGAGTAACCAGGGTAAGACATAATAAGATTCTGAGCGTTCTCTGGTTAAAAATTTAAAAGTTTGAGCTTTCGATTGCCAGTCTGCAATCTTTGACAAGTGATGAATAAAAAGCGCGAACATTAAAATACATACTACAAAAAGTGTGAAAAAGAGAAATTATAATAAAAAACAATAAAAATACTTTAGTGGGAATAAAATGCTAATCAGAAGATCATAATAAAATTGAATATTGTCTAGGTAATTGTTTCGCATTATTGTCTGCGTCGCTTGTAATTGCTGTGTGCCAGGATTCCAGTGTTTTTCTAACGCGGAAATATCCCTTGTCGATTACATGAGCACTTTTAAAGTCAATGGAGTGGTCGTTCAACCATGCGTGTGTTGCAATGTTGGAACCTTTTTTAAAGGCTTTTGTGTTTCTAGTATGTTCCTTCACTCTTGTTTTTAAGCACCTTCCAGTCTCTCCAATATAACTCTACGGACAGTCGGCACACGGAATCTTGTAAACAACATTTGTCTGTTGATCAACCGGTGGTCTTGACTTGGGGGAAACAAATTCCTGTTGTTGGGTATTGAGGGGTCTGCTTGTGGTTCGGATTCCGTTATTTCGGAATAGTCTTGAGAGTGGCTCGGTTAGACCTTTGATATATGGCAAAACTGCGAAACCGCTATCTGAGTTTGAAGGGTCGGCCCATTTAAAGAACATTCCAACTAACTCTTCTGGAGATGGTGTAGTTTCAGGAGGTGGTTTCTTCTTCAGGATGTTTGATATGAAATACTGGGGGCAGCCATTTGATTCCAGGGCATTTGAAACGTAAATCAATTCTTTTGATTCTTGTGATTCTTGTGCTTAAAAAAAGAGTGAAGAACATACTAGAAACAAAAAGCCTTTAAAAAAGGTTCCAACATTGCAATACACGCATGGTTGAACGACCACTCCATTGACTTTAAAAGTGCTCATGTAATCGACAAGGGATATTTCCGCGTTAGAAAAACACTGGAATCCTGGCACACAGCAATTACAAGCGACGCAGACAATAATGCGAAACAATTACCTAGACAATATTCAATTTTATTATGATCTTCTGATTAGCATTTTACTCCCACTAAAGTATTTTTATTGTTTTTTATTATAATTTCTCTTTTTCACACTTTTTGTAGTATGTATTTTAATGTTCGCGCTTTTTATTCATCACTTGTCAAAGATTGCAGACTGGCAATCGAAAGCTCAAACTTTTAAATTTTTAACCAGAGAACGCTCAAAATCTTATTATGCAATTACAATGTTAAATTTTTCGAAAACCTGCCAAACTTTTAGAAGGATATCCTATTATATTTCAGTGAGCTTAAGTCACTTTATAATCATGATAATATGTGTGAAACAATTTTATTTAATAATAAGGACATTTTAATCGGAGGAAAACCTTTCTTTAACAAGGAATGGTTCTCCAGACGAATAATTCAATTACAGACCTTTTGGATGCCGAAGGACGTTTCTTATCCTTTAATGATTTCCAAAGTAAATACCGTTTAAGAAGGACTAACTTCTTACAGTTCTATCAGGTCATCGATGCCATCCCTAAGCATCTACTCGCTAAATCAATCAACAATAAACTATTTGCAGCAGAATCAAACTATTTTGTACTTGATCCAACTTCTTTTTGTCTAGAATCTGGCGTAAAACTGGACCTGACCAAAATGAAATCGAAAGATTTCTACTGGTTACTGATCAATAAAACCTACATGGATGAGCAAACTGGCGTGAAAAGATGGAACGAGGTAATGCCTATGGAAAAAACACTTGGAGGAAAATCTTCAGCTCAGTTAGAACAACTTGCAAAGAGACTAAATTACGAGAATTTCAGTTTAAGTTCTTACATAGAACTATAGTGACCAAAAAAGAACTCTTTCGATTTGGAATCAAAACTGATAACGAATGCTTATACTGTGGTGAATCAGATTCGATCGATCATACGTTTATTAATTGCGAATTCTCCAAACATTCTATGAAGAACATTATTCATTGGTTCAACGAAACTAATTATTGTAAGGTTACGCCGGGAACAAAAGAAGTTCTATTTGGAATCTCAAACAATCCAAACACCTTAAACAAGAAATTCAATTATACTCTATTGTCCATGCGCTACTACATTTACAAATGAAACTAAAAGAAGACGCTCTACTCGTCACAGCTTTCATTACCAAACTCAAGATAGGATATCGTGTTGAATTTGGATAAAACTCAGGAAAGATACACCTCTGCCAAACCTCCCCGCTTGTACTCCCCCAGACTCTCAAAAAAAATAAATTATCAGTAACATATTCAATGAATAATTTGTTAAATTCGTAATACTGCCTTGTAACGTTGAGTGCCCCCCGGGTCCCAGAATTTCTAAAATAAGTTATCAATATTGCCTTGTAACCAATTTATGTAATGTTCAGTGTGCTTAATCGTTAATAAAGTATTAAAAAAAATGGCCTCCAGCAGTTCCAGTTCTACAATTGCTGCCTTCTCGGACTGTTTCCATTTACACTTCTGTGGTCTTTTATTTATTTTTATGTTTATTATAACGGAGCATAATAGTGATGCTATCTGAGCATAATGGTGACATTTGTTGAGCATAAGGAATTAACATAATGATGTGAAACATTGAACATAATGTGGACAACCCTAACAAAAACTCGCCGATCATCATGGCCAGCGGGGTTAAGTTTCTTTTTAAGCCCACTTCAAGATGGCGATCAATTAATGTGTTTGGCACAAAAAATTGGTTGCATTGAAACCAATTTTCGGCTGCTACTCGAAATTTACACTATCGAAGTGTTAGTTTCTAGAACTAGCCTTTTTAACGTGTATACCGTGGCACCTTGCATTATGCGAAAGCTGGTTGTTTTCTATACCAGATATAGATCTGTCTAAACATAATTTGCCACTTATTGCTGACGCCAAACACCAAGCATTAAATACTTTTCAAAAAGCGTTCAATGCTTTATTTACCTGAAAAACACAAATCTCCGTCATCTTGGTCTACGAGGTAGTTTCGTCTGTACAAACAAGCACACACACACACACACACACACACACACGCACACACCAAAACTTCCCGATGATCAACGGCGAAGCTATCTGTATAAGCAAGGACAACCAAACTCGCCGATGTTCAAAGGGGAAGTAATCCCGGCTGGATACAATTACGACTACAGTTACGATGGCACAAATCACGACAAAGAGTGAAATAGGGGTAAATGTTGTCCAAGAATAACTGCATTCACTTACGTATTCACTAGTGCATCGCTTTAAAAATAGGATTATTGTCTTTGAAAAGCCCTTTTGGGGAAAGTCAATAAGGTATGTATGTATGTATGTATGTATGTATGTATGTATGTATGTATGTATGTATGTATGTATGTATGTATGTATGTATGTATGTATGTATGTATGTATGAAAGTATGTATGTATGTATGTATGTATGTATGTATGTATGTATTAACTGCTATTGGGCGATCATAGTTGTAAATCGGGAAGGGAGCGTTACTTAGAAAATCAGGAAAAGTGAAATGCATTAGTTGTTCCGTCATGCCCATTATTGCGACTGAAACAATTTGTTAGACAGCTCAAATAACCCTCGATATTTTCTTGACCATGAGAATGGCGATCTAATGAGTGAAGATTTGTTTAGGCTGGCCGGGAATCCGGTCTACATATGCTGGAAATATAGATAAGTAAGTTTTCTTGGCCAGTAAATGAAGCCAAAATGTGCGGGCTTTGGGATCACAGTCGAGTTGTAAAAGCCTGTCAAGATGGAATCCAGTTAACTCCCTGTAACTCAAAACCTCAGGATTAAACTCGAATCTTCCGCTTCCAGGCGCCAAGGATCATAGGGACCTGCTTTCGAGAAACGGACCAAGATCGCCTCGCCGTTGACCATCGGCGAGTATTGGTGTTCTTCTTCATACAGACAGAACTACCTCGCCGATGATCGTCGGCAAGTTAGTATGGTACGCGCCGATAGGTAGTTCTGTGTAAGATGTGTACAGTAATCTTTAGATATATATTGACAACTTGAAGTAATTTCTGACGTTCTGTATATTGAAGCAGTTACATTAAACGTGTGTTTGTCTGATCACCGCTTCATCAGATCCAATTTATGAACCGTCCACTGACCGACTATACCGTTTACGGAGTTGCAATTTACCGACCGTGTACGGTCGTGCACTGACCGAGTCCGCCGGCCGTTTACGGTCCATATAGACCGCACAGATCAACAAACCGTTTCACCCCGAGGGCAGGCTGGCTGCTAAAAAGTGAAAATATTGAAAGTACCCTTGTTGAAATGCAATTTACGGACCGTCAAAGGATAAAGGTCTTTACAGACCGTGCAGATTGCAAGACTGTTTTGACAGACCGTATCCGTTCATCTGTATTGGACAACCCTCTTATTTCTAGCCCAGTTTTAATTTTCTCTAGCATTATAGATCCATAGTTACCGATGCTACCACTATAGAGAGAAAAAAACATGATTATTTTCTCTTTCAGATGTTGCCACTGGGGTTTTTGTAGATACCCCTTCTGACTTCTTTCCCATTGAATTTTCTTCGGCAAACCTGACCTGTGCTGCCGAATTTTATCCCCCTCAGCCTCCTTACAAGATTGAGTTTACGAGGAGAATTTACGCATCCGATGATTATTACTACGAAAAAGTTACGCCTGATGAAAACTTGTATTTCACAAATAGAACGGAAACTCAAGGTATGTACATACGTTGTAGCAGAGGTACTCGATCAAGAAATAGGCCATTTAGATTTCATACATAGTTCTGACTGAGCGAAGTATTTGGGCTCGAAACGGTTTCTTCTTTAGATTCCAAGGGGGAGGGTCCCTTGGATGACCAAACTTGATTTTGAACTAGTACAAAAATTCAAATCTTCAACAACTTTGGAAACTTCTCCCAACATGTTTAGAAACTTCGTGCAGGACCAATTTCTACGGTTGGGTGACAAGTACAACTCCTCTTTGTACTAAAAAATGTCGTAAAAAGGTGTTTATTGTTCATCGTGGTAAATACGATAACAACTAAGTGTAAATCGTTTGTCTCACGATGTGGCAACTTGAGTTGTAGATCCCGTCGTTTCGACTGCTTACTGCTAGTCTTCATCGGGCGATGAGGTCGACTGGTTGCGCGTCACCATATGAACCACGATGGTCGGCTGTGATTGGTGCTTTGGATCCTCATTGTTCTGGTGTGAAGTTGTTTCCCGAGAGGTCCGATTTGAAGCTGTTCCCTCGGCAGTTCGCTCACGTACCGGTCTCCTGTTGTGTTCCTTGATCGTTGGTATCCACGCTTCGAAAATATCAACTGCGTTGTCTCTGTTGATGTTATCAGGGTTAAGTGTTATGTGGATGGCTTCCTTGATCCTACGGGTGTACCAGTGTGAGTCTCGATAAATAAATTTTACCTCGTTCCAAATCGGTTGGTGGCCGGTCTTATTGGTGTGCTCAGAGACGGCAGAGTTCTAGGTACGGGCGAGTCGTACATCCCTGTCATGCTCTTTGATCCTCTCCTACATAGATCTTCATGTTTCGCCAAAGCAGACTTTTCCGCATTCACAGGGAATCCTGTAGACCACGCCATCTTGTTTGGCCGGATCGACGGTGTCCTTTGGTCGCACTAAATGTGACCTAAGTGTCGCGTCGGACTTAAAGACGGGGCGAATACCTTGTTGTTGTAGGTAGCGGCGAAGAGGCTCTGATACTCCTTTGATATACGGCAAAACGGCGGTGGTCTTAAACTCTGTCTCTGGCTCTCTCCTGGGAGCTGCTTTTCTTGTCCCAGTGAGATTCTGCACGAAGGAGGAGGGATAACCGTTGGCAACAAGGACAGATGACAGATGTTTCTTTTCCTCAGAGATGACTGATGGTTTGGTCGCAAGAGGCTTCGCCCGGTCGTACAGACACTAAACAATAGCGCGTTTTATTGATTGAGGGTGGTGTGAATCATACGCCAAGTACTGATCAGTGTGAGTTGCTTTCCTGCAGACGCTGGTGGTAAGGTGGCCGTCCGGTTCTCTAGAAACGTTCTTGTCAAGAAAGGCGATCTTGCTCTCTTTCTCAGTTCCCACGGTAAAGCAGATGGTGGGCTGCTGACTGTTGAGATGGTGTAAGAAACTGTCAACACTACTGCGATCAAGGATGGTGAATGTGTCGTCAACGTCGCGCTTCCAGATCTTAGGTTTGTAGGGTGCGGACTCTTTTGCTTGTTCTTCAAAAATCTCCATACAGAGGTTAGCAATAAGCGCGGAAACTGGGCTCCCCAAGAGGTCCGCAATCTCAGCAGGTGTTAGTGTCGTGCGACTTACAAGGCCGGGGTCGTTCTAGAACGTTCGTCTCTCGGCTTGTACGGCACCTTCGATTAGAACGTTGGTGAACAGTGCCTCTACGCTGAAGTGAGCTGAGTTAGTCACCGTGAAATCTAAGTTACCTGTTAAGGGAGATAAAATGTTAGCCAAGAAAGCAGATAAGTCATATGCAAAGGTGTTTACGCACGACGCAATAGGCCTTAACGGTATATATGTTGGCCTTGTGGATCTTAGGTAAACCATAGGTCCTAGGTGGTTGTTGTGTCGCGGTCCGATCTTTTTGTAAACGGCCTCTGATATGCGCCCGTTTCTCTTTAAGGAGAGCAGCTTCTCTGAGACAGTTTTCGGGCCATGGAGAGATAAAGACTTGCATTTGGTCTTCATTATCATAAAATAAAATCATGAGGCCAGCCGGATTTCAAATTGTGGCACCGCTTTTAAATACCAGTATTTCTAAATTTTGCACATTACAAACCACAACTCTTGACTGAAATTTGAGAACAAATGTGATGCGTACATTGCTGACCTTTACATTAGGAAAACACAAAAATAGTTTCAAACTACAACAGAATACAACTTTATGCCCTGGTACTATTCCGCATATAGCTTTAAGTAGCTGTGTCACAAAATTTAGCCAAATTCAGCCACTAGGACCTGGCCACCAAATTGAGCGAAACATAAAAACAACCGCTTAAAACATTGACGAACGTTTTGAATAACGCAGCAAACACAAAAGAAGGCACGGATGGGCCAAATTGAAGAAGATTGGCACAGATTGTAACTGGAGTTTATGAAAACTGCTCAGCCTAACAGTTTTTCAAAGTTTATCTCTGTTGTTTGTAAATTTAAATATAATGTTCGGGATACATATTTGTTTGTCACGAAGCTTTGGTTTTGTCATGTACAAGTCATTTCTTCGCTAACGTGAACTTCCATAGCGAGTAAGTGCGAGTAATGGAAAAAACTAACCAAATTGGACTGGACTGCCGTGACACAGCCCCTTTAAAAAAATTTGTAAGCAGCATTTAAGAGCGCTTGTCTGTGAAAATTGGCCATAACGCGGCAAGGGTGGAAAGTTCGATTTCTTTCATATTTTAATGTTAGATAGGTTAGGGTATAACTAAAATCACTGGGTACTTTTTTTGGCAAAATATCCTTTTATTTCAAAGAAAAATGCAAATAACGAAATTCCGTTAAAATCGCCATTTGAAGCAGTAAATTATTACATCAGTTTGAGGCCTTCGCGTGCAAAAACAAATCCCTATGACGTCTTTAAAACACTCAAATCCACTTTCGCAATCTCTTAAGAGCTTCAAAAATGATTTTTGGTGAAAACTGCGTTGTTTTTTGTGTTTGAAATAATTTAATTTTGAAAGTACATATTTCTCATCAGAAAAAGTACTTCGTGAATTAAATTATTTTTCACCATATGCTAAGCCTTGAAATCGATTCAGCTTCTGGCTGTTGAATTAAGAAAAGATGTTCTCAGGATTGCTACGAAAATTTCTTTGGGCAAACGATTGAGAGTGACGCGAGAGCTTTTCAAAGTTCGTTAAAATGCAGGTTCTTTTGACCCTTCCTGGCAACATTCCATTCGCGAGTCACGCACATATTTTAATATGTTTCGACCCATATGAGTTCGAAAACATCAAACAGAAAAACAGTTCAAAATGCTCTACCTCTAACCTCATTTGCTGTAGAGGACAGGTCCAGAGGCCATTTCCGTGTGATTCTCTTGCCGTTCGTCGTATTTTGGTCCTGCTAATGACGTCTAATGAACACCGCCAATTTGTTGTAAACGGCCGAACAGCTCAACGACACCAACCTTTCTTCTAAAGCATTCGACGTCTTTCTGCACTATGGCATCTTACTCAAAGTTCAGGTGATTTAATACGAGTGTTGCTCAGTTTGCAGAGCACAAAAGCATTATCAGATTTGACTGCTAAACTGAACCAAACGTGGATGACGCCGCGTGCGTATTTGGTTTGTCACGCAATGCGTATCAAAGGCATTTAAGGGGGTTGGGGAAGGGCAAAACAATACAATAACATTCAGTGTTAATTGCAGGGATTATTCTTGGTTTTCATGGCCTTGAGTGTCTCTCTTACTTATTACCAGTGTTGTTACAGCCATTGAAAATTGTATTTGGTACCCTAGTAGTCTGAAACTCAATTGCTTCAGTACAGGCTTGCAGTTGAGTGGTGCAAAACAGACCCAACTAACGGAGAAAAGCCATAACTAAAGGGTGCTTCCTTTTGTTAATTGACGAGCGGGGATTCTACCAATGATCATTGGTGTGCTCTGATGGTTCTCAGCTGGCACAAGCACAAGGCACAGTT
Source organism: Siderastrea siderea (assembly GCA_964030785.1). Classification (NCBI taxonomy): domain Eukaryota; kingdom Metazoa; phylum Cnidaria; class Anthozoa; order Scleractinia; family Rhizangiidae; genus Siderastrea; species Siderastrea siderea. Next base: position 19,085,267 of record OZ034975.1, read on the forward strand.
ATATCAGGAGTGGAAGTCAGCTCGGTGTTGGATGGAGTTGATGGATGGAGTTTTGGACAGGAAGGGTTCTCTCTTCATGACAAATGGGTGCGATCGAAGTTTTTAACAGTACTCTCTTGTCAACTATTTTACATAGTCTACATTAGTGTGCTGTCTAATGAGTGGGGCTTCTAACAGCACGCCAGTGCTGTTTGAAGACTGTAGAATTTGGCACGTAACCATGGTAACAAAAAACGAGGTTTTGTTCCTAAATTTCTGTTTACGAATCTTACTGGGACAGGTTCCCAGTGAGTGAGATTTCTCACAGCAGCCAGCATACTTATCATAATGGATATTTAGGTATCATAACAGAAATACGTCAAGCTTCTTGCCCTTAACTGATTTCTCTCGCCACTGGCATCATATTTAAATTCACACCATGCCGAATATAAAATTCACCCGATCCATCTTTTACAAACGAACCAGTCTCGTGAAAGATAACTTTAGACCCCCTTTTCCCCAGTCTTCTTTTACTTTTTGGCCACTCTCCTTTTCCTTACCGTGGCCCGAGACCGGCCCCCTTGTGCTGCAGCTTCTGGTCGACCCTATTCCAAGTTTTGCACGATGGTTGGGACATATCGTCATTGTACTCAAGCGTTCGTTGTAAAAAAAAAAATCTTGCCGTTCGGCTTAAACTAAGCTGACTTGTGACTTGTGGTGTCAGGCCCGTAGCAAGGCTGAAATAAGTGGGGAGAGGGGGTGGCAAATTGGCCAAGTCAAATCCCCCCCTTGAAAATACAGACTCAGATGTATACTAACACTGTTCACAATGCCACAGTTTGTGTCGATTTCGTCTAAAAGGACACCTTTATGGGGACATCGTTCGTTGAAAATTTGCCAAAAAGCTGCCTGTTGTTGGCAACTTCCACCAGATTTATAGCATCAGGTTTAAAAAGTATCCTTAAAGTTGTAAGGTTTGTTAAAATTCAAACATTTCGACAGCTAAGTTATGAATTTCGGACCTGTTTAACCTAACTCTCGTGAACGTTTACGTAACGTTTGTCACTCGATTGATGAGATCAATATAGCTTTTTTCTTTAGACTTGTTTAAAGTGGTACTATGATCAAAAAATCACTTTTATTTTTTCTTCGGATTTCGAAACTATGTTTATTAAACACTCCCCAAGCGAAATTATAAGCCTTAATTTTGAGAAGAAGACCGTTAATTTAAACTGCAATTTTCCGTTTTAATGGTCCGCCATTGTTACACCAGAAAGGATACAATGACGTCATACACTCAAGAGCTGTAGAATGCAGTGTGTGTGAAAGTGCCTTATTTAGTATGCAGCACGGGAGTTTTGAGCTTTCACACTCTCAAACTCGTGTTTTGCATAATTTGTAAGCCGCGTTCACACACTACATTTTACAGCTCTTGAGTGTATGACGTCATTGTATCCTTTCTGGTGTAATAATGGCGGACCATTAAACCGGAAAATTGCAGTTTAAATTAACGGTCTTCTTCTCAAAATTAACGCTTATAATTTCGCTTGGGGAGTGTTTAACAAACATAGTTTCGAAATCCAAAGAAAAAATAAAAGTGATTTTTTGATCATAGTACCACTTTAACAACAAATGAATGCAATTAAATTAAAGCTTGTATAAATACACAGCGTGAGTCGCTTAGCTATTAAAGGTATTAAGGTCCTTCACAGTCTTAAGCTATACTGCCATGGGTGAAGAAAGAAACCTGGGCGACTGAAATGTGCGGTGGGTTAGTAGACTTTTGAAACCCACTTGCCCGGTGGCTAGTGACTCAAGAGATGTCGAACTTTGTTAAAGGTTGCAAACTTATAACAGGCTTTTTTTCATCAGCATTTAGGACTGATTGTTGCACGCTAATTTGTTTTTTGGCTCATTAATTGTAATGTTTTTTAACTTCCAAAAGTTCTGGGGGCTCGAGTCCCCCCCTGCCCCTCCCCCTGCTACGGGCCTAGGTATTCCTGGTGCATGAAAGTAAAGGAACAATTTCAGTTTCACGCTTTCGATTCGTCTAGTGTTGTAACCACAAACTCCGCCGACAAGAAAATGAAACAAGCAACAACCGTCTTCTGTGTATGTATGTATGTATGTATGTATGTATGTATGTATGTATGTATGTATGTATGTATGTATGTATGTATGTATGTATGTATGTATGTATGTATGTATGTATGTATGTATGTATGTATGTATTAACTGCTATTGGGCGATCATAGTTGTAAATCGGGAAGGGAGCGTTACTTAGAAAATCAGGAAAAGTGAAATGCATTAGTTGTTCCGTCATGCCCATTATTGCGACTGAAACAATTTGTTAGACAGCTCAAATAACCCTCGATATTTTCTTGACCATGAGAATGGCGATCTAATGAGTGAAGATTTGTTTAGGCTGGCCGGGAATCCGGTCTACATATGCTGTATGTATGTATGTAGGTAGGTAGGTAGGTAGGTAGGTAGGTAGGTAGGTAGGTAGGTAGGTAGGTATGTATGTATGTATGTATGTATGTATGATTGTGTGTATCATTTGTGAAAAAAAGTCCAAGCTCTTCCCTCTAAGCCAAAACAATAAGAACAAACTAGTTGGTCACATCGCAATTTCCGCGATAAATACGATTTGTTCTGGACTCGATGTTTTGAAGAAGTTAAGTTAGTACACGTACCCTTGTTCAGCTCTTTTTTCTCGTTCGAACATTGTTATTTGCATACAGGCTACAACTCACGCCGAGGGGTGATTACTTTTCCTGCATTCTGGCACGGGAGGTTAAGGTGCCTAAATGTACCACTAATTTTGTTTCGTATTTTTGGTCCATTTATAATACTAGTTCTTCCCATTTCTCAAAACCTGAGCCGTTTGAAACGAAGCAGCACAGATTTTGCCCTTTCCCTACCCCCTTAGTACAATGTCGATCATTGCGTGACGCGGCTCCACATAGAACTCTAGCCACGTTAGCGGCGACATGTGTGTTAGTGATGAAAATCTTTCTGTGCACTGCCAACTACAAAGCAACATTCACCAGCAACTGAACCGATGAGTAAGATGTCACAGTGTAGCAAGATGTCAACAGTTTTACAAGAAAGGTTGTTGAGCTGTTCGACCGTTTTTAGTACAGTACATTGACCTAGCTGGCGGTGTTCATTGGACGTCATCAGCACGACCAAAATAAGACGAACGGCAAGAGAATCATACGGAAATGGCCTCTGGACCTGTCCTCTACAGCAAATGAGGTTAGAGCATTTCGAACTGTTTTTCTGCTTGGCGTTTTCGATCTCATATGGGTCGAAACGTATTAAAATATGTGACTCGCGAATGGAATGTTGCCAGGAAGGGTCAAATAACCTGCATTTTAATTTAACGAACTTTCAAAAGCTCTCGCGTCGCTCTCAATTGCTTACCCAAAGAAATTTTCGCAGCAATCCCCAGAACATCTTTTCTTAATTCCACAGCCAGAAGCTGAATCGATTTCAAGGTTTAGCACATGGTGAAATATAATTTACATTACTTGCAAAAAAATTTGGGACGATTTTAATTTCGGACAAAAATAGTGTCCGAAAATAAAATCGTCCGAAATTTTAAGCGTCCGAAATTTTTACAGTACAGTACAAAACTTAAAAGTACTTTCTTGAGCGACGCCCCAGGGGGAGGGGTACTCGACCCATATTTGGGTATAGGTGAGCCGCTGAGGGTTTGAAACCCTGACCCTGTTTAGGACAAAAAAAATCCTATAATACATACCCCGTTTAGGACATCAACCTCAATTTTATTACCCTGTTTAGGACATGCAATACCCTGTTTATAATTAGGACAGACTCGCACGAAATTATATACCCTGTTCAGGACAGACTTGCATGAAATCACATACCCTGTTTAGGACAGAGAGGCCAAAAACCATACCCTGTCCAGCGGCACATCCCCGTATAGGCCATATAAGGGAGTACCTCCCCCCCCGGGGGGCGACGCCATCATATATTCAAGGCCAATATACATGATATAGGTAAAATTCGGATTAGGCTTTGCTCAGATGTCGTGATTTTAAGAAAGACAAAAACAAAGGTAAATTCCATTTTGCAGTCGCTATTTCAATCTTCGATCCAAGCCCAGTTTTTTTGTTTATCAACACAATTTAAAGTTCCTCTTCATTGTCACTAGCGTGTGGGTCTTCTTCATCTGTAGCTGTTGGTGACTGAGGTGATTGATCAGGAATCTCATAGTACTTTTGAATAAGCTCGTTGAGACTAAGAAGAAGAAACCGCTGCTGTCGTCAATTTTAAACGTAGCTCGAAGGACTATCTGATGCCCTCCCGTTGCAACTGGAGAAAGTATATGCTTTTCATCCTCAACTGCTGCATCGATACTGCCGAACTCTATCGAACTCTAGTTGAGACACTGCTTGAGAGTGACATAAGCTTGATTGAATTTGTGTTTTCCCCCTCGGTGTATCTGTAAAACCTTGAGGGTGCAGTAAAAATATCATTTTCACATATTTTACTTCAGTCTAATTCATGTTTTGTAGGGGTAAATTTACTTTAGGCATCTTTCAGCAAACTGTCCGAAATTTTGTGCGAAATTTGTCTGAAATGAGAGAAAAAGTGTCCGAAAATTAAACGTCCGAAATAAAACGTCCGAATTTTTGACGTCCGAATTTTTTTGCACGTAAATGTAATTCACGAAGTACTTTTCCTGATGAGAAATGTATACTTTCAAAATTAAATCATTTGAGACACAAAGAACAACGCAGTTTTTACCAAAATCATATTTGAAGCTCTTGAGAGATTGCAAAAGTAGATTTGAGTGTTTTAAAGACGACAGAGGGATTTGCTTTTACACGCGAAGGCCTCAAACTGATGTAATAATTTACTGCTTCAAATGTAGATTTTAACGGAATTTCGTTATTTGAATTTTTCTCTGAAATAAAAGGATATTTTGCCAAAAAAAAAATATCCAGTGATTTTAGTTATACCCTAACCTATCTAACATTAAAATATAAAAGAAATCGAATTTTCCTCCCTTGCCGCGAAAATTTGATTTTGTCTCATTTTTACAGACAGGCGCTCTTAAATGGCTCATTCACAATAATCAATTTACAATAACAGCTTACTTCGTTCATACCAACTGATGATTGCTAATTTCGCTACACAAGTAAGTTAAAAACGCCACCTTGATCTAGAACTATTAATCTCAGAGTAGCTTAGTAAAAGCAAGTCACAACGAGTATATTACAGCCTGTTATGGAAACAATCCTTGCAAAAAACGAAGTCAACGAATAACAACCTTTTGGTGTTTTCATTTGACAATGTATGCGTTACCTCGCTAATTCTATCATCTGCGATCCAAAGTAGATCCGTGCGTTTCAGAGATCATCTTTGAAGCGTCAAAACAGTCGGTTTTGGAAACAAATTCATACAAACCATCATTTTCTCCACGCTATTTATGCATAACGTCTCTCGTGTTATCTGGACAGTAGCCGCTGGCGAGTAACTAATAGCGACCTTCAGATCAGACTACAATTACGAGATTGAGTACGACTACGACCTTTCAATTTCAAACTAGTAATGTCCCCAGACCCATTACTTTTCCCTGTAGATGACCAGTAGAGAAGGAAGGTATGTTTAAGATTTTGGTGAGACAGATGCCAATCTAAAGCGCGAGAACCATGACTGGAAAAGTCGTACTATCGAGTACTCATACTCAATATCTTACTTGTAGTCTTATCTGAAGGTGGCTAATGACAACGAAAAGGCCGTACTGCAAAGTGCAACTACAGAATGGAAATACATGTTTCGCCTTCAAATAAAAGGTGGGCTTATTTGAAAATAAAGGTTAGAGCTCATAGTAGAACAAGATGCAAATCTGTGTCAATAATTCAGTAGACTGTATGCAAGCACATAACCACAGTGTGACCTCAGGTCTCTCGATTCTTTTTTTTTTGTCTTCACTGTGTGACTGTGATAATGCGTCTTTCAGTCTCCCATAAGCTCCAACCTTTATTTTCAAATGAATTCACAAAAAGAAAGCGAACGCAAAACGTTGCAGCACCAGCTCGGTATTTTCGTTGACATTAGTTACTGGTCAGCGGTGAGGTTCCTGATAACAATGGGTATGTAGTGTAACAGTCGTATGGTGGTTTCACATGATCCAATGTAGGTTTTGGACGAAGAATGTTTCCGAAATCCTACTGCTTTGACGCTTTTAAGATGATCTCTGAATCACACGGATCTACTTTTGATCGAAGACGACAGACTATTAACTTAAGTTACTTCTGTAAGATAGAGATAACTTAATGTCGGCACACACGAGGGGACTAGTCGCAGGGACTTGTTGCAGCGACTAGTCCGCTGTAGTGCTTACACGATGGGACTAGTTACGGGCACAAGTTCCTCGAAGGGTTTACACACAGGGACCTGTTAATAGCAAAATAGCAAAATTTAGGGCGCTTTTACTGAAATTCGCCGAAACGTGAAGACGAAAAATGGACTCAATAAAACCGCTTGTCATTAGCAATTTCGATTAAGCTTTTTCTCTAGTGTCCTATATTGCTGATACAGAAGCGTAAACAGGCGACTGTTCAATTAAGACTCCCACTACAGCAAATACAAGACTTATTCTCCAGGCCAACTGGAAAAAAAAGTAAAAGATCCGATGAAAGACTAGTCCCCAGGACTGCCAACGAATTCAAACCAGTTTGAATTCGTGGGACTTGTGGATCTTATGCGGGAGTTTATTATTAACTAGAGAGGGGTGTTCATGAAATTTGCCCGAAAAGTAGAACTTTCTCTTTATTCAATTCAGGGGCAGCTTTATGGGAATGAATATAAAAATCCAAACATCACAACGTTCCTGTTTAAATCACTATCATTGTCGAAATCATCGTTTATTACCTTTCATTTAATTGCCTGTGTCAATATCAGTAGGGATAGTAGCCTTAGGACGGTTTGGGTGGATTAGCTGGCCTAACTCAGAGAGTTATTGCGAAAAACCGTTCACTAGATAGGGGCGTAGGTGATAGCTAAATCTCTAATTAAAATAGGGGAACGTTTATTGGGTAAGAGCAGGAGATGAGCTCCTGGTGAAAAGGCGTCACTAGATCATTTACAGCAGTTATTTTAGCAATGTGACTGCTTCCTAGTTTGCTATAAACATAGTCAGGAAATTTGTCCTTCGGTATAACAAAACAATAGAAAGTAACTAAAGTTGGACTGAGGTAGGATAAGTGTGACAAACATTAGTCGCGAAATGAAGAGCTAATCGGAATGTAGTCTTTGACCTTCCTTTGGCATGTCTGGCTGATGTTTGCCGTAGGAAGGCAAGAAACAAGATCGCTCATGTCTCAGTACATTTCACAAATAACTGTTAAGTCTGACGTCATGTAACCGAAGACTAAACAGAATTGATCGCAGTTATTTACACCAAATACAGTATTAAAGCAAACGTAGAACTAACTTTATCTGTTGGTATTGTCAGCTAACACTGTCACTTCTTCAGATAGACTTTTCGTTACCATGCACATCCGAAATGTAACAGAGGCTTATGATACCGACTATGGCGGAACCAATTACAGATGCGAAGCTTTTGCAAGTGGTATCAGTATTGCCAACGGCACATTTAGAGTCAACGTCATTAAAGGTAAGTCATGTGAGAACATCTACCCATCCATCCATCTCTCTGCACGGCCAAATTCTCCTTGGGACACTGTTTAAACAATAGAGTTCTTCTGTCGAAGGCACCATCGTGTGATAGGTTGCCCAAGGAAATTTGATGTCCACAACAAATATTAGCCCGAAAACGCAGTTCGAGGGCTTATATGAAGTTTGAACATCAAGTTTCTGAGGGAACTTATCATACATAATGCTTGAGACAGAAGGACTCTACTGTTTTTTTTTTGTACAACACTTAAATTTGAGCAAAAAATGCTGACAATTGCAATGCAACTGTCGTGTCACGAAAAAAGGAGCGGGAAAACCCCCAAGGTGATTGACGTGTCCACGGAAGCCATTTTAATGCAAGTTCTCAATTTTTAATAATTTACACTGGAAATGGTTAAAAAGCTAACAATTTGTTTCACCGAAAATTGACAACAACGGGCACTATGCGCTGAAAGGCGCCCGCTGAGGAGAGACACTATCGTGTCACGTGATCGATTTCGACCGATGGGAACACACCAAAATTTAGCGTTGTGCTATAAGGTTGGAGAGAGTATCATTTATCAGTTGGTTGCCTTTTTTCTTGGGATAGCCAGCCTATGCCCGTCTGGATGGCGATTCATTAGGGATTTCTGAAAACGAATTCATATACCATTAAACAGGGGGCAGAAAATAACACAACCAAGAAAACGATTGTCCATGTAATTCAGCAGGAGTGTAATCTTGGTCTCCAGGTGAGCTGTCGGATGCCTTTTTTGTTTGGCCATTGAAGCAAGCATCCTAGCAACGGGGCTGTTTATCGGCCCTATAGTGGCCTACCTCAGTTAAGAGGTTAAAGCATTCCATTTCTGCTAATTGGACCCTGATTCAGCTAATTCGGTTAGATAGCCTTGGTTCTCAGGAACCCGAGTTTGGCTGCAGACAACCCTCTTTTTGGTGGAGTGATTATTTTGTTAGAAATTTTACTGTAGTACCAGTGGTTAATGGAATGTTGCCAGGAAGGGTCAAATAACCTGCATTTTAACGAACTTTCAAAAGCTCTCGTGTCGCTCTCAATTGCTTACCCAAAGAAATTTTCGCAGCAATCCCCAGAACATCTTTTCTTAATTCCACAGCCAGAAGCTGAATCGATTTCAAGGTTTAGCACATGGTGAAATATAATTTACATTACTTGCAAAAAAATTTGGGACGATTTTAATTTCGGACAAAAATAGTGTCCGAAAATAAAACCGTCCGAAATTTTAAGCGTCCGAAATTTTTACAGTACAGTACAAAACTTAAAAGTACTTTCTTGGGCGACGCCCCAGGGGGAGGGGTACTCGACCCATATTTGGGTATAGATGAGCCGCTGAGGGTTTGAAACCCTGACCCAGCATATGCCCGTCTGGATGGCGATTCATTAGGGATTTCTGAAAACGAATTCATATACCATTAAACAGGGGGCAGAAAATAACACAACCAAGAAAACGATTGTCCATGTAATTCAGCAGGAGTGTAATCTTGGTCTCCATGAGCTGTCGGATGCCTTTTTTGTTTGGCCATTGAAGCAAGCATCCTAGCAACGGGGCTGTTTATCGGCCCTATAGTGGCCTACCTCAGTTAAGAGGTTAAAGGTTTCCATTTCTGCTAATTGGACCCTGATTCAGCTAATTCGGTTAGATAGCCTTGGTTCTCAGGAACCCGAGTTTGGGTTTGGCGACCAATTTACAGACCTGTGACATCTGCAGACAACCCTCTTTTTGGTGGAGTGATTATTTTGTTAGAAATTTTACTGTAGTACCAGTGGTTAACAACCTGTGAGCGATGATGAAATTGTAATCGAAAGGATGGTAATCATTTGAACAAACTATTGTCAAAGGTCAAACAAGGGTTTAGTTTCTGAAGAAACTGTGGTGCTGCGTCGGTTGGGAGTGAAACACAAAACTTTGAATTTATCAGCTGGGTTGATGAGGTAAATTGGCCCTGTAAAGAGATTGAAAGCTGACGTTTTGATTGTTGGCCCTTCGTCAAAGCGAATCAACGAATTGTGGGTTGCTCTTGGTTTACATGGAGAGTGGGGGAGCTACGCTATTGGTAGAAACATGGCAACGTGAAAAAAAAAAAGAATTATGTAAATGAAAGGACATTTTTGTTCTAGATTTTTACGGCTTTCTGTGTTACCCTGGTGTAGTGGAAGGCCACAGATCTTCATGTGTTGGGTAGAATGATTAGGGACATTGAAATGTCGGGCAACCTGGTTTGGGTGCGTTCTTATCATTTCTTTCAACGTTTCGTAGGTGTTCGAGGAAACGGTCTCCTCTCTGTTTCGCCAATTTATATCTTTTGCATAAAGTACATGTCATGCAATACATAACATTTGCGGAGGTGCATGTGAAGCGATCAGTGATAATCGATCGCTTGGTTCCTGTTACTAGTTCGCAGTTGTATAAAACTGTCGTGTTAAGGTAACGTTTTGGCAACAAGCCCACAAAGCCATTGAAAATAGAAACTTTCGAAGTGTAATAGGTAAGTTTTGAGGGGCTCTTAACCGAGTTTTTAGCTGTCTCTATGGATGAAGAATTAATCGGAGTGTTTGGTTCCTTGAAAATACCGTAGAATTTGATTTGCAAAGACAACGCAGGAAGGAATCGGAAGCAAAAGTTTACTCAGGTGTGTGTTAGGACTCTTAAAGGAAGCTCGCTGGTCTTCAGTTTAGGTTGGCGTTCGCCAGCGGGTAAGGAACAGCTGGAGAGAAATTGTGTGTTAAAATAAGTTTGGTTGCTGCTGAAAAGATTGAACACGCGCCCTTCAAGAAATTTTTCCCAACGGCCAAATGTGTTTTTAGTGTGGTTTTGGCTCTTGCTGATTGTCACATGTAACGCAATCCTGCCTGGGGCCGTGGATAAACTGATTTTGCGAATTTGTTGTGCCCGCCGGTTCTTAGAATTTTTGTGACAGAACTAAAGCAATTATGGAAATATTCATTGAGGACACAATCGGTATTCTGTAAATTTTGACTTTTAATTGACTGAACTTCTCATAAACCAACTGCGAAGCAAAAAGAAGAGGTTTTGTGATGGTCTGAGAGAGAAAATGTTTGAACGGCGAGAATCAGACATTTGCTGATCGACCGCGAACTCAGAGAAGTAATTTAGTGGAGTTAAGCACTTCTTCGAAAAGGTCAGTTTTATACAAATTTTCTTCCGAAGTTTACTTTCGTTAAAACAAGCTTGCATTGCGTTTTTTCAGGTGTTTTGAATGCATTTGTGAAGCCATTATTGATTCAATGAATAAACCTTTGCCTAGCAATTTGTTTTGGTACTTTTCAAGTAATAATTCAAAGTCTGCCATATTTTGCTGTCGGTTAGAAATACACAAAATCGTCAAAGCGTGGTTAATAATTCCCGCAAGATTTTTTCATTGTTTCGCTCAGCGCTTAATTTACTGCCAAATTGTTTTTCATTCAGCGTGCGTTCTTAAATTGTCATAGAAACAGATGATTCAGCCCACGAGCAGGCTCACTTAATGTCAGGGCGGAAAAAGGTTGGGCGATGAAACGAGCGTGTCCGAGCAAAAAGGTGTGATGCAGTGGACTGGGATCGAATTGGGTGCTAGACCAAAATTCAAAATTCAAAGATCCAAAGTCAAAATCTTAATAATCTATTAATAGGCCGAAAAACGTTAACTTTGGGTTATCTTTTCTTTTTTCTTTGTCTTTTCCGCCTTAATCGATGCTAAAAAACTGTCTATCTACGAGCAGAGCAAAGTAAAAAGATGGAAAATCGCGTTTGGATGACGCGTGGCATGACGCGTATTTATAATTCGTGCAGCTCGTGCAAGGTTAATCAGGACACGTCCCTAGTTAATTAATTAAATCCAACATTAACACCGCGCTTCTTCTTCTTTTTTCCCCAAAACCTCTCCTATGCTTGTCTGTTTCTTTAGGCACTACAAATAGAATTGCTCCTCAGTTTAGACGGTTTTCTTTGCTTTGTTTTTGTGAGATAAAGGGAGGAGAAATCTGCAAATTTAATTTCACTTTTAATTTGTTTACATACAGTTGGCGGCGTTGCGACAAATCATCGCCATGGCGCGTTGCAAGGAGGCAAAGTTTAAAGTTGCAAAACGCCACCATCTCCAAATATCTCCAGCTAATTTTTTATTATGTCATGTAAAATTTATTGGTCTTTAATATATGTAAGACTTAGGGTGGAGTAATTTGGAGCTTTTTTAAAAGAGACGAGGAAAGACAACCATGTCATGTTTTTCGGCAAGAGCAAGCATTCGACACTCTCAAATTGAGCGCATTTTTCGGGAACTTACTGTGAAAAAGATTGACTAATGTCTACGCAGACATAAGCACTTTAAGCTGTGAGCCAGGACTGTGAAAAAACGTTTTAATCATAGTGCACGGTTGGCTGAAAAATAAAGAAAGAAAATGAGATTTCCGGTTTGTTGAAAGATAAATTTTGCCGGCCACCAAACGCACCGGAAGCGCGGAAAGAGCGCTCGTGCCAGTCCTTCTCCGCATCACACATCGCTTGAAGAGCGGACTGCTCGTTTCATCGCCCAACCTTTTCCCGCCCTGCTTAATGTGTTGTTCGAGCGCCGGGCGAGCCGGCGAGAAGAATGGGGCAAGGAAAAGTGAGCCTGCACGAAAGTCATTGAATTTTGAATTCTCCGCGTTCGTCCACGAACGCAGCATTCTGATTGGTTTGAAATTAACACGCGATGACAGACTTTATTGTTTTGACAAATTACAAGCAAGGTGGTGTTATTGTTTGTCGCCTTTCTCGGTTTTATAGACTGCGAGTGAGAAGGAAAATAGGACGACTGCTCGCAGTCTATCGATTTTTCAATCGATTCAATTTCTTAATGTGACTCGGCTGGTTGCGTCTGGTTAGCGATTGCAGTTTTGCGTCATTTTTTGGAATATCAGCCACGTTTGTTTCGGTTATTGCAGCCTGGTTTTAGCGCGTGGTAGTTTTCAAGCCACTTTTCATTGGGATCTCTGTAATGACAGGATCTGTAACATTTTATTTGACCATGCAATGGGCATTATCTTGCAGTTTTTGTTACACCGAGTTCGGTTATTTGTTATTGTAGGAAGATGGTATCGCTTGTTCCTGGTGAAGTCTTCTGCAGTAGTGGCTCGATACTCCTTAGTTTCATGTCCCTGGAGTTCGATATTTTTAACTTCTTATGCGTTCTCGCGCGTCGATTCCGAGTCATCAGCACAGATGCCTTCGCGATTTGATTTCTCGAGGATTCCTAGTTCCATAATTATTTCGAATAGAACACATTTAAACGCGGCAAAAATTGTCAACCGTCTTTATAATTTTCTTTTGCGCTATTCCGGCACATTCATAAAGAACTCGATCCTCTCGAGTGTGAAATCTAATAGACAGATAGCCCGTCAATCCTGGCCTCCCCGTTATTCTTTAATTTTGAGCTGCCTATTACCTATTAATGGTGATGCTTTCTATCATGCAACCAACTCCTACTTTTGATAGCCCACTGATAAACACTGAACAACAAAGACAGCGGGGACGAAGTAGTAGTAACATCTGAAAAACAACTGCGGACTATCCGAACGGATCCGCTCGTTTTGTCCGCGTTGATCTCAAATATGATATGATCTCATTACACGATAAATATTAATGAAAAATAGGATAAATATTATCTCATATGATAAAAATGACAAATTTGATCTCAGTTATACCCTTACTCAATAACATTTCTACAAATTGAAGGGGACACTTTCGTAGGTCTGAGTTTTATATCATTAATTTCCATCTCGTGGTTGTTATAGTAACCACGAGACTTTGTGCTTGAGTCAAGACCTCGTGACGCGTTCATGTGATCATTTCCATGTGCTTTCTTGTAGATTCGTTGTTGTTTTAGAAGTCTTCGGTATTCCCAAGAGAGGAACGTCGCTGTAACATCGAGCTCGTCGTATACATTTAGTGTTAATTGTTACCTTAAGGTTTTGATCTACCATATAACCAGTGTCTTTGTGGCTTTCCGCTGGCTGGTGTAATTTCATGTGTCTCTTAGCAATTATTTCAAGCTCAGTAACATTTAATATGTTGCGGCAAAAGACATTTGTGCCATGCGATGTGTTGTTAGAATAAGTTGTTTTTTTGTTGTGATATGTTGCAAAGTTGTTAAAGCGAGCTGTTTCGTAATTGAAATGATTAGTTGAAAGTTTGCGCTATGTGATTACTTTAGACTGACGTAATCCAATTTTTTTGGACCTGTACAAAGTTTGAAGTTTAAGGCTAATGCGTGAGCACAAGTCTGCGTGTGTGTGAACCAGAAAGAACCAAAATGCATTGGTAATAATAATAATAATAATAATAATAATAATAATAATAATAATAATAATAATAAGGCGCTTTATGTAGGTTAAAATCGGTGTGGCGTAGGAGATATAATATCTTTTACGTGTCGTCCATGTTTTGTTAAGTTATTAGGGACTTTAAGATACGGTGACTACGGACTACGGACTACGGTTGGACGCGCGTCTTTCTTTGGCTGAAACACTGGGCCAAGTACACAACGAGTGGCGCGAAAAAGCGAAGTTAAGACCGCAGACTACAGATAACGGACTACGAACGAAAAGCGAAGGTCGACTCTACCCAAAACAGACACAAAATGTCTTTTAAAAATATTCGAGATACTCTGGTTTTGAGTTGTAATCGTCGCACTGCAATTCAAAATGTAATTGCACGTGAGGCTTGCGTGCAAGCTTAATCAAATTTTCAGGGCTCGTTTTCAAATTACTTTGCTTGCAAAAATACTTAAAAAGCGACATATTTTACTAGATTAATTACTTCTCAACTTGAAGTGAAGCCATTTGTATCTAGAAAGAGCAAAGAGAAGAGTTGATATTACAAGCTATATTTAAACTATCAAATTTAATTTCATTCTGGAAAACAACGCGGCGGTCAAAACCGGTCAAAACCGGTCAAAACCAGTAAACAAAGTAAGCCGTACATTTTTCGCTCTTCTGAGTTCATAAGCACTTGAAATTGAATTGTTCCAAATGCGTATCAGTTTGTAGTTTAAGCGTTACAGTACAAGAACACCTCAATTTTCTAACTTCAGACTACTTTTTCATACCATCTTCAGTTCCTCGTACTACACCACGCTGCACTACGTGAAATCCTTCCACTACGTACCGTCGTGAGCTTGCGACGGTGATGACAACAGAACACATATGTCTCGTCCCAGTCCTAAAGTGCCTCCCGTCCGTAGTCCATAGTCCGTAGTCACCGTATCTTAAAGTCCCTATTTATTATAACTCTTAGTACGCGCGCTGCGATTGGTCAATTTTGCGGGCCGTATTGCAATGTACGGTCTGCAAAGTTTGAAAGGCCTTGAATCCGTTTTGCGGCGGTAGTTTTTATACATTGAAGAAATAGTAGGCTAATCTCTTAGACGCGATGTATAAAGAAGTTAACGACTTTTTGGTTTACAGAAACTCTCTGAAAGCTTTCACTTAAAAAATTGCGAAGCTAAAAGCATTTATAATATCAACTTGAGAGCCTGTAAGCTGACATCGTAGCTGGTAAGTGAAAACATGCTGAAAAAGGAGCTAAAACGACTGTTAAACTCGACTTGCAAAGACCTTGAAAACTAGAAGCGAAAGAATTCTTAGCAATTCCTCCAGTAACGGTTCTCTTTATAGTGGGAAAAAGTTCAACTTCAAAACAACTCGCAAATGGTTCATCGTTGACCGGCTTACATAAGCTTAAATTTTGATCAGAATAAGTTTGAAACTTGTAACTCATCGCTTTAGTTATTTGCTTTTAGGGAAACAAAACAGTATTGTTAACCTAAAGTACCTTGATTCCTCCAAAAAGTCTTGTTCTTGCAGGAGAGATCCTTGTAAATAACTTTTTTCAAAAGTGCACCCTCGCTCAGGCGTTTGTAAAGTCTGACTATTAGACTGACTCATAATTTCCTACGCAACTCGTTGATGTTCAGCTTCCAGCATAGTTTGCTCGAAAAACAACCTGACCACAACTGAGAGCCAAGGACAAATGAAAGTAGGTTTGGTCGAGTTTTCTTCCAATATTTTTTGTTATTTGAAAATTCGTTCATTCACTTGCTGTTGGCTGAATGCCGCCACATTTCCACGTTGACAAATACGACCTCAGAGCTCCACAATTTTATCGTGAAGAGATTTCTTCTTGTTTGTCCTTGTCAGTAACAAAGCACTCTTTCCAACTAAATTAATGGCGCTGTCTGGATATGTTCCGGAGGAGAAAAAAAGTTTGTGAAGTTTTCACTCAGCGACGCCTGTTCACGTTGAAGACGAGCTGCGATTTTCAAAACCCAATGAAATTCGCGCGTTTCATTTCCTTGACACACGTTAGTCAAATGAATCTGTTCAGCTTTTGACTTGAAAAAGTTTTCCTTTTCTCCGATTAAAAGAAATGTAATAAATATCTTATTAGCCTCGTATTCTTGGTCGGCAAGTTACGGATCCTCGTTTTTTCCGCTCGATTTATGGCCCTAGCGCTTTGCGCTTGATAGCTATATAGAGTTGTGTTTGTTCATCTGCTGATTGGTGATTATTAGTCAAGAGAGACAAAGATAGAACTGTTTCAAACATGAATTGAATAATTCAAATGTACTTTAAGAAGAGACGAAAAACGACATTTTGATATTTCAGTTGGATGTAATATGAAGACTTTTGTTGAATGTGTTGATAGAAGAGTAACCACGGAAGAGTACCTTTATTTACTTTGGAGAGTCGACGGGGGCTTCGGTAATGTCAAGACGTCTAACATTTTAAAGCTATGACAACAAAACTTCGATGGTACAAAATACGTCCAAAAATGTTTCCAATTCTGTCCACAACATGACCTGATGACGTCACATGACGTGGCAATTGTGCGATCATTTCCAAAATGGCGGCCATCTTGAATTCGCCATCTTTGAATTCACGCTTTTTTCAAAACCTTTGAAAACCACCAAAATTGGTCCAAAAATAAATTAAACCAACGTTGATTTGTCCAAAACCTGCAAAAGCCATGAAAATTAGTCATAAGGCACTGAAAAACAATGTAATAAAAAATAAAATTAAACTGCGAGCAGTCGTTCAGTCTACTTTCCTCAGATACTAAGCACGAGTGAAAATTAATAAAATTATGCAAAATAACGGTAAAAACGAGGAGGGATTGGGGAGAGGGAGTAAGCTTCTCGCTAAAATTAGGGGAAGAAAGAGACTGCTCGCAGTCTAACTAAAATGGTGCAAAAATGAATAAGTCAGTGTCATTAAGTTAACACTTTTTATTTTACAGTAAGATTTCAAATTTTGAAAAAACCGCCTGTCAAAATATGGTTCCCATGGCAACGCCAAATTTGGTGAAAAACGATATGCCATACCAAATTGTTCCCAAGTAAATTTAAGAAAAGGCCACAAAGCTTGGTGGGTTTTGCTTGCATATTAAAAAAAGTAATAAACGGTCAAAGTCAGCGTCAGAAAATACCTTATTTTAAAAAATGCAACGACATATTTTTCCTTACTTTGTTTGTTTGCCGTAAGTTTCTGATCAAGATTCGTAATTCCCATGTGCCAAGCTACCCTTGATGAACGTGAAAGCAAAGCTGGAGTTCTCAAATATTTTATCAAGCACAAGGGTTAGAAGGACTCGAGTTGGTGGCGCGCGACCCAAATTTAAGCCCTCATGCAGCTGTCTTCAAGCACTTTAAAAGTCCAAGTCCAAATATTGCTTTACAAGTTGACACGTTACGCGTCAGATTCTAAGGAAATCCCTTGTTCTGAATTTCGCGCATGCTCAAATAGCGATCTTGGCGAATTCCTATTGGATGACGTAGTGTTTTCAGGAAAAAATAGAATTTTTCCTCTGGATTTTCTCGAATTTCCTTTTGTTAAATTATCTCAAATTCGGCATAGAGATTAATCTTATTTTGCTCTACGTAGAGCTTAATTGTCAAGGAAATTCGGACTAATTTTTATGTAGGACTAATTTTTATGTAGAAGTTAAAAACACAAAATTGCAAAGAGCGAAAAAAACTGCCTTTGCCCCTACTTCTTTCGACCTTGATAGTTTCTTCTGGCCAAATTATAAACTGTAAAATTTGAGAAGATTTCACTGAAGAAAATTGAAAGACATCAAAATCAAAGCCAAAACACTTTGAAACCTCGAGTTTGGGCGCGTTTATTTTAACTCTAGAAGCTATTTCTTGTAGAACATATTTTTGTTCTACATATTTTTGTTTATTACATTTTGATAGTTTTAAGTGACCTAGTTGAATGATGAACGTGAAAATTAGTTTTTATAAGACAACACTAGCGCTCACCACGCTGTTTATAATAAATGTTTGGAGCTACCTGAAAACTGGTGAGGGTTTTCATGGATGCTCTATTTTGTAATGGTACACACACAAAAAAAAAACATGGCAAGCAGCATGAAATCTTTCTGCTTGTAGTCTTTGCTGTAGGTTTCTAATTTCTCGTTTTCTTTAAGTAAATGTTTGCTTGGCAGCAGCCTTTCATATCGGAGATAGTCTGGCTGCATTCTACCGCTCTTTGTGCGCCAACTAACACAAATGCGTTTGAATAGCATTTTCAGAGCAAAGTTACCAGACCGTACATGAAAATACAGTGCGCAAAATTGACCAATCGCAGCGCGCGTACTAAGTAAGAGATAGAATAAATAACTTAACAAAGCATCGACGACACGTATAAGATATTATACCTCCTACGCCACACCGATTTTAACCTACATAAAGCGCCTCATTGTTATTATTATTATTATTATTATTATTATTATTATTATTATTATTGTTATTTATTATTATTATTATTATTATTATTATTATTATTAGGGGGTTTTTTGATGAGGTTTCAAAAATATGCTGGAATCTCAAACGTTTTTACTTCCACAAAAAATAAATGACATTTTCTTAAAACTCAAAAATACTTCATGTAGATTGCCAGAGACGGTCAGAAGGAATTATTAAAGAGGAGCCTTCTATAGAGATGGAGAATAAAGTGCCACTTGGATATACCCTCCCTTCCTCTCCCTTCTCCAGCTTGGTCTTTTCATTGCCAGTAAGCTACACGCACTGCCTGCACAAAAAAGTTCTGTAAGAGAATGCAAGCTGAAGGGCACAACCATGCAATAGGAGTGTGAATCACTTGCACATTCAGCCCGATAGCTACAAGTGGAAACCTGATCGCAAATTAAAGATCGAAATTTAAATCGTGTCTAATATGACAGCTAACATTTCTGAAATCTTTGTTTGCTGTTACAGTTGAGGAAAAATGTAAACTTTGCTACACTACCTTCATTACAAAACACCCGAGTACGTTTGGTGATACCATACAGTAAGGCTTCTTCTTCACTTTATGTTTTTAGGTAGTGATTACCCTAAAGTGGTCCTTGGATACGACAACTACACTGTTAACATTACAACAATCCAGTGTGTTTTAACAGTAGGAGAATTAGACTACCTCTACCTGGAGAGACTGTCATTGTTAAAAGATGGTGTTTTGTTGAATAGTATAGAAGTTCCGAAGAAGAGTGGAGTTGCTCCGATCCTGAAACTTGATGCAGAAGAAATACATAATGCAAGTTACGCTTGTCTTCTTGAAATGGGGTTAACTGGTGCCCAGTATTACCCGAAGAACATATCAGCTACCAGTATGACTAGAGTCAGAGGTAATGAAGAGCCTCGTTCCACAAGCACAAGTAAAAGCAGTTAATGCAAAATGGTTGAGACACTATCGTTGAAAATAACAATTTCCTTAAAAAACGCGATATAGTTGAAATATAGCCAAATACATTTAATGAGACCCCCGCCTCTTCCCCCGTTCATTGTTAACGCTCATAGGTTTGAACGGAAAGTTGAAAGTCGCACTGAATTTGTAACGGGTGGAGAGATGAAACTTGAAGCTGTGTCTCAAGTCCTTTTGCAATTACTTGCAATGGTGGCACGTAGGCCCTGGCGAGAAACCAAAGAGGTTGTAGTTGTTGCTGTTGTTGTCTCTGAACTCGTCATTAAACGTCCTGATGATATTTTAAGCGACAAGAATAATATAGGTTTGGGCGATAGGTATCACAAAGGCCTTGATATAATATGATTTTCACTACAATGGCAAAATTCACCTTGTCGATCACTTCGTACGGTTGATAATTAGTTCGAAAGAAAACTGTGCTTTGTCGGCTAGGATGTTGCTTCAGCACGTTCATTTATTACTGGCTGTTAATTCACATTTTTTCGTTTTCTTTTTCGTTGTCTTAGTTCAATCTATGAAGTGTTACCTCTGTTCAGGGTCAAGCCAAACGTGTGGCAATGAGACGTTCTTGAGAACCAGCAGGGCTCAAACAGTATGTGGCGACGCAGAACGATGCTTGAGGTCTTACGAAAGAATTAGCAATAACCTGGATAAGTTTGTGATGAAATGTGAAACGCAAAAAAACTGCTCCGATCAATCAAAAGACTGCGAAGAAAAAATGAGAACTGGTCAAGTAGAATGCTGTGAAATTTCCTGCTGTGACACAGACTTCTGCAATAAATTCACAGGTGGGTAACTTCACGCACTAAACGAGGGGAACTAACTACACACACTAGTAATTTCAACCAAGCATATTCCGAGATAATTTTCTTCATACCAATTCCATAAGAAGCAGTCCTCTAATTAGTGTGAAAATCGTCTTATGACGGTGTTTAATCCTGAAAGATGCCCAAGAAGTCATACTGCGCAATCTCTGCACCGATTTGTTTGCGAACTTCACACGAAGGAATTTAAAATAAGCCTACTGGGAAAACTTCAGGCCCGCCGCTCGATAAACCTGCGCGCACGTTGTAGCTGAAAGAGACTCTTAAATACTGTTCACTTGAGAGAACTAAGTGCGTGATGAAAATACGAGCAAAATGTATGCAGAAAGAAAAAAAAATATTTCTTTGCGACTTTTATGCAAAGCCTTAGAAAAAGCAATCCCACGAGGAATTCGCTCGCTTGGTACTCGCCGTCCACACACACCACCCACCACCCACTCCAGCACCAGTATTTTTAGTCTGTCAATTGCGACTCTATCCCTTCCCCCGGGGAAAATTGCTCCTTACTTCTGGGCTCTCCGAAGATTCAAATTTCCCGCTTGAGCAGTTGTCGGAAATTTAAAGCTTGGGAAGACATTATTTCCAAACTAATGGGTTTTTGCCATATAAGACCAAAACCGATCAAATAAAACAATGCTATTGTTTGCAAAGTGCCTTTTCTTGATACGAAATCCTAGGCCAAGGGTAGCAGTGTTTTGGTTATTAACTGGCCAGTAATCTTTGCCAAATAATAAAGACTACTGTTAGGATTCAGTTGTTCGAAGAAAGTGGAAAATTTGGAGGAATGGTGGAAAGTAAGTGCTCGCAACTTTTTTCTTGAGTCTATCAAACAGAGACGAGCCTCTCTTACACGGATGTCGAAGGAACAGAGCTAAGTGTCCATTATTAGAGCAGCTCCAGTGTCATAGGCGTCATTGAAGTCATTTTTACCGGGCCCCATGATGACAAAATATTAGTGCTGACTGTAAGCTACGTAAGATACACGAACAAGAATGAGGTTGTGAGTGTCGTCTACGGTGCTAAAGTTGGTGAGGAGACGGTGAATTATTTGGTAGCCTTCCTTTCCAGGCTTTTAGTGGTAAAATTGCAGTGCTGGTTGCTGCAATTCTTCAAGTCTATGTCCATTCACAGGAGAACACTTTATTCACGGCTATCATACACTGGCAGGGCCAGACGGCAGGCTTATGCAGCCGTTTGGGCTACTTGTTGTCTGGTTATCCTTCACATGAATCCAGGCATCAGTTTGCATCAAATTATTATTACATCTTCTTCTTTAAACATTTTCATATTTTCTTGACAATTAAAAAGGAAATTTACTCCATTCTGGAAATTTTCGTATTGGTAACTATATATGGGGCCTTTACACGAGCCCGAGCTGGAGACCAGCCGGGGTCAGGTCACTGCCAAGTGTGGGTCCTCCTTCGGTCAATCTTCTCAAAACGCTCACATGAGATAACCCTCCAGCCCGGGTAAACCAGTCTTGCCGGGTAACCCTTCTCGGGACCTGGGTTGACCCGGGTTAAGGGGTTGAAAATTACTGTTAGTTTACTGTTGTTCAGTCCTACCGGGTTCATGTGAAGGGGTGACAAATGATCATCCCGTGATGATTTTCGCCATTGTCAAGAAAGGGACATGCACGACCTTGACGTAAACAAGAAAAGAGCAGCTCTGAGAACATAAATGGCGTGGAAGGAACCCTTGCACCAAGAGCCTGGTAGAAAGTCTGGTAAGCCTGGTCAAGTCTGGTTCAACCAGACTTACCAGGCTTTTGTGAAGAAAACAAGTCTGGTAAAAAGTCTGGTAAGGCTGGTTTTACCAGGCTTTTAGGGTGAGCCTGGTTGTATTGTACCACAGAAGCCTGGTAAGGCCGGTTTAGGGACGAAAATTATAACCTGAAAAGTCAGGTTAGTCTGGTTTAACCAGGCTTTTATGGCGAGTCTGGTTCGAAAAAATTACCTGAAAAGGTTGGTTAGCCTGGTTTAACCAGGCTTTCTTGGTACGTCTGGTTCAAAGACAAAACCTCAAAAACCTTGTTTGTCTGGTTTTACCAGGGTTTTCCAGAAAGTCTGGTTCGAACATATCATGTGCACCTGAAAAGCCCGGTTAGTGTGGTTCGAAAACATCACAGTACTTGAAAAGCCTCAAGCCCAATGTTCTAAGAATTCAAAAACCTAGAAGCCCAGGTTTCCCTGGGCTTTCCAGGCTTTTGGTTAACAGTGTTTGACAAACGTTCCAAGCAATTCTTATGTGCCTCAATGATAATTTTTATTGCAAACCGTAGTGCAATTTCTAATACATATTCTATGGAAATTCAAATGGCCAGGGTACAAAATATAAACATGCACTACAATTGCCATACCATCAAAACCAACAACGTACAGTGAATAATGATTATACAATGTATATCTTAACAAAACCTTCTAATACCAAATTGATTTTAAACATGGAGCAACCCTATAAACATAAACTAAACTCTAAGTTGGCTTATGACTTTTCAGCTTGACAAGTGACGGCCTAGGAATTAAAAATGGTTGTTACATTCGACACATTTACAGGTACACACACTGTACTTTGCAAAATTTTACTTTGGTTGACTGAAATATTTTAGTCTCTACCGAAGAGCCAAACAAAAAAAATACAGTTAAAACTAAAGTGTTGCATTGCACTGTCGTCTGAAGATGTTGATTAAGATACTTTACAGAACTTGATACATTTGCAAAATAATACTGATCAGCCAGAGCTTTTACGACTGCAAATCAAATTCAGCAGAGGAACCAAAAATGTTTCCATTGCTAGACTATTAAGTCATCAGCCACTCCATAGGACCGTCTGCATACAGGCTACTGTAATGTCCATTGTGTTGACAAACACTTGTACAAACCACAAACCATTGATTAAAGCTTAACAATTCTAGTAAAGGGTTAAAAATTTAATTTCTTTCAAAAAATATGAATTCTCCTGTACATCTTTCAATTGCCACTGGATTTGATTCTTTATGCAGTGGTCTCACAAACCGGGATTCAGTTTTTTTGCATCTGTGTTTGCATCTGTGTTTGTAAGCTGCTAAAGTTCCATGTGTAAATATGGATTAGAGATAAAAAGTACTACTTGTACCTTAAGAAAACAAGCTAAAACTTTCAAATAAAATTAAAAATTTACAATGTAAGGCTGAGAGATAAAAGGCACTACATGTACCTCTGGAAAAAAAGCTAAACCTTTCAAATAGAAGGAAAATTCAAATTTGCAGACATGGTATTGCTGGAAAACTATATTACAACTTTGGCTGAATTTCATCAAATTGGTTTAGGAGCTGCTCACTTAGAATTTAAAAACACATGCACAATTGCCACTCACGCACAACTGCAAAGCAAGCTCTTGCGTAGTGATTACCGTGTATGTACTTTGATATTACAAGTACATATTATATTTCAATCTAATTTTGATAGCATTTGTCAAAAACATATTAAAAAGATATGCCCCCAAAAATCTCTTATGTACATTACAATGTAACTTAACTTAAAAGTATTTTTTGTGCTTAGAGTTTTTTTTTTTTGCCAAAAGATATGAAAAATTATCAAGTTCTGTAAAACAGTCAATTTGCCACTGGTTGATACAGTATCTTACATCACCATGAAGCTGAAGCTTTAGACAAAAAAATGATTTTTCTCATACCTATTCATCTTTGTCACTTCACCTACAACGCAAAAATGAAAGGAATCTGTGAAAGTATAACTTCGGTGGGCTGTAGTTTCAGTTACTTGATCTCATTCAATAAATGTATTAACCATTACACGCAAGATAGAAAGCTGTTTCCACAAAAAAATCTGGAAAGAGAACGACGTACATTGTGTGTACATGTTGACTTCAATTTGATTTATTTTGACGTCTCATCATGCTAGCTGGACTTAATTTTTAATTATTACATTCTTTCCTTCATAGCCCCAGTTTTCTTTTGAGCCTGGTTTTTTTGCCTCTTGATGCTTTTCCTCATTTATAACTTTTTGTGGCAAAAGTCCATGGCTAAACGAACATTTTAAACTTATCATTCTGATCTGAGTTTCATCATGTAAAAATCTTACAAATATGTCTGAACTGCTAATGTGGCTTATGTACATGTAACAAGTGATCCAAGCAAAAGTGTCTCACCCTACAGGATTGCTCCATGTTTAAACTAATACCTCTGTTCTGTTCTGTTCAGTTTCAGGTCTAATTGAAAAAGTAACAAAACTACACTGTACATATAAAGGGCCCATTTAGACTATGTTGTATGCGACATGCTAATGAACAGCCTACAATGCAAGTTGTTCCATGCAAATAAAAGCTAAAACTTTCTCATGCCTGTCGTGCATGGCATAAAAAAATGCTGCAGGATTTTGAAATGTGTTAAAACCTTACGACAATCATAGCCAGAGGCAATGATAAATGAAGTGAACTCGTTACAATATTTCCAATGATATGCCAGACCAGCAGCATAAGTAAAACTCAGACTATCTAAATAGGCCCTGAACTGCAAATGTTGTGGTATTTCTTATCTGCTTTGTTGCCCAGGATTCCCTGTTAGACTTGGAAATACTGTTTTCAGTTTTTAACAAATGCACCTGGAAAAGAAATACAAAGTAAAATAAACATAAATAAAATACCAAGGGAAATAACCAAAAAACTGCAACCATATTGTACAGTTCCTCTCAGACGAATAGGAGTAGCTAGCGCCTTTGGCATGGCATCTACAGGCACACCTTTTGCGTGCTCTTATAATTACGTACATGCAACCCCTAATAAATGGTGTATTTTTAAACAGTGAAAAATACTATTGTATGCTTAACAAGCCAAATAGTCACTAAATGGACCCATATATACATGTACATGTGTATAGTATATATTCTTAGCCACTGACAAAATTTGAGGCAAAAAAGTACTGTAACATAACAGAAGTTGATTGGTGAACTGTAACTAGAAACACCTACTCAGTGACTTGCAAAGGTCTTTGAAGGGCCAGCTCTACATGAAAGACTGGGTGGACTGGCTAGTTTATTAGATTTCTCACCCAAAAAGGGTTAAAATGCTTGTCTTGTCCTTTATGTATACATGTAGCCACCATTTAGTTACAAAACTGAAAGAGTGGGTGGGTGACCATCTTGTATACAGTATTTAGCAAATAACAAAATAAATAAATAAATAAATAAATAAAACATAAATAAAGTAGGGTTATTCATCCAGACAGGAAATCCATGCAAAGAGGCCCCACATAAATACTTTCCTTCAGCAACCATGCACGCTAAAGTATGTTTAAATAACAGTTTCAACTAATAGAACTTGACAGTACTGCTATTGCAGACCACCAGAAATTGAATTGGAAGTAAAATCTGAAGTTGACACATGTACATTATTTCTTATATGACCAAAAAGTGACATGTCAATAAAGGTTATCCTAAATTAATAATTCCCAGTCATTCATGGTAGAAGGAATGCAAAAACACAATATTGGTAAGTTGATAAAAATTCACACCAAAACTGGTTCACTTTGATTTTACAGAAGGTAATGTTGATTGAGAAATTTTAGAATATCCAGCCAGTTATTTACTTGTGTATTAATGTTTTATGAACAAAAGAGACCATTGTTATTCAGTGACATGCAAATGGCTTGCCAGATAGATTCTAATTTAGCCTGTCTATATTTGCTCACCAAGTCCAACTTTTTGACTGAGTTTGAGTAACAAACGTTTGTCCTGAGGCGACATTGTATATCAAGCTGTTGTAAAGATCGTTCCAATTGGCTGCAGAACGAGAGTGCTGCTTGACTATAACACAGTCATTGAAATTTATTCGACCTACTTATGCACCTATCAATGGTTTGCCCCAGGGTGGGGGGGGGGGGGGGGCAACCCACGGGAATTTGACTTTGTGAAGCTCTACCAGGGTGGGGATTTTGACAACCACAATGGTCCCCTGGCCGGGTGGAAAATTTGACTCGGTTGCCATTTTGGAAGGTGGAGAGGGTCTGGAAATGAGTGGCCCGCCATCTTGGAAATACCCAGAAGTCATTTGGATGAGCTTCCCACATTCTTTGCTTGGCCTTTCTTTTCATGAGCGATGGCAGAACAAAATGTTAAGGAGCATTTTGATGTTTTTAAACCCAAAAAATGTTGTTTTTAACACCCATCAGTTATCTATCTTTGAAGTTTTATAACACATAGTTATATAGAGAGGGGCAGCAAAGGCACCTCAGACAAGGAACAAGAAAATAAAGCAATTCACAGGTATTGTCAGGAGTACAAAATGTGTGTTAAATTGCCAGCAATGCTAAAATATCTCATGACAACAATGCGCGCAGTACACACATAATATTAATGGCAGTGTACAATTTGAACAGCTAGAATCTGCCCTCTCCAGTTGGGGAAATGCACGAAGTTGGTGGTACCATTTGTCACCAGAATATCTTCTGGAGTCGCTGAATTCTGCAATAAAGTGTGCCTGTTGTGAGTGCCTGAGTTCGTCAACATTACTATTCAAGGTCTGTGATCCCCAGGGGTAGGGATTTGACTCTTAATGAAGACCCAAGGGTGGGGAAATTGACACTTGAAAACCTGAAAATGTCAAATTCCCCTGGGGTTGCCCCCCCCCCCCATCCTGGGAGAAACCATTGATAGGTGCATTACTTGCAAGAAAAGTCAATATCTAAGAATTATTATTCTATATTCTTGCAAAAATCCAACTTATTAGGTAAAATTCGAATATGTTGCAAATGAAGCTCACATTTTTCACTGGACATTTATGTCTGGTCGCCAAACTCGGCCGAGTAACTTACATGTACTTTTCTGACCTCAGCCGAACCGAACGAACCAAAATGGCCGCCAAAGAGGAGGTAGAATCTATTCAAGAAATTTAAGATTAATACTGTACCTTTGTGTAAGGGAGGGCAGCTCTGCATCGAATCCCACAACTCTTCAACCACTGGAGTAAAAAACTATCCACGTTTCACTTTCTGGCGCACACAAACACGGAGTAATCCAACACACACAGATCACAGACACAGACACACATTCACCGCTTACTTGCGCCTGCAATTCTCGAGCGTGCGGTTGTAAATCACATGACCCCTTGAAAGCGGCCCGGTCGCATAGCTGGGTAACCGGCGGTGAGTTTCAAACAAAATGGGTTTGTGTCGAATAGAGCTGGTTATCGTACGTGAAAGTGGTTTATTTCGCTATTCTTGAGATTATTTTCGCTTACGATTAGCAAGGCTCAACTCAGAACGTGCTCTGTTGGAAGATGATTGTAAAGATGGTTCATGATTGCTCGATTCAAGTATAAACGGACTGAATTACCAACGGACTGATCGATCGATTTCAAGGCCGGTGAGTACATGTAACCTAATTCCTCATAATACGTAGCTGGTATGACTAACATTTCATGTACATTTAGTTTTCAATGGAAGGCTTAAAGTTCCTTTCTTTGAAGCGTACACTGTGCAAATTTGCACGTTGCAAATCATAATCAAAAACGGCCTTTGTGAAATTGACCCCAAGTGGGACAGTGGTATCAAGTAACAACGAAAGCCATTGTTCACACATGTGGCATTCTGTGACTTACACTTTTCACATCAAAGTGTGATAAGCCCGGCGTAGTAAAACAAAGGTTTACCGACCAAGAAGTAGTCGACGTACCACTATCAGAACTTCACAAATCCGAATAATTTGAGGAGTAGGCATTTCACATGTAAGCACGTACGTGTATCTCCATGCATCTACATGTATCATTGGTGATTAGTTGTAGGTGATTTCATAATGCCTACACGCTAACCAACAGTTCAGTTGAAATGCGTTTCACTCAGATACGTGTACACATAAACTTGAATACAATGAAATTCTAAATTTTTCTTTTAATCACTTGTCAAAGCGGAGAAAACATGAAATGAAACAGGCATAATTTGCCAATTAGTGAGTTCTTTCACGGTTTATGAGATTTCTTGATTTTTTTTAAGCAGAGATAGTGATGTGTACTAACATGATCAGATTTGATATTATTTGAATAGTAACGACTCCAGGACTTGACACCATAGCATTTTTATTCTAGTGGCATAAGGTGGAAATGTGTACATTTCTCAAAGTCCTCTTTTCAAGGGAGTTTGCATATGGGAGTTTTTCATTGCAATCAACAGTTCTAAAATGGTCACCAGATTTATGAACTTTCATCCCAACCTAATGTCCAATGTATGCCTAAATACTAAACAGTAATTTATCCATGACAGACGCACAGTGGAGACCCTATACACGCAGTGGTAATACACTAAATTCTCAATTTCAGGCATTGAATTCCTTCCTTTTGTATACAGTAGATGCCAGGGTATGAGGGGACATGTCACAGAGACACACAGCAGTGCGACACTGCAATTGTTATGCTAAAGGCATGTACTGTAGCAGGAACATTAGCAGAGAGGAAATCGAAAGGTGCTTACATTTTTGCAACAACATGTGACACCCTTTGGTGTGTGGCTGGTGCTTTTTAAGCTCATGCAACACAAATTTCAACATGTCCCTTCATGCACTGGCACCTTAAATTTGATTTTGCTGCATGCATGGAAACTGCATGCCAAGTACCATGGCATTCAAAATAGCATATCATCCAAGTAAAAGCTAGAAGCTTGTCCAAAATACAGCCACCCATAATTAAGAAAAGATAACTTAAGTTGAGATTTAATAAAGGAATATTATTAATTCTGTTGTGCTCATTTAGGATATAAGGTGATTTTTATCAACTTTGTGCTATGCACCTTGTTGGTTACTTACCACCCTATACCCAGTACATACATGCTCATGGAATAAATGTTAAATGTCACAGACATTAAGGTGAATAATGGTTCTCTCAGTATAATAATTATTATGCCACACAAGTTAATATCCAGCCCCACAGACTGGTACAGGTAACTTGTTATCAGATATGGACAAAAAAACTGTGGAGGTGACCACTGTTGTGCTCAGAGGTGAATGGCATGTGATATACTAATTACACCTGTAGTGTGCAGAAAACATTATGAAAACAATGTACCTACTTGTTCGGAGTAGTCTACATGTAGATGAAAGAACTTTATAAATCCAGGAGGGCATTTGAGTGTCTCATTAATGTTAACTTTTTTTGAAAATCATCAAAACTGCTCAATCATGTTATGGGAAAACAGCCTTCAAAATGGCAACTTTTCAATTTTTGGCTTATTTCCTAATTCAAAAATTATGTGCTTACTGACCTAAAGCAAGAGCTGAAGGAAAAAAATTATTTGGCTTTAAGGGGATGGTGTTCAGTGTGTCAAACTGTCTCCAGTGAGTTTTTTGCACTTTTGCCCAAGAACCAAATATTAACTTACACATGAATTCTACATGTATTTGAAAGGTCAATAACACAATCAACTGGGCTAGATGACTGGCCCTGTTTAGTTACATCCTATATAGAAGTTAAATTTCAGTTCAAACCTGAACCTCATACATCTACATGTACACTGCTCCTTCAACAATCTCCTGGGATCTGTAATGTAGTTCATTTATTGTGGTATAGATGAAATTAAAGTATGATTTACATTCACCTTTATAGATGTAGCTACATGTACATGTATGTGAGTAGTAAGTTTATTTTTTATGATCCATTTATTAATTTTACTCTCAAAATTTTTCATCAGGTTTCTACATTTGTACACATTGTATCAGTATGACTCCAAGTTCTACAGCAAAACAGTTTCTTGATGCATGTTGTACATAGCAAAGGAATGCATCACACATGGACAGGTAAGTTACTCAAACATACAGCTACAATTAACGTTGTCGGAAAACCTACGCAATGAGACCACAAGGTGCTATGGGTAATCTATTAATAAATTTACCAAGCTTAGCTGTGGCTCACCCCTACACAAAATAAATCATACAGGCAAGTGTTTATCGTACTTTCACCCCTCCTATGGTAGCGACAACTGCGAAATTACAGCCGAATCACAAACTATTTTCAGCTACCCATACTACCTTTCGGTCTCCTCGTGTAAGCTCAAGGCTGTAAAATCAGACAACGTTTTAGCTGTATACATTAGAATCCTCATGTTACACTTCAAATTTGTGTTGCTTACATGTAGATCTGTTTTCTTTAAACAAAGGACGTGTACATGTACAGTGTATTGGGCATTGGTTGCAGGCATTCCTTTTAAAGATTTTGACAGAATGGCATATAGATTCATGTCATATGAAGACATTATCTCCTTGGTGATCATTGAATGCTTGAATTTTTAAGACATGGATACTAGATTATTGTGGACAAACCACAATCCCAACCAGTACACTGAAACAAAAGCCCTGCTGATATAGAGCCATGGTTATTAATGTAAAATAATTACTGATGTTGTAAATAATTACTAAGATTGGTCATTTATTAACCAAAAGAATGATGATACATGTGCTCAACATGAAGCAATTGTGGGATTAGGACACCAAGTTAAATCCCTAACTGAAGTCATACCCCTGACCTTCTGCACTCCAGCTACATGTACATGATTGTACTAATCTACAAGAAAACTGTTAGTGAAGTAGGTCATCTTACTAGGTTCATACTGTATCATGTCCTGCATAGTGCTAGAAAGGGTAGTGTTAAAGGCATCTGACTGTATGGTGACCTTGTACTGTAAGTAATGCCCTACAATACAGCTGTACACCTGTAGCTCACGTCTAGACTCCTATGTAATCTACATTCTGTACAATGTAGGTTACTGTACATGTAGTGGTTAGAACTCTGGGCTGGTATAGGGAACACCTCAGGCTCAGCTTCTCTTGGGGTCTCATTTCATTTCACTACATAACATCTACACCCAGTTACAACCACGTTAGACCACTAGAGGCTAACTGCTTGGGATAACAGGGTTAAAACTACAATAGTAGCATACATTGTATTTCCTTGCATCTGGGCTTTGAATTTCGTGTCCACCATTTTCATTTTCAGTCACTTGAGACCTCAACTTCTTATACCACCGTACATCCCCGCCAACACAATATTACAAAAAAAACTAGCTGGTGCCCATGAACAATTCACCACTCAACGTGATATCTTGAAAACTGACATCAATTTGCATAAGTAGTTGAAAGTAGTGACACATCAACAGCCATGGCACAGTGTTGCACATCCCTGCCAGGAAAGTATAGAAGTGGTGTGGTTTTGGCTTTTTGTAACTAAGCCGTTTTTCCATGATGGGTGGCCAACAGTTCTCTCTTAGTGTATTATATACGGTACAGATGTATTCCGAGTTGATGTGTGTAGGGCCAGGTGGATTGATGCAAGCCAGTCTGGAAAAAGCCGTCCAGTCTTGCACACATCATTGGTTCATTCAACACGCGTGCACTTTAACATGCTTTGAGTATTTTTAAGCATAGTTTTGAAATTTTCCAAAAATACATGTATTTACATGTAGCATGAAATTGGTGATATGGTAAATGTGTATTGACAGCGTTAGGACAAGCCGGTCGTGGCACACAGACCTCGCTGTGCTCAGTCTGTACACCATGACCATAAGCCAAATATTTTCCTGTCTAGTCCTCTCACTCAGTCAATAGGCACATCATTTTTGGAGATTTGTTGGAACCTCGTACATGAACATGTGAAAACCGGATCATCGTGAATTCACTGAGTACAATACATGCAAACAGGATGTGTTCTGTTATGGTGTACTAGAAAATTGTATTCTGATCAGGGCTATTAAGGTTTTGAAATGGACTATCACTGTAATGCTTACGATGTTTGTCGGTGTCACTAAAGTGACAGTTTATTTTAAGAAATCTTTCTTATTTTGCCACTCCACAGCTTTGGAACCCAATACTTGACTAAAAGTCATTAAATTAATATTTACACCTTTTACTAACTTTGTTCACTGCTTGAACTGTATTCATAATGTTATTGTAAATATACATGAACCTTTATATAATTATGTTATTGAAAATTAACATTACAACCTAATAATGTTGAGTGTATGACAGGCCTAGAACTTTTTTTTAATTTCTTCTCAATATTTTTTTCTAGGACCACGTCTACACGTATAAGGCCACAAGAGGACTGAACTCAGAAGATTGTTAACCGCAAGTGAAATGAAGGCAGCCAAAACAGATAAGACCGTAAATGTAAAATCAGTGAATGTGTATACTCCCTGTTACTCAATGATTCTTTTCATTTGGTTTTGCCTCATATGCACAGATACACTGTAAATATTTTAACTGATATTGGAGATTTGTTAAAAAATAGACATTCTGAGGTAAACTGAATGTGGCCACAAAGTGACTGGCATAGAATACAAAGCGTCATACAGTGTACATGTACACTGGGCTTGGGGTTTGCTGTAGTAGTCTTGAATGCAGGATAAACCTGGACAAATATTACTTTTTTTATATTTTATCATTTCTCATTACAACATACAATGTATACCTTGTACTTGAAGATTTTAGGTAGTATGCTGGTGCGGTATTGTTTAAAGAGCCAGTGTCACTCAAAGTGCTTTACACGGTTGTGCTTTTGTTTTGAAGTTTGGCTGGCGCATTTGCTGGACGTTTCGCAAATTATACCCTGCCGCACTGGCCTTTCAGCAAGCTGATATTCACAGTAGTAGTCCCTGAAAATCATAATATCTTCCTTGCTAAATGTTACCGGAGAAAACAACTCTAGATCTGACTTTATAGTCAACGCGTATGGAGCTTTTATAACAACCGATTGATTGATCGATCGATTGATCATCGATCTCGATGGACGTAAAACCAGAGTAGCCACTTCCACTCGATATGAGAATAATAAGACAAAAACAAGTAGTAAGAATATTGACGTCTTCGTCGCTAGATGTCACTGGAGAAAACTACTCAAGATCTGAGTTTGCATTCAATGCATATACATGGATCTATTACAGTCCGATCGATTGATTGCTCGATCGATCGCATTGACTGATGTCGATGGATGCAAACCAGAATAGCCACTTACGCTTTTTGTAAAAATAAAACATAAACAGACAGTGAACACAAGGAAGACTCGGTCTTCGCCTCAACTTTCCTGAACCCTATGAGGCATCTAATTTAAAGATCTTCTTCCCCACTGCGAAAACACCTCAGAATTCGGAAATATACAACGAAATCATCAAGTCAAAATTCACACTAGTGCTTTCGGATCGCTAACAGCAGTGATGGAAGAAGATACAAATCAGACTTCACGACAATCAAGAAAATGGTGTATTTTTCATATATGAAAAATATACCTCGGCGCGTAAAGCACTTTGGGTGTACATGTACATTTGGGCCTTTCATGATACATGTACTGTGTAACTCCTAGTATTTGCATTTAGTTCACAAGGGCCCGGCTCCATAAAGCAACTTAAGATTAAGTGCGAATTTTCTGCAACCATTTCCTTTGTTCTGGAGGACTTTTTGGCACAGTATCACGGATAACTCGGTCGAAGACAGATTAGTGAGTATAGAGTAGAGTACTTTAGGAAACACAAAGAGAACACGAAGAAATCCTCCAGAACAAAGGGAATTGTTGCAAAAAACCCTTTTAATCTCAAGTTGCTTTATGCAACTGGGCCCAGGACTATATCCATGTTATCCATAGTTAAGGATACTGTGCTTTTTAGTCTTTTTGAACATTGGCTACAAACCTCAGTTTACTGGTTTCCAATGCTTTCTTGAAATTTCCCAGCATCACCAGGCTTCTTAGAAAAACCAAGGTTACCGGGGTTGACCCAGATGTTATAGTCAAAAATAATGTACCTGGGTAACCCTGGTTATTCAGACAACCACGGTTACCGGGCTTACCAGGTAAACCGGGGTTAACCAGGCTTTTTTGCACATAGGGTCCGAGTCTGGTAAGCCTGGTTTTCAGTAAAATGTGCTAACCAGGTTTACCAGGGTTACCCTGGTCAACCCAGACCTTAAGAGCCTGGTTAAACCCGGGTAACCCTGGTAATTTAGAAAACCAGGGTCACCAGACTTACCAGGGTAACCAGGGTAACCTAGGTTAGCCCAGACTTCTCAGAGTCTGGTTAAACCCTGGTTACCCTGGTACGTCTGGTAACCCTGGTTTTCTAAATAACCAGGGTAACCAGGGTTACCAGACTTTTTTGCACATAGGGTTTGAGTCTGGTAAGCCTGGTTTAAGAACCAGGGTACCCTGGTTTTTTAACCAGGCTTGGACCAGGGTAAAACCCTGGTTTTACCAGGCTCTTGGTGCAAGGGAAGTTGCTTAGGAGATGTCCGAGCAGTTAATTAAGTTTCAGCGGCCTCATAGCACGGTTAGGAATTTACTGCCTGTGACAGTACAAGAACAAAATGGAGTATGAAAATGTATATTTCTATGTAATAGTTGTGGCACTAAACACAGAACTTCGTAATTACATGGCACGTCACTTAGAGTGCTTTCCTTCGCTTTGTTTGGAGCACGTAGATTCCTGGGAGATACCAGTCCTCTGTCGGAAGAGAAGTGAGAGCTGACCCCGGTCAGCTCCGGGCTTGATTAAGAGGCTTTATCTGCTAGGTATCCCGGGTAAACAAAATTTACGGTAGTGACTTGACCCGGGGTAGTTTCTAGCCCAGGCTCGTGAAAAGATACCCTAAAAGTGGTAAATTTACATCAACACGTGAATTTTTCCTGGATATAATCAACACTCTTGGGCATTTTGAACCATTTTTAGCATCAACGGGAGCGCCACGGTTCCATCATTAGGGACCTCTCAGAGTGTGGGCAATCATGACACAACTACCTAGGCCTTATGGTGTGCATGGATAGTGTAAGGAAATGCATGCAGCTAAGCAGCGTAATAATTTTGATGTTACTCACAATCTGGTGCTCAGAATCTACCCCGACTAGACGGCCTGCATGGCTTTAATAATACATAAAAGCAAAAAATTGTCATTAATTTAAATTAATTTAATGACTTGCAGATAGAAGGGTTTGCAGGAGAAGATCTAATCTGGTTGCAGTCATCTCTGGAGGAGATGTGGTTATAAGAGGACTCAACGAAAACCTTACGATGAACGGTTCGCGTTCTTATGACCCTGAAACCAAAGACAATGAAGGAATGAGGTTTACTTGGCGTTATGGGACGACAAAAGGAACAAATATAGACAATATCAATTTACTCAAACAAGGCTCATTTGCAGCATTAAACAACTCCAACATTCAAAACCTAGGAAACGCTTCAGGTCTCGTCGTTACCATTGATACAAAGTTTTTCCGTTACAACGAAACAGTCGTTGTCAAGTTGACTGTGACAAAGGACTACCGTGTTTCAAGTGCATTCCAAGTTGTTCATTTTGTAAGAGGAGATTCACCAAAAATATTACAACGGTAAGTCATTAATTTGTACACGAGAAACACGTGCAAATTGTAAGAAATAGTAAAACTTATTTCACCATTTTAATTTATTTTTATCACCATATTGTTGCGCTGCGATGCGTGGCAGCACGCGCGTGTGTCAAACAGGCTGTTTGGGACTCGCGAGTTCAAATTTGCATCGAAAACTGCATTCCTGAGATGCCTCTGAGTAGGCAACTTGTGCAGATCATTGGCAGAAACACGAAGCAGCCATTAATATTCAGCTAGCACAGGTCCGCAACACAAACAGAGGATGGTAAACCTGTGGTTTAATGAACATGTAGCCTGCGTAGCAAGCGTGTCCGTAGGCTAGTGAAGATGATCTCTCGCTTTCTGAATGAGCAATTTAACTACCCCGTGCTTCGTATCGAACTCCTCCTTTCTATGTACCTTACAAATATTGCCAGAACGGTATTAAGGTGGCCGGCACCCATTAACTAAAATGAAGGGTCTGTTTTTTTTTGGGGGGGGGGGATTCCTTTAAAGTTATTTCTAAATATTATAAAGTCCTGTATATTAACAAACTGCTTCAATGAGTTTCAGGCGCGTAGCCTCGGCTACACCCAGCGAATTTGGCTCGATATGTTAGCTACTTCACGTGTTCCATTTGTAACGTAACCTTGGAAAACTCGATCTTTGTGCTCCTGTAAACTGATTATTCAAGCTTACAGGGCTGTGGGATTGGGTATTGCTACCTGAGGAACGACGTATCATCTCAGGTAGTACTATTAGAGCCCTCTAATATCATCGTACCTGGTTATCATGCAAGTCTGTTGTTTCCAGGGCTAGCGTCGCAACCAGTCCTGTGGGGCGTTCTAAAGGGGTGGATCATCGACAGTGAAATTAATCTGATAGAACTAAAAACATTTACAAACATGATTTGTAGTTTTCCATTACACAACAAGAAAACATGATAGTCTTGCGCGACTTTCACTCCATTGCCGTAAGTTATTCGACATTTTGGATTGTATCGTCTAGTTTTCCTCAGATTTGGGTTCCTCGTACTCTCGCACTTTAAAAGCTTAACACACATTGCAATAAACAAACAAACAAACAAACAAAAAAACGTTCAGCCCTATCATATAAATTGCTGATGATCCGTCAGTGATTCCCTAAGGGCCAAGGGTTTTCCAAGCATTTAAAAAATAGAAGAGGTGAATTATGCTATCTTGGAGAGAAAAACGAGCTAAACGCCTGAAACCAGGTGAGGCGGTTTGTTTACACACTGGATGTAATTTTATCTTACTAACTACTAAGGGAATTAAAACAAATATGAATTTTTTCCACAAGTCGAACAAAATTGAATACCTTGAAATTCACGAATAACGTCGTTGTTAAAAACTCTGAGTAGGGTCATTTCTAGCATTTTCATTGGCTCAACGGAGCCAGGTTATCAGCTTAGTATAATTTTAATGCTATATTCACCGCGCTATCCGGTGAATGTAACATTTCAAGGCGCGGCTGCTAAGCTAAGTTACTTTTTTTCATGTGTTGTTTGTCAAGTTTTAGCTCGTTTCTTTCTTTTCTTTTTTTTTTCACTTTTTGATGTCCACATCTCACAATTATACTAAAACAACTATTCGCCTCAGGCTCAGTAAATATTGGCGAATATTACTGAGCCTGAGGCGAATAATTGTTAAATAACACCGTCACTGAGATACAAATCGAAATTGTTTTGAGTATTTTATTTCTTAGGATGGAGAAGAAACTGTTTATTCACCCTAAGAAAACTGAATATGTGATCTTTGGAACTGCTATGAAACTTAATCAATTTGACTCTGATAATCCTAGTAATGTTTACTTAGGAGGTCAAGTTCTCAATCGTATGCCTTTTCATTAGTACTCAGGCGTATACCTAGACTAGTCCCTATCATTTATGGAACATGTCACTCGGCTAGTTAATAAAGTATCTAGTCAACTTGGTTTGCTTAGTAGGGTAAGAAATAGACTTACCGTCCACACAGCTGAAGAGTCTTTACAACTAGGATACTTCCTAAGTTAGATTATTGCGATCTTGTTTGTAACAACTTAGCTCCTTCTAGATATAATACATTAGAACGACTTCAAACAAGGGCTGCTAGAATTGTTTTGAAGAGAGCAATCTTAGTCATGATCAACTGTTGTGTCACTTAAGTTGGATGTCCCTTAAATTGCGTTCTATTATGCATAATGTAACTTTCGTATTTAAGTGCGTACATAACAATGCTCCAGATTTGTTTAGGGATTATTTTATCAAGTCATGGCATAATTTTTCTACTAAGCGTAATGGTCTAGATCTTTTAATTCCTAAAGTACGCACAGAATCTGCAAAGAAAGGCAGTTTTTATCCTGGAGCCCAATCTTTTAATAATTTGCCACCGTTTTTGAAAGAAGTTGAATCGTTAGCAGTCTTTTAAACAAAGCTTAAGGATTTATTTTTATAGAGCTACATTGTACATAGTTTTTGTTTCACCATGTATTTGTTATTTTTAGTTGCCCAGGGCACCCATTTATAACAGCTTTTGCTGACGGGTTTACCCTGGTAAAACATGTTATTATTATTATTATTATTATTATTATTATTATTATTATTATTATTATTATTACTTCAAGCGTATTTAGTTTTTGGCATTGTGTTTACCATCACGATCAGTAAAATTTCACAAACGGATATTACAAGACGGGCTTTCGACACAGAAATATCGAAACAAGAGATGAACTGAAACACTGTAAAATGAAAGAAGAGAATTTAATAACACCTGTATGTGGCTTACGTTTGCGATGAGACACTTCAAAATCAAGCAATCAACACAAGCTTTGAACAAAGGAAGCCTTAAATTTAAAATCCACCATGCCAGAAAGACTGACCGGTTTTCTTTTTTCCTTTCCTTTTTCTTTTTTTCCTTCTGTTCAACATAGCTGGTATTCTTTTCCCTGCATTTGATGTAGTTCTGAATTCCATGAGCTCCAATGTTCAAATCTTACAAATAAGATGCCATGAAATATGCCCTTTTCAGTGTGTTTACCATCCTGTCCACGGCCTCTCAACAAATAGTCCATAAGCCAAGACCCCAAAAATACATTTTCGTAGCACCCCCCACGGGACATAGTTTCTTTGGTATCAATGTAAAGTTTAGGGTGTGCTGAGTTGTAACTAATCTGTTTCCGGATACAAAACCTGAGC
The DNA here is from genome assembly GCA_964030785.1 of Siderastrea siderea. NCBI lineage: Eukaryota > Metazoa > Cnidaria > Anthozoa > Scleractinia > Rhizangiidae > Siderastrea > Siderastrea siderea. The sequence continues at coordinate 19,124,031 of OZ034975.1, forward strand.
ATAAGCGAGAAAATTGGGTGTTTTTGCGGAGGGGCGGGTGGGGAGAAATTTTGCCCCTTAAATCATAAAACATACAAAATGAAGCAGATCTCTCAATTTATTTATCCATTTCAATTCAAACTTTCAGAAGATATACATCTCATAGTGAGAATTAAAATTATTACGCTTTTTACTCTTGCAACGGGTTACCAAGGTAACGGTTGCTATGGGGTGTAATTAGAAAGCCTTTTGTCAGTTTCTTTTTATCAAAAAAGAATAATAAATACATTTTTTCGACATAAGCACTTGGGACAGCGAAATTTTCTCCTAGTATATTTTTTCTTTTCTTTTTTTGCTCATATGTGCCAACAAAGATAAAAGAGATAATTTAGTACCCTAGCAACAACTGTATACAGGTGCTAGTACATGTATGCATACCACGGTTCAATTTGATAAGTTCATTCAATTCCGAATCTTAACTATATATACACTGGATTTAATTTTCACTAGTAAAAACCAAATAATGCTTTTGCTGTTGTTCTTCTGGAACATGTGGCGAACAACATCAAAAATACTGGAAGTGCTGTCACTCTAACTTTGCCGTGAAGCTAAAAATCACGGTCATCAACTTCATTGTCTTCAGGTATGTGTCATGCAGCCTGTTCAGACAGTGATCTCCACAGATGCATGCGCCACGCGTAAGTGTACATCTCTTATGATCCAAGCAGCTAAGCACCACTAAGATCATGCACTGTAGGGTTAGCTCCTAATGCATTCTTCCATACAAACGTCTGATAATTTGCTTGCTGGACGCTTTTAGCGAGGGCACCTCTTGTTGGTGGTAGCTGATGTGACTATATTTCTTGATTGCAAAAGAGGGTATAGCGTAGGTCATTCACACATTTTCCAGGCTTGTTGTAAAGGACACAGACAAATTCTTCTACTCACTTTACATCATCTTGAGTTGCTGGCACCATTTCTCCAAGAGACTGTCAGAACATGAAGACCCAGTAAACTTCTGAAAATGCCAGAAATTCAGTGATTTTGGAAGCCAATCCCCTCTTAGAGCAGCCCAGATTTTCAATGATGAAAGGATACTTACAAACATACAATACAAGGTCAAGATACCATTGCTATTGAATTCAGGTATCGCCTCACGTGCTACAAAGATTATGTGCGCAGTGAAACACCGCTCTCCACTGTTTGTGCACGCTGAAATTTTTATCGGAGCCAAGGCCTTGGAAATGTTACAACTTCTAGAAAGATACTTGATCTTTTATTAGAAGTTGGAATTCACGCCCCAAACTACAGGCCTTCGAAACTCAAAAAACAGGCTCAGAAAAGTGTTTGGAGACAACTCATCATTTCGACAGCCTACAAATAAGAGTCAATCTGAACTAGTGTGGAAAGAGGGGTTCATCATGGGAAGTATCAGTCCAACCGAGCCAAACTGCAGGGATTCCGGTCATGGCTAGCAAAACATCCTGGCTCACAAATTGACTAGTTCGCCTTCGCCAATTGCATAGCAGGTATCAGAAAGGAATTTGAACCGAGAAGTATTAAGAATTACTTCAAAGTGAAGCATTCAAAGAGGTGTTCACAATGTATGAAGAGTTCTGCCACGAAAACAATGGCCCCATGAAGATTTTCTGGAACAGTTTCATTCGAGCAACAAGAGAAGGAAACTGGAAACTGCATCTCAACTGTGTCAAGGACATGTTGCCATGGTTGGTTTGCGTACGATCAAATCAATTATGACCGGTATTTCCTGTGTACTTTGTTGAAGAAGACACCCACCCTGAGGATCGGAAATATTGATCTGCAGTGCGACGAGTTTCTTCGTTTGTAACGCTGGGAAAGGCTTATTGGGTTAAAAACTCTGTCGCAGGATGTTTTGTTTCGCATCACAGAGTGTGATCTTTAGAACCCTTTCGTCAAGAAATTGAAGTTGTAGCTTCTTTAGAGCCATGCAACGTGTAGTAGATGGCTGAACTCTGCTTCAGTCAAACATGTAAGAACAATCCTTCTTAAAAATGTAAGTTTCGTATCTAGGACTTTAACATGTTTTCTTCTGTTGCCAGTGCGCAATTCTATTGTCTTGCGGCTTTGATCGATGACTAACAGCCTAGCACACAGATTTCTATCGGTATGAAGTACCCCATTTTTGCCTTTTATTATCACAGCCTTTATCTTTGCAGCCTCATTGAAAGTTCCAAGTTTCAATTTTGGAAGTGTGTCAAAAAACCGAGTAGCGTTGGTTTTGAGTTAATCCAGTGTTCAAGTGAGGAAAGAGCAGACTTTGCTTTCTCTTTGGCTGTGAGGAGAACTTCCTTCATGGTGTTAATTGCAACAAAGCCAGAACTCAGACTAACTAATTCTTTGGACTCTTCAAATGGATTTCACTAGTCTTCAATGACTTCCATGACCTGCTTTACACATTCTGCGTCTTTCTGAATGCGAAACATGCTGCCTTCTTTGTGGATTCTCCTTTCACTTTCCTTCATGGGTGGGTGTCTTCTTCAACATATGCAACAAGTACACAGGCAAATACCGGTCATAATTGCTACGATCGTACGTAAACAACCATGGCAACATGTCCTTGACACAGCTGAGATACAGTTTCCAGTTTCCTTCCCTTGTTGCTCGAATGAAGCACAGCATCAACTCAACCATGTCAAGGTAACTGTTCCAGAAAATCTTCATGGGGCCATTGTTTTCGTGTCAGAACTCTTCATACATTGTGAACACCTATTTGAACGCTTCACTTTGAAGTAATTTTTCATACTTCTCGGTGCAAAATTCCTTTCTGATATCTGCTATGCAATTGGCGAAGGCGAACTAGTCAATTTGTAAGCCAGGATGTTTTGCTAGCCATAACCGAAATCCCCGCAGTGTGGCTCGGTTGGACTGATACTATCCACGATGAACCCCTCTTTCAACACTAGTTCAGATTGACTCTTATTTGCAGGCTCTTGAAATAACAAGTTGTCACCAAATGCTTTTCTGAGCCTGTTTTTGAGTTTCAATGACCTGTAGTTTGGGGCGCGACTTCCACTTTTAATAAAAGGTCAATGTATCTTTCTAGGAGTTGTGACATTCCCAGGGCCTTAGCTCCGATAATAATTTCAGCACGCACAAATTCACTTATGGTTGTAAAAGCAATGTCATAACCGGCATTTGAATCATCTTCAAGTTGGCAATTTTCCGTTTCAAGTCTTGTCAGTGTTTCACTACGCACATAATCTTTGTAGCACGTGAGGCGATACCTGACTTCAGTACCAATGGTATCTTGACCTTGTATGTTTGTAAGTATCCTTTCATCATCGCGAATCTGGGCTGCTCTAAGAGGAGATTGGCTTCCAAAATCACTGATGTTCTGACATTTTCAGAAGTTTACTAGGTCTTCATGCTCTGACAGTCTCTTGGGGAAACGGTGCCAGCAACTCAAGATGAGGTAAAGTGAGTAGAAGAATTTGTCTGTGTCCTTTACAACAAGCCTGGAAAATGTGTGAAAATCTGTGTCCTTTACAACAAGCCTGGAAAATGTGTGAATGACCTACGCTATACCCTCTTTTGCAATCAAGAAATATGGTCACATCAGCTACCACCAACAAGAGGTGCCCTCGCTAAAAGCGTCCAGCAAGCAAATTATCAGACGTTTGTATGGAAGAATGCATTAGAAGCTAACTCTGGCCTACAGTGCATATGCATGATCTTAGTGGTGCTTAGCTGCTTGGATCATAAGAGATGGTACACTTACGATGGACTGGACCGATCAGCCTCCCGCTCCTGAAGCAGTGATGGAGTTGGTGTCCTGTGGATGCGAAGGCCAATGCCAAACACAGCGATGTTCCTGTGGGAAGACCAGACTCCCTTGTAGTGATACATGTATCTGTGGAGATCACTACCTGAACAGGCTACATGAGACATCCACTGAAGACAATGAAGTTGATGACAGTGACAAGGATGATGAAGGATGATGATAGTGACGTCTTTTCTGACGGCAACTGATTTGGTGCTTCACGACAAAGTTAGCGAGACAGCACTTCCAGTATTTTTGGTGTTGATACGTTGTTCGCCACATGTTCCATAAAAAACAACAGCAAAAGCATGATTTGGTCACTACTAAAGAAAATTAAAACCATTGTGTATATAGCTAAAATTCAGAATTCAATGAACTTATCGAATTGAACCGTGTTATGCATACATGTACTAGCACCTGTATACAGTTGTTGCTAGGTACTAAATTATCTCTTTTTTTCTTTGTTGGCAGATATGAGCAAAAAAAGAAAAGAAAAACTTATACTAGGAGAAAAATTTCGCTGTCCCAAGTGTTTATGTCGAAAAAATGCATTTATTTTGCTTTTAATGTCCCTTGGGGGGTGCTACGAAAATGTATTTTTAGACACTTTTCACAAAATGGCTCATGGACTAAAAGAACCATCGCGTTTCGTGCTTTTCGTTTCAAAATACTGCCGAATTCTGATGTCCCTCGCTTAGAAATCTCGTTCTTCAGCTGCTTAAAGATTAGTGACTATATGTTTTAGTTCAAATCTGTCTTCAGTTCGAGCAAACAAGCACAAACGAACAAGTTTACAAACTTGTTCATTTGAGCTCCCACAGCTACAGAGGTGAGATTGTGCAGCTTCAATCCGTTTGACACAATAATTACAACTTTGTTTTCAGGAAACATCGAACATATATCATATTTCAGAGGTGATAATAAGCAGATTTTTTCCAAAAAACTGTCCTCGTACTTTTTCCTTCGAAGTAGTTTCATTGATTCATTCAGCTTTGCAAAGAAACGCTCCAATACTTCTCAAGGGTTTGGCGCCTTTTTCGTTCAGTCGTGTGATCGATTCTTTTTCCTTTTTTTCTTTCCCTTTTTGTCTAATTCTCTTTCGTGGTTTTAGCGTACTAATTATTGGTTGAGTTTCTAATAAAACAGCTATTCTTCTCTAACTTGCTGCACATCAAATGATTATAACCAACCACAGGCAGCCCAAGCTCAAAATGAGAATATGATCGATTTTCTCCACTTAAAAACAGCGCCGCGAACAACACCGAACCAAAAACTCGCCTAAAACGGCCACACACACAAGACACAAAGACAACCCCATGTTAAGGTAAGTGAAGTTTATTTCCACATTCATAACTTCATTTTAGCATTTTAAAAACCACAGTGAATTTCTCATACAAAGTCTTATAGCGAAGGTCATATAACTCGATCGTATTCTCATTTTGAGCTTGGGCCGCCTGTGAACCAACTCGGCGCCTTATAATTTATCGTTTGATATCCAGCGCACCCTCGTGGAATAATTCTTAAAGAAGCCTACAAGAAAATATGGAATATTCAGTATGTTGCGAGCTTGGGACAAAGAAATAAAATCAAAGGCCTGAGATCAGGCCTGTTTTCGTCTCTTACGCTCGGTGAAATATTTATGCCGGAAAGGCGTAACTATTTATAGCGAGCGATCCACTTAAAAGAATATGAGAGCGGTGCTTAAAATTTGGCTTGTTCGAGGTTATTTTTACTAGGTTCATGTCTCAGGCGTACTGCATACTGCTAGGGTTTTTTATTTCCAAAGTGCGTTGTAATGGTGATAAATAAAGAAAGCTGGTATCATTTTATGCTCAGAGAAGAAACAATAAAACATGGAATATTCAGTATCTCGCGCGAGTGACCTGGGACAAAGCTGTTGTTGAGTTGAAAAGGCAATTTTGCCACCGTAGAGAACTTGATAGCGCACGTTTCGAGTGTTAGGCCTTCGTTAAGGTAAATTCTTTGTCCTATTCTTGTCCCAACTGAGACAAGGAAGGTCCGCAGCACCACGGACGGACGTAGTACGAACGTTCGTATTTTACATATTTTATGTATATATAAACTCTTCTTAAACCGATTGAAATTTATGCCTTTTGTAATTGTAATTGTAATTGTATTTGTGGTTTATGCGTATTTTCTATAATATTAGTAGCTTTTATCTTTTACATGTATATACGTAATTCAGCCTCTGGCTGCGATGTTTATACAATAATCTATCTATCTATCTATCTATCTATCTATCTATCTATCTATCTATCTATCTATCTATCTATCTATCTATCTATCTATCTATCTATCTATCTATCTATCTATCTATCTATCTATCTATCTATCTATCTATCTATCTATCTATCTATCTATCTATCTATCTATCTATCTATCTATCTATCTACCTATCTATCTATCTATCTATCTATCTATCTATCTATCTATCTACGTATTATGGACCTGCTAAGTACGTATCATAAATACTTTTAAAGTTTAAGGGGTGGTGCGGGCGTGATGCTTTTTTCTTTCGCTCGCCCTCGGGTTCAGGAACCCCCAAAAAGCCAAGGCCAAGTAGGGTTAAGGTCGGTGATTTCTGAGACACCTGAGACAATAGTCTGGTCTTATTCCAGAAAAAAGTTTAAAGCATTTTAAGAGGGGATGTCCACTAACATCGAGCGAGTGGTGGCACATGATGAAAAATAAAATTCCCTCATAAATTTTCCACGGATACCCTATGGTAATCTAAGAAACGTGGTGGAATTTTTTTTGTAAACACGCGAAATAAACGTGTATCATACCTTCTCGTAAACTTCGCCCTGTTTGATTCGCACCCCAGAAACCCCCATTTTAAACGTGGAAGTTTGCTTTTGAAGTGTGTATAAAGTAATCGAGTCCTGTTTTAGATCTGTGAATTAATTTTCAAGGTCATGGCGAGCTGCTGAAAATTACTAAAATTCGCTTGCTTTGAATTCTCAATTTGGCACAGTTTTTCAAGGGTTAGTTTCCCTCCCCGGTAAAACACCAAATCACTTGAAATTCAGAATTCTTGAAAGACGAAATACCATTCTAAAATCAGGTTGAAAAATTAGTTTCGGGCTTTTTATCTGCGCCGACTACAAACGCTTTCAAAATCCCCATAATCACAACATTAACCTGTCAACCAGTACAAACAACAGGCTCGTGCCTCCGACCGAATAGTCGAAAACTTGGAATTTTTTTCTTGTTTCCTTTGGTATTTGGATGAAAAGTACAGGATAAAGGTCATATCTAGCTCACCTTGAATAAGATTTTGTCTAAATGCCAGGTTTTGTCAAGTTTTAGGTGTATTGTCCAAGGGCCGTCTTGACGCGTGGAATGACGTTATCTCCTGGTATCTCCAGATTGACTTTCAACTAATGAATAACGCCGCCATCACATTCACATCCCTTAACGAATGGCAAATGGATTTTTAAAATCTCTTAGTATTAATTCCTTGAAGAAACTAAATAACTTTGCAGTGATCTCCACATTCATCTCAGAAACCGCACTGTTATTATGTTCTGATTTAACTAAATTTGTCTGTCACGCAACGGGTCCTGGTCAAGTCACAGGATAGGTTTTGGTGATTTATTGCAAAAATGGGAAAAAATCCAAAGATTAGGACGTCTGAAATAACTTAGGCTATGAAAGAAATTGTACAAGATAGAAGGCGATATAAATAGTGATGAAGTTTGTTTCAGCAACTCGACCGGAATGACCGTTTCCCGTTTTCAACCCAGATGCCGGACTACCTTAACGTAAAAACAAACCGCAGAGATACCTGAATTTTTTTCTATGATTTAAACTAAAGCATATCGAAGGTTAACAAAGAAGGCATTCATTTGTTTTTTACAAGTTCCCTGAAAATTTTAAGTTCACTTTTCTCTATAATCGTGAGTTTTCAATACGTAGCACTTGGCTACAACTGTGTTTGTTTACTCACATTCCGTCCTTCTGTTTGGTGTGATGTTACACTGCCGAAGTTATGCCTGAAATATCTTTCGACTCGTAAAATAGAGTGATACTACATATGACGGGACTACCACACAATTCTGACCTGTGCAAAACAAGTTGCAGATTACATAGATGTACATTTTGTGACGCTCTGGCGAGAGGAAAAAATTTTCACGTGTTCACTAGAAGCAGAAAGTATTAGCTTCCGATAGTCTAAAATAGCAAACATCGATATATTTTCTTTATATCTCACTTCAGAGTTCGGCTTTTCAAGACGCGAATGTTCCCTAGCGTGAATGCATTTTAGGATATTTTCCCCACAGCCTAATTAATTTCACGGTGAAGGATTTCAATATTATTTGCAAGCCATCAGCGTTGCGTCGAAGAAGGCATCTGGAGAAGCTGCCATTTGCGGAAATAATTTTCGTGTTGGAAATCAGGCGTGTGAGAATTTCATGTGTGATAATTTCAGGTTTCCATTATTGGAAATTAGACAAAATGTCTTAAGTGTGGATCGGCTTTGAGTAAATGTTCAAAAACTGATAATTTTCGTTAAAAAAAAAAACAGAAAAAAAAAGGAAAACGCCAGATTTAACTGACACAGTAGTTGTAGAGCGCTTACTCTATATTTCACCATTGTAAAAGGATACGGTCCTTTGGAGTTCTTCGCAGTCAGGACCCCTGTCACCGAGTACAATAGCCAATCAAACCATAATCTCCCTTGGCTGCGAATAGAGGACACTTATTCTTTTCAGAAACTAGTTGCAGGCGTTTGCGCCTCTTAGAAGCGATATGAACGAGCAGGTGCTGTTCCAGTTGCAAAAAAGACTTGCAGTGTTGGAATCAGCGATATCCACTTAGAAGTTGAGCTTCGTTGATTTTCTTTTAGCACGCACAATAGTATTCTAATTAGTATTCTAAGCATGGACCATTTGCCCAGCCCATCGCTCTTGTCTGGGAATAGCGCAGAGGGAACTAATCGACGTTGGTCGTGTTAAACTCTACCAGGGCTGTTTACGTATGCCTCGAACGGGAAAGTGAGAAAAGCAGACGGTGTAATTTGGCAAGTCGGCGTCCAAAGCTATTTCGCAACACATCGGTGTCTTCCTTCCAGTCGGCTCTGGTAAGTACAATTTTTTCTCATACCCACTTTCGTGTATTCCTCGCTGTGATGGCAGACGTCATTAAGCAGATTAACACTACCATACCAGCCCTGAAGGCAGTCAGCTTCCGGCAAGACAGCGCTGGCTGCTATCACTGCAGGGCCTGCAGGGCCACCATAGTTTGCGCAGGAGTACTGGAAGCAGAGCTGGGCGTGGTGTTCAAACTCCTGGCTCCCTTCCCTCCCCATGGAGGGAAGGGAGCCTGCGACCGCAAGGCCGGCGGAGACTAAGTCGGAAACATTTATCCTCCTAAACTCCGGACACGATATCAAGATCCCGGTGGAGAACCATCTTTAAGTGTCACCCGGCGCGGGTCCATTGGAAGCCCTTTAGTGGCCACTTGGAAGATCGATGATGTGAGCATGCTCTCGAATATACAGTTTTGTAAAGAAGGAATCCGTCCGTTTATTTAAAGCATATGGCGTGGGACCTATAAGAGCAATATCTGCGCTGAAATCCAAGGCCCTGTCATCAGATGGTCTACCGTCCATAGCAGCGCTCTAAGCGAAACCGAGCTTAGAAATATTGGACAAGCAACTGTCACCTGACAAACAAGGGGGTTAGTTTCTAGAGAAACTGTGGTGCTTCATCGGTGGGGAAGCGAAACACAAAACTTTGTATTTATCAATTGAGTTGATAAGGTAAATTGAGCCACCGTGAAGAGATTGAAAGCTGACATTTCGAGCGTTAGCCATTCGTCATAAGGATGGTTCTCCACCTTCGTCACTTAGAAGATCAGGCGGAAAGCGACAAAGAGCCCTGAACATTAGGACTCCTTGTCATGATGAGTTTTAACATGAGTTGAGTTTCAAACTCAACTTAATTTTGAGTTTCATGTATAAAAGTGTAATCCGCTAGGGTTTGCCATAAAATGGTTTCACAAGGTTATAAAGAACGAAAAGGACGGTTCCGGCGCCCCTGGCCACACCCCTGGTTTGGGCTTGAGTAAACTCAACATACATTTTTACATTCTGACTCCTGTCTTGACCAATTTTTGAAGACCAATACATAGAGATCTAATAATAATTTCTTTTTCAAAGCCCTAGTAACAGGCAAGGTTTTGATACGACTTCACTGCGTCTAATGATACTGATAAATACATAAATACCGTAAACTGCCGCTTATAAGCCCCACGCCTACAAGCTCCCCCCCCCGTTATAGGCCCATCTGCCTGTAAAAATAAGCTCCCCCGGATATAAGTCCCCCTCTAGTTTTCCCTGTTTCCTTAATATTAAGCACTCTCATAGAACACTGCGAAGATGAACTCTGAGCTTCTGCTTTGCTACGTTCCGGTTACGTTCGTGTTGTTACAGCTTTGATTATGTTGTTAAAATTGAAATGAATTAGATTTATTAAGACGTTTCAAAGGTTAATTAAAAACTGGTAGATCAAAAACGTACTTCGATCAAAACTGCTGTGGCTCATTTCGAAACTTATAAGCCCCCCCAGATGTAAGCCCCTCCGTTTATAAGCCCACCCAAAACCCCTTACAAAGTTGTATAAGCCCAGGGCTTATAAGCAGCAGTTTACGGTAATCGGTCCTTGGGTCCACAGGTTTTCAAAGTTCTCATTGCTTTGTTTTTGTTTTTTGTTTCTTTGTTTTTTGCTTGCTTGTTTTTTGTTGTTGTTGTTTCCTGTGCATTTTTTCCCCTCCAAGGTCAAACCCGACGTCAGGTAAAATCAAGTGCGTGACATTTTGTTGCGTGACTCAAACGAAACAGGCTTGTGAGCTTTCGGCAAGAAATTATTGTTTCAAAATTTTGCAACGAATACAGAAAATACGTCTTATAGGAGAAGACGGTTTTGAAGTTCAAATAAGGCAAAATCATTTTATTTCTGAAGATTCTTGATTTTAACAAAAGGAGGTGTGATGGAAATAAATCATTTGGGTTGATTGCCAATACGCGATGCTTCAGTGTTGTTGTTGACCCCGGACGCCAAGATGGTTATTATGAAAGAGTACGCACAGAACCTGATATTTAGACAATACCATATTCAGGTGAGCTAGACATTACCTTTCCGCTATGGATTACAACCGAATACCAACCAAAATAGAAGAAATGTCCACATTTTCGGTTAGTTGGTCGGAGGTATGTGCCAATTGTCAGCTGAATTGTTGACGTGTTAATGTTGTAATTATCGGGATTTTGAGAGCGTTTGTACTCGGCGCTGATAAAAAGCCCGAAACTAATTTTTAAACCTGGACCTGGTTTAAGAACGGCATTTCCTCTTTCAAGAATTCTGAATTTCAAGGGATTTGGTGCTTTATCGGGGAGGGAAACTTTCTCTTGAAAAAATGCGCCAAATTGAGAGTTCAAAGCAAGCGAATTTTAGTGGTTTTCAGCAGCCTGCCATGACCTTGAAAATCATTCCAACAGCAAATTTCGAAGCTCAAAACACGATTTTTCCATGACGCGAATTAAACAGAGCGAAGTTTACGAGAAGGTATGATTCGCGTTTATTCGGGGTGTTTGTAGAGACACGTAGTGCGGTAACGGTTTTTTAATTTTCTGGAGGTTTAAAAATAGTTTCTCAACAAAAATAGGTCACCACGTTTCTAGAGCTACCATAAGGTATCTCTAGGTGAAATTCGGAGAATTTTGATTTTTCATCATGTGCCACATATTTTCGATTTCGCTCGGTCTTAGTGGATCTTGCCTCTTAAGCTATCGTTTCTAAACAAATACATTGCTGGTTTCAGATGCCTGATAAACTGCGGACTAACTGTGATTCCGTCGGTTAAACTGAGCACCAAGTCAGTCTGTCAAGGTTCCAGGTGCTCTGACATCACGACTTACGACTGGATACTCTACGAAGAAGATCAATCCGTCCTTAACAGCAGCGTGGTATGGCGGAAAAGGGGCGATTTACAACTGCTAACAAGTACTCCACTAAATTCAAGTTTTATTGTCATAAAGGAGAATTCACTTCTTGGGGGTCGGAACTATCGCTTGGCAGTGTTTGTTCTAACTTCAGACGGCCTTTCTGGGATGAGTGCATACAGCATCTCAACGACATTGCCCCCGATAAGAGGGGAATGCTCCATAAAACCAACATCGGGAATCTCGTTGGAGACTAACTTCACTCTAAGTTGCAGCGGCTGGAAGAGCGACAGCGAGCCTTTGTCGTATCAGTTTCAATATCAACTTTATAACGGTTTGAACAGCGTCATTTACCACGGCTTAAACAATTCAGTTGTTTCCCAGTTACCCTCTGGAGACTTGAATTTCAGTGCTACTGTAACGGATAAGAACGGTGTCTCTGCTTCAGTCATGAATCTAACCGTGAAGGTAGGTGTCAAGTTAATAGCCTAATCCTGAAAAAGTGGCGAGCGATAGATTTGTGAAGTTCACTGCTGAAGCCATCATATAATCGTTCACTGAGAAACAGGGAAATGTTAACACGAAGAAAAAAACTTCACATGACTTAAAATTATCTAAGGAGTTCCTTACAAGTGTGGCTAAGACGAAAGGAGAGAACTTTAACAAATTCTTGCAGTCGAACTGCAACAGTTCGTGATAAAGTTTAAGTATGCTTACAGTTTTGTCTGTATAATAAAGAGAAAGTTACACGGTGGCTTAAAGATAAGGATTTTATTTTCTCGAGGAAACAAAAAAAAACAATTATATTTTATTCACTCGCTGCGCCATCATCATCGTCACCACCATCATCATCATCATCATCATCATCATCATCATCATCATCATCATCATCATCATCATCATCATCATACATCATCTTCATCATCATACATCCTCTATATATCCTCTATTTAAACATGCTCCACTCGAAAATAAAGTTCATATCTTTGCACCGCTGTGAATTATCCTGTAAACATCACCGCGAACAGTCAGTTAGGAAATGCCTCATGTTAGTTCGTTAAATCGATCAGGTCCAAGTGAGAATACTCTCCGATTATAAGTCATGCGTGCTTTTGCGGACAACATAAAAGGCGTAATCCGAGGTATTGATCTTATTTACTTATTTATTTGTGTATTTAAAAGGTGATACCCGCTACAAATATTAGCACCAGGACGACAAACAGGCTAATTTTAGCCAATGACAGCCTTCTAAATGAAGCAATAAACAACGGTGACCTGAGCAAGGCAACCGAAATAACCACTACAGTGCTACAGGCAATTTCACAAGATAGTGCTTTCAATGAAAGCGAGAAAACAAAGGTAATGATATTAAGCGTGGTAGTTTAGTTTTAATTACTGTCCATTGTAGAACTATTGCGCATGTTCCTTGGTGATATAACAATTCAGGAAGAATCGGGTGCACTTAAACTTGTAGGCAAACGGTTTATCTCCAACTGGATAACTTAGCAATTGTGCACAAAAGGAGAAAAAAACGACCTTGCGTGAATGTCGTTTTCGGCTCTGATCTGAAAAGTAGCTATTCAATAGAGTGGATATTATGATTCAATGAGGAACGCATATTGCACACAGAAGCGTACACAGGTTTTCTCACTCGCGTTTGGACATTGGTTGGCGCCAGAGTCTCACTTTGGGCTTGAAAGGCGTACGTTTCCACCCCTATTCTCCCCTCTAGACCCAGCCTCCTCTGCATACTAGGAACATAATTAGAACTGGAAACCCAGAAGGAAGAACGTAAAAGACTTGGATTCTCCGAGTAGGCCTGGCACCGATACGTGGATTTCCGGGGAATGCTCGGATGTCCTGGAATCAGTGGATTCGTGAACTCGCTCGGCGTCCAAGTTCACATTGCTTGAGTTGGCAGCATTCGGCGGTGGTCCCAAAGTGAATCCTAGCAGAGCGAGTGCCGGCAGGTTTAATTTCTGTCCATGATTGTGATTTGCTCCGGTCCGAAAGTACATTCCTGGGTAAAAAAAAAACGCCCGTGTTTATCTCGATGAATATGACGTCATGTGATTAAAAAGCAGTAACCAAATTAAAAATTACCAATGCATCAACTCTTGCGTGGGGCAGTGGGGTAGGCGACTGCATGCTATCCTGGTGGAAGTGGGTTCGAATCCTCGAAGGAGTATGTTATGTTTTTTTTTCTGTTTAATGACTTGAAAACATCAACGATGCAAGAAACAAACGCGTTTAGAAGTAAAAGTTACCTGTTATACAACAATTAATATAATTAACTTCTTTCTCAATAAAGAAAAATAAAAACCTAAAATTAAAATTAAAATTAATTGTCCAAAAGTGGACATAAATTTCATTATTTTCATGGGACATGCAGTCACGTACGCACGTTGTGCCATGTTGTAAGTTACTAAACGGTTTATCAAATTCTGCAAGGGCCAACCAGACAAAGCAAAGATGCAGGATGCTGCTTGATCTAGTCAACAAAATAGATGAGGTAAACAAATAGACGAAGCAGAAGGCTGAATGTACAGCTGGGTCATATTTTCTTTAATTTTTAGTATTTACTCAGGCACGGCCCGACTTCTTCAGGGAATGAGCGAACTTAATAATACAAGAAATCTGTTACAATTCAAAACATCAACGGACATTATAATATATTATTATTATTATTATTATTATTATTATTATTATTATTATTATTATTATATGGCCAGAGCTTGTAAATATGTAACGTGTGCTGTGATTGGCCAATACTCGGGGCCGGATTTTCCCGTAATGCCCACGGGCATTATGAGCGATGTTAATGCCCGGCCGGTAACGTGCAGGAAACGGCGTGGCAGAGTTTGAAAACTTTCATAGATGAAAACTCACGCAAGGGACTCAAACATGAGCGACGAACAGCATTCGGAGAGTGAGTTTTATTATCCCAAAGGAAGTTTATGGAGACTGTGTTGGCCTTTATAAAGCGGTGAGATAATCATTAAAACAAAGTTTAAGGTATTCGTCAAGAGAAAACTGGAAGTTTATGGAGACTTTGTTGGCCGAGACAAAATCGAAATATTAAGGCGAGTGACTTAAAAAAAAAAACAAGAAAAGCCCCAGGGGCATTACAACCCCGCCGTTGTTCTCCCTCCCATCATGGTCCAAAATATGTTACGGTCACTCAAGATACGAACCCAAGTGGATTTTTGAAGTTGGTGAGTTATCGTACCTCCTCGTACCTTTGACGTGTTTGCTGCCATTCCCCCCCTGCACCCATCTCTCTGTGATAACATAAATCCCTGATAGTACGGACCCCTTTCCCATCCATCATTGCTTGGTCAACCACCTGTTCTAGCCTTCGCGAAGAAGAACGAGACGAAATATTTTGACCAGAACGTGACTCAGTTACGACACGTGTTTTTTAAACTGACATCTCAGCGTAATTCTGAATAACAAGGGCACAGGAATTTAAATAGATTTAGTAACAAAGGCAAAATTATCTTAAAATCTGAACGAAACGGGTATTCACCGAAAAAAAAAAACATGAAAGTCTGTTTTCAGGCCAAGAATCGATGAGTGATTTAGCGCAAGCAAGAAACATTCCCTGATCGGCTTCTGAGTTTGAATGAGGTGATGTTTACGTGCCACGTCTTATTCAAAAAGCGAATTCATGCCAGCTTGTATCATTGTCTTTCAAAGTTTGCTAGCACCTTCGTCCCTGCTGTTGTCGAAGAGAAGTTAACTCCATTGAATTCCTTGTATTTTTCTCCACCGATTTCACTAAAAATATCGGCGAACAGGTCTAATAGTGTTTTCATTTCACTGTTAATGTTGACCCACGGATCAAATCGGCGACTTTCAAAGCTCGCTAGCATTTTCGTCCTTGCTCTTGTCGAAGGGATTTATATGCCATTGAATCCCTGGAAATTTTCTACACCAACTTTCATGAAAAGTTTGGCGAATCGACGCTAAACGACGGAAGATAATGCTTATGTTTCCCGAAAGTTACGAGAAGTATTTGTTTGGCCGAGTGAAAACCAGAGGTCTGGAGCAAGTGACTATGGAAAAAAAAGGGTGTTACTAGACTTCCTCCCACCGGCGAGGTAAAAACGCAGCCCAATTTATAAACCGGCGGTCGCCACATGGCGACAGCCTGTTAACAAAACGTCATCGGCTCTGCGTGCACTACGTGCCTATGTTTCCTTGCTGCCAGACATGGCGAACAAAAACAAGATAACAATGTATGGTGCATGAAGGCGCCGTCAGAAAAGAACGAAATTGGAAAGTTCTTGTCAAAAGCTGAAGAGAAAGCCGGAATACAGGTACCTGGTTCAAAACTAAGCAACCACTCTATGAGGAAGACCTGCCGATCGCGACGCTACTTCATACAAACACACCAGAGAACTTTGGCTGAACTGAGAGGACACAATAACATTGAAAGCCCACAATCCTACAAATCTGCCAGTGAACAACATTAGCGCGGAATGTCTCACGTTTTGAGTCGGTAGTCCTCTTCACTACGTCTTGGAATTTTCCCAAGTATTTGCAAGTTCAAGTACACAGTTTTTTCATGGCCCTGTCACTTTCATTCAGGAGAGTAAGCTGAAGAAGCGTCGAGTGGTCATTGAAGATGACGAAATTGAATGACTGATTTTAAACACTGCCACGCATTCAATTTTAATGACAAAAAGCTACGTGGATCAGAAAATTTCAAAGTACTGATTTGTTTTAAAAAGTTCGAATGAGTAGAAGCTAAATGAAAGACAGTTTCTTTGAAAGTTTTACTTTTTCCTGTGCGATGTAATTTTTTTTTTGTGAAATAAAACTGCTGGGTGACTTGCCCAGTATGGCCCTTGCGTACGGTTAATAAGAAGTAAAGGTTATAAGAAAAAAAAAAGTTAAAATTAAAGAATAACCGGAAACGAAACATAATAAGGTTGCACAGTAAGATATGTTTTTTGGCTATTTTTTAAATTTTAACGTTTTTTTTCTCGTAACCTTATATTCTATTCTGTACAGTCAGCCTTCCTTCGTCTATTTGTTTACCTGCAAGTTACTGTCACGCATGTTTGAATGTTATCGAATGTGCAGTCACGCACGCATCGCTACGAACCAACACTTCGTCGGTTCTGCACGCATTGCAGGCCTATGTTTTGTACTGAGGTCAATGACTAAACTTACAAGTAGTTGCTTCATGCTATAGAAACTCGGTTAAGCTGGATTATGGAAAACAGTAGGTTTTTGCTATTCGTCAGCCTTAGTAATGCCATCTGTTTTTTCCTTTTCTTTTCTTTTAATAGATTAACGAATTTATTGTGGAAAAATTTGTTCTATTGTACGTTGATAACCTACAAGACCTCCTCCAAGTTTCATCGGTGATTGGCTCTGCTACTCAGTATAAGGAAACAGTGTCTGTTAAGTCCCTGGTGAGTACTGCTTGAACGACTTAGCTGTGGCTTAGTAGCATAATAATTTTTTCGGTTACCCTTAATCCTGTATTTAGGAATTTTTAATCCAGGGTCTCTATGGATGTCCCATGGGGACAAACTCAAACTATGGCGTATCTGTTTTCGAAGGCATTTACATACCATTGTTTCCTCGTGGTTACTTTGCCAATATTTGCGAACAAGATGTCAAGGAACTATAGACAAACTGATTTTGTCACGTCTGATCACAAACTGTTTGCGAAAGTATTCCCTTATTGTTCTTGCATTTCATTTAAAACGGTTGGAAACAAGACGTGAGGATAGACAAATTCCATCTTTTGCGTTTGCAGTCGTCGGCCACTATACGGAATCGACGGAAATGGACTTCAATGATGTTTCCATAAAGATGTTTACGCCAGTATGGAAACTGACGTTCAATGGCCATAGAAACTCTCCTTTCTCTTTTACGTCGTTAATATGTCCCATGCTATGCCGTTTTTTCTTTGCACCATCCAGAGTGATTCACTGTCTGCGGTCAACTCGATGACGTTACTGCTGATGTCCAAAGCCCAAGCGAAGAATACAACCGACGTACCTCTGATTACAAAATCATCACAAAACCTGGGCTCCTGCCTGAACAACATGCTAAAAGCTGGTGCAGAGTTTGCTGCAGGAAATTCAAGCATGGCTCAAGTAAGTGTTGTAAAATTATTTATAGCAGGTAAATAGCCTGTCTAGAGTGACCGTATGGATAAAGCTAGACCTAAGAAACACTGTTTTTGGTAACACTAAAGTGGGGACAACCTGAGCGAGAGTCTTCAGCCTTCACGTGCTGGTATCTCCACGTGGTGGTATTTACGTCTTTGGTTATTGTCCTGATTGGCAGCCGTGATGATTCTATGGTAGGTGTTGAGCTTTCTGTTGTTAGTGTAATTCTGGTTGGCCCTTTCAGTCACTCTATTGTTTAAGGTCTCTTCTGTCGATGTCGTTGATCTTAAGTCGGAAAGCTTTTCATGTTTTAGCTAACATCATTTCAGCAGAGTTCCAGTTAATGTTGGTGCGTCAGTAATGTCGTTGTTTGCATTTCATCATTTCTAGTCGCTCTTTGTGTTAGGTTTAATATATAGATTTAGCCAAGCCTAAAAGCGCAGCTCCACATCTCTCTTTTATGCTTATTGGCCCCTAAAATACAGTAAATTTTAGTTGTGCAGTTATTCGCCAAGAGGTGAAAAACAGCAAGGGAAACATGCAGACCGCTGAGGAAACAGTGAGTTGGTTGTATTTTTCTTTAAAGAAAAGACTTCAGCACGACTTTCACCGACAGCTTTTCTTGTAGCATTCTTTTGAAAGCTAGCTTATTAAGTTCAAGAAGAGTACTTGTAAAACTACAATTACTCAAACATAAAAGTTGCTACCGGTAGCGACTTAACAGACTTTTCCATGCAAATGCACATTCTCACTGATTCCAATGCATCCCTCTGGCTTTTTAGTTCTGTTAACCATGAAACATTTCTCGATCGAAATCTATTTTCCTAAAATAAATAATATTTTGCCGGCATCAAACTTTTACTGAAAAAAATTACCCCAAAAATGTTTTCGGAAACTTGAGCACACGTATAATTATCAAGAGAAAATGGCACGAATTTTTCAACTGCGAAGCATTTCTTATAGTTACTTAAATAAAGATTTCATTTCGATCTGTAACCAAAGACACATTGAAATGGCTTAGCAGTTAAGAACAAAACGAACACGAAAACATGCCGCACTGATTTCACTCACTGAAACGGCGATTCTAAGTTTAGTCGCTAAATTGGGACAGAAATGTCATTTACTTCAAATGAAGAAACCAAAAGATATAAGGAAGATAAAATATTCCACAACTGAACAAAAGACATAAGGAGCTTTACACTAAGACTATAAACTTAATAAAAAATTGACGACAGAGCGACTCTTCAGGTGTTGAATACTAAATTACGAATTAGTCAAAACACCCCAACATGCCCTGCCGAAGAAAAACAACCTAGATTGAAAAAAACAACACAGACTCAGTCTAGAATAGTCACGATTTCTGATGTTTTCGAGTAAAATACACTAGAATTGCTCTAAGAAAAATATTGAAAATTACTTACTTAGGTTCAAAACGAAATTAAACTTAAGCTTAAGAGCAAATGTTGCCAAAAATCAAACATTTTCAAAATATTGTGGCAACAGCTCAAAAATCAATTCCGCTCATATTCTTATGTTAGGTAGACCTTAATGTGAAACAAATCACTGCATAGTTCGTTTGGCTGAATATCGATTTGTTTTGAAGAAAATCGATATTAACGGAATTCGCTCAAAAGACCGCTTTTGAAGCTCAAAATTGAAGGCAAATCTCGAGGCTTCGCGTGACAAAATGAAGCACTCCAGAGTAATAAAAATTAACCAGACTTGTAGAACGATGTTTAAATATATGTCAAAAGCAATTTCAGCAATTTCTGCTCATTTATTTACGAGCTCTAATTAAATTGATCAGACATACTTTTGACTAGATAAAAAGTATATCAAGTTTAACCCCTAAAAAAAGTATGTGGTACCGAATATTATTCGTCAAGATTCTGGATTTCAAGAGGAGAAGGGATGTTCTTTTGCCTCCTAAAAGGATTTTTTTGGGGAAATTTATTGACGCGATGTTATAGAATTTTAAAGTTGGACAAAATGCGTCGATTCAAGCGATCAGAAAAGTCAGCCTAATTAACTCAGTGTACACATACACAAACAACTTCACGTTTACCGCAGGTTTTGATCAGCAAACAACCGATTTTAACACAAAATCCTCTAACCTTCATGTTGCTGTATCACAGATGAGAGCTGTGGTCCTAGTTCATGATAAAATTCAAGCAAACAGCAAGGAAATTTGACAGGATATCACAACTTGCCATGCCGTTTCACCAAACATCCACCGTTTTTGATGTGAGGATTCTCTTTTCCTATTTTCGTTATAAAACAGGCTTAAGGTGTTGTACATAAGATGTTTTTCCTTTGAAACTAGCTCTGAACTGAACAGCGAAACAAGAAGTCGTTAATACAAAAACATCTGAAGTTATGAATATATGAAATTCATATATTTGAACTGCGGAATGAAGAAATAAATGTGAAGAAGATCCTCGCAGTTATCAACGCAACTTATGCAGTTGCGAAAAGAAAGCCTGAAAAAAAATCAGGCTTGCCGGGATTCGAACCCTGACCTCTGCGCTGCACCGGTATCGCAGAGGTCAGGGTTCGAATCCCGGCAAGCCTGATTTTTTTCAGGCTTTCTTTTCGCAACTGCATAAGTTGCGTTAATAACTGCGAGGATCTTCTTCACATTTATTACAAAAACATCTGTTACGTGTTTTGGGTGATGCCGCTAATTAATTTAGTCAGAACGAGTTTTAGTGAAATCGACAACTGCATGCATGTACCGCGGTAACGAAATTTTGGGTACATCGGGTGCCTTTGGGGAATAAGGTTAAATTGTTTTTTCAAATAAGGTATTCTTGTCATCCTACGTTTATTAATTGAAGGACTGAGCGAAGATTCTCTGTAGATTGGTTTCAGATGAGCACTTAAAAATGCGTGAAACTGAAAAAAACGTCCGTTGGTTGCGTGACATTAACCCTAGAGCTTTTTCCTGGTGGGCAGGGCGAAGGGATTTAAAAATATATTCTCTGTTGGTTTTCCAAGAGGTAGCAGAGGTAATGAACTATGGCTGGATTAAAATACAAAGTTGGACATGAAAATCTCCTCGTTTTCAGTCTGAGAATGTTTTCTTTCTTTTTGTTTAGGGTGGGGCGGGGTTTGAGCTAAAGGTGTTTGAAAAGACGTTCAAGAGAATACTAAATCGACTGATTGTAAGTGCCCGGGTAAAAGTAATAGTATAAGTAAACGATTCTTGGCATTAAAGGATTTTCAAATAAAGCGGAGCTTTTCCATCTGTTGTTCCAGAACTCACCTAACCCACCTTTAATGTATCAAATATGCAGAAGTGAAACCTTTTGCTTTACAACATCACACAACATTCAAGCCAGCCACCTGCATGTGATAAAGCTTTGTTCAGTAATTATAAAAGCGGATCGGAAAGGAATTTGCAGGTTGTCGATTTTCCGAAAACTTGATTTCACAGACCCAAAAGGCCCCGAGTAGAAATACTTAGTCCGTGCCTGCACCCTTTCCTCGTGCGTTTTAATGTTCTTTAAAGGCATCTTGAGGTGACTTGGACATCTAAGTCACCCTCATATCAAGGTCGATCGTCTTCGAACGCCTTTAAGAGTGATAGCGGGTCGCTGCGGCCCGCTTGGAATTATCATCTTGGAATTATCTTTCCCTTTTGCTTAACCGACCAACCTACCGACCGACCCACTTTCGCGAGGATGGAGGCGATTGGTGGGGGGGGGGGGGGGGGGGTTGGAAACCTACTTAAGGGGAAACCTTTTCATGTTGGGGGATTAAGGGTTCAAACTTCCCCCTTCTCTTAGCCTTCAACCGCAGCTGCGTCCTCATTTTGTTGGCTCACGCTCTTTACGTTTTTGGCGTTTGCAAACTTTATGACTCGGCCAAACTCCTTCAACATTATTCAACGATCTTGAACACAACTTTGTTGTGGGATGTTGAACAAGGTGGGCAAACGAATTCAATACTTTTGATCACACCTGAGAACATAGAAAAAGTTGAATCAATATTACAGAACATCATTGTACAGGGTGGCACACCTGAGAACAAAAGAAAAGTCGGCAAAATTGTGAAACATCATTAAGCTGGAAGGCCAAACTTGTTTTTAAAATTCAACAGCGTTGATCGGTGTTGAATAGAACGTTGAACCCCCAGTTAACCGTTTTGTAGTTTTCTTCACTGTTGGAAGCTTTAAAAAAAGACTGCACACACTACAGTGTCAGTCGAGTAGAGTCGTTTTTCGTTGGTGCCTGTTGAGCATCGAAAGCGGAAAACCCAAGACTCAAAAAAGTCATCCAAGTAAAGCCCGTAGTGGGTTGTATTTTCTGCCACAGGACAAAGCTCTTAACAATCTTGCAGATCATTAAATTTATTCCCTGAGAACCAGTACGAGTTTTGATTCTTTTTGTTAATGCCTATTCTCCGTAAATAAGTGTTTGTGCGTTTAATATACACTAGCACGTAAATACGAACAAGAACCAGGTAAAAATAAAAAGGAGGTTTAACGTATCACCACTGCCTTATTTGAAAGTCTTTGAATGCCAGGAATCGATACAATCAGTCGATTCAGTGTTCTCTAAAACTTCTTTGCCCGAAACCTATAGCCCAAGCCCCACCCCACCCTCACCCCAACAAAACGAGAAAAGAATTTTAAGACCGAACAGGAAATTTTTATGCCTGACTTTGTATTTTAATCGAGCCATAGTATATAATATAGCGTTCATTAACTGTGCGACTTCTTGGAAAACCAACAGAGAATATATTTTTAAAACCCCCTTTGCCCTGTTCATCAGGTAAAAGCTCAGGCTAGGGTATGTCACGCAACCAAGGTGCGCTTTTTTCAGCTGCACAGATTTCAAAGTACTCATCGAACCCAATCTACTGAGAATCTTCGCTCAGTCATTAAAGTAGTAAACGTAGGAAGACAGAACTAGCTTATTTGAAAAACATTAAACCAAAGTCACTCGATGCACCCAAAATTTCGTTACCGCGGTACATGCATGCAGTTGTCGATTTCACTAAAACTCGTTCTAAAGTAATTAGCGGCATCACCCAAAGCACGTAACAGATGTTTTTGTATTAACGACTTCTTGTTTCGCCGTTCAGTTCAGAGCTGGTTTCAAAGGAAAAACATCTTATGTACATCACCTTGAGTCTGCTTTCGAACGAAAATAGGAAAAGAGAATCCTCACATCAAAAACGG
Source organism: Siderastrea siderea (assembly GCA_964030785.1). Lineage (NCBI taxonomy): Eukaryota > Metazoa > Cnidaria > Anthozoa > Scleractinia > Rhizangiidae > Siderastrea > Siderastrea siderea. Next base: position 19,147,097 of record OZ034975.1, read on the forward strand.
CGGATGTTTGGTGAAACGACATGGCAAGTTGCGATATCCTGTCAAGTTTCCTTGCAGTTTGCTTGAATTTTATCATAAACAAGGACCACAGCTCTCATCTGTGATACAGCAACATGAAGGTTAGAGGATTTTGTGTTAAAATCGGTTGTTTGCTGATCAAAACCTGCGGTAAACGTGAAGTTGTTTGTGTATGTGTACACTGAGTTAATTAGGCTGACTTTTCTGATCGCTTGAATCGACGCATTTTGTCCAACTTTAAAATTCTATAACATCGCGTCAATAAATTTCCCCAAAAAAATCCTTTTAGGAGGCAAAAGAACATCCCTTCTCCTCTTGAAATCCAGAATCTTGACGAATAATATTCGGTACCACATACTTTTTTTAGGGGTAAAACTTGATATACTTTTTATCTAGTCAAAAGTATGTCGGATAAATTTAATTAGAGCTCGTAAATAAATGAGCAGAAATTGCTGAAATTGCTTTTGACATATATTTAAACATCGTTCTACAAGTCTGGTTAATTTTTATTACTCTGGAGTGCTTCATTTTGTCACGCGAAGCCTCGAGATTTGCCTTAAATTTTGAGCTTCAAAAGCGGCATTTTGAGAGAATTCCGTTAATATCGATTTTCTTGAAAAGAAATCGATATTCAGCCAAACGAACTATGCAGTGATTTGTTTCACATTAAGGTCTACCTAACATAAGAATATGAGCGGAATTGATTTTTGACCTGTTGCCACCAAATGTTTGACCGTTGGTAACATTCGCTCTTAAATATCAGATTGCTCACTAATGAAAATTCCTTTAATGAATAAACTCAGAAAAAGAGACAAGAAACCTTCAAAAACATGAAATGTCATTCACACAAGAAGCACTTGTTTGCCTAGGAAAGCAAAAGCATTCAATTTCTCCCTCGAGTGAAGTTACTCGCAAGCCGGCAAACGGGAACTACAAGGTAATTTCACAGCTATTTTACACAAGTTTTTAAAACATTTCAAGAAAATTACCGTAATTTACTAAACATGTAAAAGTTGCTCAATTAAACAACTTTTACAATGTAAATCCACAATCAAATCTGTAATTTACTTTACCACTGAACTGAAAGAAGGACTTGAAAACCTAAACGAAAGTCGCCGGGTTCTTTCCAGATCTCCTTAGCTTTGAAAAACACAAGTATGTCCTCAAACAAGGATTTCTTGCCTTCAAGCTCTCCAATGCCTGAAGCAATCCTTTTCCTTTTCATGATAAACTGTTAAAAGTCTTCATTCCAAGAATGTATTGCAATTATCGTATTGAAAATCGAACGTATGAGGAACCAGCCGCCATATTGTTTACTTCAGATACAAGAAAAGATGACATTTCGTCTCCCCCGGTCGGGTTGTCTTGGGACTCCCCTCACCCTCCGCCAGAGTCTGTACCGGCGGGGGTAGGGGCGTAAGCTGACGTCAGAACCAAAATTTTTCGGATCAGTAGGTTACCAAATTTGCTTTCCCATGGTGTTCCGCGAGCTCTGCTAATAGTCGTCTGTTGAAACTTTGGCTCTTCACACCAGTGTAAGTGGCCTGGCAGTCGCAGCATTTCGTTCGTTGTTCAATGCTAGAACCAACTCAAAAAGTGAATTCGGACAACCATGGCTGAAACCTTAGAATAAAAAAAAACATTCACATTCACTGGTTCTAATGTGAGATCACTCAAAGATATGTTACAAAGAGTGCCGTTTTTAAGCAAACTTGAGGTTAATTGGTCACTTTCTGCTCTTTTCAGTGAAAACGTCACAGCCTATAATTTGCCCATAATCTGCGAAACAATCTGTTTCCCTCCTATTGTGCGCATTTTTGCTCGTAGAGAAGACCATTTGATAACACACAAATCTATACTTATAATCAATATGTTATTTTAAAAGAGTTCATCGCCTTTTACCTTAGGGTATCAATATGGTGACACAATCAATGCAGCTCGTCAACAATGTGAGCGCCGCCGCATTGGAACTGAGTGTCCCAGATGAAGAAAATATAGCAATTCTTGACGAGTGGAATGACCTTCGCTCTAGGACGGCATAGTCCTGCTAAACTGGCTGGATTGCAGATTCAAAGTGCTGTTGGAAAATTTGTTCTACCGGCTGTTCTGGTTTCCAGGATCGTAAACATTAGTCAGTTTGTCGATACTCAGGTAAAAGATTAATTTTAATTAACTTTAAAAGGTTTACTTAAAAAGTTAAGAATAGCATATCTCTACATGGAACCCTGTTTGCTTTCGATGAAACAAGCAAGCGATTTTGGAGTAGCATTTCCTTTTCCGCATTGGCTAAATATAGTAATCATAAAGAAATATACTTGGTCGAAATCGCAGAACCAAGAGGGAATTTGTGGTTTTTCATTGGTACACTGTGAGCATACGAAAGTGGAAGCTCCAGGGCTCAACACTGACCCACACGTAGAGTTTGTTCCCTTTGGTAGGGTAGGATTAGGTAGTACCTGGCAAAAGAATTATGAGTTGCCTGACAAATGCGTTGCAACTCATGTTATCGAGGGCTTAAGAAAAAAAAATGGAAATAAAAAAGATTCTGCTGATTTTGTGAAAACTTTTCATTGCTTTATTTTCTTGGACGATCGGTAACCCCGTTGTCTTAAATATATTCATTCCTTTACTTTAAACTTTCTGTAAACGATTAGACTGGTTATATTCTATCTGAAATAGTGTGCACCTGTGAAGTGTTAAATCAGGTTAAGCGTTGCTTTTATTGTGATTACAGATGTTATCCATGCCATTCAATCCATTTACCTGGGACAGGACAAGTCAAAGGGTTCATTCTGATGTGTTAACACTCGACCTTAAAGACGACAAGCGAAAGATGATTCAAGTATCGCAACTTTCAAGTGATGTCTTTATCGAAATTCCTCTGAAAAACACTAGTAACTCTCAAGAAAACCAGCATTTTTTCATAAAGAACGAAACATCTCGTTTTCACGAGATAAACGTTGATTTTGAAGATACGTTAATGCAGCTCGAGATAACACCCGAAAACGAAACTGTAAACTTGATTATTTTTATGCGATTCGGCCATAGACCAACCACTCAGGAACACGATCTTAATGGAACTGTATCTAGTAATGAGAGGTGTATTTGGACAAGGATACAAGGAAAAATGGAAGGACAACGAGGGTGCTCTTCAAACGGACTAACTCCGATTCAAATACTTGCAAAGAGACCTGGAAAGTATTATTTGGAAGTGCGAAGTCAAAACAACTTTGTGAAACCTAAAATTAGACAGAAACGTTCATGTTTTGGACACGGAAGACAAAAGAGATCCTGTGTTCAAGTAAAAGATCCACCTGCTCCTCCACCCAAGGGAGAAAACATAACTGTTGTGCCTGTGTACGATCCAAGAACCGATGACAACTACACCATGCGAGTGGCCCTGGGTAGTTGTGTTTATTGGTCAGACAAGCGTCAGATGTGGACCACAGAAGGCTGTGAGGTAAGACAGGACCAGTGTCATGATTTATGTGAAAAGTGAAGAATCAGTTGCATTTGTGCAAATAAGTATTGGTGAAACTCCTGCAATTAATGTAACCTGTAAACTCTCAAAATACCCTTAAGCGAAACCTCCAGAATATTGTTTGATGGACTTACTGCGATTACGTAAAATTAAGACGCATGTGTATACAAATGTAACCATGGGCATTTGTAATAAAGAAACAAAAGCGAAACGAAAGACCAACGACTAGCGTTAACGTAAACGTGCCTGTGTCAATGCCAGATACTTAGTTCATGAACCACTAGGATGCAACCATGATGCGAAGAAGAGCCCACTTTTGTATACACTACCAGATCGGGATATCTCGGCAGAGGGGGATCCAGGATTTTTCGAAAGAAGGGCCAAATGAAAACTTCTACTTAAAAAAATTCCTCAGTCTCAGATTTGAAATAACTGACAAAGTTTCCTGGTAAACTTATTCTACGGGTCTACGCTGTCTTTGTCCTTTTTCGAAACGAGTACAGGTTTCAAGGACGGGCATGCCTGCCATGCTACTCACCAGGAAGTTCAACGTTTACACCGCGTGGCTTGTTTTCATAGGTTCTTTCTGCGTCTGTGAATGGATTTCTCAACTGTTCCTGTGATCACCTGACTTCATTCGGAGGAAGCCTTCTCGTTAAACCAAATCCAATCGACTTCGACAAAGTCTTTAAGGAGTTCGCGAACATCGAGGAGACAGGAAATGTGGCTGTCATTGTGACAGTAGCGGTGGCTTTTATGTCTTATTTTGTCGTCCTGATTATCGTCAGAAGAGCGGATAGAAAGGATGCTGAAAGGAGAGTAAGTTGTTTCAGATACCGCAGCTTTATTGCTGAACTAACTCATTTTTTTCAATTAAGGAAACACTGACTGCATAATAATGTCTAGAAAGAAATGTCAGAAAGTAGCCTTTTATTTAAGGGTTAATCCAAATTAAAAATAATCACTGAAAGCAATCCGCAAATCCAAGCTAGTAATCTAGCATTTCTATAATTTGCTGCCTTTGGGGGAATTTTTAGCCAATTTTCAGACAGTTCAAATAAGTCCTTGAAACGGTAGATGATAAAACGGAAAATGATGTGTGGTGTTGATAAGAATGACAGAAATTTAATAAATTAACTCGCTCTTCCGTTTGTATCTCTGGTGCAATTTACCCCTCTAGATCTCTCTAGAGAGAGATATTTACCTCCCTAGATCTCTCTAGTTAAGGCACCAAATGTCAGAATTCTGCGGGGTGCATTAGCTGAGTATAAAAACCATCTACTGTCACTAAAACTATTTAGGTCACAACCCCTCAAGGGCCGTGGTCCCCCCCCGTACGACCGGTTTCGGCCGACAACCGGTAACGGGATTAGGGGGAGAGACTCTTAACTACCATATTGTGCTATGGGAAGTTCCTAATCATCATATCTTTGAAACCCTAACTTCCACAGGTAAGCTGCCTCGCCATGTTTGTTCCATGGGAAAAGTGTTGAAGATTTTCGAGTCACAACCATATGTGGCAGGTCACATGACCTGAACAGTAAAAAGCCTAAAACTCAAACAGCATATAGTTTTGGTTATTGAAAACAGTGCCAGCATTTAAACGATCATCAAGATGCAAAACGTGACGTATCGATTTCTTGAGATTCGCGTTATTAAAGAGGCTATGACGTCATAAGTACGTGTATTTATGCATTTTGTACTGTAGTTCTTCTTTTCTTTGTAATAACAGTAATTACTTACGTCAGATTATAAAGAAGGTTGAGTTATGTCCGATTTGCGAAAAAAAATCGGAGCTCTACCTCCTTTCCTCCGAGTTTTAGGATTTTTCTTTTTAACGCACGGTTGAGGACTGGCACTAGCTACGCACCCACAATGTCGATTTTTAAAATTCAGATGTTCATCCTCATAAATTTCACCAATCTAGCAGTGCAAAACGCTGCAAAACAGCGTATGACAAAACACCATCCACGAAAATCAACAACGCCAGAATTGTAGTTAACAGTCTCCCCCCTTGGAGGGTTGAAGTTATATTGTGTATCGTATGTCATCTAGTAGCTGAGTCCACATGTGGACGGTTAATTTTAGGTCTGTCAAAAGGGGAGCTTATTAGAAGGGGGCTTAATGGAGGGAGGTCTTCTTACATTTATCTACGTCGAAATTCTGTCTTAAATATATATGAGCAGCACACTACACATTGTCAACATAACTTTTCATGCATCAGATACTGTTTCAACAAACTGCAAGATTATAGACTATCAATGACAACGTTTAGTTAAAGGTTCAGCCGACAGACTAAATGTGAAATAAAAAAAGAATATTAATATAATCTATCAATCTCCCCTGAAAAGGGAAGCTTTTAAGCAAGATAGGGAGGCGGCTAAATAGACAAAGCACGGTATATATGTGTGGTGCATTATTTTATCTTAAGGAGTTATGTCGCTAATTGTCTTCCATTCCACATCGAATTTTAGACCTGCCATGCAAAAGAACTTCCCATGTCCTCAAGCAGCGCATATGAGTATGAAATAACCATAACAACAGGCATTTGGATTAATGCTGGCACAACAGCAAAGGTAGCCTTGGAAGTTTATGGTTCCGAAGACAACACAGGAATTTTGTATCTAAACACCAAAGAGACAGATGAAACGATGTTTTGTCGTGGAAGCTTGGAGGAATTCGTCATCACATTAGAAAAGCCGCTGGGTTGTGTGCATGGAGTACGTATCGGACACGATAATTCTGGAATAAGTCCTTCTTGGTTTCTTGAAGACGTTGTCATTACCGACAAGCAAACACTAAGCTCTTGGAAATTTTCCAGTAGCCAGTGGTTAGCTGTTGAGCGAGGTGACGGAATAATAGAGCGAATTTTGCAAACTTGTACAGATCAATCAAACTTCAGCAGAGAGGTGTTAAGACGGTGGTTGAAGGGCCTTATAGAGAAACATATTTGGGTTTCTGTTTTGGCAAAGCCATCAAGAGACAGATTTTCTAGAGTACAAAGAGCAACATGCTGTCTTTCAATACTATTGTCAGCCATGCTTGCCAATGCCATGTTCTACAATCGAAACGGGAAATCCACGCAGCTCATCCGAGTAGGGCCCCTTAAATTTTCCTGGAGACAGGTTATTGTTGGAATTCAAAGTGCCCTTATCGTTGCACCAATAAACATTTTTATCGCTTTCTTGTTCAAAACGGGGAGTTCGAGAACGCCTGACCAAAGAAGACTTGCCTGCACGGTGGGCAACTGGTTCGTTTACGTTGCGTGGTTTCTGTGTTTCTGCGCCTGCACTGTTTCAGCAATATTTACAATATTTTACAGCCTTAACTGGGGAAAAAGTAAATCCGAACTGTGGTTATCTTCAATGTTTATATCATTCATTCAAGACGTTACAATGATAGAGCCAGCCAAAGTTTTTCTCATCACCTTGATTTTGGTGTCCATACAAAGGAGGAAGAGAGCGAAGAGTGATGGTTTCTCGACTCTTGAGCAAAATTTTCAAGTATCCGCCAAAGGGCGGTTATGGGAGATGGAAATTGCCAAAATTGAGGGAATGCGAAGACATCAGGCGAAAAAACAAAACGTATCTCGTTTCTTCGTGGAACTATTTGTTTACTGCGTGTTCATCATTTTGCTCATGGTGGTGTGTTACGGGAATAAAAATGATCATCGGTATTTTATGACAAAGTCGATCCGTGATGGACTACCACAATTTAATCAGGTGAGCGATCGCTGTATTCTAAAACTCGCAGACGAAAGCTTGTTTTTACTTCCACTTTCATTCTCAATCTGGATTCCTTCTAAGACACAACCTAAATTCACTCAAAAATTAAACCGAACCGGGGACATGAAAGCCAGTGACCTGGGAGGACCATACGGGAGGGCAAATTATGTCTTCAAGTGTTCATTTGCTTTACAACAATCGGTGAACTGGTCCCTCAAGTCTAAATTCCAAATTCTGTAACTCATGTGTAACTTCTGTAAGTTGGCTCGCAAAGCCGTTCTAGTTTACATAAGCGGGTTGAAATTTGATAGACGAGCAGTTTTTATTAATTTTTTTTCCTTGCGTCCAGTAGCAAAGGTATAGTTTCTTTAAACAAATTTCTTACGGGAAAACCTTTTGACGATTTTCCGTTTTTGTTCATTCATAGTTACCTTTAGGAAGCTATGTTGTAGAAACATTGAGTGATTTGCGTATTAAGTGGGATGAAATTTGAGCGTTAAGGAGCGGTTTTCGTCAAGCTGCAGGAATTTAGTAATTTTCATTTTCATTAGAACAAACAGGCAAGTTAAATCCTTGGGCGTACAAGGGGGGCGGATGCCCCCCCCCCCCCCATAAGGTTTTTCTTGAATTTTTCCAAGACGAATTGTTATGTAGACCTGCCGTTAGTAGTAACTGTGTGCATATTCCTTAGCGTGACTAGTCATGCATTAAACATTCTTGCATCTGATTAAAAAGAGAACTGTGCCACGCAAACTGTAAACGCCCTGTAGACAAGAATCATTACTTTATAAGGGATTGCATGAACATCGAATTGGTTTCGCTTGTTATGTATTATGGATAACTATTCTGAAAATAACAGGATATAACAAAAAAAGATAGAAACTGTATTCTGATCCAAATTTGACGAACGGTGCAAACTAACATCTAAATACTACTATTATTACAATACAAGATTGTTTTTTTTTCCTGTAAATTGTTTTCCTTTGCTTTTTGAGACCCGATGTAACGCAATTGTTGATTGTTTACCCCTGTTTTGCAGAATTAAGTTGGACTAGTTAAGGCCGACGTCTGAATCAACTGTCGAACTTAATTATTTAGGTCGACCCAAATAGCAATTAAGTTTGGCACATGTAGAGTTCGACGTTTTTACGTTATTCTCCTTGCCTTTCAGGTTTTCAACAACACACTATATTGGAGTTGGTTAAGTGGTGTTTTTGTCCCTGGAATTTATCCTGGACTGTGGTACAATGGACTTCACGAGAATCAGAGTATGTACATTGGTGACAAATGTTCTGTTCTCGTTGGAATGCCGCGAGTTAGACAACTACGGATTAAACCGAGTGAGTAGATTAGTTGGATAATATTTTTAGACTTGCTAATTGTATTGGTCGATTGCTAGTTTTTTCCTCTGCTTTGCTTCATATGCTTGCTCACTTATTTGTCTGTGGACTGGTTTGTTTGTTTGTTTGTTTGTTTTCAGCCTCGTTTTTGCCTGTTTGCTACTTCGTTTGTTGGTTGTTTGGTTAATATGTTGGCTCTTTGATTGTTTGGTTTTTTGGGTGGCTCCACGGTTGGCTGGCACGTTGACTACTTGAAGACGAGGAAGAAATAAGCAGAAATCGTTTATTGAACATCAATAATTGCAGTCTGAAGACCGAATTACTATTGATACGGAGATGCAAAAATGTGTAAACATCAAAAAGGAATAATTGATTGGTTGATTGGTTGTGAGCGTGGTTGGTTGGTTTTCAGGGGTTCTACATGTCTATTTTTTGCTCAGTTGGTTAAGTTTGTTCTTTCGTTTGTTTGTTTGTTCGCTCCTTTCTTTGTTTGTGCCTTTGTTTGTTTGTTTGGTTGTTTGTTTGTTTGCTTGGCGGGTTGGTTGGTTGGTTGGTTGGTTGTGTGGTTGGTTCAGCGGTTGGTCAGTCAGTGGGTTGGTTATTTATTTCTGTGGTTAGTTGGTTTTGTGGTTGGTTGGTTGGTTGGGTGGGTGGCTTTGTGGTTGTTTGGTTGGTTGGTTGGTTGGTTGGTTGGCTAGTTGGCTGATTGGTTGACCGGATGAGCAGTCAGTGGGTTGGTTGTCTATTTATGTGGTTCGCTGGTTTGTTTCGTTGTTGGTTGGTTGGTTGGTTAGCTCGTTGGCTGACTGACTGGTTGGTTGGTTGTGTGGTTGTTTGGTTGGTTGGCTGGTTGTGTGGTCGGTCAGTTGGTTGGTTGGCTGTGTGGTTGGCTGGTTGGTTGTGTGGTTAGTGGTCGGTTGTTAGTGGATTGGTTGGTGTGTTCGCTGATTGCATTCTGATTCGTCGATATGTTTGTCGGTAACTTGAATAGGTGCAGAAATCCGTTGGTTGGTTACTTGGTTGGTCACTTTCGGATCTTGGTTAGTTGTTTGGCTAGTTAGCTGGCTGCCTACCCGTTTGTTTACCGGGGTTTGCTAGTTGCCGAGGTTGGTTGGTTGGATGCTTGGGTAATTACTTCCTGCTTGATGGCTGGATGGGTGGGTTGGTGGTTCGGTTGTTGGTTATTTGCTTGGTTGCTTTCCTGGTTGGTTGTAAAGACAACGTTTGGTAAAATCAAATTGTTAACAAATCCGATAGGGTTGCAAATTCAAAACAATTTGACTGCGTTTATTGTTTTGCAGAATTCCAAGTGGATTCAAACGCTCAAAGCAATTTATATCTGCCATCTCTTAACAACAAATATCTACTTCAATTCTGCCTAAAATTAACCTTTAGGTTTAAATGCATTATTTCAGAGCCTTGCGACGTCTTGGATTACATGAAGACAACTTTTCCAATCTGTTATTATGCATATTCGAAGGAAAATGAAGACATCACACCTTATAACCAACCAGGCTGGATCTCAGTGGAGAACTCTACAGGGAAAGACGAATTGAACATCCTGTGCCCGAAGCCTTGGAGATACCAGAAACCTGTAAAAACTGATACAGTGCCAAAGTGGGGACAGTTCTCACTTTATCCGGGAGGAGGGTTTGTTGCTGATCTTGGCTACGATAATGAGATTAGTCTCGGTATTATCGAAACGTTACAGAGAAACAGGTGGCTGGACCTTCAGTCGCGCAATGTGATACTGGAATTCTCTGCCTTTAACATTCCTACTAACCTCCTGGTTGTTGCCACTTATTTCTACGAGATCCAACCTTCTGGATTGAAAGCGCCTTTTCAGAGAATTAAAACAATTTCCGTGTACTCCAAGGAAAATGGTTCACACCAGTTTTATCTCATTTGCGTATTATTGTTCATCATTTTTGTCCTACTCTTTTTGGTGAGAATATGCTATACTATTCATAAACAACGACTGCGATTTTTTAAGTTCTTCTGGAATTGGGTGGAAGTCCTTCAGGTTGTTTTCTCTGTGCTGGCTGTCGTGATGAACATCGTACGATCAATCGAAGCTGTGTCAACAATTAGGAAAATGAAGGCAAACATCTTTGCAAATGTGAATTTCCAAGAAGTTATTGCATGGACAGAGGCCGAAAATGGAGTTTTGGGAATTTTAGTATTTTTGGTAACCCTTAAGCTTTTAAGACTTATTCGATACAACGAACACGTTGCTGTGTTTTCGAGGACACTGAAAGCATCTGCAAACCTTCTTTCCTCCTTTATGGTTGTTTTCATTATTGGTTTCGTGGCTTTCGTGCATTTTGGTATCTTGGTCTTCGGGCCAGGTACGGTAAGATATTCCTCGCTTCTGAAAGCCACATATTTTCAGCTGGAGTTAGTTTTAGGCAAGGTAAAGAAAAGACCCATTGTCGAGCTATCAAATGCAAACAGAACATTTGGAAAAATATTTGCATCTATGATTCTTCTGAGCCTTACAATTCTCTTCATGAATTTCTTTATCGCTGCAATAAATGATGCTCTAGTTGAGGCAAAGAACTCTATTATTCCAAACAAACTTTACGACCTTGTAGACGAATCTAGGCTTGACAAGAATGAACTAAAAAAAAGGTTTTTTGACACCATAAGTAACCTCATAAAGCAATCAACAACGACAAAAAAGAAGCTATCGGAGTTACCCAGCAAGGAAATAGCAGACAAGCTCTCCGAGGAATGTGAGAAGAAGACAACCATTGACTTTGATTTAATCAGTAGTGCCATTGTATCCTCAAGGCAACAGCGGAAACAGGAATCACCACATACAAAGCCAGGGTCAAATAAACGAAAATCGTTTTACAACAAAGTCAGTGTTGCCATAAAACAGCTGAGTCGTGCACTTATAACAAGGGATACAAACTTACAAATGGAGGAATTGCACAAGAGAGAAGAACAATTTTTCCAGAGATTAGACAATATTATCCTTGCTGACTATGACGAGGAAGAAGCATTTATCCTACTTTGTCATCAGATATGATCTGATGTCGTATTGAGGTTGCCTTTTTAAAATAGCAACATATAATGATGAGCGTAGTTTATGCATTTCCGTTTCTCGTGAACTCCCATATTTTGTTGTCAAACGTGCCTGTAATTTACGCGCATCAGTTGAACTTCTGTGAGTGATTTCGGAAAATGACACTTACCATTTTTGTCATAAACTGTAGTTTTGTGGTCGCCAAGCACGAGCAAATAATCATAAACCACTGTTAACGTGAAATGACATTTTTATTTCCCATGAAACGTGCCGTCATTTGTGGGGCTATGTCTCAGGGATTTTCACGTTTGGGGTGAAAGTTGTACTGATATTCAAATTAAATACCTTTCCTTGTATGCAAAATGCTCTTAGAACGTTAGGAACAGAAAATCGAATGATTTTTTAATAACCATAACCAGTTTGTGTTGATTTTTCTAAGAACAAAGGAGAAACTTAAAAACATAAAAACATAAAAACATTAGCTTAATGTTTTCAAGCGATCTGCAGCCAAACACACTTTTTAATAATTTTAGTTTCAAGTAACTACTAGAGTGCTAGAGTAATTTTAAACGAAACTAATCCAGTAGTATTTTTAAAATTTCTCTTCCTGGTTGCACTGTCTTTTAGCATTTTAAAGTAATCCTTAAAATGGGTGACATAGCTCCTTTAATAATACAAATAAAAGAAAATAGCTGTGATTGATGTCAGCAAATGTTAGACATTGTATTAAAAGGCATATACGGCTCACCTTCTCGCCAAATATGATTCAGTTAAGTTTAAAAAAGGGCCCCGCCTTTTGCATTTTGATATTACACATAGAAAAGTACCTGTATGTATAATTGATAACATGTCAGATAAAGGGAGTACGTTTTCCCTATTCAGACTGGGCTTGTTATTTTATTTTTGCGTTGTTGTTTGGTCTTTGTGGACCCCCTCGCCGCACCCCTCCGTTGCTTCAGAAAGCTACGACAGTGACAGTTGGAGACTCATCGTACAGAATCAAGGGACGGGTCGGACTTTGAACTAGTCCCAGGCTCTCGGGAAGCTTTCGATTGAAATCAGCCACGAGTTTTTAGTCGGAAATTTAAAGAGCAAGAACGAAAACTGTAAATTCACCACAACATATCAAAAGACCGGAGCATCTGATCAAAAAGTGCGGAAGCTAAAATGAAATCGATCACGGTGGATAACTTCCTAAAGAAAAAAACAGCCAAATACCAGCAACGGATCAGGTAGCTTTTCGACGGTGGATATTGCCCAGACAAAGCCTCAAAATGTATGGAATTTAACAGCAGAAGGACTTTTCAGCCATCCAACAGAAAATCTAAGATACGCAACAAAAAGTGCGGAAGCTAAAAATTAAGTTCAATCAGTATGTATTAACCCTATTTCGCCTGGGCTTTTTTTGAGTTTTTTGAGTTTTTGAGCCTACAGATCTCGAAAACTATTTACCTTCTTGTGATGAAACTTGGCACGTATTTAGTACGTCATTAGCTTAACAGATTGGTTTTATGACGTGTCAATTATGACGTGTCATGACGTCACAATGGCGACACAAACCCGCCATTTTGAATTTGAGGCCGCCATCTTGGATCCCGATCCTGCAGTCATACAGTTGACAATGACGACATCGAAAAATATATGAATTTGTTCTGGGAAACATACTTAATCAAAATGAGCACAAAAAAGCAAAGGATTATCTTTTTCTTTCAAACTAAGGGTAAAAAATTGAAAAAACGACTGAAAAACGATAGGAAATAGTCAAAATACACTCCTGAAAAGACGGTTGCTATGGAAACGTCAATCATCATAGACACGTCATTAACATAGGAAAATATTCTCTGATAAATTTTAGGAAAAGTCACGAGATTTGGTGATTATTCGGCCTGCCGTTTAAAAATTATAGTTCGTTAAAGTCAGCGCGGGCACAATGTGCCCCCCCCCCCCCCAGGCTAAATAGGGTTAATAAAAGCAGTAAAAAATAAAAACATACTTGTTGTCCGACCGGTAGCCTTTTTCTGTTGAAATTTCCCTACTATTAGGCTTTGGAGTGCGCGATAAATACTGCAAAAATAAAAGCTGCACAGCCAGTGTAGTTTTCACCTCCATCGATTCCATTTTGGCCGCCATTTTGAAATACAGGAGAAATCACCATAGCAACAGTAAGTTTAGTGACCAGGTTTCGCTTTGCTGGTCAAATCTAAAGGCCTGGTTGTCAAGCATTCCCGCGAAAGTGGCAAAACGTGTTTTGCTGATGCGGCAAAAATACGCAATCAGCGTACCAAATGGATAGTTTCACAGTTTTCTGAATGAAAAAAATGCTGATATCATTTTAAGGAAAACTATCCTTTTGCCTTTTCTTTTTTCTAAATTTAGAACAGCGATCCTTAAAGAAACAGAAGGCATAAAGTAGATGAAGCTGTTTCTCAAAAATCAATTTGAGTGTTAAATTGCACTCAAATTATGCTTTTACTGACAGAAATGGTGAAAGAAAATTAAAGAGGAAAATTTCAGATTTTGAAGAACTCTCTTAGGTGTTAGGTGTCGATCTCTTGCAAATTTGCTATTTTAGAAAAAAATAAAAAGTGCCCCACCCCGTGCTCCCTCTAAAAAAAACACCAAGAGGCAGGCAATGGCGTAGCTTTTTTAAAAAGAGTGCCAGAACGAGATGATATGAGGTTTAAATTTCTCACACTTTAATTGCCATTCTCTCCCCCTCCCCAATCACCTTACTACTCTAGGCCCACACCCTCATGGAGAGTCTAGAGCTAAACTATCAGGAAAACGGTAAAATGACTCACTAGACAGTAATTCATATTCTATATAAAGAAAATGCTTCACAACTGACTTTAGTCAAAGTTAACTTCTAAGATTCGAATGTTTGGGTTTTTTTACATAAAAGCAACTCGAGTCAGTCCAGCACCATCCTCGGAAACCCAGTGGCAGCTAGTCGAGACGACGGGATTTTCATGGGCGAAAGTTTACAACAAGAGCGGGAGAGCCCCTGGGCACTTACTCTTACCGAAAGAGTTCCAGAAGCGTTTGAAATCCCGCCTGCTGATATTTTTCTGGCCAATCAGCGAAGAGGAACAGCCGGGCGACTCTCATGTCTTCTTACACGAGGTTGTTTTCCTCATCGAACGCCGTAGTAGCGTGGCCTGTTCAACGGGAACATTTTTGAGGAGAGCTTCAGAAAAAATAAATAAATAATAAATAAACGAAGTCGAGGAAATCGCAAACTATAACGTGGCCGCAAGAAAACAAACACTCACCGGTATTTTTCACGGCGGACTTATCGAAGGTATCGTAAATTTTTAGAGCAGCTAGCGACTTCCCCTTTCTCAAGTGTTGCATGAGGCTAATAGCTACTCGAGTAAACGATGTTACTAATTATTTCTCCTTGTTCGTTGCATTGAACTACGTCTGAAACTTTCCACGGGAATCTCCGATGCACGGGCCACGCAACTATGTCGCTCGAGCGTGGGAACCACAGTTAACCAAAGCGTAATATGAGTGTTTGTATGGAACTGAAATTCGATCGAAAATAATCGGCGGTTTTCCGCTGAAAATGCATTAAAATGGAAATACAGTTTGAAAAACATTACCTGCTATGTGTTTGCTGCGTTTTTATTGCTTTTCCGAACTTCTGGAGGCCGATCTGGGCGATTTTCTGCTTAACGGTCGATGCGACGTCATGTCACGTATTAGAGGGAACTAGTTCTCTCTAGTACGTGACATGACACGCTAAAAATTTGCGATACCTTCGATAAGTCCGCCGTGAAAAATTCCCTGTGAGTGTTTGTTTTCTTGCGGCCACATTATAGTTTGTGATTTCCTCGACTTCGTTTATTTATTATTTATTTATTTTTTCTGAAGCCCTCCTCAAAAATGTTCCCATTGAACGGGCCACGCTACTACGGCGTTCGATGAGGAAAACAACCTCGTGTAAGAAGACATGAGAATCGCCCGGCTGTTCCTCTTCGCTGATTGGCCAGAAAAATATTTTTCTGGCCAATCAGAAGGCGGGATTTCAAACGCTTCTGGAACTCTTTCGGTAAGAGTAAGTGCCCAGGGGCTCTCCCGCTCTTGTTGTAAACTTTCACTAGCTGCCCCTTGGGTCTCCGAGGAAGGTCCAGCACAAGTGCCAAAAAGTAGTAAAAATTAAGTTGTAAAAAGTTTACATCTTTTTACAACTGGATGCCATGTAATCATGTAAATATCAGTCCCACCTGCTGACTTCTTCTAGCTAGCCAATATAATGTAAATATGTTATGTCATGGACTTTATGCATATTGTGACTGGCTCTGTCACATAGCTTGTGTAAATGGAAAAGTAATTCAATTAGATTCTTTTTTTTTTCAAAACATTACAATTTTCTTTTCTTTTTTGCAGACCTTATATTTAGTCTTAGGGCTTTTCCATAACATTTGCCTTTTGACAATACCTTTATCAGTAAGGGTTTTTTAAAACAATTGACAATAAAAACTAACGGTAAAAATTCACGACGTTTCGACCGCTCTTCGGTCATTATCAAGCGAAATGTTGAGAATATGAATTTGCATAGATATATAAAGTGACAAAGGGGCAAAAATATGTAAGGAAAATGTATGAAGTAAAAATATGTAAAAGTAGCTAAAAGTATGTGTAAAAAGAATTTGTTAAAACAAGAAAAGCATGCAAAAAACGTACTATATAAAGACTAATTATTTAAAAACCTTCGCACGAATTGAGTCGGTCTGTACATTGAGACTTGGTCTCAGTTCATGGATAAAAAACATCATTTCCGCGTCCTGACATGTTAGCAAATTTTCGGATTGGAATTTCGAAAGAATGAGTTGTTGCCGCCTGACCGGATTATCTAATACCTTTTTGCCTTACCTCTCAGAAAACATGCCTTTTTTTTCGCAATATATACAGATAAACAAAGCAAATGCAAATTTTTTGTAGGGCGGTCTCGGAATGTTTTAATGAAATAAATACATCTAACTCCGCACCAATCACATCGCAAGTTATTTGATCCAATCAGATTACAGGATTTTCGCAATAAATCGAGCCCCTCCAAATATTGCGACAAACGCAAGTTTTGTGAGCGATTTAGTATTTTCGCGAACGTTGTTAGCAGTCATGGCTCGTACAAAGCAAACAGCTCGAAAGTCAACCGGTGGAAAAGCACCTCGCAAGCAGTTAGCTACCAAAGCGGCGAGAAAAAGCGCTCCTGCTACCGGCGGAGTTAAGAAACCTCACCGTTACAGGCCCGGTACCGTCGCTCTCCGAGAAATCCGTCGCTATCAGAAATCTACCGAACTGTTGATCCGCAAGTTGCCGTTCCAGCGTCTCGTTCGAGAAATCGCACAGGATTTCAAAACCGACTTGCGGTTTCAAAGCTCCGCTGTGTTGGCTCTTCAAGAGGCTAGCGAAGCCTACTTGGTCGGTCTGTTCGAGGACACCAACCTGTGTGCCATCCACGCCAAACGTGTCACCATAATGCCCAAGGATATCCAGCTGGCCCGTCGAATTCGAGGAGAACGTGCTTAAGTCAATCATCCGAGAGCACCACAACAAACGGCTCCTTTAGGAGCCACCACTCGAATAAAAAGTCAATGGCCAATTACTTGTGACTTATGTGTCTCTTAACTGAAGTTTGGTTTCGAGCAACTCAGATAAGCTCGGTCTGATCTATGAAAGAGAGTGAAAACAGCGCAAACAACAAGAAGAAATAGTAATTTAGCTGGAAATTGAGCGCGCTTTGTGCTGTCATGTCTGTGCGCGCGCAGCTTTTAGGACAAAACAACACTGGTTTTTTTTTCTTTAATTATCACAAGCAATAATATTACTACTCATTTAAACAAGGGCAGTGTCATATCATAAACCTAACAATAAAATGCTAGGCGCTGCAGTACTCTCAAAATAACTCAGCTGCCTTCGAAAGAACATGTAATTAAACGCGCGTTCTAACGAATTAGACATAATTCATGACGACATCGTTAGCACTTTGTTACGCCTGTGAGCACGTGCGATCTGTTTGAAAACTTTGATTTCTCAAAACGCATGGTTTTTTACGGGACATTTCTCTACAAATGTAAGTAGCGATACGTTGTAATACAAGCACGACATAGAAAATGCTTTAAAGTTGCTTTGTTCTCTATACAACATGAAAAAAATCGGCGAAAATACTATTTTGAAGCGCTCTCGTCTGTTCATGAAGTGCGTGGCAAGAAAAGAAAGACAGGATGAAGGCTTTTTTAAGTCGTCCATCAATGCAAAAAGACACGAGGTCGAATTATAAAATATGAGGTTTTGAAACCCCCCCCCCCCCCCCAGGGCGAATGTGTTTTTGCGAAGTTTGGTATTTTCCTTCTGGTTTTCGAAGCGCGATCTTGCACAAAATGCCGCGTAATGACTAAAGAATGTTGTGTATACTTAAGCTATCGGCTCTCCAGGCTGTTAAAAACACTGTCATCGTCCCACTCGTTTGCCTCATGGAGCAGTGTACTTTATTCTACAACTGAAATCAGTTTCAAAAAACACAAAATGTAACGAGACCGGGAAATTATGGAGTCTTGAACGGGGCATAGAAGCACAACATAGCCTAAGTTAAACACGTTCGTAAAGCCTAGTAGTAGCGGTTTGCTCCCTCTGCGGTCCGCTTATAGAAGTAAAAACTTTACAACGCAGACAATCGACATCTCGCAAAGCGAACGGAGTTGACAGAAGTTTAATAGAATGTCTGACAACAGCGGAAAGAAAAAGGAAGGCGCTAAAAAGCCTGTCGAACATCCCAAATATACCGAAATGATCAAGGCTGCCATTGTCGCTCTTAAGGAGAGAAATGGCTCGTCGCTTCAAGCCATCGAATAGTACATCAAGTCCAACTACAAAGTGGGAGATAGGGCACACCAACACATCAAGCAAGCTCTAAAACGGGGCGAGGTCAGTGGGAAATTCATTCGCACGAAAGGCGTGGGAGCCTCGGGATCCTTCAAGGTCAACAAGGAGGAGGAGAAGAAAGCAGCGAAAAAGCCAGTCCCGGCAAAGAAGAAGCCCGCCGCTGCTAAGTCAGAAAAGAAGACCAAAACACCAGCGGCTAAAATATCTCCGGTAAAGAAAAAGCCCGCTGCTACAATACAATACAATACAATACAATACAATACACTTTATTTAACGAGGGTGAACATATTAACCTTTTACAGTTTTCTAACATATGGCCCTCAAAATAAACATTAAACATTACAAAATAACAGATAATCAAAGCTAAACTATAAGTAAGAGAAGTAATAAGCTAAGAAACATGAAGTAGTCACATACTAAAAAAAACAGCGGCATTTAAGAAGAAAGCGGCATTCATGGCAACAAAGCTCCTCAAGATGGGAGACAGTATTGAGGTTTTGCAGGAAAAGGCCACGAAGTTTATGCTTTAGCGGAAACGAAAAGGAAGACAAAGCGCTAGGCGAGGCAAGGGGATGCGCAGCAAGTATCTTTAAATCAACCTCATGGGCATTAAAGAGAATAGTGGCGGAATACGAGAAGGTGCGCTTACCCAAATTTGTTCTAGGCTGGGGAATAACTAAATTATGAGAAGTTGTACCTCTATTTATACGAGTAGTCCGTGTAGTGGATAGAAAGGAAAACTTCTGTTTAAGACAAAGAGGAGCTTCAGGATTAGTCATAATAGAGAAAAGTAGCTGCAGTTTCCTACATTTTATCATTTCATTTACTGGGATCCATTGAAGTTTAGAAAAAAGGGCAACAGAAGGTGTAGAAAAGTCAGCACCGAGAATTATACGAGCAGCATGTTTCTGCACGCGAAGGAGACGAAGGAGTAGTGTCTTGGAGCAGGTGCCCCAGGCGCTAGAACAATAAACAAGCTGGCTGTGAACACAAGCATTGTAATAATGCAGGGAGCCTTCTTGTGTAAGGAAGGAGCTAATTCTGCGCAATAGCGAGAGACGGCTGTTCAGTTTACAACACAGACTATCAACATGCTGCTCCCACGAGAGATGGTGGTCAAATGTCACGCCGAGAACTTTAGCCTCGAGGACTTGGTCCACAACAGTGTTATTGACTGCTACATCAAGTGATCGAGAAGATAAGAATCTTAGCTTTTGGGGAGAAGCAATCAGCATAGATTTAGTTTTGGAAGCATTTAGGGCCATACGGTTGAGATTTGCCCAGGATGAGACATCGGAAGCAAGCAGGTTTAGTCGAAGTTCAACTTCCTGCACAGTGGATCCAGATGTAAGAATGGTAGTATCATCGGCAAACATAGTAAGGTTAGTGTCAAAAGTAGAGGACAAATAAAGTGGGAGGTCATTTATGAATACAAGAAAGAATAGAGGTCCAAGTATGCTCCCCTGAGGGATTCCGACAGACATAGGAAGTGAATCGGACAAAGCCCCTTTAAATGACGTTTTTTGGGAGCGGCCAGTAAGATACGAGTTAAACCACTTAAGTGCGGATGGAGAACAACCATATATACCGAGTTTAAACAACAGGGTGCTGTGATTGACCAGATCAAAGGCCTTTTTTAGGTCGATTAAGAGAAGTCCACTAAGAAGGCCACGGTCCATATTGGCGAGTATACGGTCCGAGAGGTTCATAACTGCAAGCTCACAAGAGCGAAACCATCTAAAGCCAAACTGGAAGTCTGTGAGAAGATCATAACTGGCAAGAAAACCGTAGAAGTTAGAATGTACATGACGTTCTAAAATCTTAGACACAATAGCGAGGACTGAGATAGGGCGAAAATTTGAGCGATCTAGGAGTGAGCCTTCCTTAAACAGTGGCGAAACCTTCGCGATTTTCCACACATCCGGGAACACGCCACAAGTAAGACTAAGGTTGAATACACTCTTCAGCGAAGAGGATATAGCGGGTGCTGCAATTTTAAGAAAGTAACCGTCAATCCCGTCCAAGCCAGCGGCCTTATTGAGCGGGAGACGATTGAGACTGGAGAGGACAAAATCCTCTGTAATAGGCGGTATAGAGAAGGGCGCCGTGCCACACGGGAGCTTTGAGTTAACAAAATTGGTGAAATAATCCCAGTTAGGGCATACAGGTGCATCACCCAGGTCTACTGAAGAAGTTATGTTAGCAAAGTGTTGATTAAGTAAGTTAGCGATTTCTGTGTTGTTACTGACGATTTTACCGTCAACGCTCAAGTGGCTTGGTAAATTAGAGAATTTGGAGGGAGTGATATTACGGATAATTTTCCACAGATTCTTAGGATTGTCTAAATTGCTCTTAATTGCGTCACGATAGAAAGCACGTTTTGCATTGCGGATCATGTGGACAACACTATTTCTAGCGCGACGATATGCGTCCCAGTGAGCAGACACGTTGTGCAAAGACGCTAATCGATATAGGCGATTACGCTCCTTAATTGCAGCGCATATATCAGCGTTAAACCAATCCGGTGCCTGAGGTCTTTTAACACGGCAGGCTTTAAAAGGCACGTGTGAATCAAGAATGTTATTAAACAAAGAATACCATTGAGCGAGAGCGTCGTTCGGATCCCTGAACATCTCCAGGGTATTCCAGGGCGCACAAGAAAGGTCATTAAGAAAGGTGCCGATAGAAAGAATTTTGCGAGAGCGAATATGCAAAAGTTTGTGGCCAAACTGCTTGGAAAAACTGCATCTTGATTTCCAGCATACAAAAACTGGTAAATGATCGCTTAAAAAAATAGGAAGAGTTCCAGATTGTAAAACAAAGTCCTTATGGGAAACAAAAATATGGTCCAAAAGTGAGTTCGATATAGGCCTGGTAGGCTTAGTTATTAGCTGGTGAAAGCCTAGCGACTGAAATAAACTAATTTGTTTGAAGGAAGCTAAGCCTAAGCCTGCCAAGAAAGAGAAGAAATCCACCACAAAGCAGAGAGCTTCAGTCCCAAAGAACAGCACAACCAAGAAGCCGTCAGCAAAGAAGTCGAAGGAGAACACAAAGGCGCCTACTAGAAAGCCGGCAGCCAAGAAGTTAGCAAGAAGTGAACACGCACCACTTTAACAAAACGGCTCCTTTAGGAGCCACCAAATAAAGAAAAGCAATGATCAGCCCTCAATGATTTGACACCATAGCACACCCCTCCCTTTTCGTGTACCATTGCCCACCCATACCGAATCATATCGGAAACTAGAGCGGTTAATTTAATTGTCTGGATATCACAGACAGACCAGAGATACCAAATGCTTAGAGGGAAATAAAAAGAGTACGCGTAGTTTTACGGCCAGTGGAGGCAGGTCAATAATTTCTGTAATATGGCTGTTGCTCGCAAATAAGTGAACTTAATGCACCACAAGAAAAAAATTTCTATTTATGTCAACAAATTCAATAGGATTAATTAGTATGCGGATCACAATTGCCGTGCTTTTTTACCGATTGGTTGTTAGTTAAAAAGTCCGATGCCGCTTAAAGAAAAAAATCGAAAACAAAGGTAGTTTGCATATCTTTTGTGAAGCTACGGTCGCGTCTTGATTGGTGCGTTTTGATCCGCGAAAGACAGCACAAGCAAAATAAATTTGGGGTTCATAGATTTTAGCGGACACATTGATTTCTCTCGACTCGAGTTCTTGAAAAAATGACCGGACGCGGAAAAGGTAAAGCTCAGGGCACCAAGTCAAAGTCTCGTTCATCCCGAGCAGGTCTTCAGTTTCCTGTCGGTCGTATCCATCGTCTCCTTCGTAAGGGCAACTACGCCGAGCGTGTTGGCGCTGGTGCTCCAGTGTACTTGGCTGCGGTGCTGGAATATCTGAGTGCCGAAATTCTCGAGTTAGCCGGAAACGCTGCACGGGACAACAAGAAAACCAGAATCATTCCTCGACATCTTCAACTGGCTGTCCGGAATGACGAAGAGTTGAACAAACTGCTTGCCGGAGTCACCATCGCTCAGGGTGGTGTTCTACCCAACATTCAAGCAGTGCTTTTACCCAAGAAAACGGAGAAGAAACAACATTAAGCTACAGGCTTACCACAGAAAACAAAAACGGCTCTTTTAGGAGCCACCAAATATCAAATAAAGTCATGGCCAATCAGCAAATAATTCATGTCTAGCAAAAGATGTAATTTCAAAGGAGCACATTTATCGTTTTATAATTTCTAGTTTGCAACGAATAGCACTCCCTATTTGCGTAAAGTGTGCACTTTCTGAAAACTAACAAGCATAAAAAGTCACTTAATTGCGCAGCGCTGCGACTGCAATGTTGATCGCGTGCATGGTAAACTTGAAACTGTGCATGTTTGGCAAGGCAATGAAACAAATTGATTACAAAAAATTACTTAAGTAAAAGTTTGACACTTACTGTGCTTGATATTTCTTTAGAATTTTAAAATTCTTGTTAAGATCCTTAGGGGCCAGAGAATGTTCCGAGCGAAAATGCTTGCCCATAGACGACGACACGTTCTTGTGCTCCTCGACGCGTTGATGCAAGTGCCGGCACCTAAAACCAACATAACCTGCATCGCACAGGTCACATTTAAAAAGGTAAACTAGGCACTGTTGGTTTGCGACCGACGGCTTGACTTCACGTAATTTCAGGTCTCGCTCAATTTTGTGGCTGACGAAAACGGGAGCACAAGAACGTGTCAAATTCATATTCTCAACATTTCGCTTGATAATGACCGAAGAGCGGTCGAAACGTCGTGAATTTTTACCGTTAGTTTTTATTGACAATACCTTTACCTTAAATTATCCTCTCTTTATCTTACTGGTAAAGGGAGAATACTTTTGTTGCGCCACAAATCAATTGGAAGTAGAAAAATAAACTGACAATAAACATTTCACATTAAAGAGCATGAATAATGTTATTGTAAAGTTTCAGGTAACTTGCATTATCCTGTTGATGTACTGGGGTAAACTTATTTTTATGGTTTGGAAATTCCACAGGACTCTGTTACATTGCTTGTGTGTATCCCCATTATGTAAGGTGAACAGCATTTCTAAATCATCACATAATATAAGACATCTGAGTTCCAACTGACAAACAAACTTTAAATAAGTCAGTTCTAGAAGTTTTCATTTTAAAACTGGATATTTCTGCCATATTCAAACCCAAACAAATTAAACCATAACACTATTAACAGTTTTGAGTTTTTATGACTAATCAGGTTTCAGAGTTTGGTACCATTAGTCACTTTCCTTCAATCTTCTCAGGTGATAATAAAAAAAAAAGAAAAAATTCATGGCTTGACTGACTGGTTGCATTAAATGATATGTAGAAGCAACACTTTCTTTCAACTTCTCCTGAAGATGGACAAATGATTCTTTATGGATGAGGTCCTGTGGAAAAATCGTGGAAAAAATCGCCGAAAATCGTGGAAAACCCGTCCGCCATTACTCGGACCGCTAAAGTGAGCCGGCAACTGTACTGAAAAGCGGATTTACGTATGATTTACGTCATATGCGCATCTTCGCGTGTTCAAAGAGGGAATATACTGAGAATTCACAGGGTTATAAAAGATGTCTTCTTCGTCGAATTCTTCGTTCAGTTCGTCCGGTAGCGAAACCGAAGAAAGCTGCAACGAGGAGACAATGGAATTTAGCGGTGTCGTTCCTTATGATGAGAATTTAGAGCCGTTAGCCACCGAAGAAGAAGCCAAAGAGCAAGAGGAAAGAATGGCTCCAGAAGCCGAACTAGAGCGAGAATACGAAGCAAGATTTACTCGAGAAGTGGAAGTTTCTGCATGGTACGAAAAGTAAACTTTTTTTTAAACGTTACGTTAATGTCCTCAGCCTGTTTTTAGCCTTTATTATGAAATTGTTTCGCTGTTGTATGCAGCATTCTCGAGTCTTGCCCTTCTTGTTTACAATAGCTGCTATGGGATTCTTTTTCAGAAATGCTTTCATGAATCCTTTCGAATTATCCATGGTGGCGTCTTAAGACAAGTTTTTTTTTCTTTGTCTAGGTGTTTTTGTTCTAATTGTTCTACTGACAGAAAGTCTTCTCTCTTGTGAAATCGCAATCATTCAGTGAGCTTGCAGTGCAATGAGATTTTGCGAATCAATGAAATCTCGCGACATAAATACTGTTATAAATGAACATAACAAATTCCCCGAGTCTAAAAGAAAATACACTTAGACGAGTTATAAAGAATATAGGTTGAAGATGAGTGTGTGTATGTTTTCCTTGATTTGTGAATATCACAGCAAAGTGACAAATACGCGCGAAACAAAAATTCCGCGACTTCACTGGCTCACCCTTCGACGACTTCTTTCACTGAGGGAAACAGAGGCTTCTTTCCATATTGTCGGAACAGAACCAGCCTTCAAACGTCTCTCTGTTCCCTTGATATGGACTGCACGTGTAAAGCAATCGCTCGTAAAGTGTAGCGAGCATACACCAAACGATCCTTTCGGATTAAAGTTTTTCCTGTGTTGTAGCACAAATCTCTTCCACTTAACACGTTCCGTGAAGGTTCTTGGAGACACGTGCTACGAAATTCCCAACTCTTTGTTAGAAACACGATCGCAACCTTGCACTACACAACGTCTTGGAGGCATTTTATAGCTATCGACCCAAGAAAAACACTCCGGATACTTCTCACTTCTCCAAGATTGCATACACGATTAGCCACGTTTGTTTGGCCTGAAGTGCGCATATGACGTCACTTCCGATCGCGCGCGACTACTGACCCAACTCTTTCGATTGAACTCGGCCATTTTTGAATCGAGTAATGGCGGACGGCCGAAGATGAAAAACAACGTTAACATAATCGAACTTCCCGTGCGAATATTGGAATAAAACTTGGCATGGTACGTTTTCATCACTTCTTGATTCCAAAAATGAAAAGAAAAGGAAATGGAAAATTTTGATCATAGTACCACTTTAAGTTTAACTCCCATCTAAAACTATATAAATAATTCATCTTTCTAAGCCTTTTAAAAAGTAACCCAAAGTCTTCAACAGATGCAAATTTCTTAACAGAAATTTTTAAACCAGTAAATTCCTACACTTCACATAAGATCACACATATCTTAAAACGATTGTACATTTCTTTTTCATAGTCTTCCAAGCACTCCACAGCTGTAGTATTAAAACTGTGAGCTAAATCACTTGACCTTAACTTACAGAAGATACATTCAAGTACTTTATAATTATTAATAAGCTTAAACTTAAGCTTATTATGTCAGCCACTTTGAATTATTGAATATATTTATATTATTAAATTTCACAAGTCGTATTCTTCCTAAAAGATGGCCATTCTGAACGTCGCTAATTGCTGCTATAAGTTTGTCACACGGCAGTACGACTTTAAGCTTTAGTTTTAAGACTTAAATCTGACAAAAACCTTAAGAAACATAAAATCGTTTCCACACGTGAATTTATCCGTTCGATAAACAGTAAAATACATTCAATAACCGGCAAAAGTTCTTTGTAAAACATCCTTTTCTTTACAAGGCCTCTTCTTACGAACAGTGCCTATCTTCCGAGCTTTATTGCAGCAGTGGTCACCCTTTCACGAGTCAAAACAAAGACCCAGGAGCTGTTTGTTTGCCTTTAGTCGGACGCCATTTTTTTTATGTGATCTATTTGTCGCAAGGTCATGGAAGGTCACAGCCAGCTAGCCAATTGCGTGCGCGGAAAAACAATGGCATTGTTTAAGCCATGGCGCTACCTAGTTCCCAAGCCCCCCCAATTTGGATGTCGCAAAAGAGGCCAGAATTCTGTGGGATGAGTATATAATAGCTCAAGAAATGTTGCCTTTTAGAATGGACTCTTGATGTCGTGAAACGTGGGAATTACGTCATGATATCCAAACGGTGGCCATATTGTATCCGCCATTTTGGATTTTCAAAACTCTAGAAAACCACCAGAATTCACCCAAATTTACGGCAAAGAGGAATCAAAATACCGAAAAACTGCCTTTCAAGACAGAGTTGACGTGGTAATATCATATTTTATGAACAATGACAATGAAAAATTACAAAGTTTGCTGGCTTTTGCTTGGCTATCAAAGAAGGGATAAACGTACATGCAACGTTGGTGCGGGCAGATTCCCCCCCCCCCCCCCTCGGTAAGGATAGGTTTAGTAAAGCGTACTTTAGGGTTTTTCAAGATTTTAATAATACTAGTACTGTGCAGGTTGACTTTGATATCATGCTTTTAAAATCTCACTCATACTCATGTTGTGAAATCAAAATGTGAGACGGTGGAACAAAAACCTGGCAAGTATAAAATTCAACAATGTTAAATTAAACAGGAGTATCGGCTTTCGCTAAGTTAGTTAATGACGTCATAAGGCGGTAGTGATCACGTAAATCTACAAGCAATTGTTGCAGACTATTTAATCTGAAAGGGTAGAAGGAAAATTCAAAGGTTTAATTCCACCACATACGGTATGTCAGTTTTGCGATAAGTAGTCGATAAGTAGTCGATAAGTAGTCTTAGCCGGACTAAAGTTTGTCGCTTTCTATGATTGTTTGTTTGTTTGTATGTATGTATGTATTTATGATCCGGGGGGGGGGAGTCCCATGTGAGACGGGCTGGAAAGCTCGTCGGAAAATTTGAATTAAAGCCATTCTAAAACAGACGGAGAACGCGAGACGACTAACAAACATGCACCTTTCACATGGGAGTGCCCCCCCCCCCCCTCCGGAGAAATTTATGTGGCACTATGTGGCACCAATCAGATTGAGGCTACTATGCTAAGAGAACATTCGACCAATGAAAAAAGCTGGTTAGAATCCGCTTACTGAAGCTGAAGGTCAGACAATGTTAAGCTTACCGGCCATGTTGAATGTTCATGAGGACGGAACGATCAGCGCAAACGTGCTTCTATACTTTTCCTCTAGAATCTTATATTTTGGGTAAAGGGTTGGTGTGGTAATTGATGGTAATTTCCAAAAAGCTATCGTTAAGGCAGGCAATGCTGAACTTTGCCGGAACTAACGGTGGAACGTGATAAAAATAGTCTTGTTTACCAGAAATTTTAATCTAATTTGAAGGTGACCTTTGGTCCGAGCGGAACGTGAATTTGCATAGCGAAATTTGGGGCTCGCCAATTCGGTGGATATCAAACATTGAGCAACATTTTTGGCTAATTTTGACCAGCGAAGCTTTTTTTCTTTTAATGGAAGAAACACTTATGTGAATTTGTGAGGCGTGTGTGATTTGTTTTCCACGTGATAGGTGCGTGAAATAAAAGTAAGTAAAATCTTGAAGCCCCAGTCTCCAATTTGCATAAATTCGTTTGTTCAATCAAACGTGTCTGTGGGTTTCTGTGGTTTTTCTAAACCTGTTTTCTCTTCCCATAATATAGTTTACGAGCTCGAGGTTGTGTCGATGATTTATATCATTCATATCCATAGATTTTCCAGGCGACATAAAAATGAATGTTTCTTGGTTTTATCATATACAGGAACAAATGGCATAAAAATTTGTCTAAGAAGAAAACAATGACATTTGCCCTCTTTCAGGCATCAAGTTTGTAAACAAGTTTGTGCAAGCAACCGGGAGTTCCCCAACCTCATCCCCAGGGTCTTCTCGCTTTTCAATATGGCGGCGGCTCGGGAGAAGACCCTGGCACACAGCAGATCACGTGACCAAAATCTCCAACGAGGATGGAGATTTATTCAAAATAGCGGCTACGGCGAAAAGATTGAGAAGAGCTGGGTACGAGATATGGCTAAGGCGAAGATAAACAAAATGGCGGAAAAAGCTGAGGTTCAGTTCAAGAAAAAAAAAAAGAAAGAAAAGACAAGTTTTGTATGTAAGAGTTTTAGGAATACGGCAAAATGTTAGAGGCTTTGGTTTTGCTGTTCCTTGTTTCTTTTTTGTTATTTTAAAGTTAGGTGTAAGGGGTTTGAGCGTACTCGACTGCAGACCACCGTACCACTAGTTGATTCAGTGTTGCTCAAGTGAAGTTGTTCACCGACGTATTTTGTTTCATGAGGCTTTCTGAAAAAGAGGTTTCCTTAAAAGCTTAAGTTCATTTAGCAAAATGACTGTTCGACAGTATTGAAGTTTTAATCTCACGAAAAAATATCTAATATCTATGAATGAATACTCAGTTATCTTTTTGGTGGAAGGCGAAAAGTTCAAGATACAACATTTGCGTTCGGGGTCTGCACATCATAGCGGTCCCAACGCCCGATAAAGCAGAGCTAGTGCTTTTTTTTAATGGTTTTGTAGCGGTCCGAAAACATTTTTCCAGGAAAAACACTCGCGTGTTTATCTCGATCGATAAACAGGCGGATAAGTATTAACCCTATCTAGCCTGGGGGGGGGGGGGGGGGAGCGGGCACATTGTGCCCGCGCTGACTTTAACGAATTATAACTTTTAAACGGCTAGACGAATAACCACCAAATCTCGTGACTTTTCCTGAAATTTATCAGAGAAAATTTTCCTGTGTCAATGACGTGTCTATGATGATTGATGTTTCCATTGTCTTTTTTCAGTCTTTTTTTCAGTTTTTTCCCCTTCGTTTGAAAAAAGAAGCTAATCCTTTACTTTTTTGTGCTTGTTTTGGTTTAGTATGTTTCTTAGAACGGAAAATGCATTAAAACTGTGTAGCGCATGTAAATGGAGGTATTCTTGAGGTAATTTGAAATTA
Source organism: Siderastrea siderea (assembly GCA_964030785.1). Classification (NCBI taxonomy): domain Eukaryota; kingdom Metazoa; phylum Cnidaria; class Anthozoa; order Scleractinia; family Rhizangiidae; genus Siderastrea; species Siderastrea siderea. The sequence goes on from OZ034975.1 coordinate 19,176,237, forward strand.
GTGTCTCTGCGCTTGAAATAGAAGTGAAGAAATGACTTCATTTTTCACACGTCGCGGCTACCCACCTGCTGTGGTAAACCAGGCACTCCAGCGCGTTCAATCAACACCTCGTGAATCAACGATCAACTCAAACACCGCACCCTCCACAGAAGAACAAGCTGTCCCTCTTGTCCTGACTTACCATCCCCGAAACACGCAAGTAAGGGAAATCATGACCAGAAACTTCGCTCTTCTCAAATCCGATCCTGACACCAAGGATATTTTTCAACCTGTCCGTATCTTGTGCACGTATCGCCGCGACAATAATTTACGTGACATTTTGGTAAAGAGCAGCCTTCAAACAACAGGACCTACCGATGGAGAATCAGGGACTTTCCCTTGTGGCCGTCCCCGCTGCGTAACCTGCGCCCATACCAACCCTTCGCAGACCCTCGACACCCCGGGCGGTCAACTCAGATTCGAGGACAAGTTCACTTGCACGACCAGTAATTTGATTTACTTCCTTTCGTGCCGCAAATGTTCCAAGCTCTACATCGGGGAAACTGGGAGACGCCTCGGCGACAGATTCTGCGAGCACATACGATCAGTTGGCGCGAATACTGACCTCCCTGTTGGGAAACATTTCTCGTCCCCAGGACACAGTGTGGCAGATATGCTAGTGTCCGTAATCTGTGCGGAGTTCAGGACAACGATGGTGCGACAAAGCATGGAAGCAAGATTGATCTTCCGTCACAAGACCTTACAACCAAATGGAATGAACATTGACTTTGCATTTCTCTGATTGTCACTTTTTAGCGTGTGCGCGTGTCGTAGATACATTTTTGACTTTCAAAATTAACCGACGCGCGTTACTGCTTAACGGCATTATTTCTCACTGAAGAAGCGATAGCAGTCTCGAAACGTCTGAGGATTTCCCCCATTTTCTATTTCAAGCGCAGAGACACTAATTTTAATTTACCTCAAGAATATCTCTATGTTTCTTAGAACTAATTCATATATTTTTCGATGACGTCATTGTCAACTGTATGACTGCATGCTCGGGATTCAAGATGGCGGCTCAAAATTCAAAATGGCTGCTTTGAGACGTCATTGTGACGTCATGAAACGTCATAATCGAGACGTCATAAGCCCAATCTGTTAAGCTAATGACATACCATAAACGTGCCAAGTTTCATCACAAGAGGGTAAATACTTTTCGAGATCTATGGGAGGGGGGCGCTTCGTGCACCCCCCAGGCTCAGAAACTCAAAAAAAGCCCAGGCGAAATAGGGTTAAAATAATCACACAAGCTGTAGTTGGCGTAGCCCAGTGGTCATCGCAGATACTATACCTGCGAAGCGCTGGTCCGGGTGTCGATTCTCAGAGGGGAAGATTCATTTTGTCTTCAATGAGAGTATTTTCAGAAATCCATTTGACTAAATCTATATATTATTTCTTACGGCTAGATATTAGCAGCAAATTTTTACAAGGAGAAATGTCCAGATGTATAATTATATAGAGACAGGCTGGCCTAACAGCGGAGCTCTTAAGTACAATAAACTGGAGTTCGTTTCTTAAAAAAAGATCTGTAAGAATTTGAGCCCACATGCATTTCTGTGCTTATATTTTTCGGGCGCGTTCTACTCCTAAGCCCGAAAGTGCTCCGAATTGGCCTGCAAAATGTTAGGGGATCTTTTTTTTGGTAAATCTGAGCTCAAAAAATCATTTTAGAGCACAACATTTTTTCGGGCTTCACATTGTACGTATTTAAGGTGTCTGAACACAGTTTGCGCGCGCTCTACGATTTGTACTGCTGACGTGAATAAGCACGCGCACAAAGCTTTAAAAAAACAAACAAACACGGCGCCTGTACAGCCATCATTTTATTTTGTTTAATGAGAAGTGTTTTTTCTCTTCTTAACAATCAAACAGTTTGTTATGTGTGAAGAACGTTTGTTTTTCAATGTATCAAAGGTAATACTATTGGAAAATACCCTGCGTTTCTAGGATTGTTTGTATGGATCGAGCAAGATCGGAACCCTGTCAAATGCAACGCATGCGCAGTTAACGAGAAAATTGTGACTGCACGATTTAGTGGAAATGCACTGATGTCTACGGAACTGCTCGTTAGGATTTCATGAAATTTGGTAGAATAATAGTTCAGAACACGCATAACTCGCGTGCAAACAAAAATTGAAATCTGACAGAGGACATGTTCAGAAAACGTTAAAATGCAAAACACAAAATAACAGAAGATCTCTCTGTCAAAATTTTACGAGACCAGTGTCAATAGACCAGTATTTTTCTGAGTTTTCTAGAGACAAATGATGGAAAAAATCTAATGACTGGATTTTCTGAAAATGAATCAAACCCTTTATTTAATGCTAGTTTATAACCAGCTGTGTTGCCATGGCAACGGTACCTTGTCCAATAAACATACCAAAATATGATCTTTTTTAGATCAACTTGCACCTTGCTAATTTTGGCCGCCCAACTGCCAGTGGATTGAAAATAACGATGAATAAGGCATAGGTACACGAAAACTGTGTTCGGCCACCTTAACTGTCACGGCCTTTCAAATCTCCGCCGACTATTGGCTGTTCGCTTGACTGAAAAAGCCGCTCATCTTTATCTTTTTGAGTTTTCATCGTATTCGGATGTTATCTAACATCCGAACACGATTTCGGACTAAAAGTATACTCAGAAATCGATAGCACTGAAGCGAACTCATCTCATCGAAACCCGAAAATAGCGTTCACTTTTCCATGTGTTCTTGGTCATTCGGCTAGATTGCTCGGTCAAAAGAAATTTATCAAAATCGGCTACTTGTCTGCTTCAGTGTTTGGTAAAACCGGTTTTTATTCCATCACTCGCTGCACTTTATAGCAACTACTGACAGTTTTCCAGGCCAAGACACGATAAGTTTTTCTTTTGAGATCTTATAGACCATCAGTCGAGTTACTGATTAGCAGCCGTTTTTGTTGCTTCACAATTTGTTTGCTTTCTCCAGCCTTTGAAGAATTGAAAATGGAAAGAGTTTTCATCAGATGTAAGCCCCAGATACATTTCAGTACCCTGTAAAGAAACGACAACACACCTAATAGCCATGATTACTCTATTTTACTATAAAAGATCGGATAAACAATATTGAAAGTGCTTGTGAGTGTCGGACTGATACTGTCGGTTTGCTTTAGGTGGGACATCGTTTCAGTCTAAAACAGGTAGTTTGCCTCAACTTTGTCCTCTCTATATATGTAAAAAATGCAAAAAACTTACAAGACTATCATCTTAAAAGCATTCTAAAGGAAAGGGAAAAGAAGTGCTATCGTTAACCTTTTTTTGTATGCATAAATCAGGGGCACCCAGAGAGAAAATTTAAGCAAAATATGTGAAAGTCATTTTCCACTTTGTTAGATTGTTTCAGAGCTCTTTGAAGGCACATTTGTGTAAGCTAACACAGGTGGTCCTGTTGGGAGTTTTTAGCTGAAAATCTAGGCCGCAGAAAATTACTGATACAGTAACTCTTTGAAAATGCTACCTAGACCTTGTTTTATACTCTAAATGACATATTTCTCCCGAAAACAAGGAATTAATCAGTCCCCTTGTTACGAAAAACACAGGTGATGTTCGCCAAAGAAATCTCTAGTTTTCACTGCAATTAAATCCGAAATTCTCAGGCCATTTAGGCCTTCCGAACAAATATTCCCCTAAACAAGCCGTTCGTAGCCCCTGGGGAATTGATCTGTATTTTCATCCTGGTCGCTCTGAACACTTTTAATTGAAAGAAATTGGACTCTATTTGTGGGTGGTGAAGACGAATCTCTTTTCAACTACAGTACATGTTAATTGAGTAGTACAGTTATACGCCAAAAGATACAAAACAACAAGCGGAAACAAAGGAAAAAACGCAATGCGGACTGCTGAAGAAACGGTGGAGTATTTTATTTTTGTTTTAAAAAAACACCAGCATAGCTTTCACTGACAGCCTTTTCTTGTAGCATTCTTTGGAAAGATATTTAAGTTCAAGAAAAGTATTCGTGAAACTACAGTTGTTCTCATGCCGTCCATTAAGACAACTAGACATCGTTCGTTTGATCGTTGCTGCCGGTAGCGACTCGACAGACGCGCCAGGCCAAACAATGCGTGGGCTGCAACGAGTACGCTGAAAGGGCGCGAAAATTAAATTGCAGTTGGTCATTTAGATTGTGAACACGCAAAGGCTTAAACTAATATTACGGCTACAAAAACTGTCGTTCGAAGAAGTGAGAAACGCTCTTGTTATCGCTTCGTCACCTCGACGATGAAGAATTTTTGTTACTGTATTACCCGTCCAGCAATCCATCTTATCCATACTGGGAGTTCGATTCATTTTGCTTAGACGACTTAGATTCAAGCGAGTGTGAAGCTTACCTCAGGGTAGCCAAGGATGATCTTCCAATTTTTACGTGGGGTGTATGTCACTGGAACTGTGCAATCCTTACCCTATTCCGGGCCAGCTTTAGCTGCATTTTGCAGTCCTCTTCTAGAATAGACACTATCCTATCCTAGTTCATCATACCGCTGATCAGCTTCCAAATAAATGACACCCTATTCTAGACCAAAACCCTCTGATTTCTATACCCTTTCCCAGACAGGATTGCTTGAAAACCTTACCCTTCAAAACAAAAACACACACACACACGCCTGGTTATACCCTTAACAGCGGCCATATACATTAAGCTTATATATGGGAGACCCCCTCCTGGCCCAGTGCCAAATTCAAGTTACAAAAATATACAAATAAAGTTCCAAGTTTCAGGGTGGTTACCGAGCCCTTCTGGTGCCTTGCTATTGCTTTGGTAACCACTTATGTCATATTGACCAAATCGATGATTTTAATATATTGAACACTTGTCGCTAACTCAGGGATTAGGTTGTTAATTCAAACTGTCAAGTTTCACTAGCTTTTTTTTTAAGAGCGCTTGTCTGTAAGAATCAAACATAACGCGGCAAGGGTGGAAAATTCGATTTCTTTCATATTTTAATGTTAGATAGGTTAGGGTATAACTAAAATCACTGGATACTTTTTTTGGCAAAATATCCTTTTACTTCAAAGAAAAATGCAAATAACGAACTTCCGTTAAAAGCGCCATTTGAAGCAGTAAATTATGACAACAATTTGAGGGGTTCGCGTGCAAAAACAAATCCCTCTGTCGTCTTTAAAACACCCAAATCTACTTTTGCAATCGCTCAAGAGCCACAAAAATGATTTTGGTAGAAACTGCGTTGTTCTTTGTGTTTGAAATAATTTAATTTTGAAAGTATACATTTCTCATCAGGAAAAGTACTTTGTGATTTAAATTATTTTTCACCATGTGCTAAACCTTCAAATCGATTCAGCTTCTGGCTGTTGAACTAAGAAAAGATGTTCTCAGGATTGCTGCAAAAATTTCTTTGGGCAAATGATTGAGAGCGACGCGAGAGCTTTTCAAAGTTCGTTAAAATGCACGTTTTTTTACCCTTCCTGGCAACATTCCATTCGTGAGTCACGCACATATTTTAATGTGTTTCGACCCATATGAGATCGAAAACGTCAAACAGAAAAACACTTCGAAACGCTCTAACCTCATTTGCTGTAGAGGACAGGTCCAGAGGCCATTTTCGTGTGATTCTCTTGCCATTCGTCGTATTTTGGTCCTGCTGATGACGTCCAACTGAACCGAATGAACACCGCCAACTGGGTCAACTTAATTGTAAACGGTCGAACAGCTCAACGACACCATCTTTTCTAGTAAAACGTTCGACGTCTTTCTGCACTACGGCATCTAACTCAACGGTTCAGTTGATTTAATACGAGTGTTGCTCAGTTTTCAGTGCACAAAAGCATTATCAGATTTGACTGCTAAATTGGGACCAAACGTGGATGGCACCGCGTATTTGGTTTGTCACGCAATGCGTATCAAAGGCATTTTAGGGGGTAGGGGAGGGGCAAAACCTTTGAGGTGAAGTAAAATAACATACAGTGTTAATTGCAGGGATTATTCGTGGTTTTAATGGCGTTGTGTGTCTTTCTTACATATTACCAGTGTTGTTACAACCATTAAAAATGGTATAATTGCTACCCTAGTAGTCTGAAACGCAATTCTAACCGTTGTACAAGCTTACAGCTGAGCGGTAGAACAGAAGTGGCGCTATTATTAACTAGACCCAACTTTAATACGGGGAAAACAGGGGGGGCTGGCAGCTACCTTTGATCTTGCCGCTTTTGGCCTCTACATGATTGCCCCAGTAAAGAAATCTGTCAATCATTCGAAAACTCTAACGAGCATGCGCGAAGTGCAACGAAGTCTCGCGCGAACTACTCGAGAATATGTGTTTTTTTTGTTCGTGGTGACTCGATTGTGGAAAAGGAATTCGTTTTCTGTTATTGTTTATTTGCTGTTAGTATTTTTGGCGACAGTACAGCGTTTGGGCACCACATTTCTCTAAATTCTGGATCTGTGTACACTCCTGCCGCATATTATGTCAAGAACATGGGCGTGATGGTTGTGTTATCGAAAACATAAACGTTCGCGGTGTCAACAGCCACTTGACCTCGGAAATGGCATTAAAGTTGCAGCTTTCGACCTTCCATTTCGATCCATTTCTGTTTCTGAGACCATCAAAATCGATGGAATGAAGGACCAGCTTTATTTTAGGTTAGTAGAGCAGTCAATATTGAAGATGCAAGTGACAAGTTTCGGCCTGAGATTTTCCCAGTTGAGTGTTGAACAAACTAAGCTCAAATTATAACTATATTCTAGCAAATGATTCTGGATTTCGTCATCTCAGGAAGATTTATAAGAATCTTTTTACTGTGGAACCTGTGGAATCTTCCAGCCAACAAAGCGAAAAGAGGAGATTTCGATTGCGAGTCTTCTTTAAGTCTGTTTCACAATGAAGACACAAAATCGAATGTGAGGCTTAGAATGTATTAAAAATGGGCTTGAACTTTCACATGCACTTATCTCAAGTTTTTTGCGTGTTATTTACAGCTGTAAGCGTAATTACGTGTAAAACACCACGTTTATTTTATGGAATTCTTCTTTTTTTGGCTTGAGTGTTTCTTGGCGGCAGTTGTTTCTGCGAATATATTGGTTGGTTGCAGTTACAAGAAAAATAAGAACATTTGAGATGATAGGATTTTGCAACTGGAAAGGATAGCTTATAAAGGACAACCAACAAAAGAAGAATGCTTAACCTTACAAACAGAGCTGTCTGAGGTTTGCTTGTCTTGATAAGAGAACTTAAAGAATTGGCAAATTAAATACATCTAGGTTTAGGAAAACTCCCTAGTTCCATATATTGTACTTACATGCTAAGTTTAATTCAATGGAAAATGCAGTGAACTATCACATTTCCAAGCATTTTCCCACATTACGCATGCAACTGTCCAATGAGAAGGTTTATAAACATTTGCTAGCGTAATCTGAAAAGATTGAAGGATTTGCAATTATATGATTTTTTTGTCTTTTGCCTGTAGCCTGTACAAGAAGCTTAATTCAAAGGAAAGACATTCGGGCCCATTATTCTTAAGTGTCAGTGAAAAATTTGTAGTTTGAGTTCAGTAACACCAGGTGAACTATGCAATAATGGAGTATTAGACAATGCAAAAGTTCTAAACTGTCCCTTCTGTTAAAAGAGCAATTGACTTCTGCTCACACCCTTTCAGACATTTGTACTTCTGATGAGGAAACAGTTCCAATTGCCAAGGAGAATTCAGTTTTTTTGAAGATGGATACATACGAAATAAATCAGGTGTGAACTGCCTGATGTAACAAATGTGGCCATAAAGGGCTTGCAGTTTTTAAATGTTTTCAACTTGAGCAGTTGAAAAGGCAAATTTGATCCTGGTCGAGACTGAATTTTTTCAAGTTTGCTTTTTCAAGTGCTCAAGTTGAATGCATTTAACTGTGAGGATCATTATTTCAGAACTGTTACCGATAAGGTAGGGGAAAACAGGTCAAAACAGTGTTGTATTGCTGGGTGTCAAAACGAGGCTGGCATGCATTCAGTAACTGTAAAAGGACATGTGAAATAACCCCAGAATGGCTGATCAACCATGGTTGCTCTAAGTGTGCAACAGTCCTTTTGAAGTGTTTTCAGAAAATTAAGGATTACCATAGCTGTCCATATATATATGTCATCAGTCAAAGTCCCTGTACAACCAAAACCTTTGCCCAAAAACATATTTATCAACATGCATCTTGGATAACCAACGCCTGCCAGATCCAAAGTGATGGTGTGTTTGCCAGAGTATCTTTACTTTACAGACTGTCGGAACCTTTGCAAACTCCACCCCCAAATGATTGTTTTGTTTGTAAAAGCTGTTCAACATCAATTGCACTGTCAAGAAAAATTCAAGTCCCTTCAGAATTCAAATGCCAATTTTCCACAAACCCATTCATGGTGAAATATATGAAGCCAAGGTCACCAAGTAAATATGTGAAATGACTGGCTGAAGTATTGCTGTCAGTTGAGCAACCTGGCCCCTTTAAGTTTCAGTTCTCACCCCAGAGGTGTGATAGACAAAATCTAAATGAAAAAAATATTTCACCTTTTTCTCCAAAATAATCAGAGAGCTTTATTATCAGGTATACCTACACACTGTAGGCAATATCTGTGACTCACGTGGCGAAGTCAAAGAGCAAAGTGTTGTAAACATCACCTCTCAGCTTTTCACCATTTAAGGATTCTAGAGAGCTGTACATGAAAAAATCTCTTGTGGACTGTAAGGTAGTAACATAACTTGAGCAAAACAGAAAATAATTTGGATCAACAAAACCTCCACAATTAATTGTTAGCTCCTCCTGGGTAGTTCCTATAAAGAAAGAAAAATCTACAGTGTATGTAAATGAAACAAGGACAAAGTCTCGAGCGACAATTCTTAGTGAAAGAGGAGAGCGAATCTGGCCGCTGTGAAATGTGTCAGAAAATGCTTCAAAACTCGTAAAATCAGTACCAGAAAAAGCAGAAAGGGCAATCAAATCAGATAGAAACAAAGATAAAAAAAGCGATCGAAACCTTCCCTTGAATGATTAAACTTGGAATAACGGAAATAATGCTGAACCAACACAAACGCCCGTACACCAAATAACGGCTAATTCGCCACCGCCATGTTTGTTTGGAATAAAATTAGTACACAGTCCTACTCGGCCAAATTTCTTTACTGGGGCGATCATGTAAACTCGGTTCCAGACCTCGCTGCCAGCCCCCCCTGGGGGAAAACCTATAACTACAAGGGGCTCCCTTTTGCTGATTGACGAGCGGGTATTCTACCTATGATCATTGGTGTCAGTCTGCTGGTTCTCAGCTGGCACAGGACCGGTACAAGGCACAGTTATATCAGGAGTTAAAGTCAGCTCGCTGTTAAAGGGTTGGATGGAGTTTTGGACAGGAAGGGTTCTCTCTTTATAACAAATGGGTGCGATCGAAGTTTTTAACTGTGCTCTCTTGTCAGCTGTTTGACATAGTCTACATTAGTGTGTCCTGACTAATGAGTGGGGCTTCTAACAGCACGCCAGTGCTGTTTGAAGACTGTGAGATATGGCACGTAACCATGGTAACAAAAATGAGGTTCTGTTCCTGAATTTCTGTTTACGAATCTTGCTGAGACAGGTTCCCAGTGAGCGAGATCTCTCACAGCAGCCAGCATACTTATCATAATGGATATGAGGATATCATAACAGAAATACGTCACGCATCTTGCCCTTAAACGTCTGTTACCTCTTTCACGTTCTACATACAGCTTAATGAGGACGTAGAGAAGAGTGAGGCTTCCATCGATAACCTGGCTAACATTCGGATAGACCACAAGCGAATATAAAACTCACCTGATCCAACTTTTACAAGCGAACCAGTCTCGCGTAAGACAACTTTAGATCCCTTTTTCCCCAGTCCTCTTTCACTTTTTGGCCACTCTCCCTTTCGTTACCGTGACCCGGGACCCGGCCTCTTGTGCTGCAGTTTCTGCTCGACACTATTCCAAGTGTTGCACGATGGCTGGGACATATCGCCATTGTATTCAGGCGTTCGTTGTAAAAACTGACTTGTAACTTGTGGTATCAGGCCCGTACTAAGGCTGACATAAATGCTGCGAGCAAATTGGCCTAGTCAAACCTCCCTCCCCCCCTTCAAAATACACACTCACATAGATACTAACTCTGTTCACAATGCCACAGTTTGTGTTGATTTCGTCAAAAACGACACCTTTTTGGGGACATCGTTCGTTGACAATTTGGCAAAAAGCTGCTTCCTGTTTGCTTTTTCGCCGACAAAGTTGTTGGCAACATCCACCAGATTTATAGCATCAGTTTTAAAAAAGTACCCTTAAAGTTACAAGGTTTGTTAAAACTGAAACATTTTGACAGCCAAGCTCCGAATTTCGGACCTGTTTTACCTAACTCTCGTAAACGTTTACGTAACTTTTATCACTCATTTGTTGAGATAAAAATAGTTTTGTTTCTTAGACTTGTTTTAAGACAACATGATGAGCTTAAAGCTTGCAGCAAATACACAGCAGTCGCTTAGCTATTAAAGGCATTAAGATCCTTCACAGTAAAGCTATACTGCCAGGGTCAAGGTGATACGGGTGAAGAAAGCCATTGGTAAGGAACCTGGGCGACTGAAATGTGCGGTGGGCTAGTAGATTTTTGAAGCCCACTTGCCCGGTGGCTAGTGACTCAACAGATGTCAAACCCTGTTAAAGGTTGTAAAATTATAAAAGAAACTTTTAACATCAGCATTTAAGACTATTCGTTGCACATTAGTTCGTTTTAATTATATATATTTTGGCTCAGTTATTGTAATGTTTTTTCAACTTCCAAGACTTCTGGGGCTCTCAGCCCCTCCTCCCCCTGCCCCTCCCCCTTCTATGGGCCTATGTATTCTTGGTGCGTGAAAGGAAAGGAACAATTGTTTTCAAGCTTTTGATTCGTCTGGTGTTGTTACCACAAACTCCGACAATAAGAAAATGGAACCAACAACAACCGTCTTCTGTGTAACGAAGCAATTCACGTATGTAAATATGTATGATTTGTGAAAAAAAAAAGTCCGAGGTCCCCCCTCTAAGCCAAAACAATAAGCACAAACTAGTTAGTCACATCGCAATTTCCTGATAAAAACGATTTTAATGTTCTGGACTCGACGTTTTGAAGCGGTTTTTAACTTAAGCTAGTACACGTACCCTTATACCCTTTTTAGCTAATTTTCGTGTTCGAACATTGTTATTTGCATGCCTACAACTCACGCCGAGGGGTGACTACTTTTTCTGCATTCTGGCACAGGAGGTTGAGGTGCCTAAATGTAGCACTAATTTTGTTTCGTATTTTTGGTCCATTGTTAGTTCTTCCCATTTCTCGAAACCTGAGCCGTTTAAAAAGAATCAGAGTAGATTTTGCCCTTCCCCTACCCTCTAGTAAAATGTCCATTCCGATGATTTGCATTGCGTGACGCGGCTCTAGATAGAACTCTGGCCACGTTAGCGGCGACATGTAGTGATAAAAACCTTTTTGTGTATTGCCAACTAAGCAACACTGACCAGCAACTGAACCGTTGAGTAAGATGTCACAGTGTAGAAAGATGTCGAATGTTTTGCAAGAACGGTTGTTGTTGAGCTGTTTGACCGTTTACAATACACTGACCCAGTTGGCGGTGTTCATTGGACGTCATCTACAGGACCAAAATACGTCGAACGGCAAGAGAATCACTCGGAAATGGCCTCTGGACCTGTCCTCTACAGCAAATGAGGTAAGAGCATTTCGAACTGTTTTTCTGTTTGACGTTTTCGATCTCATATGGGTCGAAACACAAAATTTGCGTGACACACGAATGGAATGTTGCCAAGAACGGTCAAATAACCTGCATTTTAACGAACTTTGAAAAGCTCTCGCGTCGCTCTCAATCATTTGCCCAAAGACGTTTTTGCAGCAATCATGAGAACATCTTTTCTTAATTCAACAGCCAGAAGCTGAATCGATTTGAAGGTTTAGCACATGGTGAAAAATAATTTAAATCACAAAGCACTTTTCCTGATGAGAAATGTATACTTTCAAAATTAAATTATTTCAAGCACAAAGAACAACGCAGTTTCTACCAAAATCAGTTTTGGAGCTCTTGAGAGATTGCAAAAGCAAAATTGAGTGTTTAAAAGACGACAGAGGGATTTGTTTTTGCACGCGAACGCCTCAAATTGATGTCATAATTACGGAAGTTCGTTATTTCCCGGGGTATCCAATCGATGGAAACCGATGATCGGAAAACCAATCGATCAATCGATATCAATCGATAAAACTAGTTAATTAGTATCGATTGGTATCGGTCAATCGATCATCAATCGATAACCACACAAAAACTGTTCATCGATTGCTATCGATTGGCGCAACAAACTCGAACAGACGTCACGCACGCTACCTGTCCGATCATCCGCCATTTTTAGGAAGCCCTGGGGAAGAAATTGGTAAAACAACCCCGACCCGAGTCTCAATACTCAAAAAGAAAGAGCGAGAGCTAAGAAAGGAAGGAAGACAGCGCCGATGACATGACGGTGTCACTGCTGCGCGAGGTACTCGATGAAATGAACTTGACGTATCACAAAAACCAAAAGAGGCAGAGTTGGTGAGGAAAGTCAAAGAGGCAAGATCCATCACAATCGATGCCACCCAGGATTGTGATAGCGGTTCAGAACATACTACAAAATCGAGCAGGAAAACACCAAAACTAGAATGGCCCATAGCTTACTACTATGATGAAAAAAAGGAACGTCTTTTTTATCTTTTGCTGCATATTTTATTTCTTTTAGACACAATTCAATTGGCGCCTTCTTATAGTTTTTAGCTGCTTTATTCATTATTTTGGAACAACTCATTTTGCTGTTGTTGGCAATTTCATTGTTTGCCAAAGTACAACTTCTGTTACCAGAATTTTTCTGTGAAGGCACAATGAAACCACTTTCTGCGTTTTTTGAAGTCTGTAGCATGGCCCATGTCTGCACGTATTAAATAGTTTTCCACTTTGGATAACGTTTTCAAACTTCAAACGTTTCTGTTTTTGGTAAACGTTTTCATGGGATACGTTTGGACGGGAGGCAAGAACGGAAACAAACTTTTGAGTTGTAAAAGGAAAACGGATACCTGTAGACGGGGCGTTGAAGAGAAAGAAGAGAGTATTGTTCTCCTGTTAACGTTCAAAGCATTAAAATGAAATGTGTTTACAATTACTGTGTACAAAGATGTGATATTTATGCGCCGATTCCGTCAGCTTGTAGATTTTGAAACGTGACGAAATCTGCAACTAATCGATACCAATCGATATCAATTTATCTATCGATTGTTATTGAAAATCGATACCAATCGATAACCACACGAATCTTCGCCATCGATTGTTCATCGATTATCAATATCAATCGATTAACTGATATCGATTGGTATTGATTGATATCGATTATTATCGATTATCGATTTCATCGATTGGATACCCCGGGTTATTTGCATTTTTCTTTGAAATAAAAGGATATTTTGCCAAAAAAAGTATCCAGTAATTTTAGTTATACCCTAACCTATCTAACATTAAAATATGAAAGAAATCGAATTTTCCACCCTTGCCGCGGAATTTTGATTTTGTCTGATTTTTACAGACTGGCGCTCTTAAGTTTACATTATTAAAGGACCCTTAAAGGCATCAAGAAACCTGTTTTTACCTTGACATCTTTCAGATTGCCTTATCGTAAGCAAAAATAAATTGAAGTTTATTGCCAGCATGATTTACACTGGAAAAAGATATCATGTACAATAAACCATAATTCTTTTCTAGCATCAGAAAAGGATTTCTAAACCCTTTAAGTCCCAACAATGATCAGTATCAAATTTCTCTACATAATATGAATGATTAACCAGTCAAACAGATGATGAGAATTAAGGATATCAGCACCCAAGCAGAATTCTCTTGACATTTGAACAATTTCGCTCATTTAGTTCAATAAGAAATGCATGGGCACAAGAAACGAGAATGTGTATTTTGATGCTGGAAATTAGAGGGTTAAAATGTATAAACATGTTTTCAAGAAAACTCAACGATGAAAACTATGCCTTTGTTACGGATGGACGACGAGACACCGTTTTGATTCAAACTTCAACTCGTTTAATTTCTACTTCTTGTAAGATACAATGAACTTCGTTCACGTGCTAATACCAAATACGTAAAGTCAAACCAAATACGTAACATCTCCCTTTAATTTCTTTAACAAGAAGAAATAATGATAATAGTAACAAACTAGGCAATCAAGAGTTAGAAAAAATCCTGCACGAGTAACTTCGCTTTGGAATAATAAAAACAGTTCTCACTTGATTAATAACGCGAATAAATAAAGTTAAAGTGTTCAAAGTCTGTGCAATCACTCAAAGTTCCATCTCAAAATCTTGAAATCTTGATGGCAGACGAACATTCCTGGTTCTTATCTTCTGGGTCACTGGTACTGGAAAGCTTGCTTTAGCAGTAGCGGTTTTACCCATAGACGACTTCTCAGGGCTGGAGGGTTTAGCCGGAATCACAGGTTGTCTTGCTACCTTGCCCTGGCTTACTCCTACAACCGGTGGGCTTACGTTGGTACTCTGCTTGTCTTTTGCTTAGGGCTGTGCTGCGGGTTTTAGAAGCTGCCTGTTTCTTCTCATTGTCGCACCACCTGATCGGACTAGGTATGACCTGTCTGAGAGCTTTTCGCTACAGGTTCCTTATTTCCCCCGCTTTGATCCTACGCAGGGGCGCCTCTCTCATCTCTTGTCCAATTTCGAGTTCAAGTAAGTGTTTCGCAAGACGATCGTGGTAAAACTTGACCTTTTGCCTTGCCGGGATTCTAACCAATTGTAGCTCAATTGGTTAGAGCGCTGCACCGGTATCGCAGAGGTCAGGGTTCGAATCCCGGCAAGCCTGATTTTTTCAGGCTTTCTTTTCGCAACTGCATAAGTTGCGTTAATAACTGCGAGGATCTTCTTTACATTTAATTCTTCATTACGCAGTTCAAATATATGAATTTCATATATTTATAATTTCATCTTCATCTTTCCCGGGTATATTACGAACCAATTTAATGACCAGCTCCCAGTTGGCTTGTTAGCTCAATTGGTTAGAGCGCTGCACTGGTATCGCAGAGGTCAGGGTTCGAATCCCGGCAAGCCTGATTTTTTCAGGTTTTCTTTTCGCAACTGCATAAGTTGCGTTAATAACTGCGAGGATCTTCTTTACATTTAATGTTTCTTTTTGCTGACCACAGAACTTGCATTTCCAAATTCTTTTAGGACGATTTGGTGCCTTCCTTTGGATTGGAGGTTTGTTGTTTCTTTTGGTTTGGTTGCTTTGTTTGAGATTGCACTTGTTATGGAGCAAGTGCACTTCCTCCTTGTTCCGTTTCTCATCATTCTGTAACGATTTCAGTTCAAAACAGTTCACTGATTTCACTGGACATGTCTAGGGGCTAAATTAGGGCAAATCTTTCTCTCTTAGCAACCTAGCTTTTGTGCCGTTATCTTGTATGCCAATGACTAGTCTACCGCGTATCATTTCCTCTGTAAGTGTTCCAAACTGACAAGATGAGGCATGTTTTCTTAGTCTATTGCCATAGCAATCAACAGTTTCTTCGGGCATTCTAATACAGGAGTTACCTCTCATACACCACATTCCTCTGCGGCAGAAAGTAATCTTCCAGCGCTTGTAATGCTGAAGCAATCATAATTTCTTCGGTGCCAAAATTCAGATTGGGGAAAATTTGCAGGCACTTCTTTCCCATGACTGAACGGAAAGTCGCTAATCGAACCGCTTGACTCCTCTGGTCTAAGCCTGTTACCACCTCATAATCTTTCCATTGCTGCTTAAAAAATTCCCAGTTGCTCGGGACGTCCCCTCGACAAACCATAGCGCTTAGTACAGGAAAATTGGAAGGAAAACTGAGACTGCGGGGAAGAAGCTTCGGTATCGTCTGGCATCGTTTCGCTTTCCACGCACGTGGTCGATGAATCAAAATTATGAAATCACTTATCGTACCTGTTGCACACGGAATTGTAGCTTTGCTTTACTTCAGTGACTGCTTCGACTGAATATCAATCCGTATAGCTAATCTTGAGTATTTCTAGCTCGCTGCTGCATCAGTAAATACTTCTGGACACGATGTTTTGGATGGCACGAGACACCATTTTGATTCAAACTTCAACTCGTTTAATTTCTATTTCATTTAGGATACAGTGAACTTCGTACACATGCTAATACCAAATACGTAACAGCCTTGTAATTACACTTCCCAGCTCGAGCAGCTTTTTAATTTGGAGATGAACATGTCACATGTTATGCCTTAAATGTCAGTTCCGTATTTGAACTGAATGTTTACATAAACAACGAAGAACTGGCCTTGTACGAAACAGTAAGCCTTGTTCAAGGTCAAGCCCAACTGCTCCCCAGGGTGGAATTAAGGTTCCCATGGTGATTAAACTCACTGTTTCCCTCACAGGTAGCCAGAAAGTGCTTAATATTTTACTGTATCATGATTCTCAGTTTCTTTCGATTGTTTTGAGACGTCAATATAACTACGTATTGAAGTCAGTGATTGGTTGAAAATTTCGAGCCGTCTTTGTTGGGCTCCTTCCATTCAAAACAGAAATTCAAAATTTCTCGTCAAAAAGCGGCCAGAAATGTAAAATACTTTGCCGTTTGAAAGTTAAAAGAAAGCGATATTCAACTTTAGATTCGCGAAAGCTACACTGTACTTCTACATTTTTATAGCTAGTCAATTTTAAACTTTAATTTTAGCTCTTTATCATTGTAATGCGCAATAGAAGTTATTGTTATTAATATTTATTATTATTATTATTATTATTATTATTATTATTATTATGTTATTGAAAAGGCAAAGTAAGACAGCAATTAAAACGTGTTTTGATTTTTTCTTAACAGTTTGTTTTTGTCGAAGTGGTTGTGCTCGTGTTAATCACGCAATCATGTTTTTGAAAACATTTTGAACGAAAAGGGCGTCGAGTTTGCGTTATTTTACCTATTTAGTCGACTTCTGGATCTTAACAAAACTACATAAAGATGTTACTTTCAATTTAATTGTGTGAAGCACTGATTTATGGTGAAAAAAGTCCCTATTTTGATAATTTTTTTTCGCAAAACAAAGATTTGATAGCGCGAACAAACATTCGTGTTCAACACTTGACAATTCAAGTTGTAAGGATTTATCTTTCAACCCGTGCAGGAAATTCTCAGTTTTGCGTTTGCTTTGCACGTAAAACGATTGAATCGTGAAACAAAACTAATTTCGAAATTGAGACGGCAATTCTGCATTATATTGAAGGCGTTGGAATAAAATATATTCTCCGTATTGGGCGGAATATATTTTCTTCCAACTAGCCGTCAATATAATGTAGAATCGCATAGCTAAAGGTAACCTCGCGGTCTGATTGGCTATCGAAGAGAGGGTATTTAGCGTGGAATTGCACTTGTGCATGAAGGGATATTGCTGACGTGAGTCGCGAGCAAAAATTGTTGCTATCGTGAAAACAAAAATGCAATTCGTGCTAGGAAAAAAACACCTTGGAAATGAACAAATTTAGAGAAAATGAATGTCTGCCAAATTTTGAATTGAAATTTAAATTTTTAGAAAATTTGAGGAAACCGCTCACACTCAAAAGTACGAGACAAAACGCATTGAAGAAAAAACAAAATGGCAGAGACGAGGGAAGAAAGCCAAACGAAAGTTCTTACCGAGGAAAACCAAACAAGCGCCGCGAAAGAAAACCAAACAGGTGTCAATGCCGAAAAAAGTCAAGCATCTATTCCGGAAAAGCAAACCATTGTGACCTATACAGATGACGAACTGGTCTCTTTTAAGGACAATATGGTTTCAGAAAACACTTAAAAAAGTACAAGTACATCCGTACGCCGTTTGCAGTCTTGGTTCAAGGAAAAACATGGCAAACAAATTAATCTCGATGCAATTTCAAAGCAAGAAGCACCGCAGCTTCTCAAGCACTTCTTTCTAGAAATAAGGCAGACGACAAAAGAAAACAAAGGCAAAGAATATGAACCAGGAACATTACAAACTTACCGCAATGGTTTACGAAGGTACTTTCCGGAGCGTCTATGTCCACCGGCAGTAGACAACTTCGACCTCGTAAAATCTTCAACCATTGATTTCGAAGAAGTTTCAACAATGCTATCCATGAAGAAAAAGGATTTGAAGCAAAAAGGTCTTGGCAACAAACCAAATGCCGCTCAACCAGTTGAAACAGAAGATATTGAAAAGATGTGGTCGTCAGGTGCAATCGGCCTTCAAAATCCTCGCTCTCTTCTCCATCTGGTATGGTAATGTCACGCACTTAGGAATGAGAGGATTTAAAGAACAACATGACTGTCAACTAAGTGATTTCACCGTGACAGAGCAGTACATCGAATACAAAGAGCGACAAATCAAGAACCGCCAGGGAGACGAACCGACTGCGACAAAACGGGCGAGAAAGTATAACAACAAGATTTGGAGGACAGATGGTGGAGAGCGAGATCCGCACAGAGCATTTATCGAGTACGTTGGCCATCGTCCGAAGGGTGATAACGTTCCTGGAAATTTCTACCTGAGTCCAGTTGACAGTCCAAAATCCAATGTCTGATACAAGATGGTTCCAATTGGTAGAAATACACTGGCAAAGCAAATGCAGAGTATTACGTCTATTGCCTCCCTGGACGGCAAATTCACAAATTCGAGTGGTCGCAAAACAGTCATCCAAGCGCTCTGTGATGATTTCGACCCACTGGAGATCTCAGAGCTGACTGGCCACACCAATCCGGAATCCATATCCAGCTACAGCCATAATCCTCTGGAAAAACAGCAGCGAATGTCGAATAAATTGGCCGGTTTCAACCCAAGCACGACAACTACCAACAGCCATCCAAGTCATGCTTTACGGGAGATTGTTCTCAACAGCTCAGTCCCGCCAAGCAACACAGTAGCTACTAGTAACCGTGACAGCAGTGCCAGTAGTTCTAGTTACCTGATGGCAGGGGCAGTTGGCGGGATGTTTACTGGAGTAACTTTTAATAATTCTCCAGTAAATATTTCCATAAACTTTCAGTCCAGCATGACACCAACAAGCGACTCTCTGCAATGAAAGAAAAACAGTTAAAATGGTGACTTTTACGCTTTTTTTTGAGCTATTTTTCGTAAGAGTTTACTCAGATATTCCAGTCTTAATCATTATACTTTGAATGCAATTTTTTTTATAACTGTAAAGCGTTTACCGGTTTTTTTGTAGATCTTGTTTTCACACCGGAACGCTTGAAATTTCTCTTTCGCTTGAGCATTTCAGTTGTTGATTGTCGGCGCCACATATTGCCAAGTTGTATGGTAGCAGGGAAATCCAAGATATTCATTGAATGAAAGAATGTTTCCATAAAATCTTTTGTCTTAAATAACTCCGTATTTTGTACTTTCAGTTTTTTGCTGAAGATTGCAAAATGTGAGGCACTGCTTTCTCCACGAGTTTGAAATAAAAGTGGTTTTCATTCTAAAAGTATCTTGTTTCCTATTCGCTAGATCTTGAAACCTGACTTTGAAAGGGTTTCCATTGTTTGCGCACTGGCGCGGCTCACAAAAATACAAAACGTTTAGTTTCGCCCAGTGATTTGGTGGCTTTAGCTATGCGATTCAAGAAAAATTCACTGCCTGACGAGTGAATTCCACGTTAAATTTCACTTGAAAAACCTATATCGCACTCATCGCTTCGCGATTCGTGCGATATCGGTTTTTCGCGTGAAATTTAACGTGGAATTCACTCGTCAGGCAGTGAATTTTTCTATAGAATTGCCCTCTAAAAATCGCAACTATTTTATATCATAAAATGAACTTCAATTACATAGAAACTCTGAAAATAAATTGATGTTTCCAAAATCTGGGGAAGGACTTATAAATGCACTTTTCAAAACGCAACAAATGACAACACTGTCACAAAATTGTCACTTGAGGCATTTTATCTAACAATGCAAAGAATAAGACTCTGTGTGTTAGATGGCTTTGCAACAGCAGTTTCATCTGTTCAGACTAGCTGAAGCTGCAACTGCTGTCGGTGTAACTCCATTTCTTCCTTTTTGACCTCTGCTTCCTTGGATGTTTTTTTCTGGCAAATACTGAAAGGCATCAGAATTTCCTCTTCTTTTTTCTTCCTCTCCTGTTGGTAGGCTTCTTCTTACTGTCAGCGTCTTCATCTGAATCACAATTTGAATCTTGGCCACTTTTCCCAGCCTTTGCCCAAGTTGTCATTGCCTTATCTTTGCAAGCAAGGGCCTCTTTTCTTTTAATTTCTTGTTTCTTGTTCTCAGCGTCTTCTACACGGGTTGATGTGGGATTTATTATCTCAATTATATCTTCAAGGACGTTTTTCATTTTCTGTTGGTGGTTCAGGGGTGATACCACTTCCTTTTTCGTATTTGTTCTTTTTTCGCTTGTACTCTGCTAACAACTTGTTGAAGTGCTCCCTGACACTGCGCTGATCCTGCGGCGTGTCATTAAAAAGGCTGTAGCAGTTGAGTATCTCATAGTCATGTCCGTTAGCGTCGTCGAAATTTACGAAAATCGTGACAAATCGCGTAAAAGCACCAAATTTGGCATACATGTCCTTGAGGGCATATAAAACAAATTTAGAAGGAGTGCCACGTGATCCGAGTATCCAGGGGGCCACAGCACTCAATTTAATTTTCATTCATGGTCACAGGACTCCCACGCTCATCGAACAGACCACTCACTGGCAAACTAAAAAGGATCTGATGGGCTTCTTTAACTGGCCTTGTCAGCGAACGACAGAAAATGACAACAAAAAGCCGTTTAAGTTTACCGAGCCACATATCCTTGTATTTTCCGCTCCCTTTTCGCTTGTCTGGGTCCCCTGTGGTCAAATAGACTTAACAAACTGAATCGTTACACTTCCGATAACTGTTAAGTGAACGAATAACGATTAGTTCGTAGCTAATAAACCGTAGCTGTTATAGCTATTCAAACATTACTTATTTCGTGTTATTTTCGTCATACGTTCAGGAACATGTACGCCGACCCGTTTAGGAGAAGGATAACTGAAAGAACTGACTTCCGTTATTAATTGTTTTGAATTACGTTTCTTTACAGCCTCTCCCCCATTAAATTCCTCTAGACAATAAAAGCAAGTCGGGTTGACGAGAAACCTGGAAAATGTCAGATGTTTTAAGTGTACTGTTGAGAAAACATATCGCGAGAGACATTTTAAGGTCACTGACATATCAGCCTTTACTTTAAACGTCAGTTTAATTCACAGTACAATGGCTGAAGAAACAAAATTGGTAACGAATATTAATATATGAAATAAACATATATTTGAACTGCGGATAATGATAGAATTATATGAAGATCATCGCAGTGAAGGTGTTTCAACTTAAACAGTTGAAAAGAAGAAACCTGAAAGAATTCAGGCTTGAACGGGAATCGAACCCATGACCTCTGCGATACCGGTGCAGCGCTCTAGAGCGCTATGGTCATTTCATATATTAATGTACATTTCTCCATCTACGGAATAAATACTCTCAATTGACCAGCTCCCAGTTGGCTTGATAGCTCTGTTGGCTAGAGCGCTGCACCGGTATCGCAGAGGTTATGGGTTCGATTCCCGTTCAAGTCTGAATTTTTTTCAGGTTTCTTCTTTTCGACTGCTTAAGTTGCAACACCTTCACTGCGATGATCTCCATGTAATTCTGAAATTGGTAACATTCAGTTCAATCTGCCATGAGTCGTATGTCACCAGCGAGTACCATAAGAAGCACACACGCTTGCTAAGCTCCCTTTCACGGTAGTCAACCAGCTCCAAAGATTAGTCACCACTTTTTCCAGCATCGTACGTTTTTCTTTCTTTTTTGTCTTGTAGTTCTTAATTCAGTACACCGCATCGGGTACTTAACATTGCTTATACCGATAACATTAATCTAATCCCTCCTTCTGAGGAAACAGGGGCACCCAACGGTTCGTTTTCGGAGTAACATCTGTTCGGCAGACCGAAGTCGACTGAGATATTCGGATTTAAGTGCAGTGAAAACTCTAGATTTCTGTGGCGAAACATCACCTCACGGATTTTCTTAAAAAGGTGACTGACTAATTTCTATTATTTTCGGAGGGACAATTATGTCATTTAGAGTGTAAAATAAGGTCAGCTAGCATTTTCGGAAAGACATTAGCAGCTAGAAAATTCAACGGATGGGATTCCGTTTCCTAAAATTGTCTGCGCCTCAACTGATTTTCAGCTAAAAACGCCGAACAGTTCAACCCCAATTAGCTCACGCAAATCAGATGCCCTTAAAAGGCTCGCTAACAATCTTAAAAACCAGAAGATGATATTTCAAGTATTTTGCTAAAAGTTTCTCTTTGGGTACCTCTGCAGAACAGGATTTTATTGTATGTTTCAGGCGAGCGTTCGCCTGAAAAACGCGTAAAACATTTATCACGCTAAATTACTTGCGACTATTAGATTCCGAATACAACGCATAAACGGAAAGCGAAAAGGCCTAGATACGGCGGCGAGCTTAATCTTTCGCCCTAGAGTAGCGAGGGACGTACATAATTACCGTCTTAGAGTTTCAGTGTTGGTCTTTTAAATAACGCGTAGATCAGAGGGGGTGGTTATTGTAAAAGGCCAGAATCTTCTCTGACATTACGTGTTCTTCACGATTAACGAAAAAAACGCTATTGCTTCGTTATTTTATTTTTACCATCACATGTATTTGTTTTTCCTCTGAATGTAGCTAGCAGCCTTAGCAGTTCACACCTACAACCGCCTGCAGAACAGGCGTTTTTAATTAATGCCTGTCATGCGCGCAGGCTCCTATTTACACCAGAGAGAATGACAGGTTAACCCATAAATCCCCTTCTCCAGTTTGGTGAAAAAATTCTGAAGTTCGCCAGGTCATTCTAACTAACTGATACCTTTTGAAGTTTTTGTTGTCATGCTTTGTCGGCCTTTATCTCTTATAACGATCGATCTCGAGATCTACATTATGCGTGGCTGAGTGGTCACAAATTGAATTGTTGAATGTGTACGTGTTGGTTTATTTGCGACATTTTTGTAATTAGAAAAGAAATCTCCCAGATATGTCTTTGTCAAAAGAAAGCTTGAACTAAGACTTAGATAAGCCGCTTAACCCGTTTGGGATAAGCTTTATTTTTCATTAGTCCGGCTTATGTTTGTTGTCCACTAGTCACGGCCAGTAATCTATTTAACCACAGGATACCCAGGCTCATGAGCAGATCTCTTGGTAGAAAAATATACATACAGTATGTGGATTTGAAGTGGAAAGTAACTCTAATGACTGTTTATTATCATTTGTTCCGTTTGCTGATGAAATCAGTTAAAAAGTTCCCTACAATAAGTCTATTTTGCTATTAGTGATTTGTTAGTGAGCCTGGTTGCCCTTTGACCAAGTTATTGACAATGGATTTGCGTTCCACGGCCCCCCGGATGCTCGGATCTCGTGGCAACTCTTCTCAATTTGTTTTTATATGGTCTCAAGAATATGTGTGCCAAATTTGATGCCTTTACGCGATTTGACACGATTTTTCCCTTAACGGACCGGACTATCAGACACCTCTGTCCATTTTTGACCAGGTTCTTTACTACCAATTTTGTAAAGAAATGATTCAGAGGTATAAACTTCACGTAATAGCAGTGTGTTCTTTCTCTCAGTCCATCGAAATGGTCCACTCATGGTAAAAAAAGAATATTCAAAATATGCCTTATAATCATGTTTTCTTAATAAATTTCTTTGCTTTCCAACTATTACCTAAAGTATCCTTTCATGTGTAGTTTCTGCAGGAGATCCAAGCAAGTTCTGTTGAGTTTTTACGTAGATTCCCATAGTGTAATAATCACGACGAGCATGGTAATAATCAGTACAAGGCAGACGTAGAGTGAGAAAACGTACTTACTTTGTAGACTGGGCGACCTGATTTGAACTGACACTGAAAAGTAAACAAATGGATTTAATTGAGAAAATTCAATCATAGAAATAACGCATATAATAGCTCTTATAGTACCAGTATCGATTGTTAAAGAACACAAAATCCATAAGAAACTCATCTCAAAGGAAATTCATCTCAAAGAGAAAGGAAATTCATCTCCTATGAAATTCTTCTCAAAACGTAAATTACCTGGTATTGCTTTCGCTGGACATTCCCGATTCTGTACAAAAAGAACTTAAAAAAAAAGAAATATTACAATAAGTAACCTTGTACAGAGGCCCTGCCAGGGTAAATTCCGACAAGCGACATGGCCCAAACATCGCGACAAAAGACATCCTTTCTCGGCAAAATTCCGCAGTTACATCAAGACCGAGAATTAGCGACAAAGAAGGGTGATATCTTGACACTAGTTGAAGACTGATAATAAGCCAGCAGTAATTTTGGTGAATTTTCTTTGTGCTTGAAAGGCTTCAAAGGTCTTCAAAGAACGTTAAAAGCTTCTCATGAGATAAATTGAGCGTCGCGGCATCATTTATTGCCTTAATTCAATCTCTCAACTTCTTACCCCCTCCCCTCTCAAAAGCGATTGTCAACTGAGCATGAGGACGTCTGATTCAATCACGCTGCTTTGGTGTAGTGATCGTTTGAACACTGCACGCTCCACTCACCCCACTTAACAGGCCCGTGGGGAGGGAGGGTGTGACAGGTGCGTACGCACCAACCCACGGGCCGCGAATGTCCGTTTACTGAAGACCGGCGACTCAAAAGAAAGCAAGTAGTTATAAAAGCTAAGCTAACTGTAGCACTTGTGCCCTGATTTGCTTAATGTGTAGTTTAAAACATGAATAAAAAACAATTAAATGAACCGTTTTCATTTGCTGTCTGCTATGTGATCGTAGCATTAAATTAGACTGCTTAAAGAAAAATTGTTACGTCCTTGTAAAGATTTACTGCACAATTCCAGTCACCAGCTGCGGCTGCACATGTACAACAGAGCTAGCATGGCCTTTATGCACATTCATTACGGGACAGACATTAATCTAGGAGAAGTGGTAGATTTTTTTGCCTAGAAGCATTTAAGAAGGCTTGAGCTTGGCACTCTACCGAAAGATTTATTTACTAGCCCAAAATCCTTTTGGAACGAAAAACTATTCTAAAGCATTGATGTTTAATTTTACGTTTGATCTTGACTGTGTGATTTTCCATGTAACGGTCTTCAAAACACACAAAATGCAGTCTCAGACAATCCCATTTTTTCAAAATTTTCCGGGTAGCATGCCCCAGGACCTCCTTGGTATCTCGCACCTTCAGCGCTTACAAGCACATAAAAACCTGCCTACAGGCCTGCACTATTCAAAGGCCATTTGTCTATATGAATTGATAATTAATGCCCTGGGAAGGCATTAGTGATATGCTAATATCGATATAAAAGGATACACATGGTCCACCTCTGTGCACTCTACTCTAGGCTGCAGTACAGAGCTTAAACAGCGACCCACCAACCCTCCCTGCGAGGAAGCGGGGTTGGAGGTGACACTTTTGCCTATGTTGCACCGTTCCTTCGCTTGGTTTGGGCTTGTCCCAGGCCAGAGCGATTCCCCACACCTTATTTGCGTATCACGAATAACAATACCCAGGGCAGTATGTTATACTATTGCTAGGCGATTCATTGATGTTTATTCGTTATGGAAAGACGGGAAAACACAAAGACTACAAACATAACAGTAAGACATCCCACAAGAGAACATACAAAGAACAGTTACACCCTACCCACAAAAGCTTAAACATCCAGCAAGAAGTTAGAAGTCATCGAACGGGTCATCAGAAGTGACGTGATCAAAGATGTGTACACTCTCCCTCTATGTTGGTAAATTGGAAAAAAAGTAAATCCGATAAACTGAAATTCCGACAATTTCCGACAGCGACGAGGGAGTATTGATAAAACACTGACACGGGAATCTCCCCCCCCCCTCCCCGGCAGGGCCTCTATACATGGTCTACGTGGTCATCGACGTGTCAGTAAATCGGAGCGAGAAACAGACAGAATTGACATCAACTGCTCTACTTTCACTCTGGGCAAGTGGGTTTTAGCTTGTTTGACATCACAACATAATGTAGGAAAGTAAAAATGGCAAGAAAGAGCAGAAGTCAGGCCCGTAGGAGGGGGAGGGGCAGGGGGCTCAGGCCCCCCAGAATTTTTGGAAGTTCAAAAACATTACAATTAACGTGCCCAAAAAATATATCAGTCTTAATTGCTAATGCTAAAAGTGCCTTTTATAATTTCACAACCTTTAACAGGGTTCGACATCTGTTGAGTCACTAGCCACCTGCCAAGTGGGATTCAAAAATTTACTAGCCCACCGCACATTTTAGTCGCCCAGGCTCCTTTCCAATGTCTTTCTTCACCCATATCACCTTGACCCTGGCAGTACAGCTTAAGACTGCGAAGGACCTTAATACCTTTAATAGCTAAGCGACTGCTGTGTATTTGCTGCAAGCATTAAAACAAGTCTAAGGAACAAAACTATGTTTGTCTCACCAATCGAGCGACAAACGTTACCTAAACGTTAGGGAGAGAGGTAAAACAGCTCCGAAATTCGTAGCTTAGCTGTCGAAATGTCTAAATTTTAACAAACCTTGTAACTTTAATTCAAGGATACTTTTTAAAATAGATGCTATAAATCTGTTGGATGTTAATAACAACGTTGTCGGCGAAAAAGCAAACAGGAAGCAGCTTTTTGGCAAATTTTCAACGAACGATGTCCCCATAAAGGTGTCTTTTTTGACAAAACCGACACAAACTGTGGCATTGTGAACAGTGTTAGTATCTATCTGCGTCTGTACTTTGACCGGGGGAGGCTTTGACTAGGCCAATTTGCTCGCCCCCCCCTCCCCAGTTATTTCAGCCTTGCTACGGACCTGGAAATATACTTGCGTAGTCGCCAGTACGCAAAACACCACTGCAAATCCCCGTACCAGAAAGACAACCGACTCACGTGCTATTGATGATGCGCTGATTAAGACTCGATCCAGGTCCTTGAACATGTCCTACGGACTACGGCTACGATTGAAGCCTGACTTAAAGAAAGTTTGTAATAGTGGCATTGAGTTCGTTCTTGTCATCATCTTCTTTCTCAGCCTGTGATTCCCGTGGTTAAAGAGTTTGGTATCTGGTAGTGTAAAGGAGAAGTGCTATGCATTCGGGCAGCCATCATAGTTGTGTAACGTCTGCGAACTCTCTGCTCTTGTCACTGTTTGAAGGTAGCGTTTTCGTACACGTACGAGCTGCGGCTATACCTTGACTTGTTACAGATGTTGCTTATTACTGATTCTTGGCAAAATCAAAGGATTCATAACAGACTCAAAGTTCAAAAATAGCTTTTCAAGCCTCGACTGTTCATACGTACGTGCATTCCTGCTATAAGAGGAATATTTCTTGCTGGCGAAAAACGTAGTTAATGCGTGATCGTGTTCATCGGTCGAATCACCCCTACGAAGAAAAATGTGCTGCCCTAAATCGCATTCTGCCGCAGGGGATTGTAATTACCCAAGATTACTTGCTGCGCTTTGGCTGCACTAGGCAATTTACGGCCAGTGAAATAGCCAGCCTTTACAGAATTTTGTATCGTCTAGATTCCAAACGAATTCTTAGTTGTGTGTTGCTATAATCGAATTACTGTTGGTAATGTATTTTTGCGGGCACCGTACGTGTTACTAAAATCGTAAATACCGTCCCGTTCTGAGCGCTAGCTCCGAGTGCAGCTCCTCGGAAACTAGTCGACTGGTTCGTCTCCTGCTAATCGTGTTTCTTAACTTTGTTACGTTCAATTTGCAGTCCTTTTTTCAATATCCTTGAAAAGGCTCAATACGCGGAGTGGTCAATTTAGTAGTTATTATTAGTAGTAATGAATTATTAGCGCTGGGGTCGCAAAATGACGTCATATGCATGACTTCTACAATACGGACAAGTAGCTCCGACACTATGGTGCCACATTAGAGAGTTACTTCTCCCTTGGCATCTTACTAAGGTTCGGTTTATTTATCAGGCATACCTGATGACAAGGAAGGTTTATTCGACACAATCCGGCGTTTAAAGAATCATTACCAGAAGAGAGCCTATCAGTGTATCAAATCTGTGGTGACTCTGTTCTGCAGGTAAGTCATGCTTTGCATTACTTTGTCTCCTTACGATGAATTGGTTATTTCTCCTTATCTGTCTTCTAAAACAGTCTGTTTCTTTCTGAGTGCTATCTTATGTCTGTCTCCTCAGCTGTCCTCTGGCGTATCAGATTCTTTTGGCGTTGCAGATATCTCCGCCGAAAGCGGACGTGGGCAGTTGAGCTGCTGAACGACGAACTTGACCGGGTCAGTTAACCGTACATACATGAATGCATTTTTTGTCCGTTGAGTAAGCTACTGGGCAAGTCAGATTACGAGTAAGAGAGTGCGCATGCGACTCATTCCCAGTGCTGGAAAGTAAGGTTCAACGAATAGGATCCGTTTTAGGTGGCAGTCTAAAACTTAAAGGACCCTGTTTCTTTTAAAGACAGAAAATCTGCCAATTTTCGTTTCTATGTTTGTTTGTTTATTTTTGGTGCCTTTGCATACAAATGATAATGTGTATTTAGTTTTACGCGTCAGAAAGGCTTTCATAATAGTACGAAATATGAATAGGTTTGACGGGATGCGGGATTTGGCTAATTTTGGCGGCGATATTCGGGATGGGAGTTAAAAACAGGCGCGGGATGCGGGAATTTCAATTACGAGCGGGAGCAGGTTTTGTGTTTTTAAGAAGTCGGGATGCAAGAATCGCAAGGGAAAAGTAGCGGGATACGGTATTTGAATTTTTACGAGACTGCATGATTTTAAGAGCGACTTTCAGTAAACATCGAGCATTCGGCGGCAGAAGTTGAAAAATCGATTTCTTTCATATTTTGCACATAAGTGGGTATTGGTAAAACTAGAAACCTGATGTGGTTCGTTTTCGCCAGAAACGCTTTATTTTCGAAGAAAACGAGGAAATCGATTCTCGGGTTCGGGAGGTCAAAATCACAGGAAATTAATATTGAAAATCAGTACTATAAACTTGCATCGCGCTGGTAAACTAAAGCACAGAAAAAAAGATAGACGCTTCTTATTAACAGAACAAGTCTTTTTCATTAACTAGACAGTTACAAAACAGCAGTAGCGAAATTTAATGAGCACAAACAATTCCAAATTAAAAGGCAGGTTCTGATGTTTACTAGACACTGATTGGGAACCTAACTTCTGTGAAACAATTTAACATGTGCCATAATCCCACATGGTCTCAATCCTCGCTCAATAGACAGTCGAAACATTGAACTAAACTATACCTTGAAACTGGCTTGGGTTATCCATGCTGCTGTCTTTGGGAAAACTTGGAAGACCGCGAATTTAACGAATGGGGCTTAATGAAGTTCAACTTTGCCGCATCCCGAAATACACCAAAATTTTCGTGTTAAGCTACATAATCTCTCTTTTCTTCGTCGTTGCTTGATGCTTGATGATGGCTTCAAACTAAAATGTTCGGTTGATCTCAAAAAAGGTAGAGGGAAAAGCAAAAATTGAACGATACTGGTGATTATCGTTGTGAGCTCTCTGTGCAAACCACGACACAACGTGACATCTAATATGCTACACCTGTGACATCATATATCCAAATTTGGTTAAACAACTTAGTCACGGTCAAATTTGGTAACGCAATGCAAACAAATGTACAGAGAATATTTGCACACCAAGGATCAGAAGTTTAGAAACGTGAAAATCGCCCATTTCGGGCTCTTTCTTCCTCTTTTTGGAACGCAAAAGAGTTTTCACGCTGGAAATTAACAAGAATGAAGTAGAGCTAGGCCGTTTGGTTAAAGGAGCAAAATTTCCCGTGTTTTTGTGTACGGCAGAATTCAACTTCACTGAGTCCCATTTGTTAAAACTTTGCTGAGTTCGAACTGGTCCCAAACAAAGTAGCATGGATAACCCAAGCCAGTTTTAAGGTTGGTTTATTTCAATGTTTATGCTGTCTATTGAATGAGGATTGAGACCATTTA
This sequence comes from Siderastrea siderea, assembly GCA_964030785.1. Classification (NCBI taxonomy): domain Eukaryota; kingdom Metazoa; phylum Cnidaria; class Anthozoa; order Scleractinia; family Rhizangiidae; genus Siderastrea; species Siderastrea siderea. The sequence continues at coordinate 19,206,303 of OZ034975.1, forward strand.
GAATTATGGCACATGTTAAATTATTTCACAGAACTTAGGTTCCAAATGAGTTTCTACGTGATCATCAAAACCTGCCTTTTAGTTTGGAATTATTTGCGTTCAGTAGATTTCGCTACTGTTGTTTCACAACTGTCTAGTTAATGAAAAAGACTTGCTCTGTCGATAGAAAGTGCCTATCTTTTTCGCTGCCCTTAGTTTACCAGCGCGATGCAAGTTTATAGTACTAATTTTCAAGATTAATTTCCTGTGATTTTGACCTCCCGAACCCGAGAATGAATTTCCTCGTTTTTTTCGAAAATAAAGCGCTTCTGGCGAAAACGAACCACATCAGGTTTCTAGCTTTACTAACACCTAATTATATGCAAAATACGAAAGAAATCGATTTTTCAACTACTGCCGCTAAATTGAAATTTTGCTTGATTTTTACTGAAAGTCGCTCTTAATACCAGCGCAGGCTGATGCAGACGTATCTTTTGTGGTATGAAGTGTGTCGGTTTTCAAGTAATGAATCGGCTAAGGCAGATAGCCTGAACTAGTATGAGTCCTTTCGTGGTGTTTTGTGTCGATTTCGGACATTGCTATTCTCGTCACTTTCATCATAAGAAAGAGGTATCAAGTCATATGTCGTGTTACATTTCTTGGCCTTGCCGAGTGTTTGCTTTCTTGACTTTTCCCACCCTTTCCATTGAGCGTTGGTTGGAACAGCTATGGTTAGTTTAGCCGGTATGGCAACACCAGCGGACGGCAATGTAACGACGGTCGCCGAAAACGAGGTATTTGACATCACAAATTTTGGTGCTACATATTATGAAAAGAGTGCGAGCAGGAATGCCTTTCTTCGAAAAGAACACTTCCAAGCAGAGATTTTCTGAAGGCAAGTAAAGACACTGAAGTCTTTGAAATAAACTTTTAGATGAGTCGATTTTCATAAATCTTTTCTACATTTCATTTTTGCAGACCTCATAACTGGAGCGATCTTTTATGACCTTTGTGCCCCCAGCCTTGTCTAACCCATTTTTATACAGCTGGATATAGAGAAACAACGTGGTGAACACTTTTGTGTCTAAGGAACGCACCGACCTTCAGGTCAAAACACCAACGCGCTAACCACTACACAACTACCCCTTCTTTTAAAATTTTGAACAGAAAGAGGGTCATGTCATAAAGACATTCAAATGGTTGTCAGGACCGAGAATATCAAAACAAACAATCTTTGTCAATCTTTACTTTTCACTAACACCTGCACAAGATAAGGTAAAACAGAATAACAAACAAAACACATATTAGGGTCATTAGTGGCGATATCGAGACTACAAAAACGTCGACCATAAAAACGTGTTTGTCTGCTATCTATTGTATAGAAACTTGTCTGCTATCCATGGAAAAAAACTTGTCTGCTATCCGTTGTATAAAAGGTATGTGATGTTTTCATCACTAATGTAGAAAACTTTTTAAAAATTTGGGCCGGATCAGGATTTCGACCTAAACAAGGGCGGGACGGCGGGATTAACAGGAAAAAATAGGCGGGATGGCGGGATCTGAGAACCCTATTGTGGACCCTCAATATGTGAAATACTGCAGATAAGCGCAAATGCCGATTTTTAACACCATCATTTATTTCGATGCTTGCAGTTAAGGGTGTAGTATCGGTTTTTGAACTCGGTTGTTTATTTTGCACAGTTTTTTGTTTATTGAACTCTCATCATTATATATATATATGTCGTTAATTGTTCAACGCTGTTCTTAATTACCGTAGTTTAGTCGACTCTGATTTCTATGCCTTAAAAAGGAGTTGTAGCCTTGCAAGTAAAAATAGTGTGCTATCATTAATCGTGGCTACCTATTTCTACTTCTTTTCAGAGACCTTACACGGGCGGCACTTACAAGTACAACAACTGGACTCCACCAGCGCAGTCAAACGAGACATCTAACGGGTGTGTAATCTGATAACAGTAAATAGGCCATCGGTGATGAATCAAGTACAAACTGCTCTTAGGACCACGTTTAAATTTCTATTTAGGGGCCAACCATTTAACCTCTGGGGGGAGGGGGGGTGGGTGATTTTGAAAAAAAATATCCTACAAGTGCATATGTGTAAGAAAAAATTTCCTGCACAAGACTATTTTCCAAAAAAATTCACGCACGTACAGTGGGCTGGAAAAAAAAATTCTGGCAACATGTTTCCTGGGTTGACACATTGAACTTTATCAGCAGACTGTAAAGATATTAGTATCTGGACTTGGGTTAGAGGGATTCTTTGCACAATGATGTTTCCCCCCCTAGATGGCCTTTTCTTTACATTTACAGCACCTGTGGTTACCAATCTTGACACTGATGTTTTCTGAACTTCAAGATCACGGCTGGTGTTGTGATTTGAAGAACAATGTTTTCAGTGCACTCAAAATCAAGAATGCCAGAATAGCTGTTGGAACATGAAGTAAACTTTATTAACTATCTATTTGACACAAAACTGGAATGAGTTCTCCTGTAACATTAGCCTGAACGCTTGTCAAGTAAACGTGTAGGGATAGGAGGTGTGTGTTTTAATGTAGAAAGTGTCATATGCCTTGCATACTGTATGTATTCCCTCTCTTGTGAAATATTAGTATACAAGCTCGTTACGTCCATAGATACAAGGATTGTGTTCTCTGAAACTTTAGTCCTGTCAATGAAATTAATGGAGTCAGTTGACTGTATCAGTCTTTGAGATACGACTTCTGTTGTTGTGCTAACGGCTGGAGTATTATGGCAAGAAATGCTGATAACTTCTCTGTTGGACCTGAAACTCCAGAGGTCTCCCAAGTCGGTTTGTGGATTTTCGTGAGGGTACAAAATACTGGAATTTGAGGCGGGATTGGTGTTTGACAAAGCCATTTTTCAGTCATTTCGTTAATGTGGTGTTCATTGTGAAGTACTGTAATCAATTGTTGTACTTTGCGGGATGTATCTTCAGCCATGGGTATTGCAAGAGGCCTCAGTAGTTTTCCATGTTCGTGCATGTTGTCTAATTGAATTTGCCCCTCGTTTTTTTCCCAAGAAAGTCTGGGATGAAGCCTAAATAAAGTTTGCAAGTGAGGAAAATGATGAGAAATCATCACCCAGTTTTCGCATGGATGTGATCTGGGGATATCTCTTATCATTGAAGCTAGGGAATGGTACCCATAAATTTGGTAGGATAAATGACGTGGCCAAAACAGTTCTTATTCTACCACATTCAAATGCCGGTGAAGAGAGTTGTGTCTCTTATAAGGAAAAACAAAACAGCATTTCGGCAGCATCTCTCCAGGTGGACGGTACATTGGCCTTTTTGCTTACTATCAAAATGGCCAACAAAGAGCCATCTTTTGAGCCACCTGCAGATTTGTTGGCCACTGCAAAGAAAGCTACTTGGAACTACAACAAAGAGCATCATCAACGCTGTTTTTCAGCGTTATGGCATGTTAATTTGACTTCTGGATAAGTCAGAATGTTAAGAAAGAGTTGATATTAGTCCAATTAAAAGAAAAATCTGGGATCTAAATAGTTACTTTCGAAGGGTCACATTTCCGCCCAGAATAAAGGAAAACAAGTCTTAGCTACTTCAATTTTTCAAAATTGTCTGGGGGAGCATGCCCCCAGATCCCCCTACAAAGATGCACCGTCAAAAATCTCACTCTTTGGCAACAAAGCAACTTTTAAAACAGCTTTGTGCAGATTACTTTGGGGCTTTGTAATGCGTAGTTCAGCTGCGAGTTGGATTTAACCTTTCTCTATAGCTCCCTAAAGCAACTTATTGCTGTACTGGTGGTTATCAGTTTGATTTAATAAGGAAAGGATGTGGTTCCGTTATCTTCTCGTAAAATGTGTACTGAAGGTACCTTCGCGCTGTGCACTGTACTGTTCTGTAGCTCTATGCACGCACTATGTACTGCACTGTAGGCGCATTCGCCTTGCAAAATGTTTAAAGTCCAGGAACAGGTCCAACTCCTTTCATCAGTGGGAAGGGATCACCTCAATGTTTTACATTCGTGGGTGTTAAAATTAATGCACTGTATTATAAAAGTCAGTCAAAAACTCTTCGATAAAAATTAATATTTTTGTTCAGAGTTTCTTTCACAGATCCTTAACTTTTTATAATTTGATTTATAATGAAGGCCTACTAACCCATCCACACACCAAAAAAATTTCATGCAGATCGTTGGAGGGAGAAAAAATATCTTGCAAGCACATACCCCAAGAAAAAAAATTCATGGGGAATTAAGAGGTTGAAAAAAAAATTCATGCCTATACCAAATCACCCAATCTCCCCCCCCTTCAGAAGTTAAATGGTTGGCCCCTTAGTAGAAGTGTGTCGACAAATCCGTTCTTCCAGAGTTCTTCCCAGGAATCTATTTTCTTTCCAAAGCATACTGGCAGTGAAAATCTCGTAAGATCTTAGCAAGTTATATTGAGCCGTTTTTAGACTGACGTTTTTCAGGTGAGTAACACAGCAACTGTATCATTTTCTCGAGAGAGACCGAGTTCTTCCCATTTAATTATATTAAGTCCGCAAGTGCCAAAATTAGCGAGTGATTTTGGTCCCGAGGCACTTTGAATGATTTGGTCAGAAATATTTTCTTTTTAGTTAAGACTGACCTCATTTAAATAAAAAAATCCCCTCAATCTTCTGGATTTATAACAATTGAAAGTATTTTCTGAAGCCTAAAATTGTTTAACCGGTGAACGGCACCAACCAGCTCACAGTCTGACAAACATCGAGAGTGGCGTTCATTCTTAACACACTTAAATCCCAATTTTCTTTTTATCACTTCACATACTATATTCTCTTCGGCAACAGCTCAACAATGGCTACGAAATCGTTTTATCGTTGATGCACTTCTCCCACAACTGAAGGATTTCATTAATTTCATCTATTTGTTATCAGCACTTCCTAAGTGTTAGGTCGACGTCAATTCTTGCTAAATTTTAGGTAGGTCATTAGTAAAAGGATTTACGCTACAAGTGGAACTTGAAAATTGGACCAATATTCCACAAGCCCAAAGGCGAGAGCAATTTGAAATAATTTTCAAATATCACCAGAAGTCTATAATCCTTAATTGCTCAAACCGTCCGTCTGTCCGTCGTGAGGGCGTGAGTCCTAGAAAGGTCTAGCCTGCAGAGCAGGCGTATTTTCCTGGACTAGCGATGAATAAACCTTTATGCAGCCATCTTGGATTTTTTTTTTATTTTTTTATTTTTTTTTTTTTACAAATCAATTGCTTACATGACAACTACTCACGGTACAGTTACTTACACTACTTACAAATCAATTACTTGCACTTCTTACGGGACAGTTACTTACATAACTTACAGAAACAAAGACTAATTACAAATCAATGCTTACACTACTAACGGTACAGTTATTTATATTACTAAATGAAATTATAATTTGTTTAAGAGAAGGAGAAGAAACTAACGCTACTTACATTAAGTCTATAGGATCGAAAAACAAAAAAGAGAAATTGAAAACGATGCTATTTTACAAAATAAAAGAGGAGCTTAATAGTTTAAGTTTAGATGTCATTGTTTCAAATTTTCCACTTTGTATTTAAGATTGAGTTTGTTGCTAAAATCAGTCAGACAAAGTAAATTGTTATTTAGTTTACTTGCATATATATAGTATTTCATGAAGAGGAAGGTGTAATTGACTTTTCTCTCTAGCACCGGGTTGTTTGGGTATTTACAGGAAGAAAAAAAGCATTTCCTTCGTATCCGGTTGGAAACTAGAGCCATTTTGAACATTAAACCAATCAATGACATTACGAGCGAAGGTTCGAGTAAATGTGCAATTAATGAAAGTATGATCTATAGAATCTGGTTCACTACAATATGTACAATCACTGTCTGCGTGGATCCCATATTTGAAGAGTTCTTTCTTCGTGACGACAATCCTATGGATGAATTTGAACTGAAATTCTTTCAACTTATTTTCCTCGCATAGTTTTGGATTTGCGCTGAAGATTTCTTTCCAGTCTTCTGTATCCATTGATAAATCGGTGCCCCATCTTTTAGGGCCAGTAGGGAGTGATTGATGTTTCTTGGCAAGAAGTAGATGATAATAGTCTCTTGCTTTAAACTTCTCCAAATTTATTTCGGTGTTTTGGTTTAGTAGAAACGATGTATAATTTTCGCTGTAGTTAAGCATCGGATTTTGTCCTAGCGTTCGCGCTTTTTCTTTCAAAAAGCCAGGAATTGCGCTCAAGATTTGATAAAACTGGAGAAAGTTTGTTTTGCAATGATATTTTATCTGGAAATCTTGGAAGGTTAAATATTGACCATTTTCGTTCAAGAGCTCTTGAATAGTATGGATGCCTTTATTAAACCATTCCCTAATAAATATAGGCTTTCCATCCACTAAAATATCCTTATTGTTGAAAAGGATAATGTCGTTTCCTTGATCATAGTTGTACAAAGTTTTAATTTCGTCAAAGGCAATAAGTATGTCTCTGTAAAATTCTGGAAAATGTCCAAGGTATTTGGTATCGTAGTTACACCGGAGTAGGAAGTTGAGGCCACCATGTTTTTTAAAGAAGTGGTCCGGAACGTTTTTCCAGTTGCCTTTGTTTCCAAAAATAAGTCTTTGAATCCATGCTAATCGTAATGATCTTATTGTAAGTTCTATATCAACCATCCGTAACCCCCCATTGCTAAAGTCCTGATAAAGACTTGTCCGCTTTATTTTGTCCTTTTTATTTTTCCAAAGGAAACGAAACATTTTATCTTTTACCGTTGAAACTATCTCCTTAGGAACCTTTGTGTTCGAAATTGAATATATTAAGTTAGATAGCCCCAAAGATTTGATTATTAGCACCTTTCCATATAGCGTTAACCCTCTCGAATTCCACATATCTAGATTCGTTTGTAATTTTTGCACTTTCAGGTTGAAATTCATCTGGTTGTTACCTTTCTCATCATAGGAGGCAAAAATTCCTAGGAATTTTGTTGGACTATTTACCCATTTCATCCTTAACGGTTTGGTTTTATTTTTTGACCATTTTCCTAGCCAGATGGCTTTTGTTTTCTCTACGTTGAGCATCAATCCGGAGAATTTACCAAAAACATTCACTATGTCAAGAGCTTGTTCGACCGATGCCAAATCACCGTAGAATAAATTGGTGTCATCTGCAAACTGACTTAGTTTGACCTCAGAGCCAAATAGACGAATTCCCTTGACGGTCGGGTTTTGTCTTATTTTATTTGATAAAACTTCTGCCGTTAAGATAAACAAAAAAGGCGAGAGTGGACATCCTTGTCTTACTCCTCTAGAAGGCTTAAACCAATCCGTAGCGAAGCCGTTGTTCAAGGCTGCACTTTCAATATCCGTATAGAATATTTTGATCCATTTCCTTAGGCTATCCCCAAAGTTGAATTTTTGGAGAGTACTCTGAATACATGACCATTCCAGCGAGTCAAAGGCTTTTTTGAAATCAACTGATATGAGTATACCTGGGATGTTATTTACTTTTGTTTGTTCCATTATATCGAATATTAGCCTTATATTTTCCCCGATATACCTTCCCTTTACGAAGCCGGTTTGGTCCGGGTGCACAAGATTTGGCAACATTGGCTCAATTCTCATTGCTATGGCTTTTGATGCAATTTTGTAGTCTACGTTGAGTAGAGTAATGGGTCGCCAGTTTTGCAAGAGCATTAAGTCTGCGTCTTCTTTAGATAAAAGAGTAATTATACCCCGGCGCTGGGATATTGATAACCTCCCAAGTTCGTATGCTCTGTTTAGACTAGCTAAAAGATCTAATCCTATCAAATCAAAAAAGTGTTTATAGAATTCTACGGTTAAGCCGTCTACTCCTGGTGATTTACCGTTTTGAAACGCTTCCAATGACTTTTTGCATTCTTCGTATGTCAAGGGACCGTCTAGTTCATCCCTTTCCTTGTCATCGAGTTTAGGGATCTCCAGGTTTTCTATAAATGTTTCAAAGTTATCCTGTGTCTCAGTTGTTGTGGAATTATACAGGTCATCATAATACATTTTAATCATCGACAAGATTTGCTTTTCATCTGTGGTTGTTTCCTCGTTGTCTAATTTAATTTCATTTATGGTTTTCCGATTGTAATTTCTTTTCTCTAAGTTAAAGAAATATTTTGTAGCTTTCTCTCCTTCTTCGACCCATCGACATTTAGACCTGAAAATTGCAGCTTTGCCTTTATTGTCATAGTGTTGTTGGAGTTCCTTTTTGAGGTCATCATATTGTTTAAGGGTATCATTGATATTATCAAGATTTTGGCTATTGCATATTTTTTATCCAGTTCATCCAGTTGTTCTTTAATTACTGTCTCGCGTTTCTTAATTGTTTGTGCCTTTCCCTTAGCGAATGAAATGGTCACGGTTCTTATTTCCATTTTCATCAGTTCCCAAAAAAGCTGTTGATCTTTTACATCAGAGTACTTTTTGCGAAGTTCAGGATATAATTCTCGAATTTTGGATGTGTACTCCTCGTCGTCTAATAAGGTGTTGTTGAATTTCCAAAATCCCGGTCCACGGGGATGCTCATCTGGCCACGATAATAACAAGCAAATTGTATTGTGATCAGGCGCTATTGATGTTTGGATGTCCACTTTTTTTACAAATTTTGTTAAGTGTTTAGCAACTAGAAAAAAGTCTATCCTTGATTTGACACCTAATGCCTTAGACACATAGGAGAACGCATTGAGCTTTGGATGGCGTGTTCTTTGAATATCAACAAGATCAAGACTATCAATTGTAATTTTGACTAAATTCCTATACGCTGTGGGTCTCCAGGGGACACCCCCTTTTTTGTCTTTCTTCTCCAAGATACAATTCCAATCACCCCCTACTATTAGAGTTGCAATTTCGGCTTTATCAATTAAGAGGCAATTGAGTTCCTGAATAAAGCCTAATTGTTGTGTGTGGTCGTTTGGCGCGTATATATTGCAAAGTGATAATTTCAAGCCATTGTACGTAATGTTAATTAGGATTATTCTGCCAGAGGTGTCACTGAATGTGCATGTCACCTTTTCCTTTCCCGCTCGATTGATCAAAACACAAACACCTTTACTGTGACATGTGCCATGAGAAAAGTAAATTTGACCTCCCCATTCATTTCTCCAAATTGCTTCGTCGCTTGCTTTGGAAAAAGTTTCTTGAAGGAAACAAAAATCAGCTTTCTGATCCTTTAAGTACATAAAAATGCTCCTTCTTTTAGAAGTATCTCTTAGACCCCTAACGTTTAAAGAAATTACCGAACATTTATGTGATTTATGCATTAAGTGTAGTTCTCTGATGAAATATTATGTTTACGCTCTCCTACAGTAATAATAAGTAGTAAGCGACAACAAAAGCGAAACAAAACAAAATTAACGAACACCAAATTTTTAAAAACAAACCTATTTTAAGAGTTCCTTCTCTCAGCAATCCAGTCCGTTATCCCTTCATTTGTTCAGTAGACTATTGATTTTCAAAGATCTTGTAAATCCTCCTCACCGTATATTCTAATCGGTGCTCCGTCTGGCAATGTCTTTACGAATAGTTTGCCATCAATTGTCCAAGCGCTGATAATCATGTTGTCCTTTTTCTTCTGATTTGCTTTCCAAAACAACTCTCGCCTGTAATCCGTCAGATTCTCATTTATATATATACGCTGCTCTTGAAGAGAAGCGTTGGCGTAACTTGGAAAAATGTCAGACACTTTCAGGCCCTTTAGCTTGGTTCTCGCTTTATAAAGTCGCGTCTTCACTTTGTGGCTTAAGAATTTTACGATAACAGGCTTACTGTTCTTTCTTCTCAACTTATGAGATATCTCAATGTCTTCTGGTTTGATGGTGATGTTGACAGCCTCTCCAATACGGATTGCGACCTCTTCCGTGGATTCGTAAACGCTTTCGGGCACTCCGACAATTTCTAGCGAATTCTTACGCGAATATTGCTCCAGGTCATCATAGATTTCACCTAGCCTGTTAGTCTCTTCGATTTGTTCTTTAAGCTTGTGCCTTGTTTGTTTCAACTCATTATGCAATGTGTCGTTTGCTTTTTCTGCTTTTGTCGACTGTATTTTAAGTTTCTCAGTTTCCCTCTTGTTGTTGTTCAGGGCGGCCTTTAGTTCCTTTATTTCTTCTTTTAGTTGTTGATTGTCCTGAAGTATCGCTGTCACTGTAGTTTTAATATCCACGAGCATCTCTTTAATGTCGCTGAGGCTCGGTTCAGAAGAAGAGGCGTCCAACTCTTCCACCTCTTCGCAATCCGCCATATTGGAACGCTTCGCAACGTTGGTTTCTTCTTCTATTGAACCTCTTGCGCCCCTTTTATTCTTGCGATTATTCGATTCCATTGAAGTAATCGATATACTGCATCGCTCTTAGATTACTTGACGGTCAAAAATACCAGGGGAAGTTAGGAAAATGAAGGGAGATAAGGCTCCGCTCAATAAACACGTCCGATCATGCCGGACTCGCGCATGCTCTCTCGCAGCCATCTTGGATAATGAAACTGACAGAGGGTTGGGGCGAGTCAAAAAATGTTTACAAGGGAGAGGACGATGGGTTCCATTTTTCACTTGCTTCCAAAATGGCGGCTTAAGCGATCGAATTTTAAACGAGCGTTCGTTTCGTAAAACACGCCTGCCAAACGATTGTTCATTCTCCACCGTCTCCACCTGGGCGTGCAACTTCAAATCGCCATCAATCTGCTTTACAGGCACGACTAAAGGACAATTTTATGGTTGACAAATTAACCTGCATTTCAAACGCATGTGGTTCTAGAGAAAATTTACAGGAGCTGAAGATTTAAGTTAATAATGTGAATCTGCTTCAGAAACTTCCACCGCGGGTTAAATTGGGACGGAAATATACATGAAGTGGAACGATGTCGTTTTTTACATCGACCTGATGCCAACAACCGAGTTGTATTTTGCTCAGACTGTGAATAAAGAGGAGAGTGTTTGTCGCTTTCTCTATATTGAATACAATGACTGAATTTATTTAGCAAATTTGGTGTCGAAAACTGCTGGATTTACTACGAATTGTTTTTACTTCACTTCCTTGTTGGTCCTCACCCTTTGAAAACAGGCTGGTGTTGGAAATAGCAGATGAATTTGGATCTGAAGCGACATGCTTAAGAATAAATTATTAAATAAATAAAATTTCCCAGGAGTTCAGTTAATGCTGTCATTGCAAAAGATATACTGCTTGCTGTTGTAAACATTCCAAGACGGTTGGCCTCACGCTCCTTTCGTATCGCAAACTCCAGTGTTTAACTGTTCCAAATATTGTTATCTGAGTACGTCCTCGTAATGCTCTGGTATTGTCAAAATTTCTCTTAGTTCTGGTTTGGTTATATTTTTGTTTTTCGCTTGCTTTTTGCTTTTGTGTAACCTGGCCTTGTAAAACTTTGTCGCTTACGAAGAGAAAACGTTTAAATTCAAATGTTTTCAAAATTGCCTTTGTGTGGGAATGTGTGTCTTTTGTTGTTGGAAAAGTAAAATAATTGGAAAGATGAATGCTCTTATGAAAGAATTAACGAAAAAGACACGAAGAGTGAATTTTTAAGTGAGGTTAGTTTGGTATCGGTTGGGAAGTGGTAAAGCTACTTATCGCAAAACTGCCATACCATATGTGGTGGAATTTAAATCTTTGAATTTTCCTTCTACCCTTTCAGATTAAATAGTGTGCAACAATTGCAAAACTTGTAGATTTACGTGATCACTACCGCCTTATGAAGTCATTAACTAACTTATCGAAAGCTGATACTCCTGTTAAATTTAACATTGTTGAATTTTATACTTGTCAGGTTTTTTTCCACCGTCTAACATTTTGATTTAACAACATGAGTTTGAGTGAGATTTTAAAAGCACGACATCAAAGTCAACCTGCACAGTACTAGTATTATTAAAACCATAAAGTGTGCTTTATTAACCCTATCCTTACCGAGGAATCTGCCGGCACCAACGTTGCATGTACGTTTATCCCTTCTTTGACAGCCAAGCAAAAGTCCCCAAACTTTCCCATTTTTCATTGTCATTGTTCATAAAATTTGATATTAAACGGCTTGGAAAGGGAAATTTCAGGTAAAATTTACAGTTTTCATCGTATGGGCATGCTTTTTGGACATTTTAATGCCAAAACATGATCAACGACCTCTGTTGAGCCACGAAAACCTCTTTTGAGGCATCAGAGGCATGAAGAAATGCCCTCGTGGGTACTATTTTCAAGGATCTTAAAAATCAAAGGCTCTTTTTTACATGGATCATGGCATGTAGGGGAAAATATACCGGGAGAAGACTGGGTTTGAGGCGAAAAAAATTTATGCCGGGCATGAAAATCGAAATCTCATGCCCGGCATGACTTTTTTTTCGTCTCAACCCAGTCTTCTCTCGGTCGAGCCAGATTTCATGCCCGGCATGAAAATCGGCTTTACATGCCCGGCATGAAAATCGGCTTTTATGCCCGGCATTAAAATCGACTTTGTATGGCCAGCATGAAAATCGACTCTACATGCAGGGCATAAAAACTAACTTGAAAATTGCCTGGTATAAACTTAAGTAAAATTGAGTTGACACGCTCAGTGGGTATAAAGTCAGTTTTCTATTCAGGTTGAAACGGCATTTTCTTCTCCACCGTCGTATCTAAATTGAAAGAAATTTGCTGACAATGAAGGATTATAAAGAATCCAGCGTTTATCAAAAGTGTAAACAATGAGATGACCCTTGGTTGACTCCAACAAATGAACTGAAATTCTGCATACATCCGTCCCCACACTGACAAATTGTCTCTTCCAGAACCTTTACCGGCCCAAGTACTTACAATACTCAAAGTGTCAAACGTGGACGCAAGAGGGGGTAGTTGGAAATCCTTTATTATTGATTTGTTGCAGTCCAATGAAATGCTTATGCAACATACGATATCCTACACATACGTCTCCTTAGAGTGTCCTCAATGATAAAACTAAGATTATCAAGCTTCTCATAAGATAGCAGAACAATTATTAAGAGGCCTTTAATTTAACTCGACGACCAGTACCAAAAGAAGTTAGTAGTCTACTGGCAATCTACTGCTATCCTATGATACAAGTTTTTTCCACTTTCTGGGAAAAATAAACTGCACGTGGTCCGAAGCTCAGCATAATCAACACAACTCAATTTCCCATTTTTTTACTGTTTACTTATTTAACCTCTGATGGTTAAGAATTAACTAGTCATTTTTCATACAGGGCAGTGAGTACAGATGTAATATTGAATACTTTACACCAATCGACATCAGGCTAAGTGCAGTTATTCTAAGTTCACTATTCAGGTCCCAGGAGGAGCCGGTACTCCTCGGAATTTTTAGTGGGGATGTGCTGCCAAGTTATCCAGTGTAACTTTCCAATACATGTTTTTAGCCCTAACCTCTGAATCCATACCCATTTTCAGACACCCAAATCAGACTTTCAGATCAAAACGGTGAAAATCCATACCCATTTTCAAACCAAAAAGCCATACCCCTTAGGGTAGCAGATATCCATACAGCTCATACAGGGGGGGGGGAGGGATACCCTCTGCCCCCCCTGGCCCTTTAGGATTCAAGTAACATCTTCCCTATAGACTTATTTATTGAAAGGAATAGGGAGGTTGGAGGCAGGTTATGGTGATGAAGGGGGGGGGGGGTGAAGGGGGGGGGGGGGAGAGATGCTGTGATAAATTTCAAATATTCCAAATAAGCATCAATGTTTCCCCTGAACCCTTGAAGGTACTAAAGACTGTTCATTTGGTTTTGCTCATGTGGATGGATGCCAAAGAGGACTATGAAGCCGGGGAATCATTTTCACTGGGTCATTGCATGCAGGATGGAACATGTGACCAAGAAAAATAATATTCCATGTCAGTCTCCTTTGCAAACAGTGTAATTTAGACATCATGACTGTCTGTGAGGTCAAAATGGCTAAGTATAGTGTGATAACATGGCACCATGCTTGTAAAATTACATGTTTAAAAGGCCAAATTTAACCACTTTGATCTCCCCAACACAAAAATCAATTTTCACCAAAAATCCCCTTTCCCCCAGGGGGGGGGGGGGAAAGCAACTTCCCATACATTCTCTTAAATGAAATCCAAACGATGTTCTCACAACTTGCAAAGCAATCTGTGAGGTTCTAGTCAGCGGATATGCCTCCTACGCGTGCGCAGATGTTGCAAGTTCCAACGGAACTCGGACGCTGAAGGGAAAAAAATTATGGCGGCCAAAGGCAGCGGATTCCGTTTTGTCCTTTCGTTTAGGTAATTGACGAATTGATCGTAGTTTACACTTTTATCATGTTTTCGTGTATTTTGCTTCTTATGAAGACAAAAGTTTACTCTCGAAGTTTTTTAGTCGCAAAGTAGAACAGTAGCGCTTCGATCAATCCAGTCTGTGCTGATCGACTGTATAGAATCAGATAGAATTCTCTGAAGCTGGGTTAAATACTGGGATCGGGTTCAAAGTACTGAACTGTGAAATGATCTTGTCAACACATAACTGGATTATTGATAATAAAATTTGTATTCTGTGCGTAGCTATTGTTTCCATGCATTAGGTTATAGCGGTTTTGATTGAATTTATTTCCATCGATGTTTTATGGCACATTTCCCGTTGCAATTTATTTAGACCACGCTGGAGGAAAACGTGCAAACCGAGTACAGCCATAAGTGTCTCATCTCATGCCATCAATTCGTTACAGAATGAGATGTAAAAAGAAACATTGACAGTATTTTTATTTATCACATGCATCAGTTCAGCGATAGACAAAGACCAACTGACAAATTACATCGCGGAGTACAAGAAATAAAATCCTGAATAGTTCAAGCGCTTTCTCTCGGTGAGAAGTTTATTTACGTTGAATTACCTAATTCTAACATTCAACTTTGAAACGTTTCTCGCAAACCTGGTCTCCAAGTATAAACAAGCGAAACGTGACTGCCGTACAGCTCGCAGCTGATCCACTCGCCACTGCAACAAAAAAGACAGTGCGAAAACAGAAGCGTCTTCATCGATGTCGCTTCCATCGAATATTCTCTTGTACGAAACTGACAGTAAGTTCCATGAGAGATTAGCCGCTCACCGCTTACTTTCCCCCGACAAAATACACATAAATTTTGCAAACTATTTCGAATAAGTTGATCGTCGATCGGAAATATTTATTATGACGAACACCGCTGTCCACGTTTTGACTGGACCGCTTTGCAAGTTGTGAGAACATCGTTTCTCGGTCCCAGGCCTCGCTTCTATCCCCCCCTGCCTTTCCCCAATTAAAAACCATCTGATGGAAACAGACCATCATGGTCAGGAAACAGACTATGTCAGGACCTGGTTGTTCAAAGCACAGTTAAGGTAACCCCGGATTAGCCTCAATTTTTGATTCACTTTTAATCCATAACAAGGTGGATTCCAGTAAATTATTTTCACTTAACAATTTGGCTTTGACTACTTTAAATTGCCACATGAAATTAGCAGTGGTAACACTTTTTAACATCAAGAGAATCAGAAACCTTGGACAACATTTAACCCAAGGTTAGCGCTAATCGGCTTTCGGACAACCGGGCCCCGTTCCCATTTTAATTATAGGCAAAAAATGGAAAAAAAAATCAATAAATATATTTCTACTTTTTGCACCAAATGCTTAATCTACTTTAAGGAGTTACTCTAAATTCATTTTCCATTTTCCTTTTCTATGTCTGTGTTTTTGCTTGTCCTATTTTTTGGCTCCACCCAGGAGGGTTTCCACTTCACCAGGAATTCTTTCCTAAGCTGAAAACAAGAAATTGAACATCAGGATAAATGACAACTATGTTATGACTGTTGTGGTAGCACTTAATAACACACAGAGGGCTTCCCTGGTGTTGTCACACCCTTGGTGAACTGAATAGAATCACCTTAGTATCCTATCAATTGTTAAATTAATACACGAACTAACATCTTGCAGAACAACTCTTACAATCTATTGATCACTTCATATTTTTCAGTGTCTGTGGCCTGTTACAGGTGTCGTATATTTGTGAGAGCAAAGTAAAGAAAGTTGATCAAACATAAAAGTCATAGTCTTGATGGTGAAGGAAATTCTTCCAAGTAGTACCTTAGATGTAAGGAGAACATGCAGTCAGGAGAACATGCATGCCTGTTGATCTTGGGGCTAATAAACGGGTTAAACAGTGCAAATAAAGGAGTTTTTAGCACTCCTAGGTTATGATCAGGATACCTGAAGTAACTAGGATAAATAATGCTTCCAATTGTTTGATTAAATATATTTTGTTGCAGGGACAGGTAGTATAAGCAATGCATAGTAAGCAGACATTTTTTTGTCAATTTTCTTTGAAATACTAAGCAGATGATATCACACAGAAGGAATTGTCATTCTGACATATTTCCACCCCATGTCTTGCCAATTGTAAGCTCTTGCCTCAAGCGTATTCCAACCTAAAAGTAAGAACTTGTCTACTTACAGTTCTATGATTATCCTCTCCTTGATAACCCTCTTTACTGGCCATTCTCCCTTTTGGAGTGACAAATATTCTGGTCTTTGTTAGCCATTTAGTCCAGGTACTGGCCTGAGTAAACCTAAAAATATTTAAGTGAAACTAAACTATAAATAATGCAAACCTCAACAAAGTTATGCTATTCAGATCATGTAGTACAATTGTTGTTTTTGTTCTTGTTAAACAATAATGAATGACCTGATTAAGGCAATATTAATTTTCACTTTTACTGAGACGAAAAACACAATAGTCACCTGAAGTTTAGGATCGGGAAAACAAGGTTGGCACTCACCAGATAAAAAATGTCCCTGAAATTTCCCGATTTTCTATTAACCACAATCCAGTTTTCACTGATCATGAATAACAAAAACTATTTGAAACGATGTTACCTTTCCAACATGAATAAAACTTTGTCGTCTGTTGACGAGCTAAGTAAAACTAAAATTCTTTGAGTTTGACTAATATCACCGCTTGATGCAAAGTTACATTTAAGCTTACCTGAGCTTTACGTTTAAGTGCTTTACATTTACCGGAGCTTAAAAAAATCTGTTTTTCTCTCAGTCTTTAACTGAAATGAATTGTGTGTGTAAAACAGGAGGTCAAAGTTAGCGAACATAAACAAACTACGGATAAATAACATATTCCTGTTAAGTACGAGCTGCAAGTATAAAGTGAAAAGCTGCATATAATACGCTGGTTTAACTACGAGACTAGCGACCAACAGAAAACAAACAATCAAACGAAAAGAAAGAGAGAAACATTTCCACAATAACCATTATTTGGAAACGTTTTGCGTACATCGTTGACCGAAATAAAAAAACAGTCTTCGCCGCGAAGACAAAGAAGAGCAAGTGTTAAGTTTATGTACTTACCGGGGAAATAAACTGCCACTGGACACTCACAGGAGGTTAAAGTTTCTCAATAAAACCATTTGCGTATCTGCAGAACGAAGATGAACCAGCTGGAAAGGTGAGAGACAGAAATGCCGAAAAAGCGATTACGCGAATATGAAGCAAGTGACGCCACAAATATACGCCACAAAAATTCGCCCTTTTCCGACAGCACTTCGGCTGCTTAATTTGCCGACAAAGTCCTACTAAAAACACTTTGACACTCGAATATTCCAGATATTCGGGATTCTTCGGCTGACGCGAATTCATACGCTGACGTTCTCTCGCTTTTGAACACGCAATTTATCGTCAGCAAGGTGAAAAAATTCCGTGAGCAAAAGAGCAAAACAAGAAAGCATCCCAGGCGCAAAGAAATGTTACTCGACGTTTTCAGCCTTCCCTTACGTTTAACTAACTGGTAAGTTTGTTTACATTGTTTATACCGCTGTGTATGTTTCTCACGCAACGTCAATTGAAATTTCAACTACGTAGTTCACATCAAAATGACCGACATGTAAGCTAATTAGTTTCTTATCAGCGTTCTAGCTCCGTGGACTCAAATTTTCTTACTTCCAATTTGTTTTGTATATACAGGATTTGCAATAAAGGTGCTCAAATCTGGACGGCAGATGTGTGAATCCCACAGACTTTGCAATCGGACGGTGAGGATATTCTACCAGGACCTGCCGAATAATTCAAGACATTTAAAAGTAATTCGGTAAATTGTGATCGTCCGGGTGAGTGTAGTCCTGAGAAGGACTGTTTGAGGTGACATTGACTGACGTTTCGACAACCTGAGCGGAAGTCATCATCAGAGTCAAGTGAACTGTAAATCGTCAGGAGATGTTATAAATCTCTGGTCGTTGTCCTGATGATGACTTCCGCTCAGGTTGTCGAAACGTCAGTCAATGTCACCTCAAACAGTCCTTCTCAGGACTACACTCACCCGGACGATCACAATTTACCGAATTATGATATGACTCCTGGGTTCAAACCATTTACAGATTTAAAAGTAAGTTGAAACGATTTTTTCAAGAATGACAATAGGAACAAATCAATATCAAATCTGAGTCCACGATTCGGCATTTACCTGATTGTCTGTCAAAACGGCAATATTCCAAAACAACCGAAAACATGCTTAAGCAGTAAGTTGTGGTGATAATCCGTAGCTTCCTGTAAAGTAGTTCCGTTGTTGTTTTTGTAAACCATGGGCAGAATAAACCAAAAATTCACTGACTATAAATAAGACTTCGGTGGCCATTTTGTCAAAAAAGAAACCCTGGAGGAACCGCTGAGTATGATTTCTGCTTTTGCTGGCTCAACAAGGGAAGGAAATTTGGGATTTGCATCGCGAAGACCAGTTTTCGGATCCTGAATCACTCGGGTATTTATTATCTGTTGTTATACGGACAGGATGATTGCTGAAACGATAACGGTTTGCCTTATGAAATAACTAATACAGCGTATGTCTTTAGAAGTAACGAAAACACAAATGTGAAAAGAAAACACAACCCTAATTCAAGGAATCCATGGTTCCCACTGATGTAGTTGTCACTTATCGGAAGTTAAGGACGGTGCCTCCTAATACAGATGTATTTTTGCAAAGGTTATGACTATGGGGGAAAAAATAGATCTTAGGAAGGGTTATGGGAAACCAAAAAGAAAAATGTGCGTAGCCACGCATGTCCCAGAGATAACTAGTTAAGCAAACATAATTTCTAAAAAAGCGTTAAAATACAAAGAATGTATGGCAATTTCTTTCCAAATTTAAGCTCAATTATCTCTGAAAAATACGTGGTTACTCCCAATTCTCTTTTTGGATTCTGATAGCCCTTGCTAAGATCTGCTTTTTCCACATAGTCATAAACCGCGCAAAAGCATTGTTGCATTAGGGGGCAAATTCCTTAAGAAACCCGAATATCCCGGGATGCGCAGAACGTATGCGCAGTAACAATAGGTGGCATCGTCCTTAAAAACAATGGAAAATTTCACCGCCTAAAAGTGGACGCTTACGGAGGTGGTCGCTTGTGGCAGATATAGTGAATTGACTGGGGGAATTTAGGTGGTCGCTGTCAAGGGAGGTGGTCGCACTGGGAGGTTCGACTGTAGGGACTTCACCCTGAGCTTATGTCAACTGTGCATCTATTTGTTCTTCTCTTTAATAAATTTTTCTCTTCACTTTGCAGTAAAAGACGTCCAAGCCCAATACAACGCTGTGGAATAGGAGGACAGCGTCAATGTTGTCCGCACAGAAGCTTTTATCATAGCATATGAGTGCAGTGTGTGTGCGAATGAGTGTGTTGGTGGGTGGTGGTTGATTCAGTAACTGAGCCGAGCATTAGTGACCAAAGAAGTGCATTACCAGTAGTGTCAATTCTTAGAATGTTTTCATAAGCTATTGATACCAATGCAATCAAACATTGATGGGGGGGGGGGGGACCGAATGGTCGACTAAAGAGTATTATACTGTGAACTCCAGGAACAAAACCTAGCAAATAAAAGGTTACAAATTTTCTCGACAGAATTTGTTTATTCAGTGGTTTAGAAGATTGTAATGAGATCACCAGTCACTGAAAATCGGATCCAGGAAGATTGCATGACACAATCCGAGCGCCATTTAATGAACTTACCAACAGAAAACGTCCAAATTTTCAACTGCAAATAAGGCAAGAAATAAATTTCATGCCCCGCATGAAATTGGTTGAGACCTAAATTCATGCCCGGCCAGGCATGAAATCAGCCAAATAGATATTTTCATGCCCGGCATGAAATTTAGGTTTCCACCGATTTCATGTCCGGCATGAAATTTAGATTTTCATGCCGGGCATGAAATGCACCTCGTTTCCGAGCAGTAGCCTCGATATCATCCGATTTCATGTCCGGCATGAAATTAAGATTTTCATGCCGGGCATGAAATTCAACCTCTTTTCCATGAGCTAGCCTCGATACCATCCTTGGCAAGAGTTGAACCTTTCAGGCTGCAGGGCATGTGCCGAGTTTTTTCATGCCTTGGAGATGAGTTTTTTTAAGTGGCCCACTGCCTGGATTTTTTAATGCCCAGGGTTTGGAAATTTGAAAATTTTGGAAATGTGACGGTTGGAACTGATTCCTGCTTGAATTTGGCATGAAGAGCTGATAAATTTCATGTCTAAACCATTGTTTTTTCCATTTTTTCATTGAAGTTTCACTTTCCAAGCCGTTTACTACCACGTAGGCTCTGTCTTGAAAGGCTGTTTCGGGTTTTTGATTCCTCCTTGCCGTAAATTTGAGTGAATTCTGGTGGTTTTCTATCCTTTTGAAAATCCAAAATGGCAGATACAATATGGCCACCGTTTGGACATCAGGAGTCCATTCTAAAAGGAAACATTTTTTGACCTGTTATATACTCTCCAACTGTCACTGTCGTAGCTTTCTAAAGTAACGGAGGGGTGGGTGGGGGGGAGTCCACAAAGACCAAACAACAAAGCAAAA